>OY288109.1:56581705-57207007 GCA_958431115.1 Syrphus vitripennis
ACTTTATTTCTTAACTTCTTCTTATTACATTTAAAATAAAACACATTTTACTTCAATTAAAATCACTTTTATTAATCACTGGCACAACACTTTACACGAACTTTATTCTTTCACTTTCAAAAATAAACTGTGTCCAATCGGTAGCGCCATCAACCTTATATAGGGAAATATCTGGTTCTGGTCTAATCTCGAAAGCAATAGAAATCTTTAGAACCTGTATCTCGATCTTTCTATTCTGACAGATAGATGGAATAATTCTTTGTATATGAAAACTATAGTACTATCATGGCGAGTTTTTTTTAGGGTTGCAGAGGTCCTGGTGGTGGCGCTGCAAAATGTGAGGTGTAAAATTCGATTTGGGGAGTCTTTAAGCGTCGAAAATTGGTGGTAGGAGCAAGAGGAGACTATTTTTTGGATAATTGCATCCAAAAAATATCAATAAATATCATTTAAAACCTCCATAAGCTCTCCGCAAAAAAAAAAGAGTAAGGGTTGCATAGGTAAATTAGATGTCGCCCCATTCGACTTCCACCATGATAGTACTATAGTTTTCATATACAAAGAGAGTTTTCATATACAAAGAATAATTCCCCTTCGGACTTCGACATTTACCAATGTTCGAAAAAGCTCATTCAAAGCTCATAGCAGGTTGTTTTAAATCGCAGTGGTACTAGATGGCGCTGTCATCGCATTCGAGAATCGATATAGTTCGAATGTAAAAGTCGTTATATTATGATTCAAAAGTAGTTAACTAATCTTCGTTACATTGCCCCCCTCTTAGAATTGATCGTCTCGAACAATTTCATCACCTCTTTCACCGTTATATTGATGTAACCGGTCAGCGTGAACTACTTTTAGCTTGCCTCTTACGCCTCTTTGTATACGGTAAACCACATCATTGATTCTTTTCATCACAGTATATGGGCCCTGCCAGTTTTGTTGGAGTTTTGGTGATAGCCCCTTTTGTCGATGAGGATTGTAAAACCACACAAGGTCTCCTTCTTGAAATCCCGTTGCTGTCGCTCTTGCGTCGTATCTTGTTTTCATCCGATCACTAGACAATTTTATATTTGTCCTTGTTTGTTGATGAATGTCAATAAGCCTTTTCTTGAGGTCATCCACATATTCGTCTGTTCCCTGTGACTCATTTGGATGACAACCAAATTTCACTTCACTTGGCAGCCGTATAGTTGATCCGAACAGGATTTCCGATGGTGTTTTTCCTGTCGAGCTATGGGTTGCACTACGATATGCCATAAGGAACAATGGGATATGTCGGTCCCAGTCTCGTTGGTAGTCGCCGACAACCTTCGACAGATGTTCTTTAAGGGTTCTGTTGAATCGTTCAACCATGTGGATGGAGCGGTGTTGTTCTTGTCTTTTTAATGCCAAGGAGCGAGCAAACTTCCTGAAAGACTTTTGATTCGAAGTTCCTTCCTTGGTCAGAATGAAGCTCCATGGGAACACCGAACCTGCTCACCCAATTGAAGACAATTTGATCCACAACTGTTTTGGTTTCTTGGTTTGGGATGGCAAATGCTTCAGGCCACTTGCTGAAATAGTCCATGACTACAAGGATGTATCGGTTTCCGTTGTTAGTTTGAGGAAAAGGACCCGCGACATCTATTGCGATTCTCTCAAAAGGTGTGCCCACATTATACTGCTGCATTCTACTTTGAATTTTTCTACCTGGTCCCTTGCTAGCAGCACAAGTATCACATTTTCGGCACCATCTTTCGACGTCATCTCTTGCGTGTAGCCAGTAGGATCGTTGTCGTACCTTTTCCAGCGTCTTATTCACTCCCAAATGACCTCCAGAAGTTCCATCATGCATCTCTTGAAGTACGTCGTTAACCTTTGACCGAGGTACGACTAGCTGCATCACATAAGATTTACCGTCAGCAGATTCCCACTTACGCCTTAATACCCCTTCTTGCACATGAAGCGAGTCCCATTGTGCCCAATATGCTTTGAGAGCCGGACTTCGGTAGGAGATATCACACCATTCTGGTTTCTCTTGGTGTTCTTTCCAGGCAAGAATGGGTTCGATATCCGGATCTTCTTGTTGGGCCGTTCTGAGTTCTTCGTTGTTCCAACCGTTAATGGGATCAGCTCTAGTTCGTTGAACGATGACCATTTCCTTTTCTTCTTGGCGTGTGCAATGCTTACAGTCTGGTTTACACGGTCGCCGGGATAGAGCGTCTGCGTTTGAATGCAGCTTTCCTCTTCGATGTTGAATCTCATAGTCATACGTCTGCAACCTCTCGATCCATCTTGCTACTTGACCTTCTGGATTTTTGAAGTTTAAAAGCCAATTGAGCGCACCATGATCTGTTCGAAGAAGGAACTTTTGTCCATAGATGTACTTATGGTAGAGCTTTGTTGCCAATATCAGAGCGAGAAGTTCCCTCCTTGTAACGCAATAATTCCTTTCTGGATTCGAGAGTACCTTGCTGTAATAGCCGACAACTTTTTCCTCTCCGTCATGTACTTGCGATAGTACAGCTCCAATTCCAACGTTACTTGCATCAGTGTCGATGATGAAAGGTTTTCCTGGAGTTGGATAGGCCAGTACAGGTGCATTACATAAACGCAGTTTCAGTTCTTGAAAGCTTTTCTCGCACTCACCTGACCATTTGAACGGCTTCCCCTTTTCAGTAAGATGATGCAAGCTTTTGGCGATCTTAGCAAAATCCTTTACGAAACGCCGATAATATGTGGCCAGACCAAGAAAGCTCCGGAGTTGATGTTTGTCCTGAGGCGTTGGCCAATTCTTTACAGTGTCAACTTTCTCAGGATCAGTTTTTACTCCTTGGGATGAGATGATATGTCCCAAATATTTAACTTCGGTCTTGAAAAACGAACATTTCTTAGGATTTAACTTTAGATGTGCCTCTCGAAGCCTCTGGAATACAGCTTTAAGGTTCTTACAATGTTCTTCAAATGTTTTTCCGTACACGATGACATCGTCCAGGTAGACCAGGCAAGATTTCCAGGTTAGTCCATGAAGAACGCACTTCATCAAACGCTCAAAAGTTGCTGGAGCGTTGCATAGTCCGAATGGGTTTCTTTGTTTCCGCTTCGGTGATCTTAGTAATCGCGGATACAGGTTCACATTGCCCAACTACTTCTCCCTTCTTGAGCTTAATTTCGTACGGTTTGATGTTCAGTATCCGTACAGGCACCATGTTGTTCTTTGGTGCCACCAGAGTCTTCCCTACCATGATGTTTTGGGAACATTGTTTCGCATCTGGTTCCACCATGAGGTATCGATGGCTTCCAAAGTCACCCTTTAGTTTCGTCCATACGAATACTTCCGAAGAAGCAGGCAAGCAAATGTCTTCTTTGATGACGGTCCTGATAGTTGTTGAGTTTTCGTTGCCATAGACCATCGGAATCTCCACATTTTGGTACTTAAGAACTTGTTTACCGATATCCAAAATTATTCCATGCTCCTTCATGAAGTCGATTCCAACGATGCACTCGTCACATATATCTGCTACCAGGAATAGGTGCGAAAACTCTAGTTCTGCCAAACGGATCATAAGACGAACCTCACCATATACTTTTGCTGCCTCTCCTGTGGCGGTCTTCAGACGGTAGCTATTGGTGTTGTGTAGCCAAGACATCTTGACCAAGTCTCTTCGTACAATGGAGGCGGTGGCACCGGTGTCGATTGTAGCCACGTGTTTCTTATTGTTTATTATTGCCTCCACTGTCAGGCTTTTGTTGTCTCGTTTAGTCTGTGAGACTTGGATAGTGTTTCTGGGGCCATCGATACCAGAAACCAGCTTCTGCCCCTCGAAGTTGGTTCTTACTCGTTTCCCGTCTGGGAAACAAGTTGAGCAGGAGTGTTGGTACTATTGCTTGGTTGTTCTCGAGCGTTGGTTCTGCTTCCACAATGTTGGCATGCAGCTCTTCTCGGTGGTAATCTGCACTGCCGCTGAAGATGTCCGGTTTTGTTACAATTCCAGCATCGAGCAAGTCCTTCACGCTGGGTTCTTTGGAATGCGATTTTCTGACAAGAACATTCTTCAACTTCAACTTCTCTGACTCGATGAACTCCTTGGGAAGCTTGTTCTGCTGCTTCCATAGTCAGAGCAAACGCTAAAGCTTCAGGAAGCGTACGTTTTCCAGCAGTTCTAATTGCTCGCTGTAAGTTGATGTCAGATACAGCACGGATGAAGGCTTCTGTTGCAAGTTGGCTGACGATTTCATCCCCTGCAGCTGGATATGCGAGATGCGCCAACCGTTCAATATCCGCTTGAAGTTGCTGCAGAGTTTCTCCTCTTTTCTGGACTCTAGTATTCAGTTGGACGCGGAAGACTTCTTGCATATGGCCATCTCCAAAGCGTTTGTCTATGGCCTGAACAAGAGCACTGAAGTTACCATTCTTATCTGCTGGAATGGTTTGCAGCAGTTCAGCAGCAGATCCTCTGAGGGCAACCGTCAGAGCTATAAATTTGTCTTCTTCATCCCAGCCATTTGTCGCTGCGGCTGCCTCAAACTGTTTTTCATAGATCGACCAAGAAGTTTGCCCGTCAAAAGTCGGTGGATGTATTTCCTTCTTCCTTGGGTAATCGCCAACACTTTCCCTAATCTTAATTTTTCGAACTTTGTCTAATTCGTCGGTTATGCTTTGTATTTTGCCTTCGAATTTTTCTTGAACACTCTCGAGCTTTGCGTCTACTTTTGAAAATTGCTTTTCGACGCAATCAAAACGTCCATCAATAGTAGCGAACTTGTTCTCAAAGGCATCAAGCTTACCTTCGATGAGATTCTTCTGTTCTTCGAGAAGATTCTTTTGTTCTACACGTTGTTCTTCGAGAAGATGCTTTTGTTTTTCCATTTGTTCGAGAAGGTTCTGTTGTTCACACTTTTGTTCTGTCCGTTGTTCTTCGAGAAGATTCTTTTGTTGTTTTTCCATTTGTTCCAATTTGCCAATGAGAAGTGCCATCATTGCCGACACCAGTACTTACTTGTTCTTCAGTCATTTCTATTTCGAATAGGAACGTGTCTGGGTCTTCTCCGCGTTGACATAAATCCTCTTGCAGACGAATTATGAGGTCAGCTTTTCTTCCAGCAGTAGGAAGGCCTCGTTTATTCAGCTCTGCCTTAAGTTCAACACAATTCAATTCAATTACTGTCTTACCCATTTTGCTTTTATTTTTCTTTTTTTTTTTTAATCACAGTCACTTTTTGTCTTTGTTTTATCAAAACACACACACGTATATATATTTTTTTTTTTTTTTTTTATCACCAAAAATTATCTGAATGCACAGACAACATAAGTTTTTATTCCACTTCTAACACCAATGTTATATTCTGCTAAGGGTTCGCAATAAAAACTTATTTACTTTATTTCTTAACTTCTTCTTATTACATTTAAAATAAAACACACTTTACTTCAATTAAAATCACTTTTATTAATCACTGGCACAACACTTTACACGAACTTTATTCTTTCACTTTCAAAAATAAACTGTGTCCAATCGGTAGCGCCAGCAACCTTATATAGGGAAATATCTGGTTCTGGTCTAATCTCGAAAGCAATAGAAATCTTTAGAACCTGTATCCTTTGTATATGAAAACTATAGTACTATCATGGTGGAAGTCGAATGGGGCGACATCTAATTTACCTATGCAACCCTTACTCTTTTTTTTTTGCGGAGAGCTTATGGAGGTTTTAAATGATATTTATTGATATTTTTTGGATGCAATAATCCAAAAAATAGTCTACTCTTGCCCCTACCACCAATGTTCGACGCTTAAAGACTCCCCAAATCGAATTTTACACCTCACATTTTGCAGCGCCACCACCAGGACCTCTGCAACCCTAAAAAAAACTCGCCATGATAGTACTATAGTTTTCATATACAAAGCTGTATCTCGATCTTTCTACTCTGACAGATAGACGGAATAATTCCCCTTCGGACTTCGACATTTACCAATGTTCGAAAAAGCTCATTCAAAGCTCATAGCAGGTTGTTTTAAATCGCAATGGTACTAGATGGCGCTGTCATCGCATTCGAGAATCGATATAGTTCGAATGTAAAAGTCGTTATATTATGATTCAAAAACAGTTAACTAATCTTCGTTACAATATATTAAAATTGTATAGAAATAAAAATCGATATTTACATCTTAGATAAAAAAAATAATTAAAATATTTCGAATGTATGTACTTACATACCTTACATGCCTCCTCGACGGGTCTCCACCTTGCCGTTGGTGAGGAGGCTTACGCGCGATTCTCAAGGAGGTTCAGTTGCAGATACAAGCTCTCGAGCAGTCTCTCAGCCGCCAACTTGGGTCTTTAGCAAACTAAGAGAGACCCACACCTATGAACTATGGAAGAACAAACAAAACAGAAAATAACCATAGCGGGGATATACGCTATACGGTCGGTGGAGGTCACGGCCACCGGCTTTGGCTTTGTCTCTCGATCTCAATATCGTGAGGAGGAGTCGCCAGTGACTATTTTTCCATTTAAAAATTTATTTTTTATCATAACCCACCTTATAATTTCGAAACTTTTTCTTTTTTCTTTTTCTTTTTCTTTTTCTTTTTCTTTTCCTTTTTTCTTAGTTTCGAGTATAGAGTATAGATTACGAGATTATAAGAGTATAGATTACGAGATGAACTCCAACAAGACCCATTGCTTGACCGAAGAGGAAGAAAATCTCCTATTGGATCCATTTACCAATCTGGATATGGAGGATGGAGCTAGTGCGATTGAGGTTGACGATGTCAGTGATGTCTGTTCAATCGCAAGCTCAAGCCTCTCTACGGCATCAAGAGCCTCTAGGCGTTGCAAAATAACTAATAGCAAAAGAACCGTCAAGAGGTTGGGTAAACTGGAATGGGACCAAATGACGGAACAGGAAAGGAAGTGGCTACATAATGCTCGTGCCTTTCTGGAGAGGGAGCTGGGAAAAGATGGGCATTCCGCTAATCTAGCACCAAACCTCCTTTCTCCGACAGGTTCGTGCATAAAGACCTTGATGGGCCCACCCGCTCCTATCGCTGGTTTAGCACAGAGTAAGGAAGGATGTCCCCCATCAAAGGCTGCTGTACCACTCCCCCCAGACGAACAAACACAGACACTAACCAGTCGGACAAACATTGAGTCGTCAACCAAACCACCTACTGTACCGGTGATCGCTCTGATATCAGTTGGTAACTCAGGTGGGGAGGTTACACTCAATGAGGGTAAGGATGTGAAGGCTTGTGAAGGTAACCCCTCTGATAACAATCTAGGAGTAAACCTGAACAAAACCATAAACTCTGAACCCGAAAACCGCACGACCAACACGACGACCGACAGCCTTAACACGGTGATAGAGAACAGGACGAAAAAACGGAAAGCCAAAACACTCAACGACAACGAAATACGACGACGACAAAAACGGAATGCTGAAAGGATTGTCCGACGCTTTGCTAATAGGACCCCCGAGTCCTTGACAGCAAAGGAGAAGGCAGCGCTGGACAAATCCAAACAGCGCCTACTGACTACTACGAGACTAGAACCAAACGCACAACCACCTCTTGATGATGGCGCTCCTTGCTCCTCGAAAAGGACAAGGAACGAACTTGCATCCCCGACCGACTCTTCACCTAATAAGGTAACGAAGAGGATCAAGATCTCCCGGGTAACCGTGAAGGGAAAACAAGTCGCAATAGCGGACTTTGGTAAACCTTCACGGAAACTGACTGAGGATGAATGGCAACTCCTGGAACTCAGAATACTAGAAGAAGTCAACGAGGCCATCGTCAAAAACAGGCCCCCTCCGCTTTTTGGCAACCTTACAACCATTCATGGTTTCAAGGTGATGGATTGCGAGAACGATGACACCTTCAAGTGGCTTCAGGAGTTCACTAGAACAACTGCAGCACCATGGCAAAATGCCGATCTTCGTCTTATCGATGTAAAAGACATAAAAAACTTGACAAGACCAATAGGCAGCTTACTGGTTAAAGGTCCAACCCTTCCTAACGATCGACTTGAGAGATATATTATATCTCTTAATAAAGATCTTCTCAGTCAAGAGTGGGAAGTGATAAGTTGTGAAAAGACCAATGAAGGTACGGAAGTAATGGTGAGATTGAACCACAAATCTCTACCATTACTAAGGAAAGTGGACTTCAAAGTACGCGTCGGGATCACCAGATGCAAGCTTAGACTGAAATCAAATAACAGAAAACAGGTTAGTAAGGCGATGAACAAATTCTTTATTATGTAAATGGAATTGAAAATCTTACAAATCAATCTTCATCATAGTAAAGCCGCCAGCGCAAACCTGGTCTACCTCATAGAAAGTAGACAATATGACGTGGCCCTAGTTCAAGAACCCTGGACAGTAGGTGGCATGATCAAGGGCCTAAACTCCAAAGACCTCACACTGTACAGGTCAAACACTGACAGTCAAAATTGTAATCCAAGATCTTGTATAGTAGCCAGGAAACAGTTTAATCTTTTTCTTCTAACTACTTATAGCAACATCGACCAGACCGCGGTAATATTAGAACGAAAGGAGCTCCCAACGCTCATTATCACCTCCACATATATGCCTTATGATGGAGAGGAAGGACCACCAGCGTTTTTAACAAGTCAATTGGTATCATTCGCAAGTAAGAAAAATTTTAATATTATTATAGGTTGCGACTCCAACGCACACCATGTGCAATGGGGCAGCACCGACACTAATACTAGGGGTGAATCCCTTTTTGAATTTATTATTAGTAGTAATCTTTGCGTGGCAAACCGAGGTAATACACCCACTTTTGTCACTAGAAACCGTAAAGAGGTGCTCGACATCACCCTCTCTAATAATTCAAACTCCTGTCAGATAAATAATTGGAAAGTTCTAGATGAACCTTCCTTCTCAGACCATCGTCTTATAGAATTTACGACTCCTAATGTTGAAGGTCAGCTCAATCCCTTTAGAAATAATAGGCGTACAGATTGGCATATCTTCAATAGGGAAATTAGTAAAAACATAGAAAGCGTAAATACAACTGCAATCCAAGGGCCAAACAGCTTAGAAAAAGCAACAGTAGATCTCACAGGGGCTCTGCAAAAAGCTTTTGACTTAAGTTGTCCCATTGTAAAGTCGAAGAAGAAAAACAAGAAACCCCCATGGTGGACATTAGAACTAACAAATATTAGGAAAGAAACTAGGAAACTTTTCAATATCGCTAAACGCACAAGACTTGATAGCGGGAATACATAAATTATATTCCCGGCATTAAAATTGTTAATCAAATTTATCGATAACTTCCTTCCTTTCCAACCGGTTATTTTCGGAGAACTGAGCGCGTTCAATGTCTGGTGTTTGAACGGTGGGAATAAGAATTATGTACTTCGGTGATTGGAAGATTTCATAGGATGATTTAACCGCTTTGGCAAATAAACGGAACTGGGGAAAAATGAAAAAAAAGGGGTAAGCCAAGAAAAATTAAAAAGTTGCCGATTCATAGTGCGCATTGTATATATAACCTAATAGTACTACTATGGAACACGATTTTAAGTTACCTTTCTCTCTCTTTTGGTGGCGCTGGTGTTGCCTAAAAAGCAGATTGGAGAGTTCGGAATGAAGGTAGGCAGCATAGAGAAAAGACTGGACATAAGGCTGTAAGTCATTGGGTATAGGCAGAATATTGAAATGATTTAACAGGTTAAATGAATTTGAATAGTTGTGCGTCAAGAGTCCACAAACTACACATAGTACGTTTGAAAGCTTCATTTGTGAATATAGACACAGAATTGTAAACCATGGGGTTCACGCAATATATAAACAAAAATCTGTGACCTTTCGGTATTGTACTTGATTAACATATATATTTTTGCCCAATCTCCTTTGATTGGAATTAGAGAATCTTTTTATACAAAAATCAATATTTCAATCCTTTTAAAGATGTCGGATTTTTTTCCCACACCACCCAAAAAACTTGGTTTTCCTATAATTATGTACATAGTTAATTGATAGTGTTATACGTTTTTTTAATTAAACCACATTTGTATTTTAATAGTTAGTTAATAAACAACTTAACATTAAGAACAAGAATAGTTGACTGGCTATAAGGATTTGCAAACTAGCAGCTTACAAGACTGGACTGGAGATTTAGACTTACGATAAAGCTTAATCTCTCCAGCATTATCTTATACCTAACAAAGGTCCAAAGATTGTGTTTTAAAGAGAAATTTATATAAAAATGTATTACAGACTTAATTTTTGATCTACAAACAGTGAGTGTGCTCAGTAAGAACCCAACTATTAAATGGGTGGAATAGGTGCAATTAGATCTTAAAGTCAAAGGACCTTCGATTATATGGCAGTATAGAAATATAAACAATAAAAAAAAATGTTGGCCATATCGAAAAACGTTATTTTTGCTACACCCCCATCTCTGGAACCATTTTTCTCAAAATCTATTGATGGTCTCTAAATCTTTTTTGTACGTATAGTCCCCCCCCCCCCCCCGACGAGCTAGATTGTGCATAATCCAAGCATGCCACGCAACCGTAGCCTGGACACCCTCTCCTTCTTGCTGCCCGGATCAGCCTCATGTTTCCTGTAGGCATGGGGATGTAACGGTGGTATAGGGAGGAGAGGTCGGATTCCCAAATGAGACTAGTGGCCTGGTATTTATTTATACCTCTACGTGGTAAGCCCTAGTCTACCGATAGGAAATCCAGCCGACAACACCTCGGTTTCGTTACAAATGGAAAGCGCTCAGAAATTCGGCAAATCCAACCATTGGAAGATATATCATCAAATAACAGATGTCGCTGATGTTTGTCTAAATGCTCTGCTTACCAAAGTTGCTAGCAATTTTCATCTTTTGAAGAGAAATCGTTAGAGAATAATTGATTCTAACAATCCTATAACAATATCATGATGAAGATTTATATAGAAGTAATCAATCTTTAAAATTGTTAATCAAATTTATCGATAACTTCCTTCCTTTCCAACCGGTTATTTTCGGAGAACTGAGCGCGTTCAATGTCTGGTGTTTGAACGGTGGGAATAAGAATTATGTACTTCGGGGATTGGAAGATTTCATAGGATGATTTAACCGCTTTGGCAAATAAACGGAACTGGGGAAAAATGAAAAAAAAGGGGTAAGCCAAGAAAAATTAAAAAGTTGCCGATTCATAGTGCGCATTGTATATATAACCTAATAGTACTACTATGGAACACGATTTTAAGTTACCTTTCTCTCTCTTTTGGTGGCGCTGGTGTTGCCTAAAAAGCAGATTGGAGAGTTCGGAATGAAGGTAGGCAGCATAGAGAAAAGACTGGACATAAGGCTGTAAGTCATTGGGTATAGGCAGAATATTGAAATGATTTAACAGGTTAAATGAATTTGAATAGTTGTGCGTCAAGAGTCCACAAACTACACATAGTACGTTTGAAAGCTTCATTTGTGAATATAGACACAGAATTGTAAACCATGGGGTTCACGCAATATATAAACAAAAATCTGTGACCTTTCGGTATTGTACTTGATTAACATATATATTTTTGCCCATTCTCCTTTGATTGGAATTAGAGAATCTTTTTATACAAAAATCAATATTTCAATCCTTTTAAAGATGTCGGATTTTTTTCCCACACCACCCAAAAAACTTGGTTTTCCTATAATTATGTACATAGTTAATTGATAGTGTTATACGTTTTTTTAATTAAACCACATTTGTATTTTAATAGTTAGTTAATAAACAACTTAACATTAAGAACAAGAATAGTTGACTGGCTATAAGGATTTGCAAACTAGCAGCTTACAAGACTGGACTGGAGATTTAGACTTACGATAAAGCTTAATCTCTCCAGCATTATCTTATACCTAACAAAGGTCCAAAGATTGTGTTTTAAAGAGAAATTTATATAAAAATGTATTACAGACTTAATTTTTGATCTACAAACAGTAAGTGTGCTCAGTAAGAACCCAACTATTAAATGGGTGGAATAGGTGCAATTAGATCTTAAAGTCAAAGGACCTTCGATTATATGGCAGTATAGAAATATAAACAATAAAAAAAAATGTTGGCCATATCGAAAAACGTTATTTTTGCTACACCCCCATCTCTGGAACCATTTTTCTCAAAATCTATTGATGGTCTCTAAATCTTTTTTGTACGTATAGTCCCCCCCCCCCCCCCGACGAGCTAGATTGTGCATAATCCAAGCATGCCACGCAACCGTAGCCTGGACACCCTCTCCTTCTTGCTGCCCGGATCAGCCTCATGTTTCCTGTAGGCATGGGGATGTAACGGTGGTATAGGGAGGAGAGGTCGGATTCCCAAATGAGACTAGTGGCCTGGTATTTATTTATACCTCTACGTGGTAAGCCCTAGTCTACCGATAGGAAATCCAGCCGACAACACCTCGGTTTCGTTACAAATGGAAAGCGCTCAGAAATTCGGCAAATCCAACCATTGGAAGATATATCATCAAATAACAGATGTCGCTGATGTTTGTCTAAATGCTCTGCTTACCAAAGTTGCTAGCAATTTTCATCTTTTGAAGAGAAATCGTTAGAGAATAATTGATTCTAACAATCCTATAACAATATCATGATGAAGATTTATATAGAAGTAATCAATCTTTAAAATTGTTAATCAAATTTATCGATAACTTCCTTCCTTTCCAACCGGTTATTTTCGGAGAACTGAGCGCGTTCAATGTCTGGTGTTTGAACGGTGGGAATAAGAATTATGTACTTCGGGGATTGGAAGATTTCATAGGATGATTTAACCGCTTTGGCAAATAAACGGAACTGGGGAAAAATGAAAAAAAAGGGGTAAGCCAAGAAAAATTAAAAAGTTGCCGATTCATAGTGCGCATTGTATATATAACCTAATAGTACTACTATGGAACACGATTTTAAGTTACCTTTCTCTCTCTTTTGGTGGCGCTGGTGTTGCCTAAAAAGCAGATTGGAGAGTTCGGAATGAAGGTAGGCAGCATAGAGAAAAGACTGGACATAAGGCTGTAAGTCATTGGGTATAGGCAGAATATTGAAATGATTTAACAGGTTAAATGAATTTGAATAGTTGTGCGTCAAGAGTCCACAAACTACACATAGTACGTTTGAAAGCTTCATTTGTGAATATAGACACAGAATTGTAAACCATGGGGTTCACGCAATATATAAACAAAAATCTGTGACCTTTCGGTATTGTACTTGATTAACATATATATTTTTGCCCATTCTCCTTTGATTGGAATTAGAGAATCTTTTTATACAAAAATCAATATTTCAATCCTTTTAAAGATGTCGGATTTTTTTCCCACACCACCCAAAAAACTTGGTTTTCATATAATTATGTACATAGTTAATTGATAGTGTTATACGTTTTTTTAATTAAACCACATTTGTATTTTAATAGTTAGTTAATAAACAACTTAACATTAAGAACAAGAATAGTTGACTGGCTATAAGGATTTGCAAACTAGCAGCTTACAAGACTGGACTGGAGATTTAGACTTACGATAAAGCTTAATCTCTCCAGCATTATCTTATACCTAACAAAGGTCCAAAGATTGTGTTTTAAAGAGAAATTTATATAAAAATGTATTACAGACTTAATTTTTGATCTACAAACAGTGAGTGTGCTCAGTAAGAACCCAACTATTAAATGGGTGGAATAGGTGCAATTAGATCTTAAAGTCAAAGGACCTTCGATTATATGGCAGTATAGAAATATAAACAATAAAAAAAAATGTTGGCCATATCGAAAAACGTTATTTTTGCTACACCCCCATCTCTGGAACCATTTTTCTCAAAATCTATTGATGGTCTCTAAATCTTTTTTGTACGTATAGTCCCCCCCCCCCCCGACGAGCTAGATTGTGCATAATCCAAGCATGCCACGCAACCGTAGCCTGGACACCCTCTCCTTCTTGCTGCCCGGATCAGCCTCATGTTTCCTGTAGGCATGGGGATGTAACGGTGGTATAGGGAGGAGAGGTCGGATTCCCAAATGAGACTAGTGGCCTGGTATTTATTTATACCTCTACGTGGTAAGCCCTAGTCTACCGATAGGAAATCCAGCCGACAACACCTCGGTTTCGTTACAAATGGAAAGCGCTCAGAAATTCGGCAAATCCAACCATTGGAAGATATATCATCAAATAACAGATGTCGCTGATGTTTGTCTAAATGCTCTGCTTACCAAAGTTGCTAGCAATTTTCATCTTTTGAAGAGAAATCGTTAGAGAATAATTGATTCTAACAATCCTATAACAATATCATGATGAAGATTTATATAGAAGTAATCAATCTTTAAAATTGTTAATCAAATTTATCGATAACTTCCTTCCTTTCCAACCGGTTATTTTCGGAGAACTGAGCGCGTTCAATGTCTGGTGTTTGAACGGTGGGAATAAGAATTATGTACTTCGGTGATTGGAAGATTTCATAGGATGATTTAACCGCTTTGGCAAATAAACGGAACTGGGGAAAAATGAAAAAAAAAGGGGTAAGCCAAGAAAAATTAAAAAGTTGCCGATTCATAGTGCGCATTGTATATATAACCTAATAGTACTACTATGGAACACGATTTTAAGTTACCTTTCTCTCTCTTTTGGTGGCGCTGGTGTTGCCTAAAAAGCAGATTGGAGAGTTCGGAATGAAGGTAGGCAGCATAGAGAAAAGACTGGACATAAGGCTGTAAGTCATTGGGTATAGGCAGAATATTGAAATGATTTAACAGGTTAAATGAATTTGAATAGTTGTGCGTCAAGAGTCCACAAACTACACATAGTACGTTTGAAAGCTTCATTTGTGAATATAGACACAGAATTGTAAACCATGGGGTTCACGCAATATATAAACAAAAATCTGTGACCTTTCGGTATTGTACTTGATTAACATATATATTTTTGCCCATTCTCCTTTGATTGGAATTAGAGAATCTTTTTATACAAAAATCAATATTTCAATCCTTTTAAAGATGTCGGATTTTTTTCCCACACCACCCAAAAAACTTGGTTTTCATATAATTATGTACATAGTTAATTGATAGTGTTATACGTTTTTTTAATTAAACCACATTTGTATTTTAATAGTTAGTTAATAAACAACTTAACATTAAGAACAAGAATAGTTGACTGGCTATAAGGATTTGCAAACTAGCAGCTTACAAGACTGGACTGGAGATTTAGACTTACGATAAAGCTTAATCTCTCCAGCATTATCTTATACCTAACAAAGGTCCAAAGATTGTGTTTTAAAGAGAAATTTATATAAAAATGTATTACAGACTTAATTTTTGATCTACAAACAGTGAGTGTGCTCAGTAAGAACCCAACTATTAAATGGGTGGAATAGGTGCAATTAGATCTTAAAGTCAAAGGACCTTCGATTATATGGCAGTATAGAAATATAAACAATAAAAAAAAATGTTGGCCATATCGAAAAACGTTATTTTTGCTACACCCCCATCTCTGGAACCATTTTTCTCAAAATCTATTGATGGTCTCTAAATCTTTTTTGTACGTATAGTCGTATATAGTATAAAATGAGGAAGAATTGGTGCCTTCAATTTTTCCAAAAGAACTTATATTTTTCGAGTAAATTACAATAAAATGAATTTGCCCCTAAAAATTTAAGATACAATCCAAAATTAGGGTACTTTTTAGGACGTACTTGATGTCAAAATTAAGCACCAAACTAAAATTCAACTTTGTCGGATTTTTTTCGAAATCAAAGTCTAATTTTTCTGGAGTAGATAGTTCTAACAAAATTGCCAAAAATTGTCCATGTTCTGTGCCTTCATTAGCCGTACTTAACGATTCCAAGGTTCTATATCTATGCTATCCAACGAAATCTGAATACTGAATTACATATATGTAATTGTAAGTTGGTATTGAACCCTTCCTTGATATGTAAACAAAATAAATTACATTTTATTCAAAATCAGTAGATTTTAGATTGAATATCTATTTGAAATCGAGTCACATTTTATTGTTTGTTGTTCAAAACTTAAAATTCTATTTTTTTTAATATAACAAATTATAATACGATTCACAGACATAGTTAGATAAATATAATTTTATCCCAACCCTATAAAGCTATAGGTACCTACAATAATAAAACGGATGGATATATCAGTTTCCTTGTCAATGTTTAAATATTACAAGAAAAATTGAATATAAATACTGACTCTCAAAATCTTGCAAGAAAGTTATGTTGGTAGAATTTTTATTTTTTTTTTTTAATTTCGAATTTTAACTACAAAAAAGCAATTATATAGGTACCTGCAACCTAGGATAGGAAACTATTTCATTGTGTGAAAAATAGCTAGGTATTTATTAATTGAAGATATTCTTGCAAGATTTTGAGGCTGGTCAAGGCCATGCCATGCGTAGGTATTTGAGTTAAGTTTCTTACAAGATTTTATGTGTTGGATAGGTGATTAAATTTAAGCTTTAATTTTTTTATTGTATCTACCTCGGTAGGAAATTAATAATTTTGGTTTTCAAAAAATAAAATTCAAATGTCGAACTAATACTTAAATAACGCAATAAAAAAATGAAGCATTTCGATTCCCCGCCAAATCATTCAAATCTTGCAAAACAAAATTAACCCATCATAAATAAACAGAAAATACAAAACGAAATCAAAGCCAATGCGAGCACACAAAACATATATGTACCTTCAACTATAGATATATATTTTTTGCTCGCACAAGGTAATAAAGCACACAAAAGAGCATAAAGGCAAGGCAATACAGTAAGCTTTGTATATGAAAACTATAGTACTCTCATGGCGAGTTTTTTTAGGGTTGCAGAGGTCCTGGTGGTGGCGCTGCAAAATGTGAGGTGTAAAATTCGATTTGGGGAGTCTTTAAGCGTCGAAAATTGGTGGCAGGGGCAAGAGTAGACTATTTTTTGGATTATTGCATCCAAAAAATAATAATAAATATCATTTAAAACCTCCATAAGCTCTCCGCAAAAAAAAAGAGTAAGGGTTGCATAGGTAAATTAGATGTCGCCCCATTCGACTTCCACCATGATAGTACTATAGTTTTCATATACAAAGAATGTTCATAGTCCATTTCGTAGTCTCCAATCTGAAGGAATTATTCCATTTTTAGTCTCCAATCTCAAGAAATGTCTGCATTTCTTAGACTCCAACCTCAAAGAGTCTCTCCACGAGAAAATTAAATTCAAAATAAATAGATGTCGTTATGTTCGTTTTTCACCATGAGAGTACTATAGTTTTCATATACAAAGCCATTGTATATAGATTTGTTTATATTGTTTGTTTATATTGTTTATAGAATTCATATACAATGTACAAAGCTAAATATTTTCTTTCGTTGTGGGATGAGTCTTACTTCCGGGACCAGTTGTCCTGGGACGAGTTGTGGCTTGGTACTAGTTGTCGGGGATAGGTTGTGCTGGTATCAGTTGTCTTGGGACATTGTATATGAATTTGCATAGCACTCTCATGAACACGTTCCACACGTCGGCCACCTAGCGATCACACAACTAACTAATTTTCTGGTTGCCCGTTCTGTGTATATACAAGTGCGCCCCCAGACGACCACACAACACAACTCAAAAATCATCGTGAAGATAGTACTATAAGTTTTATATACAATGCTTGGGATAGGCTGCGTTGACACCGTTCAGACATACATAGTACATACATATGCATTGTATATAAATTTGCATAGTACTATCATCAGCACGTTCCACCACGTCGGCCCCAAGCGATCACAGCGCATACTAATTTTTGGTTGCTGTTTCTGTGTATATACAAGTGCGCCCTCAGACGACCACAGCGCACAACTCAAAAATCATCATGATGATAGTACTATGCAAATTGATATACAATGTACATATGTACATACATTCAAAAATGCTTCCTCGAAATCTTGCCGGAAAATTTCAACTCAAATAAATAAAGAATACCTACGTACCTGCCCCAATAATAAACTAAAATATACATATCTTCATTTTATAAACACATACACATACTTTTCTTTCTCGCACAAACCGAATAAAAAAATGTATTCGTATGTAGGCAAGAAAAAAAACAGAGCAAGTAAAAAATTCTGTCAATGAAGAAACTAGAAAAAAATGGATTTTCTCCCTTACTCTTTTGGAGCCTTATGAAAAATACAAAATCTCGTTTCTTCTGCTGTAAACATGCAATTCTCCACTCCAGCCAACAGCGCCACCAAACAACAACGTGTCCTCCTAAAAAGTTTTCACCATGAGAGTACTATAGTTTTCATATACAAAGCTAGTACATCATTTTTTTGTATGGACATAAGGCTGTAAGCCATTGGGTTTAGGCAGAATATTGAAATGATTTAACAGATTAAATGAATTTGAATAGTTGTGTGTCAAGAGCCCACAAACTACATATAGTACGTTTGAAAGCTTCATTTTTGAATATAGACACAGTGTTGCGGATCCCTGGTTCGGATGTCAGGAACAAGACCCTATAAAAAAAAAAGTAAACAAATATATATTGTGTGGTGGTACTACTGTGAATGCCCTATGTTTGCTAGATAAAGCGCAGCTCGCTATATAATTTGGCTAATGAGCCGCAATTATAAAATTAAAGTTTCAGGTCAGTTTTAGAACTGTTTTTTATTATCCAATATTTCACCGCTATTTATACTACTTAAAATCAATGGGTTATCCCCACTTATGCTTAAGAACTATCTTACAAATACTTTTGTGCTGCATCAGCATTCTATTTTTAATATATACAATATGTTGGGGCAGTCTAATAATTATGACTCAATGAAATTATGAATCTGGAACATAGTGTAACAAAATACTTCTACGACACTTCATGTGCATAGTCACCCAAGTGGTGGCAATGCCCTGAGCACAACACTCAGTTTCGTTTGGTAAAAAGAAACAAAAAAAATAAATTTGTAAAAAATATCTGGCGAAAGAATTAAATGAAAATTCGGCATGTCAAATAAACGGCATTACAAACAAAATAATATTTTCTAGGGGTGTATCAAATCTAGAACTCATAATAGGAGAAGCTAATGTAGAACATCAATTTCACGTTGTCAATGAAGAAATAAATATAACTACCGATGCAATACTAGGAAGAGATTTTCTTAAAGCTTATAACTGTAAAATAGACTATGAAACTTGTGTGCTTGTAGTATTAGTACAAGATGAAGAAATAATACTACCATTAAATATGACAATGAAGAATTTAGGAAAATTAACAATTCCACCAAGAACAGAAATAGTAAAAAGTATCAAACTAGATTTGAATGAAGATAGTATTCTCATTGGGAATGAAATCAAAAAGGGAATTTTCTTAGCCAATTCAATATTGCCTGCAAAAGGAATAAAGCATATCAAGATACTGAATACTACAGATAAAGAGGAAACAATAGAAAATTCCATGATAGGAATAGAACCCTTGAGCAAATATAGAATATTATCCAATAATACAAGATTTAAAGACAAGCAAAAATTTAAAAACTTAATAGAGAAAATTCAAATAGACAACTTAGATAAATCTTCTGCTCACACTATACTAAGTATTTGTGAAGAATTTCAGGATGTCTTCCATGATGTTGATGAAAAACTAACAACAAACAATTTCTACGAACAAAACATCGCATTAACTGACAAAAATCCAGTATACATAAAAAACTATAGACTACCAAACACGCAATTAGACGAAATACAAAAACAAGTATCTGATTTATTAAAAAATGACATAATAGAAGAGTCTGTTAGTCCATATAACTCACCATTACTTATAGTTCCAAAAAAGACGCTAAACGGACAAACTAAATGGAGATTAGTAGTAGATTTTAGGTCTTTAAATAAAAAAGTTGTAGATGACAAATTTCCACTCACGAGATTAGAAGATGTATTAGATAAGTTAGGTAATGCTAAATATTTTTCCACCCTAGATATGACAAGCTCATTTCATCAAATTTCACTAAACAAAAATTCTAGACCATTGACGGCATTTTCAACTAATGAGGGTCATTACCAATTCAAGAGACTTCCTTTCGGATTGAAAATCTCAACAAATAGTTTTCAGAGGATGTTGCCGATAGCTCTTAGTGGTTTACAAGCCTCAGCTTTTCTATATGTAGATGATGTGATAGTTTTTGGTAAGAATTTGAAAGATCACAACGAAAACTTGACAAAAGTTTTAGGAAGACTTCGTAAATATAATTTGAAATTAAATATAGAAAAATGTTATGTCTTGAAGCCAGAGGTAATTTATTTGGGGCATTTGATAACAGCAAATGGAATAAAACCAGATCCAAAAAAATATGAAACAATTAAAACTTATCCACTGCCTAAAAATGCAGATGATGTTAGAAGATTTGTAGCTTTTTGCAACTATTATAGAAAATTCATAAAAGATTTTGCAGAAATAGCAAAGCCTCTCAACCAACTTTTAAAAAAGAAAAAAATATTTTCTTGGACAGAAGACTGTGAAAAATCTTTTAACACACTTAAGCAAAATTTAATAACTCCTCCCATACTTAGCTATCCTGATTTCAAAAAACCTTTCATTCTAACTACAGACGCTTCGAATTTTGCTTTAGGAGCAGTTTTGTCACAGGGAGAAATTGGAACAGATAAACCTATAGCATATGCCAGTAGATCCCTAAATAAACACGAATTAAATAAACCCATTATAGAGAAGGAATTGTTAGCAATACATTGGGGAATAAATTATTTTAGACCATATCTTTTCGGTAGAAAATTCAAAGTTTACACAGACCACAGATCATTAGTCAGTTTATTTACTCACAAAAACCCATCAACTAAATTAACTAGAATACGAGTTGACTTGATGGATTATGATTTTGAAATAATTTTTAAAAAGGGCAAGATGAATACCAATGCAGATGCTTTATCAAGAATAAAAATTGATTCTGATGAATTAAAAGAAATGATACCAAAATACAACATAGAAGTTTTAACTAGAGCAATGAATAAAAATAAAGAGAAGATACCAAAGGAAAAAGAAAATTGTGCAATAGCCTTGGACTCAATTGTGGAGACTAGCTACCTTCATATTTGGGACTGTACATCAATATCGGACATAAGGCGATTAAAAAAGATAGAATTTAAAGAAAGTAACGTTACAAAGAGGAAAATAAATGAAATAATAATAGCAGCAAACACTGTAGTTGTAGAATATAGCGATAAATCTTTATCAGAGATAAAATTGATTCTGAGGAAGCTAATATTCAAAATGAACAATGCCGGTGTTAAAAGACTAGCGCTAGCAAGAAATAGTCTAATATTTAATGAAGTATGCATACAAGAATTTAAAGAAATATTTAATAAGCTGCAAGAAAATATAAATGAGGACAAATGTCTAGACATAATATTATTTGAACCTCCAAAGCAGATAATAGATGAGAAAGAAATGCACAAATTAATAGAAGAATATCATAATTCCAAAATAGGAGGACATTGCGGTACCAGAAGATGCGTCAATAAGTTAAAACAAAGATATGTTTGGAAGAATATGAATAAAATGGTTAAGAAATTTGTTAACAATTGCAAAACATGCAACGAAACAAAGATAACAAGATACACAAAAGAAAATATTGTAATTACAGATACACCCAGTTCGTCATTTGAAACAATAACAATTGATACTGTAGGACCACTTAGACCATCAAATGGTTATAGATACATATTAACGGTACAATGTGATTTAACGAAATTTGTAGAAGCATTCCCGATAGAAACTAAAGAAGCGAATACTGTAGCAAAAGCAATAGTAGAAAAATTTATTCTTAAATATGGATGCTTTAAGAAACTTAAAACAGATAAAGGAACAGAATTTACTAATGAATTGCTAAAGAATATTTTTACACTTTTAAAGATAGAAAAGATAGTTTCCACACCTTTTCACCATGAAACAATGGGATCAATAGAAAGAAATCATAGGGTATTTAATGAATATATTATGAGCGTAGAGGATAAAAATAACTGGGAAGAATGGTTACCATATTATACTTATTGTTATAACTCTACACCACACAGTAGCACTTTATATTCACCATTTGAACTTGTATTTGGAAAATTATGTACACTTCCATATGAAGTAATAGAAAATAAAGATACAATTTATAATATTGACAATTACTTGAATGAATTGAAATGCAAATTAAGACATGCTCATGAACAAGCAAAAAATCACTTAATTGAAGACAAATATAAAAGACAAAATTCTCAGAAAAATGTAAACAAATCAAACTTTACCGTAGGAGATTATGTATATTTAAAAAATCAAAACACAAGGAAATTCGATAAACCTTTTAGAGGACCATATAAAATTATATCTCAAAACAGTGTAAATAGTACTATTTTATTAGATGATAAGAAATATGAAATACATAATAATAACTTAATTAAAGCAAGAAATACATAAACTCAAAATAATAATATCACAAAAAAGTCAAATGATATTTATTTAAATTTTAGAAATGTAAACAAATATCATTTTTTCAAAGGGGAAGGATGTAGTGTAATGAAAGCATTCTTTCATTTCATTAACGTAAAATCATTTCTCATTTCTCAAACGTAAACAAAGCCACATGTAGTATTAGATCGACACAATTGAAATAGTAAATTTCATTGATATTCGAAACTATAAAGTTTAATATCAATGAAATTTACTATTTCAATTGTGTCGATCTAATACTACATGTGGCTTTGTTTACGTTTGAGAAATGAGAAATGATTTTACGTTAATGAAATGAAAGAATGCTTTCATTACACTACAATTGGCACAAAAGTAATGTGTCATACCTACCCTTTCTCTACACCTGGGCACAAAGGCAAATAGGACGAAAAAACTGAAAAGAAAAAGAAGCGGATGTATTAACTCAATTAGTAAAATTAAAAAAAAAAAAAAAGAGTTTACAGGGCCTGGAATAGTTTTGTGGCATACCTCACCAGTGGTGAATAAAGGTGAGATTTGTAATTATACTTGTCAAATCAATAAAGGTCAGTTTAACGTAATAATATATGGGTTGTTGGCCTAGAGTTAATTTAATCGTAGTTTTTTTTTGGGGTTGAGATCTCAAAATTAGCTTAAATGACCTCAAACATGGTTAGGTGAAATGAGAAATCCCAAACCCACCTCATAATGGTAAGTGAAGAAGATACCATTATGGTAGCTTTAAGGTACACCCTGTAAAAGCAAGGGGAATTGATTTTTTTTGTAGTTAAGTCACCTATACCATGTCAGATTGAAATAGCGGACTATTCCAAGAGTGTATGGTTAGAAATGAGAGGTGGTGTGATCAGAGTATATACTTTGGAATTCCGTTTACAAAGTATATACCCACCTAGATATTCGTAGTTGTCAAATCAGTAAGCCATTCGTTGTTTGATATTCCTACCGGTAGCTCGCAAATTGTAAGCAGCTTAATAAATTAAAGCAGTATATGCTAATATAATAATTTCGGGGTACGGTAAAATCAAAAGTAATTTTGCTTCTGGTTTTTTTTTATTAACAATTTTCTTTTATATAGAAATATAACTTGTACGTACCGAACAAAAATAAATAACGGAAATAAAAACAGAGCAACGAATTAGAACGATAAAATATAATTTACAAATTCACAAAATAATAAAATCAGAAAACGGTGAGTTGAGCTAAAAAAAAAAAAAAAAAACGAAGATATATTTGTGCTAATGGTTTTTGAAATTTTGTTAGGTGTTTTTGGCGGTCACAGTCGGCCAATAACGTGACTGGGCCGCCACATAAAAAAATAGTTGGGGACAGTCCGTTTGGACTTTTGGTCCGTGCTTTTAACGACACGCTTTCTGGTCAGAACCCACCTTCATCTGTTGGCTGAGGATAGCCTGTAAGCCACCTTACTATCCGCCAAGAATCTACACGCTGTTTGTCAATCAGTTCCTTGACTGGAGTAAAAACTATATCGAGGGATATTGGAACCGGCTACCACCGATACGCTCCAGGTCAAGGGTTTGTCCAAATTCCGAGTCATCAGGTATTTATCTGTGTGTGATAGGTGTCTCGTACCAAAAAAAGCAAAATTTGTAAATCAAGAAAAAGCAGTTCATCATATAAGAAGAAAAAGAAGACAAAGAAGAACAAGAAGAAAGGAGAAATAAAAGAAGAAAGAAATTAGTAGCAGATAGTAATCCAAGTTTTAAATTATCATTTAAAAGAAATCTAAAAGCAATCATACTGCAAATATTTAATTTTGTTTAAAAAAATCCTAGAAGAGAAAAAAAAAGGAAAAAGAAAAAAAAAGTGCATTACTTGATAAGTAAATTAATAAATTGTCATTGAAGTTTTACCTACACTACGGTTATCTAGATTTGTCTTAAGTTTTTTTTTACTTTCCAAAGTTTTTGTTGTAAGTGATAGGTAGTGTTTCTTAAGTATATTTTTCGGTATCGCGTTCTGTAACTATTTTAAAAGAAAAAAAAAAAAACATCACTCCTGCAAAGAGCTCATTTGAGGTAGGGAACAATTGATAACTCGACATCGTATTGGCAGTAAGTACCAGAAAGGGTACATATATATTTTTTTCGAAACTTAGGAAACGCTTCAAGATCACATTGTTTACTCTTGCTTGAATAACTTACCTTTTTTGATCGTGAAATTGTTAAGAACAAGATACATCTCTAAAAACACAATTTACAAATTACAGTTTTCAAAATTACCACTTTTAAAGTTAAATTACTTACCTTTGTTTAGATTATCTTTCTTGTTTTATGTTTCATAAACTAAAAAAATTTTCAATTTAAATAAAACTTCAATGGCCGCTTGGAAGAAGTTTTTGAGTTTTTTTATTTCGATCTAAACGAGATATGGTCGTTTGAGGAGATAATTTTCAGGGGTGCTGAAGTGAAGCAGAGCATACGGTGATGATGGAGTGACAATGAAACGTCCTGAGGTTAATTCGGGGGAATACAACTACGGCCTTCGGATTCCCAAGGTAGGGTGGGTATAGGCCAAAACACTGCTTAAACACCTGCAGTGCCTCGATGTGGTAAATCCGTCCGCTGTCATATTTAGTTGTTTTCAACCTGGCCTGATTTGTGTTTTTGCTGCTGGTGAGGTCTTATTTCGTGGACAAGAACCCCCCCCATCCGGCGAGTTCAGCTGCGCTGCCAGCAGGCCCCGTTCACGGAATTAGACATTCCTTTCCTTCCCACTTCGGTACTTTCCTTTACTTTTTAGATCCAGTTCTGGTGATTCAGTTCAGCTGCCTTGCCGACTATCCCAAATCCACTATCCGTTCCTCTCCATTTGCCAGCAACAAAATGGCGCCCAACGTCTAAGGCGACTGTCTTAGATATCTGTAGTTTTCGTTTCTGTTTTTTTTTATGTTGTTATAGTTCGCAACCGAACTTACAGAGGTCATCTAAACCTTGTAAGTCTTCTTCTAGAAGGTTTTTGGCGAACTAGAACGAATTGCGACAAGAATTCGGAAGTCTTCAGTGAGTTCAGTTAATATGTGTTAGGGCGTTAATCGGGACTTGCTTCGATTTTTACTGAGTTTAGTAAGTCTTCATCTAGAAAGTCCTTGACATACTAAGATGAATTGCGACTAGCTTTTGAAGGTTGAGGTAGTCTCCGGTTAACACTCTAGTGTTAGTTTTCCTTTTTCCCAAATCCTAAAGTTTTTTTTCTGTTCTATCAAATTTTAATTTCAAATTCTTTAGTCCAGTTTATTAAAGTATTATTTTTTTTTTTGGAATCGTGACCATGTTTGGCTACATGTCGGACATCGATGCACGAGTTTTCCAAACGATTTTGAGTTTTTGCTACAACTCTTAATTTTCTTCTTTTGTGTTGTTACTTTTCCAATGCCATGTCTTCAGCGAAAGTCCAATGGATAGACCTGAATGGCGGGTTTGAAAAATTAACGTCGTAAAGTAACTTTGTCGAATTGTTTAGATCCTTATTATTTTGCCACATCAAGGATAGTAATGAATAGTCCGTCTGCAGTCCATAAATTTCTAGTTTAGGTTTCAGTAAAGTCACTTCTAACTCGTCAACAAAATAACATCACCGAAAAGCTAACCGAAGCACCCCGCATGCTGCTGAAAAAAAAAAACACATAAAATAATTAAGGTACACAGTTTTGTTACTAAGCAGATAAAGCACTTATGTTTTCTGTTGTTACACTTATAAAATAAAAAAAAAAAAAAATTTATTAGGTATTTTATTCTGCTACTTAAGTATCGAGTTACTAATAGAAAAAAAAACATTTCGTTATTTTTTGCAACTTTTATTTCTTTTGTTAAAGAAATACTTTTTGATTTATTAGTTTTTTTGTGGGTTTTGGGTAGTTTTTCATTTTTTTTTTATCTGGGTTTTTGTTGACATTTTAGGTTGAAAACCAATCCAGTATTTATATTCGTTATTTTTTTTTGTTGTTATACAACTTTCGTTCAATTAATATTTAAGTCTTTTTCTTAATTTTAGTTTTTTTTTGGAAAAAAAAAAATTTTGCTACAAGTTTTGAAAAGAACTTATAAAGTTATTCTTTTTGTTAGTCAGGTTACTTTTATACTTTAAGTTTTTTTTCATTTAGAAAAAAAAAAACTTAAAGCTCGCTAAGTGGGTGTAAGTATAAGTAGTAGCTGAGTCTGTGCTTAGTGTTTAGGTGTTTCAGTCGTTAAGTTTTCTTTTGTACAATATTTCTTCGTTTTTTTTTCATTAATTCGTCTTCAAATTTGTGGCTATACCGTTAAAAAATTTTAAATCTTCAGTTTTTTTGAAAATTCGCTTTATAAGTATCCTATTGGATACCGATATTCGTTTGTTGAACTATTTAAATTCAGTCACAAGTTAAAGAAAACTAAAATGGCACATTCCAATGATGAAGAGCAAGAGCGTATTCATAGGTTGATTAGAGACGCTGAATTTTTTGAAGAGTCTAGATTAACTAGGTCTACAACTCAAAGTTTAGATCCTGATAGTAGACGGCGAGTCATGGTATCACCTCTCATTTCTGACCGACATGCAAGATCCATTTCACAAAACGTAGGGAGTTCTGGTATTCCTCCTCCAACCGATCAAAATCAAGATGCAAATGTTTCAATCTCTGCTCCGTCTTATAGTAGTATTAGTGGGGGAGGGGACGGATCTTCACATTCTCAGCCAGAACTTTTCGGCTCACACAATAATACCGTACAGCCCGGGACTGGAAGGGAGTCTGACAGTGGGTTACCTGCAGCCAATTCGTTTAATCATGGTCGATCCGGTCGAGTCTCTCCACCACGTCGTCCTAGATCCGGGGAAAGAAGGATTTTACCCGAAGATTTGAAAGCCTATATAAATTTAGCCATGGTTAATGGGTTTTCTTCTTGTAAAAACGCTATTCAACGTGAAGTTACCAATACATTGAAAGAGGAGCTCCAAAGTCAAATCAGTGGGTTGCTGAGGAATTTGAACTTAGCTCCTTCCTCTCAATCCGCTGCTGAGAATCCAAGCCCTGCTGGCCCTGCGCCAGCAGATCCGCTACCATTACCACGGAATCCGTCGACTGATCCTGGGAGAAGTGCATTCGTGCCAGTGGGACCACAGCGGAGAAGACCCACAGAGCCAATGAGACCGTCAGAGAGATCGAATCAACCCAACAACTTCCCAGAGAATCAATACGCTCAAAACCACAATTATAGAACACCATTTGCTACTCCGAATCCGTACGGTTACTATCCGAACCCATTTCCATCTTCGGGATACAGAGCCCCAATTAAAGTGGACAAATGGGGTCTGAAGTTTGATGGCTTATCGAAGACACTAACTGTTGAAGATTTCGTCTTTCGACTGGAAAGATTACAGTACCAGTACGCCTGCCCGTGGAACGAGATATTGAGAGACTTTCACCTATTCCTCAAAGATTCGGCTTACGATTGGTTCTGGCAATTTCATAGGGATAATCTTCAACTCGACTGGCCAACATTGAAGGACGCTTTACTACGCCGATACAAAAATACCATGACGGATTTGGAGATAATCCACGATATTATGGAACGCAAGCAAAATTCTTCGGAAACGAGTGAAGAATTCTTAGCAGCCATCAACAAAATGCGATTCCAGCTGAGGACACCGATGTCGGAGGTAGAAATGGTTCGAATCCTGAAGCGGAATCTGAATGAAAAAATCGGAAAGTATGTTTATCCGCAGCCGATCTTCACTTTGGATCAGCTAAGGACGGCGTGTAAAGAAGCCGAAGCCGCTTTTCCGAGCAGAGATCGAGACATTCCTAAGCCAGCAGGACGAGTTCCAGTTAAATACACGGCTCATGAGCTAGAGTACGAAGAAGTATATCAGCCTGCTGACGAACAAATAGCTGCTTACCAGTTTGGTGGAGCAAGACCAAAAAATAATCCGAGAAGATATGCCGATGTTACTACTCTGGTTTGCTGGAACTGCAAGGTGCAGGGCCATACCTATTTCGATTGTGAGTCGGAGGTTCGCAACCTTTTTTGTTATAAGTGTGGCAGGAGGGGGTGAAAACGCCGAATTGTACCCGATGTCATCAGGGAAACCGGGGGTGGGACGCGAAGACCACAGGGGAACCGCGCGCAACCCAGAAATAGATTCCCCAATAGTATCGAAGAACGAAGAACAAGCTGAAAATGAAGATAGTAAAAAGAAAGACAATGAAGATAAGATTAAAATTTTAAAACGTGAGGGGGCAGTTAAACCAGATGAACTTGTAAATATAAAACCAAAACTGTTTCAATTAAAACCACTACATGAGCGAATACGAGAATACCACCAAGCGAGAAAGAGAATTTTTAACAGTGCCATCTACGTACCTGCTTCGAAAATTTTGAAAGCTAGGGCTAGGTTTAAGTTGAGAAGAGAGACTAGATTGAGAATTTCATCGACAATATTGAATTTAACGTCCGATCCTCGTCCTTACGCGAAGATTCAATTAGGAAATAAGGAGTTTTTAGGTCTGCTGGATAGCGGAGCTAGTGTTAGCATCCTCGGGAAGCATTGCATGCAACTTGTTAAAGATCTGAACGTCCAGATAATACCGTTTCTCTCAGGGGTTAGAACTGCTGATGGCAAAAGCCAGTCTATTGTAGGGAAGGTCGAATTGAAAGTGCGATATAAGGATAAAGAAGAGGGGCTGACTTTCTTCCTCGTTCCTAATTTGGACCAGGAGATCTACCTTGGGGTAGACTTCTGGAGAGCTTTCCAGTTGGCCCCAAATATTATAAGTAGTATCTCGGTTGACGAAGAATTGGACTCTCCGAACGTTCATCAGTTAACGGCTGATCAGCAGGCCAGACTGAATGCGGTCAGGGCGAGATTTCTTTGTTTTGAACGGGATGGTCTCGGAAAGACATCGCTCATGGAGCATGTCATCGACACGGGAGATGCGCTCCCTGTAAAGCAGCGTCACTATCCTGTTTCCCCAGCGATACAAGCCATATTGTACGAAGAGTTAGATCGGATGTTGGGCCTCGGCGTTATCGAGGAGAGCGAGAGTCCGTGGTGTTCGCCAGTGGTTCTCTTGCGAAAACCAGGCAAGAACCGTCTTTGTCTGGATTCTCGCAAGGTGAATGCACTGACGAAGAAAAACGCGAATCCTCTCCCCCATATCGAGGGGCTCACCAGCCGACTACCGGATACTATCTACATTAGTAGTATAGATCTAAAAGAAGCATTCTGGCAAATACCGTTGGAGAAGCAGAGTAGAGCCTTTGCGGTACCGGGAAGACCCTGATACCAATTTACTGTCATGCCCTTTGGATTGTGTAACGCAGCCCAAAGGTTATGCCAGTTGATGGACAAGGTGATTCCTGCACGACTCAGGGATCGTGTCTTCGTGTATCTCGATGATCTGCTTATCATGGCGCCGGATTTCGAGACACATATCGCCCTGTTAAGTGAAGTAGCCGACTGCTTACGCAGGGCTAACCTAACCATCAACATGAAGAAATCCAAGTTTTGCGTAAAAGAGCTGAAATACTTGGGCTTCATAGTTGGTGGCGGTAAGCTTAAAACCGATCCTGCTAAGGTAGAAGCCATTATTGACTTCCCAGTCCCCAAAACTCCGAGGCAGGTTCGGCGGTTGCTTGGCTTAGCAGGTTGGTATAGGAAATTTATAAAGAATTTCTCGAGTCTGACTGCACCTCTGACTGACCTGCTGAAGAAGCGAAGTGGAAAATTTACGATGACGGATGAAGCGCTGACAGCGTTCGAAGAGCTTAAGAAAGCGTTAACCACGGCGCCGGTGCTTACGCATCCAGAATTCACAAAAAGATTCTACATCCAATGTGATGCGTCGGATGCTGGAATCGGTGCCGTCCTCTTCCAAAAGAACGAGGAAGACGAGGAAGTCCCAATTGCGTTCTTCTCGCAAAAATTCAACAAGAGTCAGAGAAATTTCAGTGTGACCGAGAAGGAGTGCATGGCAGCGGTGATGGCGGTAAAAAAGTTCAGGCCGTATGTCGAAGGCATGGATTTTACAGTCATTACAGATCACTCTAGCCTTCAATGGCTAATGAGTATGAAAGACCTGAGCGGCAAGCTCGCCAGGTGGAGTTTGCTCCTACAATCCTATGCCTTCGTGTAGCAAAGCAAGGTTTTGATAATAAAATAAGATAGAGACTTTTATTTTATGTTTATACAAATTGGAGAATTTATTCGGAATGAAAAAATAATTATTTGATATAAAGTATATCACAATCTAGATATAGTTATAATATTCAAAGTTATTTTTTCAGCAAAGTTATTTTAACTAAACAAACATTTATATAAAGCAAATATGCGTTGTTAACACATTATAAAACTAACACAACCCCTAAACGCAATATGATATTAAACAAAAGAAAAAAATAATTAAGAATTATGTTATTGGAATACCACATAAAGCTGAAAATTTCTGATGTTTGATTCTTGCTAAGTTCTTTGTAAAGATATCTGCAGCCATGTTGTTTGTACTTAAATATTCGAGTTTGATAACACCTTCTTCATAAAGTTCACGGATTTGATGGTAACGAATATCTATGTGTTTACTTCTTGGATGGTACACAGGGTTCTTCACTAGTTGTTGCGCACTAAGGTTGTCATTGTACAAAACAATTGGATTTTATATCACAATCATTATTATCAAAACCTTGCTTTGCTACAGGTTATGGGCCCAGGACATAACTGAAATAAGTTGCATCGATATATATATATAATTGCATTTATCTTACAGAAAGAATTATTTCACGATGAGTTCGCTGTATCAAATTGATAAGCTAGATGGAGAAAATTATGCATCATGGACGATACAAATGAGAAGTATATTAAAATATTCTGATATGTGGTGCTATGTCGATGGTTCAAAAGAATTGAAGAGTGATGCGAATGCAGCAGAAAAATTAGCTTGGGAAACTGCTGACGGAAAAGCTCTTGCAACAATCATCCTTAGTATTAGAACAACAGAACTTTTGAATGTGAAGAATTGTGAAACATCAAAAGAAGCTTGGGAGAAATTAAAAGAAATTCATCAACCAAAGGGTCCTGCTCGTATGGTGAGTCTTTTTAAAAAATTACTACAGACTAAGATGCACGATGGTCAGTCCATTGCCAGTCATATAAACGCATTTAGTAGTATCACAGAGAAGTTGAGTGAGATTGATCTGAAGATAGAAGAAGAATTTTTGGTTATTCTTTTATTGTGTAGTCTACCAGATTGTTATGAAAATTTTACAATTGCCATTGAGAGTCGTGATAAATTACCTTCGCTTGAAAGTCTCAAAGTAAAACTTCTTGAGGAAGAACAACGAAGAGTAAATAAGGACCTCACTACCAGCTCAGGCAACCAACAAATTTTCGCAGCTAAATCAAACAAAAAGACTTATACTAATAAAAATAGCAATAACTCAAAGACGAAGACAAGAGGCAAATGTTTTACATGTGGCAAGAGGGGACATTTCGCTTCAGATTGTCATGTTCCTAAAACCAATCAAGCTCATTCATTTGGTATATTCTGTGCTGACAAGAAGATCATAAGTCGTAATGAGTGGTGCTTAGATAGTGGTGCCACATCTCATATGTGTTGCGAATTAGATTATTTCGTAGAGTTGCATAAAGAGAAAGGAGAAATAGTTCAATTAGCAGATGATAATTTTGTTGTCTCCAGTGGAATAGGATCCGCAAGATTGAGAATAGGCTCAGAACTAATTTTACTTAATAACGTATTATTTGTTCCTGAACTTCGAGGTAATTTCCTATCTGTTAGCAAGATAACTCAACACAAGTACACTGTCAATTTTGTTAAAAATATGGCTATTGTGAGAAATCCTCAGAACAAATTTATTTTTGAAGCATATCAAAGAAATGATTTATATATTGTGGAATGCCAACCACAAACGCTTCTATTGGGTTCTAAATCCAATTCTGTTGATTTGAACATTTGGCACAGGCGTTATGGTCACCTGAATATGAAAAGTTTACAACGACTTCATCAAGAAAGTATGGTTGTGGGGCTAGATTTGAAGTTTTCAAATGAAATTCCAGATTGTGAAGTATGTGCAAAGGGAAAGATAACAGTTCAGCCATTTCCGAAACAATCCATTTCAAAATGCACAGATATACTTGAGTTAGTGCACACGGATGTGTGTGGCCCGATGCGAGTTCAGTCCGCAGGAGGTGCTCGATACTTTGTAACTTTTATCGATGATAAGTCTCGATATACCAAAGTTTACTTTATCCAGACCAAAGACCAAGTTCTTAGTGTGTTCAAGAATTTTAAGTCTGAAGTAGAACTAGAGACAGGTTTCAAGATTAAAAGATTGAGAAGCGATAATGGTCGAGAATATCTCAATAAATCTTTTGATGAATATTTGTGTAATCATGGCATAAAGCGACAACTAACGATAGAATAAACACCTCAACAGAACGGTGTTGCCGAAAGAGCTAACCGAACCTTAGTCGATATGGCTAGGTGTATGCTTTTAGACTCTGGTTTTCCAGAATTTTTGTGGGCAGAAGCTATCAACACAGCAGCGTACGTTCGCAACAGATCACCCACGAAAATTTTAGAAAACGTCACACCTATCGAAAGTTGGTCAGGGCAGAAACCGAACATTTCTTACTTCAAGATTTTTGGTTCGAAGGCTATTATGTTAGATAAGAAGCAAGGACGTTCCAAATTTGCTGCCAAGGGGAAAGAATTGTATATGGTAGGATATTCTGAAGAGTCAAAAGGCTATAGATTGTTTGATCCTGTTACAAGAAAAATTGAAAAAGCTCGAGATGTTCGATTCTTTGAAAATTGTCGAGAAGTTAAAGAAAACGATTATTTTTTCACCGAATTGAAGTTTACATCATCGCAAGAAAACGATAGCCAAAATAGTGATCCAGAAAATACAGTTACCAACCCTGATAATTTCATTGAACAGTTAACCCCAGCTGCAACCCGGAACGAAGATATACCTGAACTTGAAGACATCGAAGATACAGATGAAGACGTCGAAGATAAGAAATCTACGAAGCGTGGTCCCGGGCGCCCTAAAATAAGAAACTTAATACTTGTCTTCTAGAAATTGGTTTCACAAGGTGCAACGGTGATAACTGCGTTTATGTGATGAATAAAGATGAATGTTTCAACATACTAGCAGTTTACGTGGATGACATGATGATTGCGTGCTCAAAAGAATCGTCGATGACAGAAATAAAAGCGAAGATAATGGCAAGGTTCGATTGTGAAGATAAAGGTGAACTAAAGTACTTCCTTCGAATTCAAATTGAACGAAGTGATTCCAGACATCAGATAGCCATTCATCAGCAGCGATACATATCCGATTTTTTGAGAAAGCATCAAATGGAAACCTGCAAACCAACTTATACTCCACTTGATCCTGGTACAAAATTAATGAAATGTACAAGCTCATTATGCAAAAAAAAAGACCCGACTGAATATCAATCCATAGTGGGAGCATTGATGTACTTAGCCATATCTACAAGACCCGACATAATGCATACTATCAGCAAATTGTCACAGTTTAATGTTGATCCGCATCAAGAACACTTTACTGCAATAAAACATCTGATACGATACATCAACACGACTAGTGGTGCAAGTTTGATTTTCAAGAAATCATCTGACAAAATCAAAGGCTTTGTGGATGCAGATTGGGCAAGCAGTGTAGATGACCGCAAATCATATACAGGCTTCGTATTTATGTTAGCTGAGGGAGCAATCTCTTGGGAATCGAAGAAACAAACATCTGTGGCTCTGAGCAGTACGGAAGCTGAGTATATGGCCCTTTCTCAAGCCAGCAAAGAAGCTGTTTATTTGCGCAACCTAATTCATGAGTTAGAAACTCAAACTCCAGTTAAAAATCCAATTGTTTTGTACAATGACAACCTTAGTGCTCAACAACTAGTGAAGAACCCTGTGTACCATCCAAGAAGTAAACACATAGATATTCGTTACCATCAAATCCGTGAACTTTATGAAGAAGGTGTTATCAAACTCGAATATTTAAGTACAAACAACATGGCTGCAGATATCTTTACAAAGAACTTAGCAAGAATCAAACATCAGAAATTTTCAGCTTTATGTGGTATTCCAATAACATAATTCTTAATTATTTTTTTCTTTCTCTATCACAATCTAGATATAGTTATAATATTCAAAGTTATTTTTTCAGCAAAGTTATTTTAACTAAACAAACATTTATATAAAGCAAATATGCGTTGTTAACACATTATAAAACTAACACTTCGACATACAGCATCGAAAAGGTACGCTAAACGTCGTTCCCGACACTCTTTCTCGGGTTCATGTTGATTCTCTGACTCTTGAAGATGTTGCGCCTCTAGTGGACTTAGAATCAGAAGAATTCCAATCAGACGAATATAAAAGTTTGATAGAAACTATTAATTCCCATCGCGAAGAACTCCCAGACTTAAAAGTTGAAGATGGCTATGTATATAAACGCGCGTTTCGAGGTGAAGGTGACGAAGCTATAATTGAGCATACTTGGCTGCTCTGGATCCCTTCGGGCCTTACAGAGGATTTAATATGTCGTGCGCACGATCCACCTCAAGTTGCCCATGGGGGCATTGCTAAAACCCTCCATCGTATTCGTCAATATTTTCACTGGCCTAACATGACGGTTCAGATTCGTAACTATGTGTCTAACTGTTCTGTTTGCAAACAGAGTAAACCGTCCAATCAAATATCTCGTCCACCTATCGTCACTTCTTATTGTTCCTCTCGTCCTTTTGAAAAGCTCTACGTCGATTTTTTAGGTCCTTATCCAAGGTCAAAATCTGGTAATGCCTATGTGTTCATTGTCCTAGACCATCTATCTAAATTTGTGTTTTTGAAAGCATTAAAACATGCTAATAGTTCGAGTATTATTCAATTTTTAAGACAGGAGATTTTTAACGTGTTTGGAGTGCCCAACATTATCCATTCGGATAACGGTAAACAATTTTTAGCGAAAGATTTTCAAAACTGTTTGTCAAAATACGGTATAAAACATTTTAGAACGGCAAATTATGCGCCGCAGTCAAACGCCTCGGAAAGAGTGAATCGTACGTTACTAGCAGCTATTCGGTCATATCTTAAGACTGACCAACGCGAGTGGGATGTGCACCTTAGTGATATAGCTTGTGCCCTTAGGAGTTCAGTCCATAGCTCTACTGGCACATCACCATATTTTGTCCTGTTTGGGACTTATATGATGACGCACGGTAGTGGCTATGAACTAGCGCGGAAGCTGAACGCGGTGGATGACAACGAGCTCCTAACCATTCCTCGACAAAGCCGGTTACAGTGTCTAAGAAGTCATATCCGTGAGAACATCCTAAAAGCCAACGAAAAATCTGCTAAAACGTATAATACACGAACTAAGAAAATTAGGTATTTGCCCGGACAGGAAGTTTACCGGCGAAATTTCATTTTGAGCGATTCAACAAAGTATTTATCTGCCAAGTTATCTCCGAAGTATATAAAATGCCGAATCACAAAACCCGTGGGTAATTAAATGTATGAGCTTGAGAACTTAGCAGGAAAAAAGATCGGTATTTTTCATGCTAAAGACCTCAAGCAGTAACAAAACTAGATTATCTCATACGAATTATCGACCCCTCTAAGTATAAACAATCCTGTTGATAACCAAAAGCCATCACACTAATGTTAAGTTGGTTTTTCGCTTAGAAATTGAGTTTTCGCTATTAAATACTCAACTGCTATTCTAACACTGTGCCTGCTTACCTTTTAACTTTTGCATGTAGTACCTACCTGATTTAAAACGATCCCGCTTTATTTTTCTGAAACCAAAAACCAATTTTGTTTTCACTTTTTCCTAACGTACCTGATAGCTTAACGTCGTATTTGTCTCTATTTATTCTTCTTATTTGTTTATTTATTGCTCCCGAGAAACAAGACTGATAACTTAAGCATCTCAATATTTATTAAAATATCAACACCAACACTGAGAACCAAGACTGATAGCTTAATAATAAGAATAAGAAAAAAAAACTGAATCCCAACTGTGATATGGCATTGTCGCCACAATCTTTATTTATTTATTTATTTATTATATCACTGTTTGTTATTGTCCTTAAGTTGCCAGTTATAGCTATCAATACATCGAGCTTTATTAAAATGCAACATTTCTCACTTTACACATGGATGCATATCGCGGTACGCAATTTGATAAAAACTTAATTATATAGATCTGCGTACCATGGACATTTGTAGGAGCAAGGAACCTCGTAATTCAAAAATTAATAGGTACGTAGGTAATAATAATGAAGTAATATGCGTCACTAGTAATCCTAAGGCGAAGTATCTTCTTTGTTTTACAAATCAGCTCATCTGTTCGGCAAGACACAGGTATCGTTATCCACTTGTAGGTCAATGACCTCAACATAAGTTCGTCTGGAAAAAAAAAAAAGGGGTTGAGTCAAGGCATACTCTAACAGCTAAAGAAAAAAAGAAAAAAAAAATTAATAACTAGCCTACGATGGAATATTTGCCCGGCTTTTAACATGGGTTCTTCCCCACTATTTAAGCCAGGGAACCATTTTGTTTCGACCATGGAGTTGGATTGAAACCTCCATAGCCGAAATTTTGTTGCGGATCCCTGGTTCGGATGTCAGGAACAAGACCCTATAAAAAAAAAAGTAAACAAATATATATTGGCACAAAAGTAATGTGTCATACCTACCCTTTCTCTACACCTGGGCACAAAGGCAAATAGGACGAAAAAACTGAAAAGAAAAAGAAGCGGATGTATTAACTCAATTAGTAAAATTAAAAAAAAAAAAAAAAGAGTTTACAGGGCCTGGAATAGTTTTGTGGCATACCTCACAAGTGGTGAATAAAGGTGAGATTTGTAATTATACTTGTCAAATCAATAAAGGTCAGTTTAACGTAATAATATATGGGTTGTTGGCCTAGAGTTAATTTAATCGTAGTTTTTTTTTGGGGTTGAGATCTCAAAATTAGCTTAAATGACCTCAAACATGGTTAGGTGAAATGAGAAATCCCAAACCCACCTCATAATGGTAAGTGAAGAAGATACCATTATGGTAGCTTTAAGGTACACCCTGTAAAAGAGAGGGGAATTGATTTTTTTTGTAGTTAAGTCACCTATACCATGTCAGATTGAAATAGCGGACTATTCCAAGAGTGTATGGTTAGAAATGAGAGGTGGTGTGATCAGAGTATATACTTTGGAATTCCGTTTACAAAGTATATACCCACCTAGATATTCGTAGTTGTCAAATCAGTAAGCCATTCGTTGTTTGATATTCCTACCGGTAGCTCGCAAATTGTAAGCAGCTTAATAAATTAAAGCAGTATATGCTAATATAATAATTTCGGGGTACGGTAAAATCAAAAGTAATTTTGCTTCTGGTTTTTTTTTATTAACAATTTTCTTTTATATAGAAATATAACTTGTACGTACCGAACAAAAATAAATAACGGAAATAAAAACAGAGCAACGAACTAGAACGATAAAATATAATTTACAAATTCACAAAATAATAAAATCAGAAAACGGTGAGTTGAGCTGAAAAAAAAAAAAAAACGAAGATATATTTGTGCTAATGGTTTTTGAAATTTTGTTAGGTGTTTTTGGCGGTCACAGTCGGCCAATAACGTGACTGGGCCGCCACATAAAAAAATAGTTGGGGACAGTCCGTTTGGACTTTTGGTCCGTGCTTTTAACGACACGCTTTCTGGTCAGAACCCACCTTCATCTGTTGGCTGAGGATAGCCTGTAAGCCACCTTACTATCCGCCAAGAATCTACACGCTGTTTGTCAATCAGTTCCTTGACTGGAGTAAAAACTATATCGAGGGATATTGGAACCGGCTACCACCGTTACGCTCCAGGTCAAGGGTTTGTCCAAATTCCGAGTCATCAGGTATTTATCTGTGTGTGATAGGTGTCTCGTACCAAAAAAAGCAAAATTTGTAAATCAAGAAAAAGCAGTTCATCATATAAGAAGAAAAAGAAGACAAAGAAGAACAAGAAGAAAGGAGAAATAAAAGAAGAAAGAAATTAGTAGCAGATAGTAATCCAAGTTTTAAATTATCATTTAAAAGAAATCTAAAAGCAATCATACTGCAAATATTTAATTTTGTTTAAAAAAATCCTAGAAGAGAAAAAAAAAGGAAAAAGAAAAAAAAAGTGCATTACTTGATAAGTAAATTAATAAATTGTCATTGAAGTTTTACCTACACTACGGTTATCTAGATTTGTCTTAAGTTTTTTTTTACTTTCCAAAGTTTTTGTTGTAAGTGATAGGTAGTGTTTCTTAAGTATATTTTTCGGTATCGCGTTCTGTAACTATTTTAAAAGAAAAAAAAAAAACATCACTCCTCCAAAGAGCTCATTTGAGGTAGGGAACAATTGATAACTTGACATCGTATTGGCAGTAAGTACCAGAAAGGGTACATATATATTTTTTTCGAAACTTAGGAAACGCTTCAAGATCACATTGTTTACTCTTGCTTGAATAACTTACCTTTTTTGATCGTGAAATTGTTAAGAACAAGATACATCTCTAAAAACACAATTTACAAATTACAGTTTTCAAAATTACCACTTTTAAAGTTAAATTACTTACCTTTGTTTAGATTATCTTTCTTGTTTTATGTTTCATAAACTAAAAAAAATTTCAATTTAAATAAAACTTCAATGGCCGCTTGGAAGAAGTTTTTGAGTTTTTTTATTTCGATCTAAACGAGATATGGTCGTTTGAGGAGATAATTTTCAGGGGTGCTGAAGTGAAGCAGAGCATACGGTGATGATGGAGTGACAATGAAACGTCCTGAGGTTAATTCGGGGGAATACAACTACGGCCTTCGGATTCCCAAGGTAGGGTGGGTATAGGCCAAAACACTGCTTAAACACCTGCAGTGCCTCGATGTGGTAAATCCGTCCGCTGTCATATTTAGTTGTTTTCAACCTGGCCTGATTTGTGTTTTTGCTGCTGGTGAGGTCTTATTTCGTGGACAAGAACCCCCCCCATCCGGCGAGTTCAGCTGCGCTGCCAGCAGGCCCCGTTCACGGAATTAGACATTCCTTTCCTTCCCACTTCGGTACTTTCCTTTACTTTTTAGATCCAGTTCTGGTGATTCAGTTCAGCTGCCTTGCCGACTATCCCAAATCCACTATCCGTTCCTCTCCATTTGCCAGCAACAACAGAACTATAAACTATAGGATTCACGCAATATATAAACAAAAATCTGTGACCTTTCGGTATTGCACTTGATTAACATATATATTTTTGCCCATTCTCCTTTGATTGGAATTAGCGAATCATTTTATATAAAAATCAATATTTCAATCCTTTTTAAGATGTCGCATTTTTTCCCACACCACCCAAAAAACTTGGTTTTCATATAATTATGTACATAGCAGGGACGAAGCGTCCATATATTGAGTGGAATGAGTGCTTCCGTTAAGCAATTCAAAAAATTATACGATTTAAGAAAAGAATTTTTAATTCGAAACAATGCAAAACTAAAACTACAAAAACTCATAATATCCCTTCAATTCCACGGCGAATGCACAATGTCACTCCATTATACACTCACGCTTGCAAACAAATATTTGGAATGCATACCGGCTAGGCATTCCCATTCTGATATATCGCCTACTCTCACCTCTCACTCAGTTTCGTTCAAAGCAAATGTCCACGGGGAATGCACAATATCACTCCATTATAAACTCGCGCTTGCAAACAAATATTTGGAATGCATACCAGCTAGGCATTCTGATATATCGCCTACTCTCAACTCTCACTCAATCTCCTTCAAAGCAAATTTTTTAATTTGTTGGCGTTCACATAAGAAGTGAAGATTGAATTGAGTGAACTCATTATGAAAATTTGTGAAAACAAAAGTAGAGCAGGAATGGAGAGATATGAGTTTTGAGTTATTTGCTTCTTCTTATTCATTGACAAAGGGGTAGAAAAGTTCATTTAACACTTGTGTGTTCCGTGTTATGTTTCTTATCTGTTGTGTGCAAATCGCATTGTCAACTGTAAATGTTTTGTGTAAGGAGTTTAGGATTTCTTTTTTCTTTAGCGTTTTGTTCAAAATGATTACCTGCAATTGTATAATTGAAAGCTTAATTAATAAACCATTCTCGTCGAGAAAATTTGATGAGAAAAAAATTATAATAGACGGTGGTAGACCGAAGCCATTTGTTAATATCAACACCGTTACAAAGCGATGTACAAGGCATTTTTCAATGCAATTCTATGAAACTTTTTCGTGGTTATCGGGCTGTCTTAAAACAAATAAATTATACTGTTGGCCGAACAGCACTGGATTTAGTAATAAAAAAAATATGATCTTGAATAAATGACTTTTAATTTTAAGTTCAACGTTAAGTGCTTCCGCTTCCAAAAAAGTCACGCTTCGTGCCTGGTACATAGTTAATTGATAGTTTTATACGTTTTTTTTTTTTAATTAAACCACATTTGTATTTTAATAGTTAGTTAATAAACAACTTAACATTAAGAACAAGAATAGTCGACTAACTATAAGGATTTGCAAACTAGCAGCTTACAAGACTGGACTGGAGATTAAGACTTATGATAAAGCTTAATCTCTCCAGCATTATCTTATACCTACCAAAGGTCAAAAGATTATGTTTTAAAGAGAAATTTATATAAAAAATATATTACAGACTTAATTTTTGATCTACAAACAGTGAGTGTGCTGAATAAGAACCCAACTATTAAATGGGTGGAATAGGTGCAATTAGGTCTTAAAGTCAAAGGACCTTCGATTATATGGCAGTATAGAAAATAAGTTTCTTAACATAAACAATAAAAAAAATGTTGGCCATATCGAAAAACGTTATTTTTGCTACACCCCTATTTCTGGAACCATTTTTCTCAAAATCTATTGATGGTCAATAAATCTTTTTTGTACGTATAAAATGAGGAAGAATTGGTGCCTTCAATTTTTTCCAAAAGAACTTATATTTTACGAGTAAATTACAATAAAATGAATTTGCCCCTTTAAGTTCTCCCCTAAAAATTTAAGATAAAATCCAAAATTAGGGTACGTTTTAGGACGTACTTGACGTCAAAATTAAGCACCAAACTAAAATTCAACTTTGTCGGAATTTTTTCGAAATCAAAGTCTAATTTTTCTGGAGTAGATAGTTCTAACAAAATTGCCAAAAATTGTCCATGTTTTGTGTAAAACGGATGGATATATCAGTTTCCTTGTCAATGTTTAAATATTACAAGAAAAATTGAATATAAATACTGACTCTCAAAATCTTGCAACAAAGTTATGTAGGTAGAATTTTTATTTTTTTTTTAATTTCGAATTTTAACTACAAAAAAAGCAATTTTATAGGTACCTGCAACCTAGGGTAGGAAACTATTTCATTGTGTGAAAAATAGCTAGCTATTTATTAATTGAAGATATTCTTGCAAGATTTTGAGGCTGGTCAAGGCCATGCCATGCGCAGGTATTTGAGTTAAATTTCTTACAAGATTTTATGTGTTGGATAGGTGATTGAATTGAAGCTTGCATTTTTTTATTGTATCTACCTCGGTAGGAAATTAATAATTTTGGTTTTCATAAAATTAAATTCAAATATCGAACAAATACTTAAACAACGCAATAAAAAAATGAAGCATTTCGATTCCCCGCCAAATCCATCAAATCTTGCAAAACAAAATTAACCCATCATAAAGAAACACAAAATACAAAACGAAATCAAAGCCAAAGCGAGCACACAAAACATATACCTTCAACTATAGATATATATTTTTTGCTCGCACAAGGTAATAAAGCACACAAAAGAGCATAAAGGCAAGGCAATACAGTAAGCTTTGTATATGAAAACTATAGTACTCTCATGGCGAGTTTTTTTTAGGGTTCCCCGGATCCTGGTGGTGGCGCTGCAAAATGTGAGGTGTAAAATTGGATTTTGGGAGTCTTGAAGGGTCGGAAATTGGTTGTAGGGACAAGAGGAGACTATTTATTTGGATTATTGCATCCAAAAAATATCAATAAATATCATTTAAAACCTCCATAAGCTCTCCGCAAAAAAAAAAAGAGTAATGCCGGATTTACACGAATGGCAAAGATGCCAATATTGCTGCCAAAAAAATGGCAAAATAATGACAACAATATTTTATTTATGACATGCATTTACACGAGTTCAATAAATGGCACATTTTAATGTTGGCATTATTTTGGCAACCTTTAATGGCAAAGACAGAAAATTTATATTTACATGACTGCCATAAACGACCCATTATAACGGATTTTTTTTAAATTACCAAGAAAAAAAAAATAATATTATTAAAGAAATTCAAGACAAGAAAAAATGGAATCAAGGTCGAAAGCCATTGCTCTCTTGGGAGCTTTTTTGATTTTAGATGATCAGGAGGAAGAAGAGCACAAGCGGTCCCTTGTAAGCCGACGGAAACCAAGAACGCATTGGGTTCGACCACTTTTCTTGGAAGGAGGTGGTTTTTTTGAAACACTGCGTGGACAGCTCCGCAACAATGACCCCGAGTTATTCAAAAATTTTGTGAGGATGTCAGCTGATGATTTCGATTTCCTGACTGAAAAAATATCCCCCATTGTCAGGAAACAAAACACAAATATGCGAGAGGCCATACCTGTAGCAGAACCCAGCACAGATTCCTTAGATCTCTGTTCTTATAATGTAGTGAAGAGTAATCCCAGAGGCTTGGTCGGGCCTCCACCATTTCCACTAACAGCCGCTCCTCTGCTTGTGTCCATTTTTTTTCAACTTTTCGGTTTCGATTGGATTTTTTTTCCTTCGCCTGCATGTTTCTAAATTTTTAAATGGTTAATTTAATATTCTTTTTAATGAAAACAAGTATTTTGAAGGTACTTACAATTTTATTTTTTGTTAAGCCGATGTTTACACAACTTTCCTTTTTTTTTATAAATGACGTTTACGTTTGGTTTGACATTTAAAATGGCAACTTGCCAAAAAAGAATGAACATGTTCATTTTTTTTCTAGAATGGCAAAATTGGGAAAATGGCGTCAGAACAGAGTTTACACATTGCCATATTAATGGCAATATTTTCTGCCAAATTTTCTCTGCCATTTTTTTATGGCAAAAATATTGCCAGTATTTAGAGCGTTTACACGATTTAAAGAAAAATGGCTAGAATTTGACAGAAATAATGGCATTTTGCCATTCGTGTAAATCCGGCATAAGGGTTGCCGGCATACATTAGATGTCGCCCCATTCGACTTCCACCATGAGCATTGTATATAGATTTGCATAGTACTCTCATGAACACGTTCCAAACGTTGTGTGATGTGGTCGTTTGAGGGCGCGCTTGTATATTCACAGAAACAGGAACCAAAAAATTAGTAAGTGATGTGATCGCTAGATGGCTGACGTGTGGAACGTGTTCATGAGAGTACTATGCAAATCTATATACAATGACCATGAGAGTACTATAGTTTTCATATACAAAGAGTACTATCATGGCCATTGTATATCAATTTGCATAGCACTATCATCACGATGATTTTTAAGTTGTGCGCTGTGGTCGTCTGAGGGCGCACTTGTATATACACAGAAACAGCAACCAGAAAATTAGTATCGCTTGGGGCTGACGTGGTGGAACGTGCTGATGATAGTACTATGCAAATTGATATACAATGATCATGGCGAGTTTTTTTTAGGGTTGCAGAGGTCCTGGTGGTGGCGCTGCAAAATGTGAGGTGTAAAATTCGATTTGGGGAGTCTTTAAGCGTCGAAAATTGGTGGTAGGGGCAAGAGTAGACTATTTTTTGGGTTATTGCATCCAAAAAATAATAATAAATATCATTTAAAACCTCCATAAGCTCTCCGCAAAAAAAAATAGTAAGGGTTGCATAGGTAAATTAGATGTCGCCCCATTCGACTTCCACCATGATAGTACTATAGTTTTCATATACAAAGAATGTTCATAGTCCATTTCGTAGTCTCCAATCTGAAGGAATTATTCCATTTTTAGTCTCCAATCTCAAGAAATGTCTGCATTTCTTAGACTCCAACCTCAAAGTCTGGCGGTCAGCCATCAGCCGAATAGGGGGAATAACATGTAGCATACGAAAACATGCCGTAACTATTCGGGACTGATGGAAGTATGATCATAGCCTCTTCGCGGCGGCCGCTAGAAACAAACCCCAAAAAGGTTTGGCTAATATGATCAGGCTATTTCCACAGGTTGGCAACAGGTTAATTCCCTGTTCCGTAAAACTAAAAGAATTATGAGACCGTCAACAAGCCTCGGAAACGGACTGATCTCACGACGACAACCCTTACAACGAAAACGGAACAACGATTTACGAATTTTCTTATGGAACGTACGATCGCTCTATAGAGCTCGAGCTGCTCAGCAGCTAGCCGATACCCTGTCAAAATATAAAGCTGACAAAACAGCACTGCAAGAAATAAGATGGACAGGGAATGGTGTTTTGCAAAAGAAAGAATATGACTTATATTACAGCTGTCATACAAAACACCATGTGCGCGGGGTAGGCTTCCTGGTCAGCGAAAAAATGAAGTCTACCGTCATCGGCTTTAATGCTATAAGCGAAAGGCTATGCACCCTTCGCGTGCGAGGCAAATTCAAGAACATCAGCCTCATTAACGTTCACGGACCTACGGAGGAGTCCTCAGACGAAGATAAAGAGACTTACTATGAACAAGTCGAGAGGGCCCTCCATGCCTGTCCAAGGTATGGTTAAAATCATTGTAATAGGCTAGTGTTGGCTTTCGGGTGCGTTCAGCACTGATCTTCGCTAGGTCTGCAGACTGGCATGCTTGTGGATGCTCGGCTCGAGCTCGCCGGTGTCGTGGGATCTTGTCTGCAAACCTAGGAAACCAACCTATTACATTTTTATCATGCCAAGAGATTGATCCTAAAACCGGAAACACAATAAAAAATCTATAACAGCGGACGGACATTACCACTAGTGGGCGCCGTGGTGTCGTTCGGCTTGGCCATTTCCCACCCTACCATGGAAGTCCAGGGCCAGTATTGTGGACTCCCCCTTTCTTATCTATTGACTCACCATTTCAGCTACCTTTATCTCATCGCCTTTGAATCAGTTCGTCACCGTCCACATCCCCTGAAAATAAATTTAAAGAGCCATCTGGCTATTGGCTAGCGAACCACAAAAAAAAACTTATTTTATTTGTGATTATTACAAAATTTTCTTTTTTATTAACATTTTTTCTAACAAAAACATAAAGAATTTAAATTACATATAGAAGAAACGAATAAATTTAAGCTTTAACTTTATTGGACAAGATTTTCTTTAACCGGAAGGATGCTATTTATAAAATTCACAAAAAAAAATCCTCATTCAAGAAATTTACTTTGAAATTTCCTTTTGATTTGATTAGATCAATATTGAAATGATCCAGAAATTCAAAAAAAAAATAACGACGAAATAAGAAAAATGAAAACACAAACTCAAAGGAACTTTGAGGATTACTTTTTTCACCGGCTTTGGCTATTGATGCTTTGATTTTGTTGCGTACACTTTGCAACTTGGTTTGTCTAGCCATAGTCAATACTTCACCGTCTTCAACTGAATTTAATTTCTTTGCTAGCTCATAACAACTACCATGTGTCATCATATTTACACCGAATAACGCAAAGTATGGTGTCACACCAGTAGAAGTGTGTACAGAGCTTCTTAGGGCACAAGCTATTTCGCTTAAGTTTTGATCCCAGTCTCTTTGATCATCTTTCAGATAGGATCGAATGGCAGCTAGAAGAGTGCGATTCACTCTCTCTGACGCATTCGATTGTGGAGAGTAATTCGCGGTTTTAAAATGTGTTACTCCATATAACTTAAGGAAATTTTGGAATTCTTTGGATAGAAACTGTTTACCGTTATCGGAGTGAATTATTTGCGGTACGCCAAATGTATTAAAAACGGTTTCTTGTAAAAATTTTATGACGTTTATAGAATTAGCATTCTTCATAGACTTTAAAAAGACGAACTTTGACATATGGTCTAGGACGACAAAAATAAAACTATTACCGGACTTAGAACGAGGATAAGGACCCAAAAAATCGACATATAACTTTTGAAATGGACGATCTACATTGAACTCACTCGACATAGGAGGACGAAGAACATGATTGGACGGTTTGCACTGAGTACAGATATCACAGTTGGAAACGAATTCGCGAATTTGCACAGTCATATTGGGCCAGTAAAAATACTCGCGAATTCGGTGAAGCGTTCTGGCCATTCCACCATGAGCAACATTTGGAGGGTTATGAGAGCGCTTAATAATCTCATTGGTCAGACCCGAGGGTACCCATAACTGCCAATTATGTTCATTTGTAGGATTATCAATTGATGAAAAGGCTCGTTTATACACATAATCATCGTCGACTTTTAAATCTGGCAGGCGTTCTTGGTTTTCCTGTATAGTTTTAATTAATGTCAGGTACTCGTCGGACTTAAACTCTTCGGCTTCAAGATCTATAATTGGAGCTATATTTTCAAAGTCTATACTCTCTACTTCAATAAACATACGTGACAACACATCAGGGACAACATTGAGACTACCTTTACGATGTTCTATATTAAATGAAAATGCTTGAAGTTGTAAGCTCCAACGAGCAAGCCTTCCACTCAAGTCTTTAAGGCTCATTAGCCACTTGAGGCTTGAGTGATCGGTAATTACCGTGAATGTCATTCCTTCGACATAAGGTCGGAATTTTTGTATTGCCAAAACGGCAGCGAGGCATTCTTTTTCGGTGACACTGTAATTTTTTTGTGCCTTATTTAGTTTTTGGGAGAAAAACGATATGGGAGATTCCTCGTCAGCGTCGTTTTTCTGAAAGAGTACCGCACCTACACCTGAATCGGAAGCATCACATTGAATGAAAAATGGTTTTTCAAAATTAGGATGTGTTAATGCGGATGCTTCAGCTAATGCTTTCTTCAACTCACCAAACGCCTCCAAAGCTTCCTCAGACATACTAAATTTTTTGTTTCCTTTTTTCAGCGTGTCTGTGATTGGAGCTGTCAAGGACGAAAATTCCCGTATAAACCTACGGTACCAACCTGCTAAACCAAGCAGACGACGTACCTGTTTTGCCGATTTAGGGATCGGAAAATTCTCGATCGCCTCAACTTTAGCTGGATCCGTCTTAATGCTTCCACCACCAACTATGAATCCGAGGTACTTCAACTCTCGGAAGCAAAATTTGGATTTTGTCACGTTGATGGTGAGGCCAGCTTTGTTGAGACACGTCGCTACTTCATCCAACAGAGCGATATGGGTTTCAAAATCCGGAGCTATGACGAGCAAGTCATCGAGGTACACGAAGACACGATCCCGTAACCTGGATGGAATGACCTTGTCCATCAACTGGCATAACCTTTGGGCTGCATTACACAAACCAAAGGGCATGACAGTAAAATGGTACAAGGGCCTTCCTGGTATTGTGAAAGCAGTTTTTTCCCTACTCTGCTCCTCCAAGGGTATTTGCCAAAATGCGTCTTTGAGATCGATACTACTTATGAAAATAGTATATTTAAGACGACTGAAGATACCTTCGAGATTGGGGAGAGGATACGCATTTTTTTTCGTAACGGCGTTCAGCTTACGTGAATCGAGACACAGGCGATTTTTGCCGGGCTTCTGTATCAAGACCACTGGCGAACTCCAAGGGCTCTCACTCTCCTCAATTACTCCAAGGTCCAACATTCGGTCTATCTCGGCATACATCAGGGCTTGTATCGCCGGAGAAACAGGGTAATGACGCTGTTTCACTGGAACCGAATCTCCGGTTTCTATGGCGTGCTCGACAAGCGCCGTCTTTCCAAGACCGTACCTGGTATAACACCGGAACTTCTGTCTGACAACATCCAATCGGGACTGTTGCTCTAGAGACAGTTGGTGAGTATCTGAAGCAGCAGTATTTTCAGTTATTTTAATTTCGCTTACGATTTCAGGTGCAAGTTTGAATACCTTCCAGAAATCGACGCCGAGATACAGTGGTTGATCCAGATTTGGAACAAGGTAAAACGTTAGGTTATGTGTAGCGTATTTATAAGTGACATTTAGATTTATTTTACCTATTATGGTTTGGCAATTGCCATCGGCAGTTTTAACATTAGATGCAAAAGGTATAATTTTCTTATTTATTTTGTTTACAAAATCTTGGCATCCTTTTCCAAGGATGCTGACGCTTGCGCCACTGTCGAGCAATCCTAGAACCTCGTGGTTTTCAATAGCAACTTTCGCATAAGGCCTTGGATCGCCGGAAATATCTATTATAGTTGAAAGCAAATTTGCTCTTAACTGCTTTCTTTTACTATAACGAGCTCTAGTTTTAATAATTTTATTTTTAATCTTACCATTAAATATTCTCGCTCTCGCTTCATTATATTCTTGAATCCTAACATGTAACGGCTTAATACATTTAACGTTTAAATTTACACTTAAAGAACGATTTTCACAGGGTGGGTCTCTAGGATCCCTCTTCAAAATCGTAATTTGCTTATTTTCTAAATTTTTTAATATTTCTTTGACATTACTTATTGTTGGGGGTTTGAGGATTCGGGGTTGTTCTTCGAACACGACTCCCCCGTTGAAGTCGTGCTCGTCGTCATGTTTTTCTGTCGACACTTCGGACATGTTGCGACAACGACATCCGCTTCACCACACTTGAAGCAAAAAACATTCACTCTAGGTGAAGGACACTCCCAATACATGTGTCCGCTTACTTTGCAATTCCAGCAAGAGAGTACCTTATTTGGTGGCCTGGGACGGTGTTTCTCGGCATATTGCATTGCGGCAATATGGTCACTAGTATAATCGTCCTCGATACCATGCATTTCATGCACATGCATTTTCGGTGGAGGACGATAATACCTAGATGCATGCGGATCTCTTGCCGGAAAAGCATTCTCTGCTTCCTTGCAAGCAAACCTTAGTTGGTCTAAATTGAAAATCGACATGGGGTAAACTAATTTTCCTATTCTGTCATTGAGATTTCTCTTTAACATCCTAACCAATTCGAAATCAGGCATAGGAGTCGATAATTGGGATCGAAGTTTAGCTATCGCTGAAAAATAAGCGTCACAAGACTCCATAGAACCTTGTTTGCGATCCGAAATCTCTCGCATTATGTCAAAGTCTGATTTGCAATTGCGGAAGTGGAGCATTATTGCTTCACGTAACATCGGCCAGTCGGGTCTTTGGTTATATTTAATGAATTCCCAGTACCAGCGTTCGGCATCTCCAGCAAGTATGACATGAAATTGTCTGAGAATTTCTGACCATGAACATCCATATTGGTTTTGGAGAAACTCCAACCGATGGACGAAATCTTCGACCGACAAATTTTCAGGGCGGCCATCAAATTTTATACCCCATCGGTCTAACTTGACAGGATCATGATGGTTCCTGGAAAAGCCTGAATATGAATCCTGATTTGGATTCGAAGAATTTTGTTGATAGGAATTATTGATTTCTGTATTCTGTCGGGAATAATGTGCTTGGTAATTCAGATTATTGCTGGGAGGCTGATTAATAGGTTTGAAAATATTGCTTGTTTGTGTGAAAGCAGACGGAAACGAAGGTTGAAAGTTTTGAAAAGCTTGTTCAACGAGTGATTGTTGGTAGGTTCTATTTTGTGCCTGTACGGGTTGAAATTGTTGTTGGTTATATAGTGCCTGTTGTCCAGAATGATTCCTACTGTTTTGTGAAGCGGGATGGTGCTTCAATTGCAGTTGAGGTCGATGATTTTGAGCACTTTTATTGCTCTGACCATGACCATGAGAATTGTTCAGACGGTTTCGATCATTCGTAGCAAATTGGTTATGGGCTAATGACGGTTGTTGAATTGAATTTATTGTTACATTGTTATGTTGTTCATTGGATATGTTGCTAGGCTTATTAACGGAGTTCGATTTGGATGGGGGTTTCGGATTAGTCTCCTCTCTTCTCAACGGTAGACTTGCCGTGTTCATATCACCTAAAAATTCAATAAAGTTGTCTTTTATAATTTGCTTTATACTCTCGGAAATCTCTGACTTCATCGATTCAGTATATGACCTGAAAGCATTGACAAGAGTCAAGTTAATGTAGGCCTTCATACTATCGGGCACTTGATCTGACGGATTTGTCGCGTTGTTATCCATCGGTGGATTACCTACAGCGTTTTCCATAATTGGTTCATCTCGAACTCTATTTATGGCATCTATATCATTTCCAGCAGTACCTAAATGACTCAAGCTGCTGTAACTTGGGGCGTTGATGGAATTTGATTCCACGGAAACATTAAGCGAATTATTACCAAGTGAGTTGTTCATATTGTTGCCAATTAGTTCGTTATCAGATTGAACTTGGTTCACGACCTGATCCCTGGGGAAATTAACTTGATGGGAGTCCATCACCTCTACTGGAGTTCTAAGAACTCGCGATGGTCTAGGTTGTTCTAAATGGCTTGTGTCGATATTTTGATTGGCTATGGAACCCGCTTGATTAATGTTGGGAGGTGGATTATCAAAATTCATAGGGCTTATGCTGTTTAACAAACGTTCTTGTTCATTTTGAACCAAATGGGATACAGAACGCAAGTTTTTCCTAACAGCCCCTGTAGTGGTATTCTTTTTCATTTTGATTTTATTTGGTGTCGTATTGTTCTTGTGAATTTTATACTTAAGTATTTAGTTTTAAGATATTAAAGTATATATATATATTTATAATTGTTTTTCAAAAATGAAAAAAGAATTAGTGTAAGTCAAATATGACAAAAAAAAAACAAAAAGAAATAAATTAATTAATAAGTTAACAAAAAAATATATAAATAAGATAGTTTAAACGAAAAAAGTGCAAAAAAAATAAATTAATTAACAAAAAAATGTAAAATTGAATAAATAAATTAACAAAAAAAAATGTAACGAAAGAAAATAAATTAATCAAAAAAAAAATAAATAACAAAAAAAAATGTATGTACCAAAAAGAACTTATAAAAAAAAGGATTGTATATATGTTAGAAAAAAGATGTTATCAACCAAAAAAAAAAATGATAACAAATTAGAACAAAAATAAATTAACGAAAAGAAGAATAAATTAAAGCGAAAAAAATAATAAATTAACGAAAAAATGTAAACAAAAAAAATAATAAATTAACGAAAAAAATGTATATATTGATTTGTAAATTAAGAAAAAAAAGTAATAAATAATAATAAATTAAAAAAAGGAAATAAATAAATTAATAAATTAAAAAAAAATGTAAACTTAAAAATAGATAAATAAATAAATATGCTAATAAATAAATAATTAAACAAAAAAAAAAATGTGGAATAAATAAATATATATATGTATGTATGAAACAAAAAGAAAAAAAAAAATCAAATAAGTAAATAACCAAACCAAAAAAAAATATACGAAACCAAAAAAAATATATAACGAAAAGAAAAAATGTAACAAAAGTAACTAGAGTAACTAAAAAAAAACAAAAAAGGAAAAAATCCTTTAGAAAAAATGAATAAATAACAAAAAAAAATAAATAAATAAATAAATAAGTAACGAAAAAGAGAAATGTCAAAACTAAGAAACAATCTTAAAATTGTATTCCTGTTTTATAACAATAAACAAAAAATTTGAAAAACAAAAAAAAACTGAATTATTTTCAATGAAAAAATAAATATTTTCTTTATGTTTTCAAACACAAAAACAAATTGAAAATTTCAAATATCAAAAAAAAATGTAAATGTAAGAAAAAAAATGAAACGATGAATGTTATGCGGCGTTGTGGGGATGCTTCAGGCAACAGATTCGGTGGCGATGAGTTCCATTGTTGACGAATTTGGTTAGCTGAAACGGTGATGCCGGAAACTTAGACAATTTATAAAGACTGACGGACGGACTGATTTCGAAAACTTTCCCTCTAGTGGTAAATTGAAACAAAAATTTAGACATAGGACAAAATAGTTTGTTGTTTACTATTGCATTCGCAATTTTCTCCAGCTTAAAAGCTTAGCGAAAAGACATAATGCATTAGCAAACAACACACAAAACAAAAAGGAAAAAAAAAGTATTTGGGCAACTGTGCGACTTAACGTCAACAACAGGACACCAAAACTTGAAAGAAAAACTAGACAATTGAAAGGAAAATTAAAAATTAGAATGATAGAAAAGTAAAATGTACAGAGAAAAGAAAAGGGTAAAGACGAACAAAACATAGGTTAATTGTTGCTGTTTTCATCCTCTTGTTATCTCGTCGCAAGTGAAATCGGTATGTCCAACGACTTTCCGTAGCACGACATACGAGTAACAAGGGATAAAAACAGAAACAATTAGGAAAATTTGAAATTTGGAAGATAGAAGACGAAAGACGAAGACAAACGTTGCGGGCGCCATTTGTAATAGGCTAGTGTTGGCTTTCGGGTGCGTTCAGCACTGATCTTCGCTAGGTCTGCAGACTGGCATGCTTGTGGATGCTCGGCTCGAGCTCGCCGGTGTCGTGGGATCTTGTCTGCAAACCTAGGAAACCAACCTATTACATTTTTATCATGCCAAGAGATTGATCCTAAAACCGGAAACACAATAAAAAATCTATAACAGCGGACGGACATTACCACTAGTGGGCGCCGTGGTGTCGTTCGGCTTGGCCATTTCCCACCCTACCATGGAAGTCCAGGGCCAGTATTGTGGACTCCCCCTTTCTTATCTATTGACTCACCATTTCAGCTACCTTTATCTCATCGCCTTTGAATCAGTTCGTCACCGTCCACATCCCCTGAAAATAAATTTAAAGAGCCATCTGGCTATTGGCTAGCGAACCACAAAAAAAAACTTATTTTATTTGTGATTATTACAAAATTTTCTTTTTTATTAACATTTTTTCTAACAAAAACATAAAGAATTTAAATTACATATAGAAGAAACGAATAAATTTAAGCTTTAACTTTATTGGACAAGATTTTCTTTAACCGGAAGGATGCTATTTATAAAATTCACAAAAAAAAATCCTCATTCAAGAAATTTACTTTGAAATTTCCTTTTGATTTGATTAGATCAATATTGAAATGATCCAGAAATTCAACGACGAAATAAGAAAAATGAAAACACAAACTCAAAGGAACTTTGAGGATTACCCTATCCTATCGAGCTCAATATGGAAAAGCTAACCAACAACATATGTTCCGAGTACAAACAAAAAAAACAGAAACTAAGTATTTAATATAAAAAAAAGGAAAAATCGCCCTAAACTTCTTTAACTGTTGGATCTAAAAAAAATGGCATTTAACAAAAGCCTATAAACTAAAATAAATTATGCAATCCTTCTAGCTACCGAAATTACAAAAAAAAAGGACGAATTACGAAAGAAGCAAAAAAAGAAATAGAAACAATACAAAATTATTACATAAAAAAAATGAAAATGAATTAAATTAATTATTGTATGAGAATTTTTTTTTTTTTTTTTAAATTATTTTTGTCCGGATGGCAGGACTTCTTATAAACTAGTTTTTTTTCCTTTTTTTCCTTTTTTTTTTTTTACTCAATATTTTTTTTTTATCAGAATTTTCCGCGGAATAGATTCGGCAAGAATTTGGGAAGCCGGAAATTTTAAACCAAAAAAAATAATAAAGAAAATTATAAATTTTAACTATTTCAATCAAATGCCAACGACCAAAAAGAATTAATATAAAAGGAGAAACCCCTATAAATATGCTTCGATTTAGCACCAGAGGTTAATCTTTTAATTCCACCTTGGAAAAGGAAAATGGCTAACTTCCTTTTTGGTTCTGATCTTCGGTTTGGTGAGTTAAATTGAATACATCTGTTATACTCTATTATTAATTATTAGCGTAGGGTATTGCTTGACACTTTATGAATGAATAAAAACTGGAACCAGATCCCACGGATATTTTTACCGTCCTGCTGGTGTTATTAGGTGTTCCTCCTCGCACAAGAAATTATGGCGGTGCCGGCGTAGGCCCTTGCCGATAACCGCTGGTTTTGGCCGCGATACCCTAATTTTGCAAATTTCGCAAAGTGCTATTTCTATCCCCCGATGGCACTTCGTTAATACTGACACCACGGCACGAAATATATAGTTTTTCTATTTCTTTTATACGTATAAGAATTATAATTCACTTTACACACAAAAAAAATATTTTGGTCGTGGAACACATCTGCTGTGCAGTTTGAGAGTCGAGGAGGTTTTGTCTTTGAATCCCATGCACCAGTTCGATTCTTTAACCTATGCCCATCTTATAAGTTTCGAATTCGGAAACTACCTCTATTTCTTGGTAGTGTTAAGTATGGTAGCCGTTGGGTCTGCTCTGCTGATTTTAAGGAGCCCCCTCCTCATGTAAGCCCCCTTCGTAACTAACCAAAATATCTCACCACATACCACCCCTCAACACACCATAAAAGTGTTCAAAGCCATTCCTGTATCTTATCTCAGAACCAAGATTTTTCTTATCTACCTCACTGCTTCGCTGAACTTTTTCATAGCCACCATCTTTATCATTTCGGAACACTTGTTCCGACTTTTGACATACATTGATTACAAAAACAAATTCAAAACAAACTATCAAGCAGGACCCAATACCCACAAAAAAAGGGAATTTTATTTCATCTTTTATCTATTAAATATTTATTGTTAGTTCTTTAAAACTTTATTTTCATTTATTTTTCATTTTAGGAGTCCAAGTCCACAACATCATCCTTGGGGATTTGAACGCTAAAATAGGTCGGGAGCCGGTATTCAGGCATTACGCAGGCACCCATAGTTTGCATGAGAACACTAATGACAATGGACTTCGAGTCCTAGAATTGGCAGCATCGAAAAACATGGTCGTTGCGAGTACCAGGTACCCGCGTAAAGATATCTACAAAGCCACCTGGGTATCACCTGATGGAGCCACTCGTAACCAAATTGACCACGTGTTGAACGTGTAGAAAAACGGCTTCACAGACAGAAAAAATCAGCCTGGGAGAAGAACATCATCTGTGATTTAGAAAGAAGCCGAGAGCGAGGTCCGCACCAGGCGCGGAAGTTCTACCAATCCGTCCGAAACATGACGCAGTACACACCACGCTGCACTTACTGCAAGGACGGAGAGGGAAATCTGATCACCGATCCCCAAAGCATACTGGAGCGATGGGAAGTGTACTTTAATGAATTGCTAAATGGTCAGCTCACTGCAGAAGTAGAGGCTCCACTACTTCAAGAAGATTACCCTATGTTACCGCCACCAAGCATAGAAGAGGTTGAGAAGGCTATAGCACGCCTTAAGAAAAACAAAGCCCCGGGAGCCGATGGCATACCAGCCGAACTATTCCACCACGGCGGGCCAGCCTTACGCCAAGCAATTCATGATATTATAGTGCACGTATGGGAGCAGGAAGAAATGCCAGAAGACTGGCGAAAAGGTATAATTTGCCCCATACATAAGAAGGGAGATGTCACAACGTGCAGCAATTATAGAGGTATCACGTTGTTGAGTACCGCCTATAAGATACTCTCCTCTATCCTACAAGAACGGATAGCCCCATACGCTAAAACCATAATCGGCCAATATCAGTGTGGTTTCATTCCAGGCAAATCAACAACTGATCAGATCTTTACCCTTAGGCAGGCGATGGAAAAATGTCTAGAATTTAACATCCCAACATACCATCTGTTTATAGACTTTAAGGCCGCCTATGATAGCATAGATAGGGTAGAACTTTACAAAGCCATGAGAGAATTCGGCATCCCAAATAAGTTGACACGACTTTGTAGGTTGACCATGACCAACGTAACAAGCCAAGTAAAAATAGCCGGATTGCTATCCAGACCAATCAACATCTTTAATGGACTCCGACAAGGGGATGGTTTGGCCTGCCTCCTCTTCAACCTGGCGTTGGAGAAAGCAATCCGTGACTCTGGCACGGCAACAAGAGGGACCATCGTCAACAGGTCCAGCCAGATACTGGCTTACGCAGACGACATTGACATCATCGGAAGAACCGAACAAGCTGTACACGATTCCTTCATCCAGATCGAGCAGGAGGCGGCACAAAATCTGGGGCTGCACATTAGTGAAGGTAAAACAAAGTACATGGTGGCGTCGAATGCGAGAAGAACAGTTGGTCAAACAATCAAGGTAGCGGAGCACGAATTTGAAGTGGTGCAATCCTTTAAATACCTTGGGCATTGTATATCAATTTGCATAGTACTATCATCAGCACGTTCCACCACGTCGGCCCCAAGCGATCACAGCGCATACTAATTTTCTGGTTGCTGTTTCTGTGTATATACAAGTGCGCCCTCAGACGACCACACCCCACAACACAAAAACCATCGTGATGATAGTACTATAAGTTTTATATACAATGACAATGTCCCAAGACAACTGATACCAGCACAACCTATCCCCGACAACTGGTACCAAGCCACAACTCGTCCCAGGACAACTGGTCCCGGAAGTAAGACTCATCCCACAACGAAAGAAAATATTTAGCTTTGTATATGAAAACTATAGTACTCTCATGGTGAAAAACGAATATAACGACATCTATTTACTTTGAATTTAATTATCTCGTGGAGAGACTTTGAGGTTCATCATCATCGGCCCGACAACCAGGGTCCGGTCCTGGCCTCCTTCAACAAGTCTCTCCACCTATCCCGGTCTTGAGCCGACGCCATCCAGTTGCGCACCCCAAGGCTTCGGGCGTCCTGGTCTACGCCATCTCTCCAGCGCAAGCATGGTCTACCACGCTGCCGTCTACCATAGAATGTACCACAAAGGACTTTCCGAGCAGGTTCCTCTTCACTCATGCGAGCTAGGTGCCCTGCCCACCGGAGTCTACCGAGCTTAATTTTTGTCACTATGTCTGCTTCAAGGTAGATTGCGTACAATTCATGATTGTACCGTCTCCGGAATCGCCCTTCCTCACATATGGGGCCAACAATTCTCATGGACATTGTATATGAATTTGCATAGTACTCTCATGAACACGTTCCACACGTCGGCCACCTAGCGATCACACAACTAACTAATTTTCTGGTTGCCCGTTCTGTGTATATACAAGTGCGCCCCCAGACGACCACACAACACAACTCAAAAATCATCGTGAAGATAGTACTATAAGTTTTATATACAATGCTTGGGATAGGCTGCGTTGACACCGTTCAGACATACATAGTACATACATATGCATTGTATATAAATTTGCATAGTACTATCATCAGCACGTTCCACCACGTCGGCCCCAAGCGATCACAGCGCATACTAATTTTTGGTTGCTGTTTCTGTGTATATACTATGCAAATTGATATACAATGTACATATGTACATACATTCAAAAATGCTTCCTCGAAATCTTGCCGGAAAATTTCAACTCAAATAAATAAAGAATACCTACGTACCTACCCCAATAATAAACTAAAATATACATATCTTCATTTTATAAACACATACACATACTTTTCTTTCTCGCACAAACCGAAGAAAAAAATGTATTCGTATGTAGGCAAGAAAAAAAAACAGAGCAAGCAAAAAATTCTGTCAATGAAGAAACTAGAAAAAAATGGATTTTCTCCCTTACTCTTTTGGAGCCTTATGAAAAATACAAAATCTCGTTTCTTATGCTGTAAATATGCAATTCTCCACTCCAGCCAACAGCGCCACCAAACAACAACGTGTCCTCCTAAAAAATTTTCACCATGAGAGTACCTACTACAGTTTTCATATACAAAGATAGTACTATAAGTTTTATATACAATGACTACCTATAGGTTCTATATACAATTACAATGGGTATGTTGCAAATTTCGAGTGTTTCGATCAGGAATGAGTATGAGTTATGCTAGATTTTCATTTTGGTATGCTAGGTTTAAATTTTTTTTTTAACATGCTTTTGTTCTGGTATTCTACATCTATATATTTCTTTTGTCTGTGCTCTTACATAAACATTCCTTTTAGGCCCCTATTATGACTCGCGAGTCGCGCGAAAAATGTGTCGAATGTGACTTTTTGGCATTACCGTTTGCGACTCGCCTAATAACATTCGCCTCAAATGTCAAAAAATTTGGCGAATTGAAAAGTCATTCTATTATCTTTAGCGAATGTTCGCCTTTATCTGTCAAAATCAGTCGAACTGCAATTCTATGTGACTTTGAAAGGCGAATGTTGCAGCGAGCTTTTGGCAATACCTCGACTAGAGTAATTCGCTAAATCGTTCGACTTAAGACGAACGTTCGACTCGCGAGTCATAATAGGGGCCTTAATTTGCTAATGAGTGAGGATTTTTTGAGTTGAGTCTTGTTAACTTAACAGCGCCCGGCCGGCCTTTCGCAGCACTTTATGTGTGCTATTCTATTTGGATCTGGACTTTCTATTAATAATAAATTAACAGATTCAAGATAGTTTTTGAGCTACGAGCTAAAGTTTAACAGGTATATTTATAAAAAAATGCGTACCACTTTTATAAAAAAATTCTCTATGATTGACACTTGTTTTTAAATTCCATCATTTACTTTATTGAAAAAAAAAACTTAAATCTATTGCTATATAAAAAAAAGTCAACTAGCTTCCACCTTTCGGAAGCGGCCGATAAACACCTACAACTACGGCATGATCCCTTTCATATGGTTCCAAAGTAATCTGTTCTTGTGGTTTGAGTTTGTCTGCTTGCATTTTTTTTACTTCGGCGGCGAATACAGCCTCAGGTTGGGCTGTGGAATCGATACATGAGGCCTTTATGGATATCACAAAGTGTCCGTTGTTTTTGAGGAAATGCTGTGCGTTCAGAGCAACGATTCTTCCCTGATCTGGTTGGGCAACATCGGCAAATATTGTGTCAACCATACCTACAAGCATTCGGTATTTGTGTGGGTGTCGAGCATCCTCGATAACAGGAATAATATTCGTTCGCTTCTTGGCGACATTAATAAGATCGCGACCTGAACGATGTGAAAATTCAACTGCATAAACAAGACCTTCAGGGCCCACGACATCTGATACGTGTGAAACTGTTGTCCCCGACGCTGCACCCAAATAAAGAACTTTAGAGCCAGGAGGCATATGAATTTTGTCAACTCCTCCGAGAATAGCCGCAGCCAATTTCGATCTGAAAGGATTCCATACTCTGTACTCAATTTTCTCGCCATCGATCTGAAAAACAGGTAATAGATCACTATAATATGTACTACTTGTAAAATTCAATTTAAAAATATTATGTTTTCAGATAGCGCTTTTTGAAGTACTTTCCCCACAATCAGTCAAAGTGGCCTCGAGCCAGACTAGATTGGTAAAAAAATTACTCCCCTGGCCACATGATGCCAAGTTCTGTACCCCTACACATTTTCATCACCAAATTATTATAAAATAGTTAGTATACTTAGTAAACAAAAGATCCTAGCATACCTCTGAAGATATTCTTTTTTCTCCATAAACTTCGGAACCTGGTACAAAATTGCGGGTCACTAGTGCATCTTCTTTTCCACGAGCAATAAAGACACCTTCATGACGATGCGGCTCTATGACCACAGTTTTTCCGCCCCGGAAACCACCTCCACCACCTCCGCGGGGACCACCACGACCTCTACCACCAGCGCCTCCGCGAGGGCCTCCGCGACCACGACCACCACCACCACGACCTCCAAAGCCTCCATCAGCTCCTCCTCTTCCACCAAAGCCACCACGTGCTCCACTACCTCTACCTCTGCCACCACCTCCTCTACCGCCGCGATCACCACCACGTGGGGAAAAACCTGCAAGAGGTTTTTAACTCAATATATTATTTTAATTAATATTACAATGTAAATGCTTCTGTTTTATTTAGTTGAGAGAATATTCAATGTGATCCTGGAAGCGTTCTTTCTTCATTTGCAATTTATATTTTACAATCATTCTTCGAATTTATTTTTTATTTTTTTTATATTTATTTATTTACCTGGTCTACCCATATTACTTTATATAAAGTACAGCTTAATACTCCACAACTAAATATTAGAAAAAAAAGTGGACTGTATACATATAAATTATTTTAAGAAGAAACGTGAAAAATGATTTGCATAGCACGTGGTGTTTGACATAATTCGATAAAAAATAATTGATAGCACTAAACCACGGACCTACTTTTCTCGGTTTATTTAGGATCCAAAAAAAACTGAGTGCTTCACGCATCCCAGCCCGTTTTTGGCAATACCCCAAAATCACATACTCAATTTTCTCGACTCACTTGGATCCTTGCAAAAATGAGTTTCTCACTAAAACCTACCACACTTTTTTTTTGTCTGCTAGGCATTTTGTTGTTTTTTCCCTTCTTCTCTTTTTTTTATGCACTCACAAGGTAAAACAGTATTTTTTTAAATGAGAAACAGAGAAAGACAGTGTAGGATAAACGTGTGGGGAAAATTTTCTGGAGAGAGTAAAAAACATAAACAGTTATTTTTTCATTTTGTGAATTTGTTATTGAAAGTGCCAAGCATAACAAGTATTTTTTTTGTAGAACCATTTTTAATTATTGATTTAAGTATGTTAAATCCAAAAGACATTAACATTATGCATGTGTTAGCATTGTAGAAGGTAAGCTTAAAAAATCATTTGATACAATCTGTGCACATAAATAATTACATCATACCTATACTTTTAACCTTTTTGTTTCTACAGAAAGTGCAAGAAAGAAATTTCGCAACGCAAGAGGAAATGATATAAGCACCATAATCAAGAAATGGTTTCATTACTCAAAGGATAGGATTCGCCGTTTACAAAAAACAAATCCAAACGAAAATTGTGAAAAGTATAGATGTTGGAATGCAAATTAAAATAAAAACAAATGCATAGATTGAAAACAAAAAAATTTATTTTGGTTGTGAAATGTCAAATTGTTTTTTTTTTCATCATTTTTTTTTTTTGATGCTTTCCCGATGCGTTTTGGTTTCGTTTCTCTCTGAGTCTGTGAACTCTCTCTCTCACATTATATGCACAAATTGGGTATGGTGAATTTATTTATATCACACACATACACAATTGGGTCAGCGGTGATTCTAATTTCCATACTAATCTGAGCCGTAAAACGCAGTTTTGAGGATCCACTATTGGATCCGAAAACGTAGTCGTTCATACGTCGCGACGTTCGCTACGTTTGTGAAGGGACCTCACAAGCACAAGTCACAGCACTCTCATAAGGTGTGAGGCTCTCACAGCTTGAGAGCCTCACAAATTGTGATCTCTTTGAGATGTTTTTTTTTTGTTACGAGTATAATAGAATAGTAAGGGTATTCATGCAACGAGATAATTTTCCGCTTTGCAGAAAGATATAATTTTCCGCTTGACGTTTGCATATGCACCCCACAAAAATTCTTGCATAAATGTGAGAAATAGTCAGCTGTCACAACTAAACGTCACAAACTACTTCTCGAAACTCTATGAGGTTTATTTCTTCGCTTTCTGCATCGAATCTGTGAGATAAATTTATCTGGTTTGCAGAATATTTTTCACATACAAATTTTGACAGCTCGTTTCAACGGAGATAAAATTATCTGGTTTCTGAGGTTTATCCGAGTTTTCCACCGTTGTATAAATAGGTACCCTTACAGCCCGATTCTCCCCCTTGTGAGGAGTCATAAGTCACAAGCTCTTGTGACTATTTCTTGTGAGGATTGTTGTGATTCGATAACATTTTGGTATTCTCCCCCTAATCGTCACAACAAAACTCACAACGAAACTCACCACAGCAAAGGTGAATTTTTTTGTGACTTTTGGAACAGCTGATAATTAAAAACAAGAACATATTTCCAAATTGAAAAATTAAACAAAAAAATTTTCAATAATGCAAGCATTAACATTAATTACATATTTTTAACAATAAAGTGAGTAAAAATACCTTAATTTATTTTTAGAAGAAGACTACAAAAAGACTACGGTGGAGTAGTTGGAGTATTTCGTTGTTTTTTGGGGGGATTACCTGCAGCTTTTGGCCAGCAAAAATGACCCAACTGATCCACCGAACTTTATCAACCATGTAACCATGTAACCATGTAAAAATTTTGATTCTATTTACTTTACATTCTTAAGAGCCTTCTTCGCTGCAATCTACAAATATAATAGATTTGTTAAAAATTCTTCGGTTAATTTTCGTTTTTGGATAAAACATCTTGAATAAGATGTAATAAAATGAAATCCACTTCCTTATTATCTCACAAATGCAAAATCAAAAACCGAAATATCAAAACTCAAGTAATTTGTGAGTTGTGACCTGCCTAGAAGGAGATCACAATTTCGATAGTTTTTGTGACTCTCACAAGTTGTGACCGTGGGGGAGAATACGAAAAAGTCACAAAATCAATTTCACCACTAGTTGTGACTTGTGAAGTACCAGTGATGTTGGGGAGAATAGGGCTGTTAGTATACTTACGAGTACTCATGCAACGGCGGAAAATTCTCAAACCTCAGAAACCGGATAATTTTATCTCCTCAAAAACGAGCTGTAAAAATTTGCAAAGCAAATAAATTCATCTCACACATTTGATGTAGAAGAAATAAACTTCGAGAAGTAATTTGACCACCGTATAGTTAGCACCCAAGAGTCTGGAATTTGATATTTTTTGATGCCAATAATTTGGTGAGAGTTTGGTGAAATTTGGTTAATCATTTTTATAATTTGGTGAATCCTAGTTTTGGGTTATTAATAATATAAGGTAAGGCGTATGTGCCTGGCTACACTGTGATTTTTCAATCGCCTAACCAGCTAGTTTGTAGTCAAGAGGGATGAGGAGTGAAGGGGGAAGATGCTCACGAAGGGAACTGAATTTTCCGAGTGCGCAATACAGTTCCATTGCTAAATTGTTCCTCTTTTTGAAATTTGTTCATTTTTTTCCGGCTTTTTGTCAATGACAATGTCAATTTGTCATTCATTGTAATTTCAAAGGTGTAGATTAATGTTTTCAAAAGTTTATATGTTTATTATTTACGAAATGGAAAAATGGAACGTGATTAGGCACAACACTGTGTAGCCACCGCACGTGATTTTTCAATCGATTCAAAAATCACCGTGTAGCCAGGCACTATAGTTAGCACTCTATAGAAACAAAAGTGGGTTTTATTGGTATCAATCGATGGGTAATGGTTCCCCGAATTTAGTGAGACTATACTCGAATTTGGTGAGGCTATTATTTAATAAATAATTAAGAAAAACTAAACAAAATGACAGTTCTATTGGCACTTAGTAAGTTGATTTCCACGCCCCCTGGAAGTCATCACACGAACCCGCAATTGGATAGATTTTTTTTTCGATTTGTCGTTCCATGTATTTCCCATAAGAAAAAAACCAGAAAAGGGCTCGAAAAATATTAACTTTACCAATAGAATTTATATGAATGGGTATTAATATTATAATTGTAAAAGCATAACAAAATGTGTTTATTTGATAAATCAGGTGGAAAATATGGCAAAAAACAAAAATAATCCTGTGAATTCGTTCTCAAAAAGTGTAAACAAGTCATGTTTTTTTTTCTTTTTACATTTTTTTAATTGTTTCTTTATTTATTTATATTCAGTCGTATTTATAAACGCCACATAGAGGCTGCCTAAAGTTACAATGGCTCTAAGCATCAAAAAGTTATTTATAAAGGTTATGTAACGTTAAATAGAGGTATTTTAAGCTAAACGTGTTGAGAGTTTGAATAGATGCTTAATAAGCGCTTATACACTGCGTAACTATTCACCCGTTCAGAGGTGTTTTAGTGAATTCTATTAAATACGGCTTTAACAGTCGTATTTATAAACACCACATAGAGGCTGCGTAAAGTTACAATGGCTCTAAACATCAAAAAGTTATTTATTTTAGTGAATTCTATTAAATACTGCTTATTGTTTATAACGCTAATTGTTATTGTTTATCACGAATATGTGTTTTGGTTATCAACTATTGTTAAGAATCAGTCACAAAGTTTAACAATTCAATCGAACCAAAATACATAGCTTCAATTTTTTTTTTAGTTTTTTGTTGTTGTTTCCTTGCAACTTTGAACTTTTTTTGAGGGCACATGATTAATTATGTTTTTTGATATATTTTCCTCCTGATTTAGAAATAAACACATTTCATTATCCTTTTATAATTAAAATATTAATACCAATTCATAAAAATGCTTTACCAAAGTTTATATTTTTCGAGCACGTCAAATAGAAAAAAAATCTATCTCCAATTGCGGGTTCGTGTGCTGACTTCCAGGGGGCGTGGAAAGCAACTTCAATAGAACTGTCATTTTGTTTAGTTTTTCTTAATTATTTATTTAATAATAGCCTCACCAAATTAGACTATAGTCTCACTAAATTCAGGGAACCATTCCCCATCGATTGATACCAATAAAGCCCACTTTTGTTTCTGTAGGGTGCTAATTATATGCCTTATCGATTGATACCAATGAAGCCCACTTTTGTTTCTGTATGCCTTAACTTACATTAGCCGCGTTTTATTATTATAAATAACCTATACAGGTTTTCTTATCCGGTTCTAGGTTATTTTTTAACATGTAATACAACAACAATTTGGGATCTTGCTTTTTATCTAGGTTATCTTTTGTAACCCAGAAAATAGTTTTAATTTCGACGGCTAGGTGGCCACTTTCATCGTAAATGTTGATATTAGTGTGAAAAAAAACAAGAAAAAGTGAGATGTCAACAAACAAAAAAATTAAATCAACGATTTCAGTCAGCCACAGCAGACAAACACAAAAATTTACACCATAAACGAAAATTCCCATAGCAGCAACGCAAAGTAAAAATTTTTCATAACCTTGATCGTTTTATTATCACAGGGTAACCCATCCAGGTTATCGGTGATAATAAAACGCGGCTATTGTTAGTAACTTTAAACTAGGATTCACCAATTTATAAAAATGATTAACCAAATTTTCATCAAACTCTCACCAAATTATTTGCATGAAAAAATTTCAAATTCCAGATTTTTGGGTGCTAACTATACGTGGTTAAAATATGTTCCAATATGCGAGTTCCAAGTTATTTTTTTTTAATAGTGACTCTTTTTTAACAAATTTTGGTGCTCGTTTGTAAAGTATCAATTACTGAATCCGAAAAGGTATCAACTTTCTCTGTAAGACTTAGGTACCGTTCGTCAGCTAACTGGAAAATGTTTTTGCTTCTTCTTCATGTTGTGTTCTTTTATGAGAATTGAAACAACAATATTAAAAATATAAATATGTAGTTTATTTAAAAATAGGTTTGAATATATTTATTACACTGTATATTATTAACGTGACTTCTGACTTTCATATTGGTTTTTGAACTGCCCTTTTATATGTGCATGCTGGTGGTTGTTTTAGCAATCATCAGATGGTGATTACGTTTTAGTGCTGCCAAAGATAGAGAGTTCTTGAATACATTTAAATTATGAACTGGTGCTGCCAAATATCACTGTTGTCAACACCTCCCCTTGTAAGGGGATTCCATCCACTTTGGAGGTTTTCGAGCTCGTTTACTGCGACTTTCTAATGATGTTGGATTTTCAATGTTCCGCTTAGGGTTGTCATTTTTGTTTTGATTGTTGCAGTTTGTGTTGCTTATTTCAGTGATGATTTCATTATTGGGAAGATTATCACTTGTAGTTAATTCCGGATCCACAGTTTCGGTTTGTTGGTAGCCTGTACATGGAGTCATTTCTTGGTTGAATTCTTGAAGAATAATATCCAAAGGCAATGAATTTCTTTGAGGTTTCTGATGTTCTTCAGAAGTTTCATTTGATTTGACTTGGTTTGCATGCGAACGGATGAGTAAATTGTTATCTAGGAGTACATTGTAATTTACTTTGCCAATTCGCTCAATGATCACTCCAGAAGTCCAGAAGGATTTGTTGCCACGATATTGCTTTGCAAAAACTCGGTTTCCTGGATTAAACTGTCTAATTTTCGCATTATGGTGACGATTAAATGCTGTTTCCATAACTTCGTTGCGTTGTTCGATGACATAATTTGAAGTTGGAAGCAAAAGATTCAATGCAGATCTAATGCGTCGGCCAAACATAATCTGTGCTGGAGACTGGTTTGAATGAGTATTGCGATTGGGTGTTATGCGATATGTCAGTAGAAAAGTTTGTAGAATTTCGCTGATACTTCCTTCCCCGTTCATTTTAGTGAGACTTCCCTTCAGGGTATCCTCAAATCGTTCTACCTGACCATTTGACTGAGGATTCAACCATATATAAATCGGTGAAATTTTGTCACGGCAAAAATAAGAGTAAAAATAAGTATTTACGTTCTGATGAAGTGAGTGAACGTGCTGCATGGCTTACTGCTTTGATTGAACCATCTGGAAATCGGTGCAAAATACAGCCGCCTAGACCATAATTACAAGCGTCTGCAGCAACAATTATTTCCAGCTTCGGGTTGTAGTGTGTAAGCAGTAAATCTGATGTCATGACGTTTTTCAAATCTTCAAAGGCTTTTTGATGTTTATTTGTCCAACTCCACTTCATGTTTTTCTGAAGAAGTTCATCCAATGGACCTCTTAGTGTTCTGATGTTGTCAACGTATCGGCTTTAGAACGTACATAATTGCTCCTAAAAATGATCGAAGTGTGGTTTCATCAGTTGGACTAGGAAGATCTTTAATTGCTGCAATTCTGTTCGGATTTGATTTGATTCCGTGTTGACTAATGTTGTGTCCGAGGTATGTTATTTCCATCATGAAAAACTTACATTTCTCAAATTGCAAATGGAAACCAAAATCTTGAATGCTGGTAAGAGCTGCATGTAGGTTCTTAGCATGTTCATCTTCAGTGGTTCCGTAAATGATGATGTCATCTATGTAGGCTTCTGCTCCTGGTAGACCACTTAGCATTGTGTCAATAACTTGTTGAAATGCGCTCGGTGCTGGTTTCACTCCTGGTGGTAAATGGTTAACTTTGAAAATTCCGAGATGAGTGTTGATAGCCAGCAAGTCCTTCGATTCATCATGGACTTCGACTTGAAGAAATGCATCAGATAGGTCAATGATGCTGAAAATGCGACCTTCACTGATTTTTGCAAAAATATCTTCTGGTAGAGGGAGAGGATGACGATGTGGTTCCAAGACATCGTTTAGTCCTGTAGAATAGTCACCACAAATCCGAATTTTGCCGTTTGCTTTTCGGACGGCTAAAATCGGTGCTGCCCACTCGGAATAACTGATTGGTGATATTACTCCCTCCTCTTGTAGTCTCTTCAGTTCAGCTTCAACAACCGGTAACATAGCATATGCAACTGGACGTCTTTGTCGAAAAACCGGTTTTGTATTTGGGTGTGTGTTTAGTTTGATAAGGGCTTTATTACAGTGACCCAAAGTGCTTTGAAACATCGAGAAGCGCTATTTGGTCTACTTTGTGAATTGATTTGCAAAATGAGTTGATGGGTTTGCTCCATAAACCAAATTTATCGATCAGATCAATTCCTAAAACAGATAAGTCTGAGTTTTTTTTGACATGACATATACACTTTTCTGTTTGTGCATTTAGGTTCACTGTAACGGAAAATGTTAATAAGCCTTGTATTTTCACACCCGAAGCATTTTTGACAATGCTGTCCACTGGATGAAGTGTAGGTTTTCCGATGATTAACCATTGTTGATGTGATATTATGGTAATATCCGAAGCTGTGTCGATTTGAAGCTTGAGCTGGATATTATTAAAACTCATGGTAATGTATTTTCTTTTCGCTGCTACATTAATGTGGTTTACAAAAATGCCTTTTGTGTGATTTTGATGATTTTTTTTTTTGATACATTGTTGCTATGGTGTTTTGGCTGAATATTTGGTCGTCTAGATGATTTTACAGATGATGTTGATGATGATGCTGCACAATATCCCGTTATATGGCCTATTTTGCCACAGTCGTCTCATTTTTTATTTTGAAAGGGGCACTCTTTAGCAAAATGCATATCACCGCAGTTCCAACATGGTCGCCTCGGCTTGTTGCTATCTATGTTGGGATCACTTTTTTGAGAAAATTTTTGCTTTGTGGGTTTCTTACTGTCAGTTCTGATATGATGGACTGAAGGTTGATTGTACCCACTGTTTTTTCCAATAAATTTGTGTCCCGTTTTAGATTTTGGATCCGCAAGCATTCTTCGGTTAAAGATTGAAGGGTTTCTGCGTTTTTCGAGTCTTCCAGTTTTGAAAGGAGCCTTGCACGGATTGCAGCATTTTGGGAAGCAGTTAAACCCATAACGTATATTAAGCATTTGAATTGTTCGCTGGTCATCGTTGTTATGCTGAAATCTTCACAAAGTTTGTTAACTTTGCCTGAATATGTTACATAGTCGTCACAGTCATTCTTTTCATTTTGAAGACATTTGTATCGCATGCTGAAGAGGGATACCTTGCGGCTGAATAATGTCGTCAATGTGTCGACAGACTGGTCGAAAGTGAAATCACGTAGATGTTGTGGCAAAATAAAATTGGTGTATTTTGTGTAGGAAATCTGATCCAGTTTTCACATAAGGAGTCTGCCTAGTGCACTATCATCCAGTTTTTTTCCGTCAACTTTGAAAAAATCTTCATAGCGCCTAAACCACGATTCGAACATTAAACCATTTTCAGGCTCAAATACGAATGGCATAATACTTTGCGTCAGTGATTCCAGTATCTGTTCCGTGCCATTTGAGTTTACCTCCTTTTCCCTGAGTTAGAGATTGCTGATTTGGTTCTCCTGCTGTTTAGCGCTGCTTTCTGCGAGTTTATTTAAAATCTCGTGTTGCTGTTGGAGAATCTGCACAATTGCATCTGCAGCTGACATCTCGATTTGAGTTTGAGATCAATAAAAATTATTACTTAGTACCTAAGTTCGTAAACGAATCATCGTCGCCAAATTGTTGTGTTCTTTTATGAGAATTGAAACAACAATATTAAAAATATAAATATGTAGTTTATTTAAAAATAGGTTTGAATATATTTATTACACTGTATATTATTAACGTGACTTCTGACTTTCATATTGGTTTTTGAACTGCCCTTTTATATGTGCATGCTGGTGGTTGTTTTAGCAATCATCAGATGGTGATTACGTTTTAGTGCTGCCAAAGAAAGAGAGTTCTTGAATACATATAAATTATGAATTGGTGCTGCCAAATATCACTGTTGTCAACACTTCATGATGGCAAAAAGTGAAAAAGTTGGAACCAGAAAATTTATATACAATGCTCAGGTATAAGGTTTGACTATGAATATAGCCTATAAGGGGCGTTCACATTCGCAAATATATTTGACAAACGCTGTTTGATGAAAATTTGATGGTTTGATGGCTTTAGCGTTCACATTTGTCCAACGTGTTGTCAACGTCAGTTCTATTTACAATTTCAACAAAGATAGACGTTTTAACTGCAGCTCTCAAATTTTAGAAGATGAAGAGCAAGAAGAAAAAGAAACGCAAAGAAATAAAAGGAAACGAATTTGGATTTTTCAATTCGTCCATATTTGCACTTGGCTCTATTTCCTTGTATATGTCAAAAATTAAATATGCTTTGTTTTTTTTGTTGTATTTTTCTATTCCTTACTTTTAATTTGCCATGTTAGCTTCTATAAATTAAAAAAAAAACTCCCTCCGAGAATCGCAATATCCGCTTACAACAGCAATCTTTATTTTTTTTTCTTTTTGTTTATCTTATTTCATTTGTTCTTTTTATCCGTACAGGTAGAAAACTTTTTTTTTAATAAAATTTCTTCCTGGTTTGATTGTCTGATTGGCCTCGAGTCTAAAGTTGACACACAGGCATTGTATATAAAACTTATAGTACTATCATCACGATGATTTTTGAGTTGTGTGCTGTGGTCGCCTGAGGGCGTACTTGTATATACACAGAAACAGCAACCAGAAAATTAGTATGCGCTGTGATCGCTTGGGGCCGACGTGGTGGAACGTGCTGATGATAGTACTATGCAAATTGATATACAATGCACACAGGCATTGTATATAAATTTGCATAGTACTATCATCAGCACGTTCCACAAAGCTTTGTTGTGTGGGCGCACTTGTTTATACACAGAAACAGCAACCAAAAAATTAGTTAGTTGTGTGATCGCTTGGGGGACGATGTGTGGAACATGCTGATGATAGTACCATGCAAATTTATATACAATGCACACAGGTTAGAAACAGTTGCTATTCATAAAGAAATTCGCAGCTCTGTTCATTAAAAAACGGAATTGTATTACAATTTTAGTGCTATTGCCCGTCAATCCTTTGAAATCCAATCCATTTTTGACAGATAGAAAAAAACAACTTAGTCAAGAGTCAGCCGTTTTTAAAGTTTTAGATCCTGTTTATCTTTTAGACCCGGGTCTAAATTGTCTATGAATAACATAAACTCGGATAGCTTAGAAGAGACAAAGAAACAACTTATCAGACAACTATGAATATGCTCCTATGATTTTCATCTAATATATTTGACAAACCATTTGATGGAGCGTTCACATTTACAAATTTGAGTCAATCAAACGGCGTTGAGAATGTGAACGCCACAAATCATGACGTGTTTGGCAAATATGTACCCTTTAGAGCTATTGGCAATTCACTTATGGCAACGCTGGCTAGGCTACGAAAAATCACCTTTTCACCAAAGAAGTAAAAAAATTGTAAAATGGCAGCCTTCGAAAATGTCAACGCGTTAATAAGAATGGCTTCTTAAATAAGGAAATACAAGGTATTTCAACTTTCTTTTGGTGATATAATAAAATATAGTGGATAAAAGAATTAATTTGTTCTTATTTCTATAAACTGAATTTAAAGAAATCAAGTTTGACCATAGATGCAGTTTTTGGAATGAGATAAGCGCTAGTCTAGGTAATTTTTTTGAAATTTTGTAATAAAAGAAAATCAGAAAAAATTATATCAAGATTGATTCTCATTACCAGACGTATTTTTTTATTGAAAGAATAATACTAACACAATTTTTGTACTTTTTACGGTATCATTTTATTTATATGTATATTATAATGTGCAGTGTCTAATGGGCAATTATTAATTTTTAAGTTTTAGTGGCGCCTACGATGTCTGTTACTGAAGGCTTGAGGCTAGCTTCCATTGTTCCCAAAAAAAATTTTTTCTTAATTTAGGTACTCCGCCTAATTTTAATTAAGTTTTTTTTATTTGTTCTATAATAGCTAATCATTTTAAAACATGTGTTACATTTTTAAAAAATTAAGATCGATTTATTTACCCTCGACTCGATATAATTTTAGCTAGGACCTTCATCTTTCGAACGGTTGATTATATATATTCCGATCGAATAGACAAATTTAATTAAACCAAAGCATTATACTTTAATGCGACTACCAAGTAATATGTTTAACATGTTAACTATGTATTAAAAAAATGAAAAATCAAATGTAAGTACAAATAATATTCACTATCAGAATACCCTACGAGTCTTGCCTTCGTAAAAAAATCCAAACCGGGATTTTGATCAAAGTTGCAGTTTGATCAGAAAAAGGCAGTTTGATCAGAAGACAAAAAAGTAGAATGGATAATTATTTTCTAGAAATAATAAAAAAGACTCAAAATTTTCTTTTTTGAAAATTTAACATTGCCAAAACCTTTTGATCCATTTATTTATATTGGTCCTTAACAGTGTCTGCAGTATTTTGCACAAAAATTAAATTTAGATTTAAAAATAACGTGCCAATGTTCAAAAACGATTGAAAAAAGTCTATCTGGAGATACGGAGAAATCGATGTCTTCAAAGGTGTTTGATGGTTCTTCGATGATCACAGCTATGAAGTAAATTCTAAACATGAAACCAGTAGATCCAAAAATCGAGGACTGATGAATTGGTGCTAATTTCTTTCAACATAATTTCTTGACATTCTTGAAGCTCTAATGCTTTTTCCAAATTTGATGTTTTCAAAGAAAAATTTGACTGAGGTCAAATAACTGTTGTAGTCTGGTCATGTATCATGCAGTTTTCGGGCAGTTTCCACTTCCTCTTAAGATGATAGGTCCTGAATTGAATGAATTGATGTTAACTGTTGTTGAATTTGGAACACTATAAATACAAGTGTTCTGTTGTAGGCCTTTGATGGGATGTCTTTTATCATACATGAGTCCATTAATTCTGTGTTTTGTTGAATAATTTTCATTTCACATGAACTGACTGAAGCTCCAACTCTTTACAGTGGATGTTGTAGAATACACCAGTAAGTTTCAAATGGCCTTTCCTTGCAACTCTAAAATTCGTCTTTGCTGATCGGATAGTAGTGATTTACAACAAACGCATCACCTAGTATTTATAAACATAGCCAGTAACGGCTCCCTTCGTCAATATTTGCCGCATAGTCCGCATCACAAAATCCAGTAATAAGAGAACCTTCTTCATCTTTTTTGAAATAGCACAGTTTAATTCCTGAACTACTTTTAAGATATCGCAAGATTTTTTTTGCTGATATCCAATGAGTTTTTCCTGGATTCTGATTAAAACGACTTAAATTGTTTACCGCGTAACTTATATCTGGTCTTGATACTTGTGCAGCAAACAGCAAGCTTCCGTTCAATTCTTCATATAGAATTTTGGACATCCCTTCTTTTTTACAATTTTGACTGTGGTGACATAGTTTTACTTAATTTTTGGTTATAATCTATCGCTGTTTAACAAGGATTGCAATTTGTTAAACCAAAACGATCTATCATTTCATTTATATACTTTTCTTGATCTATCCAAAGTTGACCATTTGCTCTGTCTCTCTGCAACCGAAGATCCAAAAACAAATTTCCAATGAAGATACTTTATAGGCCATGTAGATAATTTAGGAACAAATAATAAAAGCCGACGAACGTAGAATTAAAAACACTTCTTTTTGGTTGTGAGTTCTTTATTGAATTCTTCTCGAAAAACTTTACTGCTTAAAACTATGCTGCTTAAAACTATGCTGACTCCATTATCATATGTACATTTGTGGAGTCAGCAAAAATGAATCGTGGGAAGTTAACAGATTATAGTATGCTGATGTGCACATTGTCGCGTCGCGACGTATCAAGTGACGAGCAGTATTCGTCCCTCGATACTTGGCATATACAATTCATACATAAACATACTACACCTCCCTTTTAATTAAGAATAATCTTGTTATTGTTTCTTTATTTTAAACAAGATCATTCTCATTATTATTTTTTATACTCTTTTTTTTTTAATGTACATAATTGTTGAAATTAAATTCTTATATATATTTTTTTTCACAATTTCTCATATAATTTTCTTTAAATTTTATTTAATATCTATGTTTACAACCATAATTTTAAGTATTTACTATTAGAATATTTATGACAAAAAGATAAGTATTTTGAACTTTATTTATGAATGTTTATTTAAAATGAATCAAATGATACATAGATAACAACTAAAAACAAAAATTGTGTGATTACGTACTAAATAGATCCTTCTTACGAGCTAATTTTTTTAATCTATCCCCTTATTGTCTACGTTATAAAGTGGTGATATTTCACCTATTGTGTTAAAGACTTTAAATCCATTGGGGATTCTACCAAAGACTAATTCATAAGGACAATATTCATGTACTAGTGAAGGCGTTGTATTAAAGCAGTACGTAAAGTACTTTAGCCATATATCACTTGTCTGTAGATATACATGATCGTATATACTCATTAAAAGTACGGTGGCTTGGCTCAACAGTCCCAAGTGTTATGACCGTAGGTTAATATATGGGTTTCAAATATTGCTTTTGCAACTGTCTTTGAATTTTTATTTGGTATTGGTATAGTTACGAGATATTTAGTAAGGTCACATATTAGTGTGACGGACCAATGGTATCCACCAAACCAATGTCAGAAGCTGACATACATAGGTGTTGGTGTTATGGTTATTTTTGTCTTAGTATTTTGTAAGGGTTTTGCCAGTTGGCATTGTTTGCATGCTTTATATAATTTGTTATATCCTTTTTCATTTTCTTCCAGTTAAAATGTCTTAATTTTTCCGTACGTACGTGTAATGCTTGTACGACCTCCTTCCGCTGGGTCGTTATGGTATCTCAACAAGATTAACTCAATTTCTTTTTTATCGTTTATGATGGTTACCATTGCTAGTAGCGCTACTTTTAATTTCTTTAATACTTTATTGCCCATTTTCTTAAATAATTGTGGTGAAACAAATTCGAATATTTGTTCACTAGGTACCATTTGGAGTTGATTGACTTTGAATACACCGGCCTCTTTTTCAAGCCTTTGGAAGAATTGGCTTAGGTCAAATTTTCCAATAATGTATAGGTCATCAACATTTATTCGTGTTAAAACTGCCTTTCCTTGCTTCAAACAGCATTTATTGGAAGACAATTTTAATTTTACGAATTTTTTTACATCATTATAACTAATGACTTCATAAACGTTGGGCTCATCATTATTTTTTATTTTATTTGATTTAAATGAATCGTTAACTGCGCAGGTTTGCTTATTTTGTTGAGTTACTGATCGTGTTGTCACTTAATAAATTGTATTAATTTTTGCGTTTTGCTCTTTAAGTTCATCGATAGTTATACGAGAGAGAGCGACAGCTACTTGATTTTGTTTCCCCTTGAGATATTCGACAGTAAAGTCATATTCTTCTAAATCTAATCTCATTCTGGTTATTTTTGAGCTTGGATTTTTCATCGAGAATAAATATGACAATGGCCTATGGTCTCATTTGACCAGAAAATGATTTCCATACATATATGGTCTAAAATGAAGTATTGCCCAATGTATTGCTGTAAGTTCCTGTTCGGTTGTTGATTTATTACTTTCTCCCTTTGTAAAAGTTTTTGAAGCGAATGCAACATGTATGCCATTATGCTCTTGACTTAGTACTGCACCACAAGCATGTTTACTAGCATCTGCGGTAATGCAAAACTCTTTTTCGAAATCGGGATATTGTAACAATTTGGGGCTCATTAGTTTCTTTTTCAGATAATTGAATGCTTCATTGCACTCATCTGTCCATTGGAATATAACATTCTTTTTGCAAAGTTGCGTTATATGTCGCGAATAGTTTGAGAAGTTTTTGATAAATCTTCTGTAATAGTTGCAAAATGCAACAAATCTTCTAGCACTATCTGCATCTGTGGGTACGGAATAGTTTTGTATAACTTTGTATTTTTTATCATCTGGTAATACATGTACCTTTATCTGTGCACTTATGCCCAAGATAAGTTACTTTATGCATAAAAAATGAACACTTTTTAGGATGTAACTTAAGGTTGTATTTTCGACATAGTTCAAAGACTTTTGTCAAATTGTGTAGCATTGGCGTCTAAAAAGATGTAAACGATCGTTTGTTGAACGATGTAATATTTCTTGACTTTTCTTCAAGTTCAATCTGGTGAAATCCAGACACAAGGTCGAAAAAAGAGAAGTATTTTGTTCGACCTAATTGATCGAGGATATCATCTATTGGTTCTCGGAAGTGGTAATTTATCCGCGATTACTTTTTTATTAATTTGGCGTTAGTCAACTACTAAACGCCATCGCTTTCTTGGGGACTAAAAGAACTGGGCTGTTATACTCTGAAATTGATGCCCTCAGAAACTAACTTCTTGACCTGTTTATCTATTTCTGTCTTGTGTGTATGGGGAATTCTATAATTTTTAATGTATACCGGTTCTTTATCTTTGAGTCTTATTGTTCGTTTATAAAAATTATTTGTTGTGATAGTTTCGGTCTCTAATCCGAATACATCACTATAATCTGTGCATTATTCGTTCAATTGATGTTAAAATTGAACTGGAAAATTTTTATTCAATTTTAAAAGAATTTCGTTTGTTCTGATATTTTGATTTTGAGATAAGTTGTAATTGGTGAGACTTTCTGTTTCAATGTTGTTTACATTGAATGATTTATTTTCTGTGGTGGTGTTTATAATGCGAATATATGCATTTTTACTATTAACTATAGTACTAGCTATTAAAATTCCTGGTTGTGGTTCTTGGTTAACAACCAGTACCTCTTCTTCGTTGGATTTAATATTGACACGCCTGATTACTTCAGATCGTGCTGGCAATATTATACTATTTTTTGAGTAGACTATTGGAATTTCAATGCTGGTATGAACATTTTTGGGTCTTAGTATCACCAAACTATGTTCATTAGTGAAGTCTAACAAACAATTATATTTTTTTATAAAGTCAATGCCTAGTATTCCATCGCAAGGTATTGGAAAATTTATATTTACCACATGAAATTTATGAGGTACCAAAAAATTATCGATTCTAAGATCCAATTGTATTGATCCTAATGATTGTATGCTACCTTTACCTATGCCACTATTAGTAGTAGTGTGGAAAGTATTTAATGAATTATATTCATTTTTAATTTCTTTTAATAATGATATATCTGCACCTGTGTCAACTAAGAGATTTAAAAGGTTATTTGAATTGTTGTTGTATACGTTTACAAATATGCTAAGACTCAAATTTAAGTGATATACTTTATTATTAGAATTATTTAATTTCCCAAGGGGAGATTTAAGTTTTCCGTATCTTGGTCACTTGTGCAGTAACTCGCACATTTTGTGGTCGGTTACCTGTATTTATTCTATTGTTTTGTATGTTTCTTCTAAAATTATTGGTTGGTCTGTTGTAATAATTTCGACTGAAATTACCACGACCTCCGCTAGAAAAATTGCCACGGTAGCTTCCACGAAAGTTTTCGCGAGGCTTCACATATGGACGTTTGTAGATTAACACTTTATCAGCTTGTCCAGTAGCTTTTGTACTACTTACAAACTTTGAGACGGCTTCATTCATATTTGCAAAGTTTCATTGCATTTACTGCTTGCTCGGTTGAATACTTATCAGCTTGGTCTGTTGTTAGACCGTCTGATATATGTATAAGCAACCTGAAGAGATTTTGTTCGATCTTTTTAGTGTATTTGTTGTTTTAACAACAACAATAAAAAACCTTTGTCTTCAATTGTTAATTTGTTAGTCTCTTTATTTAATTGAATTTGTTTAAATAAAGCAGGACTACAAATTTCCTGCAAAATAATAAATTCATATAACATTTTCTTAAATAAATCTTAATTTACCAATCTTACTTTTAGTTTTTTCTTGGACAAATTTTTAGTTTCTACTTATATCGTTTTATATCGTTTCACTTTTAAGGCGGCTTCTATCTTCGGCGGAGGCTAAAATTCGTTTGTCTGGCTTTTCGAATTATATCGAACATTTTTTATCTTTTATTTATTTAACGAAGAAGATACGTTTGATTTGACGAGAAAGATATTAATTTGACATTTCAGAGACTGCGTTGCCAACTAGTAAAATAGTAGTCAGAGATGTCGGTGATGCCACTGTCACCAACAGTATTGGTTGGCTGTTTTATTTTGCTGTTGAATATTCATTAGCTTAGCCACCAATACTTGGACCGATTCTCCCTTTATTGACCCCTTAATTTTGTTTATAATATCAGCAAGTTTCGACTCGCTTGATATTGAAATTTCTTGCAGTTTTATATGTTTCTAATAGTATCTAATAGTTTCACAAAGACAAGTTCTGAAACATGTTGTTTCCTATATACTGATTAATATGATTTGTCAAAATTTTCCTTATATACCTTTAGTTTTTTTAAGGATATCTGTCCAAGCATCCATTTAGTGTATATAAAACTTTATCTAAATATTTTTAATTTATTTTAGGCACATTATATTAAATAATTTTTTTTAGCTATTGTATTAACAGATGTAATTTTTTTTTGCAAATATCTGAATTCTAATTTTTTCTTATTTATTTTATATAATTTAATAAAACAATTTGTACCTTGTAGATACTTTATAGTACTATTATGATAAATAACATAATTTTAACAATTTCTATATGCGGCATTAATTTTTTTTTATTTTGTCTTTTAATTCTTTGTATTATTCACTTTTTTTTATATATGTATTTTAATTTGGCTTTGTTTTTTTTTTTTAGTTATCAATACAGATATTTTTTTTTTAATAGGTATACATATTTATGAAAATTTAAAAAATATGAATTCTTACTGCTTTTTCATGATGAGATGAAAAATTATTGTTGTTTTGATTGATGAGATGAAGTAATTGGTGTTTTGTATGATGAGATGAAATTATTGTTTTATTGATTTTATTAAATTTGTGGTAGTGAGGCGGCTCTTGTTAGGTATTGTTTTTTTAATGTCTTTTTGTGCCACGTATATAATTTTATTAACAAATGACAAACCAATAGAATGATTATTATTATAAAATATTTGTCGTAACTATTAATTTCACGTGGAGCCTCCACTTCGTTTATAACAACAGGTTTTTCAATTTTTGATTGTTCTTTTACCCATTTTGTAATTTATACTTGGTTTATAACTTGAAACAGTAGTGATAAATTATTTTTATTCATTGTTGTTATTTTATTTTTCATTGTTTTTTTTTTTTTAGTTAGCACTGACACGGTACGAGAGGGAGAGCCTGTAGTCACTTTTTTTTTTTAGTCTTTTTTTTTTAATTCACCCGCACATAACTTGTCACGGTCGCCATGTAGATACCTTATACGACATGCAGATAATTTAGGAATAATTAATAAAAGCTAACGTAGAATTAAAAACACTTCTTCTTTATTGAAGGCTTCTTGAAGAACTTTACTGCTTAAAAATATGCTGACTCCATATTCATATGTACATTTGTGGAGGCAGCAAAAATGAATCGTGGGAAGTTAACAGATTATAGTATGCTGGTGTGCACATTGTCGCGTCGCGACGTATCAAGTGACGAGCAGTATTCGTCACTCGATACTTGGCATATACAATGCTTACATAAACATACTACAGCAACTCCAATGTCCTTTATATGGAAAAGCTTCATCAAATTTGCCTGTAATCGATTTTTAATTTGAGTGGGATTATCCAATATTAACAAATCATCTACACAAATTGCAACTCTTAACATCTCTCCATCATGTCGGTAAAAGATACAAGGATCCAACTTGGATTGCTTCATCCCTAATTCTTTTAAAGCCTGGTCTCATTTTTGATTCCACATTCGAGAAGACTGTTTCAAACCATAGATAGACTTCTTTAAACGCAGCACTTTTTCTTCATTTCTAAAACCTTCAGGTTGATGAATGTAAATCTCTTCATTCAAATCACCTTGTAAAAAGGCCATTACTGCACCCATTTGTTGTTTCAAAATTTTCTTTAGCAAAAATCTAATGGATTCGTACCGCACCACAGGAGGAAACGTCTCTTCGTAGTCAATTTTTTTTTCTACAGCCTTTGGCTACTAATCGGGCTTTGTATCGGGTTATTTTACCATTTACGTCCACTTTTGTTTTAAATACCCACTTTGTATTTAGTATCTTCCTTCCAGGAGGTAAATTAGCTTCTTCCCAAGTTTGATTAAGGGTGAATATTCATTATCAATCGCTTTTGTTATTATTGGCTGAAGCACTTTCTAAACAAGAAAATCCTGGAGATGTCTATTCAAGATCCCCCACTGAACTCTCTAGGTATAAAGAGAAAAAATTAGTTATGTTATTTTTCTTAACTACCTGTCCGAATGGTTGATTTTCCAAGCAGTTTTCGCAATCGCCAAGCAATACACACTGTTTTGATTTTGAATCCACCTTCTTCCTCTTTTGTTTTGGCACATGTACCATACCAATTGACCCAAAGACTCTTAGGTGACTCAAATCTGGTTTGTTACCTGACCAGATTTCTTCAGTAATTTTATTTTGTTCCAAAATTTGACTTGGAGTCCGATTCAACAAATATGCCGCATACAAAACAGCTTCTGCCCAAAAACTTTTCTCAACTCCAGAATCCGTAATCATGCATCTATGTAACTTTCTCAATCAATGAACGGTTCATCCGTTCAGCTTAACCATTCTGTTGAGGTGTCTAGAAAATTTTTCAAATATTGTAAAAAGCTGTTATTACAATATTCGCTTCCATTATTTGATCTCAAAGCTTTTATTTTCTTCTGAGTTTCATTCTCAACTAAGTTCTTGAATTCGATAAATTTTTCTTTTACTTTCTTTCTTTCGATACATGTGATACACTCTTGCATTTTTGAATCTGCAAAATCGATTCCAGTTACAGATCCCATTGAAGATCATAATGAAGTCATTGTCTTAAAAAGAAAATTTAGTATATTCTATGTAAATTTGTTTTTTTATTACATAAAGTAGTAATATGAAAACCATTTCGTATGAAAAAATGACTGACTTGTTTTTCTTATTTATTTCATAGCTTCTACATTTATCGTTCAATTTTAACGAATTAAGTCTTAAAATTTTTGTTATAAAAATATATTTTATTTGAGCCCAAAAAAATATTTTTTATATTTTTTTTCCATCCACACGGTTTAATTGAAAATGATAAATTTTCAAAAAAGCTCGAAAAAATCGATTTTTATAATCTTTGATCGCTTGCATGTTAATGAATTCGCATCCGATTAAAACAAACCGTATACCGTTGGAAAGCAGAAAGTGTTATCGTTCCAAAAATATTTACTATATGTAAATTAAAAAGATAACTTAAGAGATATAAGCCAGTGTTCGAAAAATAGACCAAAAAAACATTTTTTTGAGCATATCTCGAAAATGGTTCTTTGAAAAAAAAAATTAGTGTCATTTTCGTTTTTAGCGACCCCAAATTAGTAAAAAAAGTTGTTTTTTTAGGTAGCATCGGTGACCCAAAATTTTGTAAACTAGTGTAATTCACCTTTTACCAAAATTTCCAGATCAACATCTCCTCTAGCTTCGACATTCAGGTTAAAATTATCCGCAACAGTGACCTCTTCTTGCTTTACATCAGACTGATTCTTCATTCATTCCTTACAATTAGTCATATGCTGAGATGCTCCTGAATCAATAAACCAATCAGTAGCGTCTTTCGAATTCATTCTTGGCATAACGGATGTAAACAGAACATGTTGTTTATTTTTTCGAAAACCAATTCCGTCAGCTCAAGATTCACCATCCACATCCTTGACATCTTGCAATGGCTTCATCTTTATTGCATCAGCTGTTATTTGTTACCCTGAACTTTCAATACCCATTATCTTAACTTAATCATCTAGCCCAGCCAGTAATAAAGAACCGACCAAGTCATCAGATACCTTTATCCAAATTGAATTCAATTTATGAAGTGTTTCATTTGGTGAACTTATATTTTAACAGAACCACAAGTCTTCAAATTGATGCTCAGTAAAGATTTAAGCAAACCAACACGTCTAGTTAAACCTTTATCTGCAAATGCTGCGCCAGTCCATCCCAAACTTTTTTTTTGCGACTATCAACGTATTTCTATGAAAATTCAAACAGGAATAATAAATTTTATTGAAACGAAAAACATTAACATACTAAACGAGTTTAACAATGTGGTAGAAACTTAATAACAAGTAGATTCGTTAAGGCTTCAACAAATAATCACTCTGATGATGGAACTTTGCACTTGTAATTTGATGTGTTGCACGCAAAATATCGAGTAGTATACTCTTAGTCGATTTATAATTTATCATTATTCCGGCATGAACTTCCGAAATGTACCCATCATCCAGGTTGTTGGTGGTAGCCGGTCTTCTTTGATGAGGACAATGTCACCAACTTTGATGTTTGCCTCTTTTTGTTTCCATTTGGAAAGTTGTTGCAGTTGCGAAAGGTATTCCTATCTTCTAAAAATCTTCAGTTATTTTCTGTATTAACTGCCATCGAGATCTGAATGTTTTTCTTTCGTCAATAATTCTGTGGCAACAAGGAATAACTGCATAAGTCGACTTATGTCGAAATTGAGTTTTTGATAACATCGGATGCGCAATGATCGATTCTACCTCCAATATTTTTTTCGTATTTCTATCTCTTATGGTTTCTGAATTATAGCCTAGAAAAAAAAACAAGCAAAAACAACACAAGTAGGCATATGCTCTTTTTACAAAACTATACCAATTCCTTTTGAAAAAATAAGTCGACTTGTGTCGTCACTTGTGTAGTTATTCCGAATAAAAATAATTTATTTTTTTCCGGAATGCGCAATTCGAAAAAACGACATAAGTCGACTTAAGATCAGAACATTTACAAAACTGCATAAGACTGCATGAGGAAAAACAACACAAAAATTCAAACTGCTTTCCTGAAAAACTACAAAAAGTGACTTATGTTGTTTTTCCTTGTTGCCACAGAATTGTTTCGGGTACTGAATTAAGGGCATTTCCTATCAAGAAATGTCCTGGCGTTAAAATTGTGGTGTCATCAACATCGTTTTCGATTGCAAGCTGCTTTTTGTGTCAATAAGGTTTACAATTCTTCAAAAGTAAGTATAGATGATATTTTGTTGATTTGACACTTTATTCCAACAGTCCTCCGAAGTGAGGTGATGCGGCGGGTATAAAGTGCCATTCGATTTCACAAGCTTTGATGTTGCATCTTCTTTACAACGCTTAATGATGGCTTGGATTTTTTTGTTGGCTCCAAGTAATTCCGTTGTGACTATAGATAAGCGATACATCTTCTTGAGGTAAATCGCTTCAGCGCAGCCAAGAATGCTGCTGAAGTTAGATCACTCACAAGTTCAATTTGAACAGCTTTGGTGGCGAAACAAACGAATATGGGTGGATCGATTTCCTCGCCCCTTGGAGATTATTTATATTTGAATCGGTCCAGCATAATCAAGACTTGTGTCTGTAAATGGTCTTGACGATGTTATTCTAGCTGCTGGAAGTAGTTCCATTTGTTAAGTTCTGGTTCTGAAGTAATACGATAGCATTTCATACACTTATGTATGACTTGGCACATCTTTTGGCTTGAATGACACAATAACTCTGCCTAAGTTTTGCAAGTGTAAGTCTGATACTACCGTGCGTGCAACCTTCATTCGTGGGTATCTTCAACCAGCAGTTTTGTGAACATTCTTGGTGAGGCAGGATGATTGGATGTTTTTCTGAACTAGTAAGTTCCCCATTTTCTAGTCGGCCGCCAACAACGAAGATATTCTCGTCGCGTCGTTCAGAAATGGGTTCAAGGAAAGTACCTTATTTCTTTTGCTGATATTATATTGATATTTCTTCTGCTTCAATCGTTAGGTCTTTTCTGGTTTGGGGAATTTCGATCACTGCGTTCGAATTGTTTGAATTGTTTGAATCAAATAACAGCCAGTCAGGTCCATACTAGTATATTTGATTGCTCGGCGTCTGTCCTGGAAAACAGCCTCTTGAACCATAATCAGCTGGATTGTCGGATAATCATACATGAATCCAGCAGATTGTGTTTGTTGGCTCTTGCATTTCTGTAACTCTGTTTGCAACAAATGTCTTCCAGGTAGATGGGCATATCTGGATCCAAGGTGGTAATGTGATAGTGGAGTCCAAAAGTCTTCAATATGTCTACCAGTAGTTTTGATAGAGAAAAGGAAGTTTCTTTCTTATTGGTGCCTCTCATCAAGCCTTCAAAAATTATTAAGTTTTACTTTTTTTTAACCATTTTTTGTAAGTTTTATTCAGTTAATTTTACCAGTTTTAATAATATTGTATTTTTAACAGAAAATAAAATTGTAACGTTTTCCAAGAAGATTTCTTGTTTTTGAGTTCTGGATTTTTCTCAATTAAGACTTGGAACAATATTTATACTTTAGAAGGTTTTAAACGAAGAAGCAACATTATTTTATTTTAAATTGAATTTTATTTTGAATTCATTCGTTTGAAATATGGAAGGTGATAAGTTTAGCTGCAATTTGGTTGGTTGTAAAAAGCCAGATGACGAATTTATGGTAGCATGCGATAAGTGCAATAGATAGTGGCACTATTCTTGTGCCAATTTTGATTCCAGTAAGTATGACACTGCAACACCATGGTTCTGCAGTAACTGTAGTGAGAATGCCTGTCAGACTGGGCAATTTGATAAAAATCATGGGATTACTCAAATACAAAATCTGCCCGGACAATTGGATGCAGGATTGTCTTTAGATGTCCTTATTGAAGCTGCGGTTGTAGCACATGCAGCAGTCGCTGATCAAGATATTGAACTTGCTAAACTTCGCAAGGAAATCAACGAAATGCGGCTTAAGCTTACCAAACCTACAGCTAATCAAGAAATAATTCGTGAAGAGATGCCGAATTGTTCCACATCAAACGCAGTTGACGAAAGGCTTCAAGTGTTCATGAAGATTCAAGATAACCACAAGTTTTTTGAATAACATTGCTCAAAATCGTCAATCCACTCCGTATCCTGAGTTGCCGCAAAGAAGTCAACATTTTGAAGATTCATCGTTCCGAAATACAGATATGGCTAGTTTACTTACTATTCTCAACAGAAACAATGTTCAAGAGTTACCGAGTTTTTCTGGTGAGGATTTACGCGAGTGGCCTTATTTCGAAGAATTTTTCAAGTCAACTACCAAGGAAGGCAACTATAATGGAAAAGAGAACGTTGCACGTCTCCGAAAGGGTTTAAAAGGTGAGGCATATCAGTTGGTAAGTGATCGCTTAAAATATTCTTCTGATGCTGACGCTATAATGGACTCGCTTCGAGTAATTTTTCGAAGATGCGATGTTCTTGTCCATGATTTAACTGCAGACTTATTAAACCTTCCTACACTTACATCGAAATGCGATCCTAGGCTTCGCTTATGGGCTGTAAAACTAAATGGATTTGTGGCGGACATCAAATCTATGAAAAGGGACGATGATTTAAGTAATGGTTTCGTTTTAACTTCTTAAGCATGCAAACTAGGTTCTGGTTTACATCAAGAGTGGACAAAAACTAAAATTGGTAATCCAAGAGCAAGCATTAAGGATTTCGCAGTGTTTTTAACTGCAAAAGTAACCTGACCTGTGAGGTTGACAGGCCACCACGCATACCATCGCGCCTAGGCCAACCCCAATGTGGTGTACATTGTAGAAGTACACAAGTTAATACTAGTTAGTATTTTACTACACCTCCTTCCTTGAGAAAAAAAAATTTAACTAGCAGAGTTTGAGATTTGCCTCCTGTTCTCTTCAATCAAATGCAAACGGTGGACACTAGGAAGACGTTAAGATCCCCTAAAGCTCCAGGCTGAGTGTTGACTCACCAACCAGTTACGCAAGGGGTCCCAGCTTTAATTTGCGAGAAATGTGGTCACAAACAACACGCATTAGATCAATGTGCACAGTTTAAAGCTTTGTCAGTTGAAGAAAAACTTGCGTTTGCTAAAGATAAGCAAGTTTGTTTTTCTTGTCTTGAGCCTTCTAAGCACGAGTGGAGGTTATGTAAGAAGAGATCAGTTTGTGGAATCGATGGTTGTGGTCGGCGTCATCATCCACTTTTACATTCTACTCTAGTTGGAAGAAATTCAGAGCTTAACTCAGCTGCTCCCCCGTTCTCACCTTCATCACCGCATGTGCATTCATCTCACGTAAGTTCAAATCCTTCAATTTTATTTAAGATTGTTCCAGTGCGAATTTACGAAAAAGATGAAAAGTTTTTGGACACATTTGCATTCCTCGATGATGGTTCATCTTCGTCAATGATTGAAAGAGATATTTTTGATGAACTTGGTCTTGAAGGTAAGGCACTCTTAAATGGACAAAGGGAGTCTCACGCCAAGAAGAATCCATGCGTACTACTTTGCCTGTATCTGCGATTAGCAATCGTAAACATTTTTTGCTGAAGAATGTCTACACTGTCAAAAATTTGAATTTACCCAGCCAGTCTGTTAACGTTTCCGAATTGCAGAAATCATACCCCCATTTAAGAGGACTTCCACTCATGGATTTGGTCAACGCTAAGCCAAAGCTACTTGTTGGTTTGGACCAAGCGAAGTTTTTATGGTGTCGCGGTCAGCGTCACGGCAAAGATGATTAACCTTGTGCGATAAAGACGTTATTGGGTTGGACAGTTTATGGTAAAGCAGCTCTATCGCTTAAGATTACATGTCTCCATGAATCAGCAAGACCGTCAATGCAATTAATGTTTCATGATGCTATCAGACCTGAAGAAGAGTTGCATGAATTAGTTCGAAATCATTTTACCACAGAAGATTTCGGTGTCATGGCACCAAAGTGGGACTTGATCGGAAAAGATGTTATTCGTGCGATTAGTACTATGCAAAATACATTAAAGTTGGTTAATAATCGCTATGAAATTGGTTTGCTTTGGACCTCTGATGATGTAAAACTTCCTGATAGTTATCCGATGGCTTTGAAGCGTTTGATATGCTTGGAAAAGACTTTGAAAAAGAACCCTGAACTACTTGATTGGAAAAACAAACACATGAATGAGTTACTGTCGAAAGGTTATGCAAGAAAAGCTACTGATGAAGAATTAAGAAAAGAATGGCCCAGAATTTGGTATGCCCCAAAATTCATTGTAGTTAACCCAAATAAATTTCCTCCAAAACCAAGAGATGTAGCAGATGTGGCAGCTAAGGGTAATGGGGTATCATTAAATACCTTTTTGCTTAAAAGACCAGACAATCTCGTTCCTCTTCATGCAGGCCTTTTTAAGTTTCGGGAACGCGCCATAGCTGTTAATGCTGATGTTAAGGAAATGTTTCATCGGATTTCGATAAGAGAAGAAGACCAGCAATGCCAAAGAATTTTATGGAGAGACGGTGATGATTCGAAACCTCCCACAATTTACATAATGCAAGTCATGATGTTTGGCCCTAGATGTTCTCCTACATGTTCCCAGTTTGCCAAGAATCACCATGCCGTCGATGGCTTGACAAAGCGAACATACGTGGACGATTATTTCAACAGTCATGATTCTGTTAGAAAAGCGATAACTGTGACACAGGATGCCATCAAAATTTGCAAATCAATGAATTTCGATTTGGTTAACGTCTAATCTAACAGCCTAGAATTACTCCAACAGGTTCCAGAAACCCATGTGAATGCTAAATTGGTAAGCATAGACCCAAATGAGTGTGAGTCTATTGTTGCTAAGGTTTTGGGTATGTACTGGCAACCCTCTTCTGATTACTTTACTTACAAACTTTCACCAGACGATTCCATTGAAAGTATGTTGCTTTGAAGACTAAAATAACCAAGCGGATTATGTTGAGGACGATTATGAGAATTTTCGATCCTCTCGGTTTAATTTCCTTCTTCATCATCCGTGGACGAATCATTTTGCAGGAAGTTTGGCGCGAAGGTTTTGATTGGGATGAAGAAGTCTCAGAAATTTTAAGGTATTCTTGGTTGGAGTTTCTGAAAGAGTTAAAAAACATTGAGAACATCATTATACCCAGAAGATACATGTCTTCGAAAATTGATAATTCAAATGTGAGTTTGATCGTTTTTGTCGATGCGTCTGAAAAAGCTTTTGCAGCAGTTGCTTACCTGAGGTTTGAAAAGCATGGCTTAGTTGAAGTTGTTCAGGTGATGGCAAAAGCTAAGGTTGCTCCGGTTAAAAAGCTTTCGGTTCCAAGATTAGAACTACAGGCAGCCATACTTGGTACAGCTCTCACTGTCAAGAAGTCACATTCCATCAATATTGATTCGACTATTTTTCTTTCGGACTCCAGCACTGTGTTATCGTGGATACATTCAACAACTTTCAAGTTTCCATCTTTTGTGGCAGTTCGAGTGGGAGAGATCCTTGATACAACCTTACCTCGGCAGTGGTTCCATGTAAGTTCTAACGAAAACGTTGCGGATGATGCTACAAAATGGAGTGATCCATCTTTAGGCAGCTTAAATTCAAGATGGTTTGTTGGACCTGATTTCCTTCAAAATCCTTTAGAATTTTGGCCAATTCAACCAGGGAAGAGCGTTATTGAAGAATTAGATTTTGAAGTTGCTGGTACCCATAACAATTTGTTCCATAATAAGAAAACAAGAATCTCATTTAGCATTTACGACGAACTTAAGCCAAGATTTCGTGCGAGATGGACATCGTCGGTGAGAACCATGGCTTTTATTATGCGGTTTTGTCGAAAAAGAGCCCTTCATCACACCTTCGGAATATCAGCGGGCGGAGAATTGGATGTTCAGAAAAATTCAAATGGATTCTTTCCCAGCTGATTTTGAAACCCTGAATATGAACGGTAAGGTGAAATCTTCCAGCACTATTTTGAGCTTAACTCAATTTCTTGATGAGGAAAATACTATCGGGATGAGTTCTAGAGCTCAAAAAGCATTAATATCTTATGCGGCTCGGAATCCAACAATCTTACCAAAATGTCATCCCTGGGTGAACTTACTAATTGATCATCACCATAACCGAAATAATCAGATGGGAACAGCCTTAACTATTTCAGACATTCGACAACAGGCTTGGGTAATCAACAAACGAGGCGCAGTTGAGAGAGTAAGGTCAAAATGTTTCATGTGTAAGCCTCTTAAAGAAAAACCAATAATGCCGATAATGGGCCAGTTACCTGAATCTCGAGTGGCTTTCAACTTAAAGCCATTCACTCATGTTGGAGTTGATTGTTTTGGACCGTTTCTCGTAAAGTATGGAAGAGGAACGGTGAAACGTTATGGGATGATATTTACATGTCTCACCTTTAGAGCTGTTCAGATTGAATTGTTAAATGATCTGAGCCTTGATCATTGTACAATGGCTCTGCGTCGTTTCGTTATAAATCGTGTAGTCGTTCGTTACATTTACAGTGACAATGGACTTAACTTTATCGGAACAAAAAACCAAATGGAGAAGGACGTCAAGGATATGAAAAATGCATTAAGTGAATTCGCTGCCAAGTTTGAAGGTATTACATGGCGTTTCATTCCTGCATATTCGCCCTGGATGGGAGGAGCCTGGGAACGCCTAAATCAATCGATCAAGAAGAGCGTCGAGTTTGTTCTTAAGGGAATGATACCTCATAAAGATGTTTTGCGTAACGCTCTTATGGAAGCCCAAGGACAGATAAACAGCCGCCCATTGACCCATATTCCAGTAAATCCAGACGACCCAAGGCCTCTTACTCCTAATTCAATGCTTTTCGGGGACGACGACAGAGATGTCACCGCTCCAGGAGTTTTTTCAGACAGAGATTTGTACAGTTAATTGCGTTCAAAATGGCATCATGATACAAAGGCAGTAGAAGTTGGTAACGTATGCGTTCTCATTGACCCTAATGAAATACGTAATGCATGGCAGCTTGGACGAATTGTCAAAGTTTACCCTGGTCCCGATGGAGTGATTCGAACTGCAGATGTTCAAATTTCAAGCCGAACAATTAAGTTTAAAAGATCAGTGGGAAGGCTCGCTGTCTTAGATTTAAAGTCTTCACCCTAGAAGTTCAGACGGGCTCTGGGATGTCATCAAACCTTCAAATTGTTTTACTACTTTTTAACCATTTTTTCAACTTTAACTCAAAACACTTTAAATTTTTTGAAAATGTTTAAGTAGCTTTGAATTTTCATTTCTTAATTTCGAATATTTTCTAATTTTTTCATCATTTCCTCTTTATTACTTGATTGCAATACATACGTTGCTAATTCGTGTTTTGTTAATACCAATACCAATTTGTAAGTTTTATTCAGTTAATTTTACCAGTTTTAATAATATTGTGTTTTTAACAGAAAACAAAATTGTAACGTTTTCCAAGAAGATTTCTTGTTTTTGAGTTCTGGATTTTTCTCAATTAAGACTTGGAACAATATTTATACTTTGGAAGGTTTTAAACGAAGAAGCAACATTGCCACTTTTTTTTTGAAGTTAAGATTGTTGTAGCAAAAAATCCAGATGTTAGAAGCATCATGTTGAATTTTTGTGGTCTTTCTTAGGATTCTGTTACTAGATTTGTCTTCAATTTGTTCCATTGTTTCTGGAGTTCGATTGCAAGTGCGTCATCCCACTTGACTTCGAATTGCCAAATACGCTGCATTAAGATTTTTGCCCTAACAATCACAGGAGCCAACCATCTGAGAGGGTCAAATAGTTTGGCTATTTCGGATAAAGTTTTTTCTTTTGTGAGTATAGTTTCTGTATCGACGCTTGTGTCTAAGTTGACCTTAAATTGAAAAGTGTCACTTAAGGAGTCCAATGGATTCCCAAAGTTTTGATTGTTTCTTCCTTCATGATGTCTATTTTCTGTTGATTTCGTATGTTGAAGTAGTTATTTGCTATTAGCAGCCCATTTTCGCAGATGAAAGCCTGCACCACCTAACAGCTCATTAAGTTGCTTTTAAGCAACATAACATCATCGACATAAAAGTCATGTTTGACTATTTCTGCAGCGATTGTATACTTCTGTTGTTCGTCTTCAGATAGTTGTATAAGTGACAGTGGTAAGCTTATACTCTTTAATGGGTTTCTCTGGTAATCTTATTGATCTTCGTGTAGTTCGATTTGGCGATACATTTTTTCTATTACTAAAGTAAAAACGTGTTTATGTTTCATCCACCGCATCAGAACTGTTGTAATATCATCTTGTAGCTTTGAGCCTACCCACATTAATTGGTTTAGGCTCAACTCCACTGGTTGATTTTGCCGACCCATCAACTCAACTCATAGTTTGGTTGTTGTACTAGTAGGTTTAATGATGAGCCATGTAGAAAACATTGCCACTTTTCGGGTCGTTATCACGAACTTCTCTCATATGTCCCAGCTCTAAAAACTCATTAATTACTTGTGTGTATTCGAGTTTTTAGATTCTGGTTTTCGTTAAGGTGCATTTCCAATTGACGGAATCTCGCTATTGCTCGGTTTTTTTTAATTACCTAATAGATATTATTGCTTCTTGGTTGAATGGGATTTTGACAACGTATCTCCCATTTTCTTTTCGGTAGTATTATTCTTTTTAGAATTGCCCTACTGTTTATCTTCTTGTTTTTGAAATATTGGTCGGAAAACTTCTTCAAGCTCCCAAAATGTTTGTAGTTGTTGATCAATTGAAATCTATGCCACCAGTCCAGCGACACTGTAGTTTGCAGTTTCTTCGTTTGATGTTCGCCCATATATTAACCAGCCCCAGCTGTGACTTCTGAACATACACTTTTTTCTGACAATATTGGCAGAATCATTAGACAATAAAAAACTTTATTAACATCTTATAATCGGACAATGTTTAAATGATATAAGAAAGCGGATCTGCACTGCAATTGCATTCGTGATTATAAATAAATCAAATGTTTGTAAGTAAGTAAGTAATTAATTCATTTTATTGATTTTTTCCTTTGATACATGTTAAAAATTTTAAGAATTTAAAGCAATGCCATTGCCGTCAGCTGGGTTAGCAAATTTATACATATATAAATGTATCGTTTCTTTATAAAATAATAAATAAATGCAACTATTCAAATTCTGTAATAATTAGCATTCTATACTTGTAAATGTCTTCCAAGAATAAGGCGAGAGGTTTCCAGTCAGTTCTGTTCAACAGCTTTATTGTTTCCTCCATTGATAAGGTTCTTTTTCCAAAGTATGAATTTCGCTGTGATGCAAAAATGGGACATATGCTCATGAAATGAAAACAGTCTTCTTTGGACTTAAGGTTACATAGGGTGCAGAATTGGTTAAAACTTCCATTGTAAGGTGTTCCGTTAAGTCCTAAGACTTCGCATCTTACTTTAAATATTATTGAAATTTCCTTGTAACTTAAGGAGTCTTGGAAGTAATTTGATTCTTTTAAACATATATTGAGTTGCGAGTACAGTATTCTACTTAAAGAATTACGGGAATTGGTTTTATAGGCATCACGCATAGAGTTTTCATGTTTCCCAATAATTCGACACAACTGTTCCCTTAAATCTGTTAAGTTACTCGCATCCATCGAAACCGCCTCATCGAAACTGCTTGCCATATTTTTCCATTTCGCCATCCACCAATCCTCATTCCTTACTTCGTAAAGCAGCAATTTTTTAGACAGCCGTTGGTCTGGGTGAAGAAAAAGTTTCAAAATAAAATCCGCCCGAGACTTCAAGGTACCAGTGAAAAGTTTGGGAAGTCCTGTTTCGAGGTAAAGTGCATAGCTTGGGGTTTGTAAAGGTAAATTAAAAAGTTTTTTTAAGAAATTTGTGTGGATTTTTTTTAATCGCTTCATACTCGTCTATACCCCATACTTGAGCAGCATAGCAAAGTGTAGTCTTGACAACAGTGTCAAAAATCTTGTATTTTGCAGAAATTGGGATCCGTTTGTTTGAGAACACATTACTCCACGATAGATTCAACATACTTTGACAAGAATTTGTTTTTGCAACTAAGTGTTCATTAAAGTCAAGTTTAGGGTTAAGTTTCACTCCTAAGTAATTGTATTCCGAAACCATTTCTAGATTTGTACCGTTAAAGAACCAATTATATCGGCTTTGACTCCTGGTAGATCTTGAGAATACCATGACTTCGGATTTGTTGGTGTTAATAAGAAGTTCCCATTTACAGCAATAATCCGAGAGACGGTTAATCATTAGTTGGAGAACATCGGGCGATTCTGCTAGTAACACCAAATTATCGGCATATAGTAGCACATTGATTGACATACCAGCAATCCGAATTCCTCCAGGAAGGTAAGCTACTATGTCATTGATGAATAGTGAGAACAAAAGTGCACTGAGTAGACACCCTTGTTTAATACCATTATCTGTTGTGAACCATTTTGAGTAATGAGATCCATCCCAGACAGCTGCTTGTGAGTTGAGATACATTTCTTTTAAGACGTGAATGTATTTACTAGATATGCCCAAATGTAAGAGCTTATAAAAGAGAGCGTTCCTATTCACCAAAGCATTCATAAATGAAATTCCCGATAGTTTTCCACTTGGTCCAAAGCTCCTTTTTTGTGAATTGGAAAGATAACTGATCTCTTAAAAGAACTAGGAATGTCCTCATTTTGAAATACTTTGTTGAATAATATTTTAAGCTGGGCGAAAAAAGTGGGGGTGGCGTTCTTAAAAAATTCATATGCGACTCCATCTTCGCCTGGGGCTTTTCCATCCTTCGCTTTTTGGATAACAGCACAAATTTCTGCAATCGATATTTCTTGATCTAAGATTTCGTCAGTTGTCATTGGTTCCGCATAATTTTAGTTTAGGATCGACGTGCCACAAAGGAGATTTTGAAAGTGAACTGATAGGTCTTCAGCAGTCAGTCCTATTCCTATCGCGAACTGAGATCCATTTATTTTATTTATTTATTTATTTATTTAGGAGAAATATATAAAAACTCAATTTATAATATTTCTTAAATTAAAGGCATTGGGCCGAAGGCCATATAATGCCGTTTTTGAATTACATATTATATCTAATTAGTATTGATTTAAAAACAAAAAAATATTTACAATATATGTATATGTACATTTAATTTTACTAGGAAAGAATAGAAATAAAAAAAAAAAAAAAAAATTCTTTAATAGGAAGAGAAGGAAAGTTAAAGTTTAATTTAAATATCATTAAATTTATGATGAGGAAGGGTAGCTGATTTGATGTGTTCGATGGTTTCATAGTTAGCTGGGTTGATGAAGTCTGCGAGTTTTGATGCTGCTTCATTCTGTTCTATGAGCGATGATCTTGGGCATTCGGTTAGTATATGCTGTATGGTGAGAGGTTTCGCATTCTGTGCAAATTTCTTGAGTTTCGTTTGTGAATACGAAAAATTTTTATGCATTCATCTCTTGTGAATTGGGGGTTGTATGTAGTATGGTTATTGGATATATGGTGACTTCGTAGGAAGCACGAATTTTTCTCCCATTGATTTTTAAGTAGCAGGTTTATTTTAGAAAGTTGAAACATTTGTGCAAGTTGGAAGATGTTAGGCGTTTCAATTATCAAAGGGAATCTTGCCGGCTTCGTCGGCAGATTCATTCCCAGGAATCCCAGAATGGCCTGGAACCCAGGAGAGCCAGATGTTTTTATTTGAGCTTAGTAGAGTTCGAATGTGTTCTAAGGAAGGGCATTTGTTATTGGCATTTTTTAGCCCTTGAAGGATGCTTAGGCTATCAGTACAGATAAGAGTCTTTCTCCGGTGCTCGTTTGCTATGTTGATAGCTTTTTTTATGCCAGCAAGTTCGGCAATATAACTCCCTGTTGCTTCGGGAATAAGTCGATGGTGTAGAATATTAATTTGTTCTGGAATTGTTAGCTCTACTATTGCATAGGCCGTATTTCCTTCAGAATGTGAGCCATCGGTATACAAGACTTTTTGTGGGCTTATTCGCTCAATTAGCTCCTTATGGAGGCATTGAAAAACTAAATTTGGAGTTGAATCTTTGCGGTATTTTGATAGACTGGTGTCGATTTGAAGAGTGTCCCTTTTCCATGGTGGGTGGGGGATATATGTTAAATTGTGGCATTGTTCTGGCAAAAGAGTTCGGTAATCTAGAAAGATGTTTGAAATATTTTTAAGAGATGATTTTAATCTGTGTTTGCTGTTATTTTCGTTGAGGGCCTTATGGAAACTTGTGTGTAATGGATGTGTTTCGTCTAGAAGGGCTAATGATATTGCTCTGCGTTTAGCAAATATTTCAAAAGATGAGAAACCAGCTTCTGTTCTCAGTGCGTCAGTAGGTGTTGTTCTAAGGGCTCCTGTTGAGGTTCGGTAGCATTCGTTGATGGCGACATTTATCATCTGTGCATTCTTTTGTGTGGTCCACATGTAAGTTGTTAATCCGTGCTGTAAGGTCCCTTCGACTAAGGTTTTGTGAGGTCCTTTTTTACGCGAACAAATAATTTTTAAGGCATTGTTACGTTGTTTTAAGTTGTTAACAATATTTTTTGATTGTGTGTTCCATTTTAAATTTTTATTAAAAGTTTTAAGTTCATTTTTTAATGGAATGGTTGTGTTGGAAAGAATGATTGAATCTGATGTGCAGTTAATTTTTTTGCAAACGTGTAAAGCTTCTAGTTTTGTTGGCGGTATGATGGCACCTACATCTATTGCCCAGTTAGAGATCGCAGTATTTACTTCTGTTAAAGAATTTTGTATTATATTGGGGTTCCCTGATATAGTTATGTAAATATTATCTGCGTAGATACCTACAAAGTCAAGGTTGCGTGTTGGTTTGTTTAGTTCTGCAATTAGGGAATGGATGTACGCATTGTATGCTAACACTGATAGAGGAGACCCTTGTGGGATTCCGTTTTCTGTTCTAACAGTTTTAGAGCAGTGACCATCTTCGTTTACGCTTTGATTTCTTCCAGATAGAAAGGATAACATGAGTCTTAAAATTTGCTTTGGGATTCCCCATTTATGAAGTTGACGGATGACGGGTGTTGAAATTACACGGTCAAATGCTTTCTCTAGGTCTAGCGAAACCACTACGCTATGTTTAAATTTATGTAAGTTTTCAACTAATTTGTGCTCAAGAAGGTGATTCAATGTGTGGACCCCTCTTTTGGGCCTGAAAGCATGTTGTTCTGGACTTATTTTGTTTTCTATGTGCCAGCCAATTCGTCGTGCAATAATTTTTTCCAAAATTTTTGAGAGAACAAAGCAAAGAAATGGGACGGTATTCATCGTAGGAATGACAGTTGCGACTTTTTTTTTGGGATGGGTTTTAGTAATGCGGTTTTCCAATCATGTGGGAATATGCCTGTTTGCATTATATTTGTGTAAAGGGAACAAATTTTTAGCTTTAAGTTGGTCGCACATGATTTTAGCATTTTATAGGTTATTTTATCTTTACCTGGTGAAGTTCCCTTGGTGGTCTGCAGTGTCATTTTAAATTCCAAAAGTGAAATTTCATCAGTCAGGCACTCTGGATAACTTTGTAAGTCTGGAAGGTCGTCAATCTTAAAGTTATTTTTTTCTTGAATTATTCTAGCTAGGTAGGTAAGGTCAGAGTTGTATGAATTCCATTTTTCTATAAAAGTGTCAGCGATTAATTTAGGGTTGCTGTGTAAATTATTGTTTAATATCATGAAGGGAAACACTTCGGGGGGTTTGTTAGATCGGATTGATCTAATTTTTGAACACAAGGTCTTAGAATCAATTGATGGATCCATTGAGTTGACAAAAGTCTCCCATGAAAGTCTTTTTGAAGTGATGCATTCTCTTTTAACTTTGGCGCAAATTTGTCTATAGGCTAAACAATTTACTGTCATGGGACTTCTGCGTAATTGGGACCAAGCTTTTTCTTTTTCCTTTACTAATTTTGCTATGAAGGGTGTGAACCATATGGGATTGCTTTTTGAACGCACGTTTTTGGTTGTTGGCATACTTTTGGATGCAGCTGATCTTATTATTTTTTTTATTTTGGCGGCTTCTTGGTTTATGTTACTTTTGGTTGGAGTTAAAGATGTAAGGTTGTCCGTAATTTGTTCAAATAAATGTCAGTTTGCAAGGTTTTCCTTAAAGCGTGAATCAGATCTCCTGGTTATTCTTCTTTCATGGCTGTGGATTATGATTGGAATATGGTCTTTACCTGTTCCTTGGGGGATAACTTCCCAGTGGAGCATGGGAGCTAGGTCAGTGGTGGCTAATGAAACGTCTATTGCGGTGAGTGTATTTCGAGTGGATAATAATGTAGGCGATCCATCGTTTAAAACTATAAGACCACGTTGGTTAATGAAATCTTCAAATTTGTTTCCAGGTGAGTTATTGTTTGCAGATCCCCAAAGAGTGTTGGCTGCATTAACATCCCCGAGGATAAGATTATGGGAGTTAGAGTGGTTTGGAATGGTGTCGAGCAGTTCAGAGGTGATTGTTACTTCTCCTTCCCTGTAGATATTTGTGATGAATATAGGGCTTGTTCCTGGGATTTCAATTGTTTGGTGCAGTAGTAGTGTTGGGGATGTGTTGTGAGAAGATATGGGTATGTGTTTTTTGACCAGAAAGCCTATTCCGGATTTGCAATTTTGATAATCTTTGTTATGATGGAATGAATTATAGTTTTTGATATTAAAATATTTTTTATTTTTTGGTATGATGTGTGTTTCTTGATGTGCTATGATGTCTGGGTTGTAAGTTGCTATTAATAATTCGAGTGCATGTTTGTTATTACAGAATCCTTGCAGATTCCATTGGAGTATGAGCAGTTTGAGTAACTGGTTCATTGTTTTTTATTAAAGGGATTTTTTTCGTCGGTTTTGGAGGGGAATGTTCCGATACTTTCTTTTATTTTTGTAGGGGAGGTTTCGAGGAAAATATTTTGGTTTGTGGATGAATGTTCATCAAAATCCATTTCCTCGTTTTGAGATTCGTTGGCATTGTTTTGGGAATTGGAATTTGTTAGGTGATTATTGTTTGAATGTGTTATAATTTTGTTTTCTACGTTTTTTGATGTTCTGTGTGAGTTAAGATGAATTTGATTTGGTTGTTCGGTGGCGGCGGGGAGGGAGATTGTTTTTTGTTGATGAATAGCTTGATTTGGATTATCTGTTGGGTAAGATGGAGAGGCTGTGTTATTTTATTCTTTTGATGTATTGCTTGAATTTATTTTGATTCGTTCCTTAATAATTTCTGACATTGTTTTGTTTGGTTCTCCTCTCCTTTTTGGTATTGGTCGTTGTATATCTGCCATGCTTCACGAACTGTGCAGCGCCGGTCGGCTTTGATCTTGTTCACGGATTTGTATTTAAGGAAAGATGGACAGGTGGGGTCATACGAGGTATGGTTTTCTTCTTTACAGTTAGTGCAGAAGATTCTTGTGCATTTATCGTGTGGAGGGGGATTACAGCACTCTTTGCAAACTTTAGGGTTCGAGCACCTGTTTTTAGTGTGACCTAATTTTTGACACAATGTGCACCTCATGGGATTCGGGATGTATTCCTCGACTTGACAATTAACCCAGCCAATTTTTATGTCATTTGGTCTACGGATTCGATCAAATGTTAAGATTGCTGCGCCTGTTGGCACTGGAAGGTTATTTTCCATTTTCATAATTTTTCTGACCTGGATAACTTGTTGGTTTTTGAGTTCATTTTGTAATTCCTGTTCTGAAATATTAATTATGTGCTTGGAAAAGATTCTTCCTTGCACGGAGTTGAGATTAATGTGAGACGAGATTTTTAATGGAATGGAATCTATTAGTTTGGCTGTAAAGATGTCGGATACTTTGAGCAGTAAGTCGCCGGATTGCATAGCCTTGACCTCAAGGATATTTTTGGATATATATTCCAAACCTCTATTGATTTGGAAAGGGTTATATGATGCGATGGGACGAACGTTTTCTTCTTGTTTATTGGTTTTACTTATTGCTGAAATAATTAAATAACGAGGGATGTTATTATCATTTTGTATGGTTGTTGTCAGAGAAGGATAAAGATCGGAGGCAGGGTTTATTCGTTTTGCTTTTTTGTTACGGCTCAACGGAACCTCTGAATCAAGGAGGGAGAACCGATTGAGATCAGGGGGGTCCGTACCCCCTTTCATTTTGGGAATTACACTGGGAAAAACTAGTGTTGATCAAGGTTTTTTGGGACAAAAAGAATAAAGTGGTTTGTTAAATTGACACTTGTTTAATAAATAGAAGGTGGCGGCCTATGAAAATTGATATACACGTCTTTACACGGCATAAAGAGACTGAGAGATCCATTTATCTCTCGTAATTTTCCAGAATTCCTTAGAATTTTTTGTTTCGCCAAGTCTACATGCCTGATTTTTTTCGTACTCGGTTTTTTCACCAAGCACAATTTTTTGTATTCCAGATTTGCTTCAAAATACCATCTTTTAAGGATGTCACAGTTAGAGTTCCGTAAGGCATTTAGGAGAGAGAATGATTTCTTTCGGGCTTTCATGCATTCTTTGTCAAACCATTATTGCTTAAACCTTGTAATTAGATTGGAGTTCAACGATGGCGATGAATTTCTGATACAACCCAATAATTGGTCTGAATGTATATCTGTGGACTCATAGGATTCGTTTAACAAGGAAAGGTTTTGATCTAATTTTTGTTGATACTTTTGGGCATCCTCCTGCTTCCATTTCAATCTAGGGATAAGTTTTAGAATTGCCTTTGCCTTTGGTAATGCTGTACTCAAAGAAATATCGACTACCATTTTAATCTTTTGCAGATCAGTTTCCGAAATAGACATATTTGGGTGCAGTGCATTGAATTGTGCGGACGTAAATGAAAAGGATTTTTTGGTGTAACTGTTTTCTTCTGGTGAAGTGTGAATTAATTTTCTTTTGTGGTCGTGTGACATCTATATCAGCCTTTATGAATTGTTTTAAAGTGTAAAATAATTATTTTACCTGATTAATTGACACTTTTCTTGGATAAATAAATAAGCGGAACTTGAATAAACACTTTCTTAAAAGTTTTGTGACTTATTTATTATTTAAATTTGAAAATTTTAAGGAGCGATACGCAAATTGAACCAATCACTTTCACAGCAGTGTTGCCAACCAAATGTTTGTAATAAATTGCAAAATTTCCATTTGGGTCAAAATGTGCCGACCGCAATTAAAGACACAATTTAAAAGACGATTTCACTAAATATATTCATAAAAAAGTAGAGCTTTGAATTCAAATAAAAAGTAAATAAAAAAAATTAATTTAACATTTCCACAAGCTTTTTATTGCTCATTTTTTTTACTTCAAACACCACAATTTCAAGATAAAAGCAGGAAATACAAACAGTTGGCTGTTCCAAAAGTTTTTACTCGTCTCGTTCAAAGAGATTCATATAGCAGAGATTCATTGTAGGGGAAATTTGTCCTCCTTCATGTTTTTCATGTTGCAACTTTTTTGAATTGACAAATAGAAAATTGTAAGAATTTATACAAATTTGTAGAAGATTTCAAACACCTAGCACATAAAAATCATTCTACATAATTAGGATTTTAACTTTTTTTTTCTTTGTCGTTTCTCTGTCTTCAAATAAGGCAAACGTTAAACCTTGTTGGAGCAGTAGTAAAAATCAGCAATAAAAACGGGCGAAAAATGGAAAAAAAAGCTGTCACCTTTTTTTTTTTTTAATGTGACGCTTATGAAAATAAACCTTTTTGGTAAACTAACGACTTTGTATGAATACCCTTGTTATCTTAATTCCTCCAATGTTTTTATTTTTATTTCTTTTAGTTATCCGAATTTTCGAATATTTTAATTAAATATAATTTATATTTCTAATTTAATTTTTCACTCCACAGATTTTTCGCAAATTTGTTATAATCTGTGCTTCATTTTTATCCAAGACAATGAAGAGAAGCAGTTTCACAACAGTTGGTAAGTTTTTTTTTATTTTTTTATGTATACGAGTAATTAAGTCTTCCTTTTAATAACAGAGCCAGCTTATAAAACGGCGAAAATAGGTGGCAAACATATTTCTTTGCAAACCATTGCAAGTACTGGTACACCATTAGCAACATTCGATGGTAAATTGTATAGCATTCATCAAAACTCAAGTAACATTGTGGGTTGCAATTCTGTTACAACAAACAATAAAAAACATCAAATCATCCGCACAACTGACGGCAATGATTTATTTACTACCGGAGATGCCAACACATCAATCAAATTTACATCATCCCCTGAAAATAAGCAATTTGCCCTACCGTTTATTCAGTCGAATGGAGTTTTGAACTCTTGTTCTTCTGGCGTGACTGTGAGAAGGCCCACAATATATATAAAACGTGAAGCTCCAAAAAAAACTATACGAAGTGTTACAACGGAGCTCATTGAAAAAAATCCTTACGTTCATCTAGGTGTTTCTACAGAAAGGCTCGGGATTTTAAAAAATGTCGTTTGCACTACAGCCAATGTACCCGTCATCGATCTGTATCTTACTTTAAAAAAGATACGGCAAAATGAAGATTTTTCGCTATTAGCTGAATACTTTGAATTTTCTGAAAGCGAAGTACAACAGATTTTTACCCGGACCATCGTTAAGCTAGCGCGATACTTGAAATTTCTTATTCGATGGCCAGAAAGTAAAAAGTACTATGACCGCCATAAAAATCTTCCAATTGCATTTCGATCAAAATTATCTTATGTTCAATCTCTGATTGAGTGCGTAGAGACAGAGATACAGGCACCAACAATGTACCCAAGTGTTGAACAGCTAGATTGCTCTAATTACAAATTTATTTTAACTATAACACCCACTGGAGTTATAAGCTACGTATCGGATGCATACGTAGGCCACAACGACGATCTGACGATATTTAATGCTTGTGACTTTCAAAACGTTATCCCCAAGTATCTTTCATTGGTAGCCGATCCAGGGAAGGCAATTCGTCGGAGAAGCAAAAAAGTTAAACCAGGCATTATTGCTGAACCTACTTCATTTGAAAACCCGTCTAAAGACAGACAAAAATGTAGGAGTACAAAAATCAACGCGTTAACAATCAATTTACAAGATTCGGACAGCACAACGGATTCAGCGGATGAAAGCGACGATGGTGACGATCAGAGCGCTTTAAACCCTGTAAGTGGTGGTACCAGTGGCGGCGCCGGATGCATGTCAAGGAATAACCAGCATTCAACATCCAATTCACATCAGACATTAAATATTGTAAATAGCGAATTGATCTCTCGCAAAGTAAAAGATTTGAGAATTCCAACTGTAAGAGTGAGGGAATCGGTTTGTCGTTTACAAATTCGCCACATGTTGTACTGTTTAAGAGAATTCAGAGTTTTGCAACCTTATGCAATTTTAGAGCCTTTGTTGTACCAATATATTAATGAAGTTCTAATAGTAGTATCGGCTGTAACAAATCTGCAGAGGTAATAATTTTCAATAAATTTGTTTAACAGTTTACTACAAAAATTATTTCTTGAAAAAATATTTGTTGATAAATATTATGTTTTAGACATTTCAATTTTCAGAAAATTAAATTTAAACACTCCTAATCAGTGAAAATAAAAATTATTATAGGATTACATATTTTTGTTGGAGTATGTTTCAATAATTAAACAAAGTCGAATGCGTTAAAAACTTACTTATCGTTTATATTCTACCACAGAAAAAGTGTTTATTTTCTGTAATTATTAAAACTTGGTAAAACAGTCAAAACGATTATCATCATTATGTTTATATTGATTGTGTTCTTTTAATTTAGCAGATCTTACTCACGCACTAATAAACCATATTTTAATATGACGAATAAATGCGAATGTTAAAATATGTTTTACTGCCGTTGGAGTCAATGTATTCATACAACAGCGTAAAGACGTCGTGAACGTATTAAACTGCGTAAACCTGTGAAATTTGTATGGAAATTTTTTGTATGGAAAATATGTATGTACATTAAATGCCGCTATTTTGTTCGTATAGATTTAAGCCTCCTAAACTAGAAAATCACATTTAAATTTGTTTCTATGGATAGGTCTTCGAGATATATTTTTTTTTAATTTCGCATGTTATAGCCCAAAAGTAGTTTTTGGGCTATAACTCACAAGAAAAGAAAGATATCTGTTTAAAATAATTTAAATAAAATAACTAAATTAATTTCCAATCGATGCTGACCCTCATCTTTTAACATGAGTGCTCTAGTTTGAAAGCAGTGAGCTAGAAAACAATTTTTTTCAGGAAACCTTGCACGATCAATAACGGGCTCAACAAAATGAGTGCTGTTATACAGTGGACAACCTAAGAACACTAAAGCCTTGATAAAAATGAAAAATAGCAGGGACATCACGCTTTCAAAAAATAAAATTGGGTACAATATTTGGCCAAATTAAGGCAAATGCAAAAAAAAATAATAGTTTTGATACCAATATGTAAATCCGTCCTAACATTGATATTTATCCACGGATCATTTCTGTAAACACTTTATTTTTTTTTGGAAAAGGGTTAGCTTTATGTAGAAAAAATATTTTTTTTTTGCTTCCTTTTGTTTTTTCGATTTCAAACTACTCAACCTATCATATAAAACCAAATATCTTTTTGCTTGAAAGTGAAAGATCTTCAACCATATTCATTTCCGATTCGATTTGTTGTACTGGACGCCAAATATTGCATCTTCGAAAAAAGCATTAAAAAAATCATATCCCGAAAACCTTTGTATATGAAAACTATAATACTATCATGGTGGAAGTCGAATGGGGCGACATCTAATTTACCTATGCAACCCTTACTCTTTTTTTTTGCGGAGAGCTTATGGAGGTTTTAAATGATATTTATTATTATTTTTTGGATGCAATAATCCAAAAAATAGTCTACTCTTGCCCCTACCACCAATTTTCGACGCTTTAAGGTTCCCCAAATCGAATTTTACACCTCACATTTTGCAGCGCCACCACCAGGACCTCTGCAACCCTAAAAAATATTCGCCATGATAGTACTATAGTTTTCATATACAAAGCGAAAACTTATCCACTATTTATTTATTTTGATTTTCGAATTTAGGAGAAAAAGATACATTAAAATAAAATACTCCCATTAAATGTACATTTTGGCTGTAAACTAGTGCAACTATCACCAGGCGATTAGAATATACGATCAGCTACTGACTTTTATTTATTTAAAACATATATGTATGTACACGTCCATACATATATTATTAAATAAAAAAATTATAATATAATATGTATTTAACTAATTCTCTATTGAATTTTTTTTAATGATTTTGTTGTTTAGGCTTTTTTGGTCTATTTTAGATTGAATGCAAATAAAAGACTACTCCATTCTTCTAAATTGTAAATAAAGTAAATGATTATTAAGCTGTGATCTAAGTGTCATTCCTTGTTTAATTTGATTGTTTTTTTTTTCTTTTTTGATTCGTGGCATTTTATTAATTTATTTCAATTTATAATAGTGCCGTCGAGTAAATATAAAAATTGTCATGTAATTTAGAAAAATTAAACAAATAAAGAAGCCCTTGAAAATGTAAGGAATTCTTACGAAACGTTAGGTAGAAGAATGGAGTAAAGTCTTTTTTTTTTTGCATTCAATCTAAAATAGACCAAAAAAGCCTAAACAACAAAAACATAAAAAAAATATAACACATTAGCATCTTTTTAATTTGAATTCCGTTAACAATTATCGCCAGGCGATTCGAATGTATGATGAGGATGCGAATATCCAAAACGGCCCAACTTTAAAGCATGACTGCTTCAGTCCGGTTGGTTCTTGTTTTGAGTACAAAAAAAATTGATCTTGAAAAAAAGATGTAGGAAACAAACAAAATTTTTTCTTGGATCTATCTTGATCACGAATGAATTGAATACAAGATTACGCCACTATGTCAGTAGAGACAAAACAAGAAAACAAAATTTCAAAATCAAAAAAAAAAAAATAATTGGAGATGCTTTTCGAGGCTTAAATATTTTTTTAACTCTAAAATTTAATATTTCGTTGTTTAAAATAGCAAACAAGTATGGCTCCGCTGGCGTCACGCCACCAAATTACAACAAAGTAAAAAAAACGGTGGTGGTTAGGCCTCACTTTTCGATCGCTATCATCACATTACAAAACAGGTTTTAGGTGCATATGGAAATTAAGTTCTTAAATCCTTGTTTAGTATACAACTGTATTACATACCAATATAATCTTTGGCCGACTCTTCGGACAACTTCACACTTTAAAAAATTTGCTGCCAATTTGCATTGAAATTTGTTGAGGCATCGCTTCCGCAAAGTTACGCTGAAATACAGGGTGTCCTTATATAAATAAAAATTTGGTATTACTAGTATCTAAATATTAGCATAATTCTCATAGAATTTTTGAATGTTAGCTTGCACTTCTCTGGGGACCTACTCTGTCTTTCCGAAACCGAATATTTTGAACTTTTATTTTTAAAGCGGAATGAAATCTACTACTTTCGGAATGAAATCTACTACTTTCGGAATTAAATCTACTACTTTCGGAATGAAATCTACAACTTTCGGAATGACAATTCCAAAAATGGAATTTTCGTACCTGGCAACTCGTTTCCGAATGGCAAAAGCATTCTAAAACGGAAAATTTAATATTATTATTTTTTTTGAATAAAACACTTGTATCGTTTTTTGAAAAATATAATGATTCAAAAAATATAATGTGAAAAATGAACATGAATTCAAAAATATTAGAAAACAATATTTCTGCATAAATCGTTTTTTATAATACAAAATAAAAATTCAATTATAGTACACGTGTAATTCAATATTATATATATATTTCTTAATTAAATTTAAATCTTAATGTAGAGGAAATTGGAAAAGGGTTAACTTTTATATTTTGTTTATTCTTAAATTTCTGTTTTGTTTCATTATTTTTATCAAGATTTTCATTCGATTGACTATAACAATTTCTAAAATTTGAAAGTCTCACTCTTTTTGCATTTGATTTACATGAGCTTGAAATTTTCTTCCGTCTTTTTCAATCAAATATCTTGCCAAACTTAGTTTTTTTATAATTCTTACAGATTTCCATTTTAAATAATTTTTATATTCCCATTTATATAATACAATTTCATTTGCTTTATATTCTTTAATTTCTTTACTTATATTTGGTTTTATATAATTTTCATTTAATTTTTCATTTTCCTTTATTTCTTTTTTATTACTTTCATATTCCGGTTTAATTAAATCTAAAATTGTTCTTGGTTTATAAGAAAATAATAAATCAGAAGGTGTTTTACATGTTGTTGTTGTCGGTGTGTTTCTGTAATCAAACAATGCCGAGCTAAGAACTCTCTGAAAATCATTTTTCGTACGTGGTTTTTTCGCTCAAAATTTTTAAAAAATCGTTTTAATCGTTTGGACGCCTCTTTCCGCGAGCCCATTTGATTCAGGGTGGTAAAGCGGACTTTTTAAAGCACTAATTCTATTCGCTTCACAAAACTTTAAGAACAAACCTGAGCCAAACCAGGAAGATAATTGCCCTATAACGGATTCTGCATTTGTGTTGCAAAATGTAAAAAAATCTATATGTATTCATTCATATGGACAAAAAGATAAATGGCTGAGTTAAATCACATACTGAACAGGAACTAATATATTCTTCAATATCATTGTTTATCCTTGGCCACCACAGATGACCACGGGCGAGAATTTTAGATCGAACAATACCAGGATGTCCAGCATGCAATAACTCAAACATTTTTCGTCGTATTGTACAAGGTATAACTACTCTCGAGCCATAAAATAAAATTCCATCTTCGCATGACAACGAATTCCTCTGTTTAAAATATAAACCTATTTCATCAATGTACTTCTTATTTGGCCAACCATCCATTACGTATTAAATTACTTGTGTTAAATTTGTATCATTTTTAGTTTCAGTTACTATTTCAGAAAACTTAATGGGTAAATCAGACAGACAACCATTGAAATACCGAGTGTGCGGTCACACACGTTGGATATTAAATAAAAGACACACTTATATTTTTGAACATGTACTTTTAATGACTTCAAGATCTAAAAACTAGACAGCAAACATGACATTTTGCTGGACGTTGCCAGCATAACATAACATTCTGCCCCCATTAAAGTTCCCTTTAATTAATTGGTAATTTTGATATTTTTACTATTGGACGTTTGAGTTCTCCTTGCTTTGTACGCAAGGTCACAGCTCGTACTATTCCGTCCTTTCCTGGATGCACGGCGGTTATACGTCCAAGAAGCCAAGAACTTGGAGGTAGATTATCTTCATGTACAAGGACGAGATCATCAACTGTAGCATTCTTGTTTTCTCTTCTCCATTTAGGGCGTTGGTTAAGTTCATGTAAATAATCACGTGACCATTGTTTTCAATATGACTGGACCATTCGCTGAATTTGTTGCCATCGGTTGAGCCTTTGGGGGTTTGTGTTTATAAAACTCTTTTCTGGAAGTGCGGTGATAGGTGTTCCTATCAAAAAATGACCCGGAGTTAAAGGGTCTAAGCTGCTAACATCGGAGTCGCTGATTTGAGATATAGGGCGAGAATTGAGAATTCCCTCAATTTGTGTAAGTAGTGTGGCCATCTCTTCAAATGTAAGCACAGCATCGCCTATTACGCGCTTTAAATGTGTTTTAACTGCCTTGATACCTGACTCCCACAATCCACCAAAATGGGGTGAGGCAGGGGGGATGAAATGCCACTGGCATTCGCTTTTAGCTAGAAATGAAGCTACGGTGTTATTGAAATCTGTTGATAAGGCCATTTTGTAAAGTTGTGAGAGCTTTCTTTTAGCGCCAATAAAATTGGTCGCGTTATCGCTGTAAATGTTAGCTGGGATTCCCCGTCGCGAAATGAAGCGTTTTAATGATGCAATGAAAGCAACCGTTGTAAGATCGGATACCATCTCCACAAGTATTGCCTTTGTACTGAAACATACGTACAGTGCGATGTATCCTTTGCTTGTTTTTACACCTCGACCTCGACCGTTGTTGAGACGAATTTTGATAGGACCAGCGTAATCGATGCCGCAATGCATAAAAGGCCTGCTTGGATGAACGCGTTTGTCGGGCAGGCTTCCCATAAGTTGTTGTTGCTTGATGCGTTTAAGTCGAAAGCAATTCATACACTTGTGTATATAAACCCGAATTGTGCTTCGTCCCCCAATGATCCAGTATCTTTGTCGCATGATTGAAAGAAGTAGGGTTGGACCTGGATGCAGATAACGTATATGGTACTGGTTTATCAAAAGAGACGTGATTAGGTGTTTTTTCGGTAATATGACTGGATGCTGGGCGTCGTAATTGCATGACGAGTTGTGAAGTCTACCACCAACTCGCAAAAGACCGTCACCATCGATGAACGGAAAGAGCGATGATAATTTGCTAATGCCTTTAACTGATGTGCTTGTTTTGAGATGTTTGAGTTCTTCGGAGAATTCAACTCGTTGTACCCAACGAAGGAAGCTGATTGTAGCGGTTTTTATTTCGTCTTTCGAAAGTAAGCTGAAAGATAGTAAAGTTTTTATAACATCAGTCTTTTTTTGTATTACCTTGAACTGTAGAATGCTTCTGAGCCGCAACCAATACGCCACCATGGTAGTGATTTTTTCAAAGGACGATGATGACGTCAGTATTTTCTCCAAAACAGATTCTGACCCGGTTGAATGGAAGGCTTGAACGTTGATTCGTTTCTCTTCAGTTTTTGTTTGGTATGATGATGATGGTTGTTGTAATGGCCATTGTAATTTGGATTGATTTAACCACGTTGGACCCTGCCACCAGATTGATGAAGATTCCAGTGTTTTAGGAGATGCTCCTCTTGATGCGATGTCAGCTGGATTGTCGTATGAGGAAACGTAGCGCCAGCAATCAGCTTGGCAAATGTTCAATACTGCCGCTGTTCTGTTTCCAACAAAGGTTGTCCACCGCCGAGGCTGGGAGTTTAACCAACTCAATACAATTTGAGAATCTGTCCATGCTGTAATGTGTTGTTTCTCTTCGTTTAAAGCTTTACGTATGGACTCGAAAAGTTTTGAAAGTAAAAGAGATCCGCAGAGCTCAAGACGCGGAAGTGATTGCTGTTTCAGTGCAGCTACCTTTGTTTTAGCAGCGACAATTCTGACGTGTACATTTCCTTGATGCTCTGTTCTGCAGTAGACAACGGCTGAATATGCCGCCTCCGAGGCGTCACAGAATCCGTGAAACTCGCAGTCTCTTAAATTTCTTGTATGAATCCATCGATCAACTTTGATGTTCTTAAAAAACTTGAATTCTTTTGTGAGAATACGCCACCTTTCAGCCAACTTTTCCGGAACAATGTCGTCCCAATCCAATTTTCTTCCGTTCTGTTGTTCTACCCAGAGTTGTTGGAAGAGTATTTTTAAGGCAATGGTTGCAGGTGACAGCAAGCCGAGTGGGTCGAAGATTTTCGCAGACTCCGATAAAATTGTGCGCTTGGTAATTGAAGATATATTGGACAACGATGAATGAAAACTAAAATAATCACCGTCAGGGTTCCAGTATAAGCCTAGAAGTTTTGTGGGTTCAGCATCAAAGTCAATACATTGCGTCTCGCGTTTGTCAGGATCAATCTTGTTGATGAATTCTTTAGAGCTGCTTTTCCATTTCCGAAGTTCAAAACCTCTTTCTTCTAAAACTTTCTCTAGCAGTTCTCGAATATGTGTTACTTCCTCTGCATTATCTGCCCCCGTTAGCAAATCATCTACATAAAAATTATTTCTGATTATATGCGATACTGTGGGATGGGTTGACCTGCAATCATCCGCGATTTGAAATAATGCACGAGTAGCAAGGAATGGAGCTGAAGACGTGCCATACGTTACAGTTGTAAGCCAATAATCTTGTATTTTCTTTAATGAATCATCTCTCCACACTATTCTTTGATAGTTCCAATCTTGAGAGTCTACTTGAATTTGTCGGTACATCTTGGTCACATCTGCACTAGCTGGTATCTTATACTGTCTAAAGTTAATCAAAATTGAAAAAAGATCTCGTTGAATGGTGGGACCAACTCCCAGGATGTCGTTCAAAGACACATTAGACGATGTTTTGCGTGATGCGTTAAAGACAACTCTTACCTTAGTCGTTGTACTTGACGGTTTAAGAACTGAATGATGAGGTAAATAAAAACCTTGGTTGTCTTCAATGTTGACATCACTTTGAGGAATTTTTCGCATATGCCCCATGGTAATGTATTCATTCATAAAGTTTCGATATTGTTGATACAGGTCGGGATCATTAACTAGACGGCGCTCCATAGAAAGAAGGCATGATATTGCTGTTCGTCTCGAATTGCCAAGACACTGAGGTGATTTTGTAAACGGTAGGCGTACAATAAAGCGACCATCCGAGTTGATGCGAAGGTGAGTTTTAAAATGAGTCGCAATGCATCTCATCGGTATATTGACTTTTTGTACCTGAGATCTCTTCTACTTCCCAAAATTTTGTTAATACTTTGTCAATATCACAACCAACACTTACTTGATAAGAGTTTGGGTTGTCTAAGAGATTGTTAGGTTGATAATGTGGACCAGCGACAATCCAGCCAAATATAGTATTTTGCAGGATAGGTTCCTGAACAGAATATTTAATTTGTCCATTCTTTAGTACATTGAAAAATTGATCGGCTCCGATAAGTATGTCAATGTTTTGATTCTTGTAGAATAACGGATCAGCTAGTTTATGTTCGTGAATCCAAGGCCATGGTTTTGGAGATATGTCAACTAACGGTAGTGACGATGTCACTTTTTGTAGTATCAAAGCACTTAAGTTAATCATGCCACTTGATGTATTCAACTGTAGAGTTACCTCACCTTTGGTGACTGCGACTTCGACGGCTGATAAGCCACAGATAGGAGAACGATCATGCTTGCGGTTGAGACCAAGTGATTGTACACATGCTTCGGATACAAAAGACACCATGGAACCAGAATCCAAAAGTGCCCTAAATGCTCTGGAACAACCTTGTTCGTCTTGCACGTAGACTATCGCAGTGGGAAGAAGAGTTGACCAGGATGATTTTGTGTTGTTTGATGCTGAATATGATTGAGGTGGTAATTGATTTTGGTGCTGATCTTGAGGTGGTGATTGATTAGGAATGCTGCGGGAATCCGATGATGCACTTACTTCTGCAATGTCGGTGTAATAGCTTCTGATTTGGTCGTGCTGGTGGAGAGAGGAGTGATGTTTTTCGTTGCAATAATGGCATCTAAATGTTGAGTTGCATGACGACGTCTGGTGACCATCATGTAGGCAGTTGAAACACAGCTTCGTACGAAGAACTAATTTTCGTCGCTCTGACACAGGCAAAGTTTTGAATAGATGGCATTTAAAAAGAGAATGGATGCCGCTGCACTTGGGGCACCGACTTGATGTTTGTGGATGGATTGTATTTTGTTGTTGTTTAGTACCATGTGGATTGCCGAATGGATTTCGTGCTTCATGGGCAAATCTGTTGGTTGATTGTGTCTGTATTGTATTTTGTTGTTGTTGAATATTATTTGAGTCAGAGAACAAATTATGTTCTGCATATGCCTCTAATGCGTCACACCTTTCGTTGATAAACTTGATGAAATCATCGAATGTGTGAAACTTTTTCTCTGACGTTTTTATGGCCCAAAGCTGTCTGGTGTAGTCGTCAGTTTTTTGCAGCAAGATGTAAATCAACCATGGGTCACGCTTTTGTGCATCAGGGCCAACTGTGCTTAAGCCTCTTATAATCTCATCAGATGTGTCAGCGAGGCGTCTGAGTTGTATTGCGCTTGCGAAATTAAGTTGCGATTGCTCGATGAAAGTTTTAATGTAATTATTAATAATTTGTTTTTTCTTATCATACCTGTCCACAAGCTTCTCCCACGCAACATCATAGTTTTGCTCCGTGACGAGTATGTGACGAATTTGATCCGCTGCATCTCCAATGAGCAGTCCCTTTAAATATTGGAACTTTTGTATTTTTGAAAGTTTTGAATTTGTGTGTACTATGGATTTGTAAAGATCTTGAAATGACGGCCAAGTCGCATACGATCCATTGAATTGTGGAATTGTGAGTACTGGCAATCGGAGTTCACTTGCTATAGGAGCACGGTCATGCAAGGCTTCGATAAGGTTCTGCTGTTGTGAGGCTAACAAGCTCAGGGTTTCGTCGAGTGGGCCGTGTTGTTGCTGCTGTTGAAAACTTTCATTATGATTCCTTGTTGGATTGAGGTGACGAAGAAACGCAGCTTGGGCTGCATAAAATATTTCTTCTACAACTTCTATATGAGATTCTTCGTTAGGTTGCATTGCAATTTGATCATCATATTCACAGAAATCACGAAGTGCGTCTTTGAGGTTAGTAAAGCGACTCTCAACATCGATTGCATCGGTACCTTCCGGAAGTGTTGAAATAAAATTTTTTAATCGTGATATTGTTCCTTTAGCTCTACCTCTTTTTTGTTTCAGAGTTGGTAAATCGGTCGCCATAATTTTACGAGATCAATAACTAATTTAATTTTTTACTTTTGCTATTTGCTCCAACTTTAAGAATTTTTTGACACTTGTTTTTTTTCGCGGTTTAATTTTGTGCAAAGTTGTTTGTGTATGTGCTTGATCGTTGTGATGAGGTATGTTTTTATGAATCTTTATATTTTATGTTTGTTAGTGTATGTTTGTAAATTTTTGCTGCTGAAAAATGTATATGGATGAATATGAGGTGACTATTGTGGGTGTATGTATATGGCTCTTTATATTTTTGTTAGTGTGTATGATATATCTTAGTTGAGTTGTATTTGTATGGAGTGATATGGGTAATGTTGAAATTGATTTAAGTTTTTTTGGTTTTTGTGGTGAGTTTTTGTAAATGTTGTGTGAGTGCGATTATTCTTGAGAAATTGATGTGTAAGAAAGATTTTTTTTTTTTTCATTTGTGGATAGGTATGTATATTTATTGTGTAGGTATATATTATATATAATGTTTGTGAGAGATATCTTCAATTACAAAATCAATTGCCCCGGTTTGCTCTCATTAATAAATTTATATACATCTTTCCATGGACTAAGAGAGTATCGCCTCTTTTTTGTCCCTTTTCATAGGGTAAATTACGGAAATAATGAACCCATAACACGTTGCTTAAAACAGGCAAATTCTGTTTGTAATGTTCTAGATTTTAATATGCACTTAAGCAGGGAATGTTTTAAGAAAAAACTATTATTATTTATGAACACTGGTGGATAATCTTTAGGTATGTTATCTATTGATTGTTAGTATTTTTCTTTAAGTAGTCTATAAGATGAAAATCTGCTTGATGAAGAAATAAAAAAAAATAATAATAAACTAAAAAAAATGGCTGAAAAGTGGACTGTATGCATTTAATTAAATTATTTATTTAACTAAAAATTCAGACAAATACACGATGGAATTGTTAATGCCTTAATGGCTCGAAGGACCATGAAATACCGAGTGTGCGGTCACACACGTTGGATATTAAATAAAAGACACACTTATATTTTTGAACATGTACCTACTTTTAATGACTTCAAGATCTAAAAACTAGACAGCAAACATGACATTTTGCTGGACTTTGCCAGCATAACATAACAACCATGGACGTTTAAATAACAAATCGTTTCAAATTCTTCACCTGTAGGCTCTAGGCTCTGCAGACGGTAATTGAGAAAGGGCGTCAGCATTTCCAAGCCCTGTTCCCTTTTTATATTTAATTTCATACGAATATTGCCCTAAAAAAATTGCCCATCTTTGTAAACGCGCAGCTGCTACTGCAGGCGTTTGTTTAGTGTGTCAAAAAATTTCACGAAGAGGCTTATGATCGCTTAACAGAATGAATTTATTGCAATACAAATATCTGTGAAATTTTCGAACAGCATAAACAATTGCCAAGGCTTCACGGTGAAGCTGGGAATATTTCTTTTCTGAGTCACTCAGCGTAGATGATGCAAAAAGTACAGGGGTGCCAGCACGTAACTTGATACAATCGACGATTGTCGATCGTCGATCAACTCGAAACAAATTATTTTTGACAGCACGTAATTTGAAACGAGTTCCATTGTGACTTTTACTTAAAAAAGTCATTGTGAACTATAAAATGAAATATCAAATGAGTTTTCTTTGAAATTATTTCATTCTAATTTCAATTTCAAGTTTTTTTTCGAAATGTTTTTCTTTGATTCGGAGAGTGAAAGTGAAGACGAAGAAGTATCCTATGCTAAAATCAAAAGAAGATATTTGAGAGATAATAGGAACCCATTAGAATTGAGTGAAAATGAGTAAATATTCAAAAAGAAAAGAAAGATTATGTATAACATTTGTAAAACAATTTTTTTTAGCTTTTTTATTTATTAACATATTTTGTTTTTCCATTTTTCCGTACCAAAATCACTGCCGACGATAACTTATTTCTGTCGAGAGAAAACTTTTGTTTCAAACGTCAATTTGAAGTTTGTGTGCTGCCAAATCTTTCGAAACAATCGAGGACGCTCGATTGAACCAAAATGTGTGCTGCGAATGTTCGATTGAATCGACTAAACTTGGTTGTATCAAGTTACGTGCTGGCACCCCAGGACGTTCTTCGCCTTCGATCATATGTGAGAGGACGGCTCCTACTCCATATGGGCTAGCATCACATGAAACTATAATCGGTTTTTTTTGCATCGAAATGTACTAACATTTGGTTGTTCATAAGTAAATCCTTACTTCTTTGAAACGCTAACTGACATTCATTTGTCCAAACAAATTTTCAATTTTTACGCAAAAGATAATAAAGTGGTTTTAATTCAGATGAAAGTGATGGCATAAATTTTCCATAAAAATTTAATAACCCTAAATAAGATTTCAAACTTGTTACATCGTGGGGTGCAGGCGCACACTTTATCGCATCCATTTTATCTTTAGTTGGCTTTATTCCTTTTTTACATATTTCATGACATAAATTGTACTCTTTCTTAAAAGAACTTACATTTTGCTTCAACTTTAACTTGATACGCATCAAGCCTATTTAAAACTTCTTCAAGTTTCTTCTCACAATGCTCTAAATTTTCACCTTCAATGAGGATATCATCTAAATAACCAAAAACTTTTGGTATTCCCTGTAAAATTTGATCCATAATAGATTAAAAAGCTGAGCTTCCAACATGGGAGTCTAGTATAACGATACAGACCCTTATGCGTATTAATAGTAAGATATTCTTGAGATTTTTCGGAGACTTTGACCTGTTGGTATGCACCTGACAAGTCAAGTACACAAAAATACGCAAATTACTCATCAATTTTAGATAATGGATAGTGTTCCGTCTGAACAAACTTGTTTACCGAAACTTTACAATCCATACATATACGAAGTTTATTGTCCTTTTTAGGCACAACCACGATAGGTGATGCCCATCTACTATGGCGAACTGACACTAAAATACCCTCTGAAACAAGTCGGTCTAATTCGATTTCTAAAGCTTCACGTAAGCTAAACGACATATAGTGTAAGGCTTGAAGAATATGGGTCTCGCATCATCCTTTAAGATCACCTCGACTTCTATTTTTTTTATAGCACAGTCTAAATTTTGCGAAAACACGGAACTATATTTATTTTAAAAATAACACATGCCTTTAAGACTGTTTAACCTATTCACAAAACTTTCCCGCCAATTGGGCACGAGGATGTTCAGCCTGATCTTCCGAGTAATGGCGTGAAATTTGATTTCGATTTAACCACAACTAATTCCAACGAAAAAAAATTATTTTCATGCGAATCCCTAACTTGCACATCACATACACCTCCAACACAAAAAATGTCACCTGTAATTAAACTTAGGCCCCTATTATGACTCGCGAGTCGCGCGAAAAATGTGTCGAATGTGACTTTTTGGCATTACCGTTTGCGACTCGCCTAATAACATTCGCCTCAAATGTCAAAAAATTTGGCGAATTGAAAAGTCGTTCTATTATCTTTAGCGAATGTTCGCCTTTATCTGTCAAAATCAGTCGAACTGCAATTCTATGTGACTTTGAAAGGCGAATGTTGAAGCGAGCTTTTAGCAATACCTCGACTAGAGTAATTCGCTAAATCGTTCGACTTAAGACGAACGTTCGACTCGCGAGTCATAATAGGGGCCTTAATTTTTTATCAGCTATTTTCAAACCGGAATATGAAAATAATTTATAAAATTCAAAACTACTCATAACTGAAGCAGCAGCTCAAGTATCAACTTCTATATATACTAAGCTACTATTAATTTCTATATTTAAATTGCATGCAATATTTATTTTATAAATATGATTTAAATGTCCTGATTGTAATTTTTCTAAACTTATACAATTTGCCTGATAATTTTGTGTGCTGCTCTTCGTAAACGATGATCTTTGTAAACGGCAATTTGTGGCATAATGCCCGTTACGTCCACAATTAAAACATTGGAAGGTCGAATTACTGTTAGTTTGCACTGCTCTACTTGAAACTGTTGGTGAACTTCTCTTGAAATGTGCTTTTAGAACTTTTATTAGTTCTTTATATCCTTTTGAGTAAGGTTCAGCAGGAGCTACCAACGACTTCAAAATTTGTTGTCGGGCCCCACGAGTGTAATCAAATATGATCCTTGCAGCGTATCATCTGTAATTTTGTTTATAGCTAGTAATTGATCCAATCGCTCTGCATAGCTATCGAAATCGTCACCGGATGAAACAGGTGCTGCATTCGTCCACCTATTTTTCTTGTTCTGTGTCAAAACTTTCGTGGGTATCGTCGAATTGATCAGAACTACTGTCACTATCTTGATCAATTTTTATTTTTTTTTCTAAATTAACAACTTTATTACTTTGGATTTTTACTTGTATCGTTTTTATATATACTTAATATTATATATTTATTTATATAATCAATTCAAGATTTATTTGGTCTTAATCTTATAATGTTCTAAACCTTACTGAATTATGAATGTCAAACTTAAGAGGCCTCCGGACGAATTTTGGAGAAAAATGGAAAATTGGCAAATTTGGGTTCAATTATTCTCAGCCTAGAAGCCATGTATTGCCAAAATTTAAATTGCACATAAAAGAATGACATTTTTTCTTCAAATTGTTCGAGCTACATTTTTGATTTTGGATTTTGTTTTTCTTTTATTTAAAAACTCCAGTGACAGGTTTTGTAAAATTCACGTATATAATATGTACATCATTTTAAAGGTAATGATTAGGGCTTAAATCTGTTCAAAACCGATTTTTGAATTTCGTCCTTGTTTTTGAAGTATTAGCTTTTGAAAAATGTCAAATTATCTATTTTTTAACTGTGTTTCTAAGTAACAAAAAATGAACCAAACAACACGAAACTTTTTCATAATGACATACATACCTACATGTATGTACATGTTTCAATAAACTAATTCACTAAAAAAAAATTTTTTTAAAACAAATATTTTGCATTGTATATAGAAACTATAGTAGTACTATGGAACAAGATTTTAAGTTACCTTTCTTTCTCTTTTGGTGGCGCTGGTGTTGCCTAAAAAGCAGATTGGAGAGTTCGGAATGAAGGTAGGCAGAAAGAATATAAAATAAGTAATAGAGTGAGAGAATTAATTATGTTCATTCTGACAATTGCTGACAACAATTAGGCAGGGTAAGGGAGATAGGTGAGCCAGCTGATGGGTGTTATGGTAACAAGGGGAAAATGAAAAGAATTCTATTGGCGTGGATTTATTCAACGGTTTTTTTTGCATAGGACGATTTTTGTTATATGTAAAAGTATAGATATAGCTACATTATTTTCAATTTTCAAATAATTTCGTATAGCTATTTTATTTGATTTTGTGAGATTTGAGATATTATGAGAGCTATGTTGCAAATTTTCATGCCTTACAGATACATTCAAACTTTTTTTTTCTTGCTTGTAATAGAATTTACTATACGTATTTGGTTTTTGTGAACTATGTACCTTGCCAAATTTCATGTTTTACAGAAACATTTATATTTTTTTTTCTTGCAAGCGATAGATAGAATTGAATTAAATACGTATTTGATTTTTGTCATTTCCTTACAGTCATATTTTTATGATATCTTTTTTTATTTCTTTTTTATCGGTACATGATATCCTTTTAATTTCTCAAATCTGAAGAAATGACCATTTGAAAATTAAAAGGAGGACAAAATTGATGTACCTAAAATCACTAAAAATAGTTTATGCAACCGTTTTTTGTTTTTAATTTTACTGCTTAAAAAAAGGTTTCCGTGCGAATTTCCATCAGTAAAATTAAAAAAAGTTTTTTTTACAAAAAATTTCTTGAACAAAATCAAATACATATTTTTAAAAATAAACGTATTTATGTATTCATTTTTCAGTAAATTTAAAATATCACGTCAATTTTCAGTAAGTTTGAGATACCACGTGAATTTTAGTATTTTAAGCAAATCGAAAAATTCCACCTGGATTTTCAAATGTTTAAATAATTTTCACGTGAATTTTTGTAACTCAAATGAAGTTAAAAATTTCACGTGGATAGTTCTCAATGAAATTTAAAATTTTAAAACGTTTTTTAGTAAATTAAGTACCTAAATATTTAATTCCAAAAATTTCACGTGAAATTTCAAAAGTTTTAATTATTTAAAAAAATTCATAGTTCATAGTTTTAACCTTTTTCTTTTAATTTTGCTGTGCATTTTTCGTAGTTCTCAAAGAAATTTAAAATTTCTTGTGAATTTTCGAGAAATTTCTAACTGAGTTTTCAAAAAAAAAACACCGAACTTTAAAAAAACACGTTGTTTTAATATTCCAGGTTATTTCTCAAGAAATTACCTCGTTTTATATTTTTCACGTGAATTTTCAAAAAAAAAACACATAACTTTAAAAAACACGTAGGTTTCAAAAAACTTACTTAATTTTACTATTCTAGGTGTATTTCCAAAGAATTAGACCATTTTATAAATTTCACGTCAATTTTCCAAAAACACGTCATTTTATTGCTCACTGTCTTTATATTTTACGGGAATTTTAAGAATTCTTGGATTTTCAAGTCCTAAACAAATTTTAAATACCGCGTGAATTTTCAAAAAAAAATTAATAATTTTAAATTTTCACGGTGATTCTCATGTTTTTTAAGTAAATTAAGACTTTGACGTGAATTTTTAAGATTCTTAAGTAAAGTAAAATTTCACGCTAATTTTCAACATAATTTAATAATTTTAAAAATTAACGTGAATTTTAAACATCTTCAATGACTCACGTTTCAATTTGAAAATGTTACTTGAATTTCATGTTACTTCAATTTTCCATAGCAATATTTTTTATGTCGACTTTCAATAATTTTAAAATATCACGTAAGTATAAACAACTACGTGAAATTAAAAAACAATTGATAAAATATTAAGAAATTCCTTTCATAATTACTTCAATTGTAAAAGAAAAAATAAAATTAAAATAATCTTAAAAATATTTTTCTATGTGCAAAGTGACGAAGTGCATACGGGCCTTTTGCTTGAAAAATTTCAAAACAAAATCGTTTTTTCTTCACGAATTTTCATTGCCCATTCCTTATCTACCTAGCAAAAAAAAAATCAAATAATTCCCCTTTGCAAAAAAGAAATGAAGAAAAAAGTCTTTTTTCCTAACTCCCTCCAACTCCCATAAATTTCAATTACAATTTTATACATCGTTCTCTATCTTCTGTTATTTCCTCAACACTCATATTTATTATTCTTTTTCTTTGTGACTACCCCACTTTCAAGTCTACACTCGTCTCCACTTCAGCTTGGAAAAAGCTTCCGTCCGTCTCATCAGAGGTCGCGTCGTTCGTTCCTCCTTTGTATATGAAAACTATAGTACTATCATGGCGAGTTTTTTTTAGGGTTGCAGAGGTCCTGGTGGTGGCGCTGCAAAACTTGAGGTGTAAAATCCGATTTGGGGAGTCTTTAAGCGTCGAAAATTGGTGGTAGGAGCAAGAGGAGACTATTTTTTGGATTATTGCATCCAAAAAATATCAATAAATATCATTTAAAACCTCCATAAGCTCTCCGCAAAAAAAAAAGAGTAAGGGTTGCATAGGTAAATTAGATGTCGCCCCATTCGACTTCCACCATGATAGTACTATAGCTTTCATATACAAAGGATTGTAACAACCCTGGTAGAAGACTAAATCACTCACTTCATTCTGAGTAGTTGCAGGAAGCGGATGTATCCTTAAATATAAATGCGTGGTTCATTAAAGTCCTTATAAATTAAATAAATAGTCTTTTATTTTTAATATCGTTAAAGAATCAGAAGTGGGTAAACCAAAGTTAAGTATATTAACCAAGTGTTTTTGAAATTATCAAGTTAAAGTAATTAAAAAAAAAGATATAAATTCAAAGTGTTATGATGGTTCTAGTGGGTGTGATTCAGGATGGTGTTTTTATAAACATGTTGTGTGTGAAGACGTATTTTGGTATACAAAATACGATCTTTCAACGATGTTGGGCTTTTCTGATTATGAGTGTGATGTGATGTTCAAAATGTATTCGAAATTAGGTCGATAATCAGTTATATTTTGGTACACAAAATATGATGTGATGATGGTCTTATTTTGTTTGGTTATCAAAATAATATCATTTTGGTCTACAAAGTGCTAAATTTTGATATACCGACATGTATGAGTCGGAATGTTTGCATGAAAACGTCAATAATATAAAAAAAAAGCATGCGTTGCAGTGGTTTTTCGGTTCTCGAAAGTTCTTTCAGACGCTACACTCTATGCTTGTTGTAAATGTGTATTACAAAAAAAAAAAAGGGTCAGCTACATAAGCATCCGTAGCAACAAGTTTTCGGTTCTCGAAAATTGGTTCAGACGCGATGCTTGTTGTAAATGTATATATAAAAAAAAAGCGTTAGCTACATAAGCAGTAGTTTTCGGTTCTCGGAAAAGTAAATGGATGCATTGCTTGTGAGAAGTGAAACGAAAATGGAATGGAACGAAATGTATTTCTGTTGCCATTAGTTGCTTATTGCTTGCTGTTGGTAATGCTGTATATGTATGTATATAGCATTGTGAGCGAACAAATGGAAGTGGAAAGATACAGGAATGTATTTATGAGATAGGTTTTGAGAATAAAGTCGAATTCAAAAAGGTTCTAGAACAATTCGCATTATACAGGCACTTTGAATTTAGAGTTCGAATTGATAAGTAAATGGGCTACTGAAGTTGCAAATACAAAAAAATAATAATAAGGAAACTTAAGTAAATATGATTTTGATATTGAAAAGTTTAACAATTAGGAAGTTGGAAAATACTTTAACATTTTATTATTTATACCCAGGTTTAAAATGGAAAATAAAACAATAAAACAGCTTCAGGATGAGTTGAAGAAGAGGAATCTGATAGCCAAGGGAACAAAGAGACAACTTATCCACAGAATTCTTCAACATGATAAAGTTTCAACACAGCCAAATGCAACAGTTTCTGGAGTAGTGCATAATATTATCCAAGCTGAGGCGAACCAGCAATTACAAGCAGACTCGGTTTACCATAATGTTTCTCTTAGCTCAGGAGCCTCAACCATCGATGATGAAGCACTAAGGGCTAGGGAATGGGACATTATTCGTCGTGAAAAAGATTTATTGGAAAAGGAAAGGAATTTCTTAAAAGAGGAGCAGGTATTGAGGGAGAAACTAAAGCTTCTGGAACAAAAATCAGCTCCTAATACGCAAACAAATAAATTACACTGCAGTATAAGGGAAATCGCAGACACACTTCCTACATTTTCACCTGGCGAACCAACTTCAATGTCTGCAGAACAATGGGTTATTCGAATCGAAAACCTCAAAAACGTCTACGGTTGGGAAGAAAAAGCTCTCCTGATGGCAGCGGCTTCAAAATTAAATGGTCCAGCAAGGTATTGGTGGGACACATCCCAGGATACCACACTATCTTGGGATCAACTGGTATCTGGATTGAAGCTGAATTTTCCAAATAGATATAATGAAGTACAAGTGCACCAAGAACTTGTAAGAAGGGTGCGGCGATCAAATGAAAGCATTGAAAGTTACTGCTTTGAAATGAATATGATTGCTAAGAGAATTCACCTCACGGACAAAGCCATAGTTCAATATATTTTGATAGGACTCAACGACCACCAAATGAGTTCCAATTTGGCTGCTAGCAATTTTAAGGACATTGCAGATCTTATAGAGAAAGTAAAGTGGTATGACAGTATTCGGAAGAACACACGTCAAAGTCATTCTAATGCATTAACCAAGTCAACCGGAAACCAAGGAACGGCCTCTTTTAATATGAAACCCTCGACAAGCAGAGGATACCATTCTCTTGATACCCAAAATAGAAGTCGACCTCCAGTAAGTTGTTATAATTGCAATCAAGTTGGGCATTACTCTAGACAATGTACTCAAACAAGAAAGAGATCGTGGCAAACGAATAAAGACACTGAATCTCAGTCCAAAAATGATACAAAGGTTAGAGTAAATGTTGTTTCAAGGTTTTGGCTTTGACTGCTACTACAAGCCAGTGAAAATCAATGAAAAGCAGTATTTCGCATTATTGGATTCCGGAAGCGAACGATCGATTATAACTGAAACAGTTGCAATTCAAATAAATTCGTCCATAAAAAAATGTGATGCAGTCCTTCATGGATTCGGTGGTGGAAAATATAAATCTATCGGATGTGTATCCTGTTCAGTTCAGATTGATAACGCTTGTTTTCCAGTTTGTGCAGTTGTGGTTGCAGATGAAGTCCTTTCAGAAACTGTTTTAATTGGGAAAGACATACTCAATAATCCATTATGCGAGATAAGAAAACAAGGGGACACTCTAATAGTAAATCGCAGAGAAGAAAATATAAGTGATATCCAACAAGTAAAACAAATTAAATCTCTCAGAACCCAGAATTCGATTCAAGACCTTTAGTAACTCTACTTAATAGCTTTCGAGAATGCATCGCAATGAGTCAGCAGGAACTTGGAAAAACAAAACTCATTGAGATGGAAATAGAATTAACAACACAACAGCCAATAGTTCACCATCCATATAAAGTCCCTTACGCTAAAAGGGAATTGCTCTCATCTATGGTGGCCGAACTTCTAGAAAACGGAATTATAAAAGAGTCACAGTCTGATTTTGCTTCTCCAGTTATTTTGGTTAAAAAGAAGAATGGAGATGAGAGCCCAATCAACATTTTGTAACCTTGGTTGTAGAATAACTTCAGTTTTAATATAACTTCTTAAAACCTTGGTCACAAATTGGATAGAGAAAAGTTATTACGCAACCACGGTCAAATATTCAGTTTAACCCAAACCTATATTTAACTTGAGTTAGTTCCTGGTAAAATTCAATCGTTATTTTGAGGTTTCTTAAGAGCACGAGTTAGAAATTGGTTACCCAAAATCGTCTATAGAACCTGCATTTAAAAATGGTTATTTTTTAGCCATCAAGTAACCCGATTTGCAAATATGAAGTAAAAATAAAACCAGTTCTAATATAACTTCTTAAAACCTTGGTTACAAATTGGATAGAGAAAAGTTATGTCGCAACCACCGGTTAAATATTGGGTTTAGTATTTACCTTTATTATACACCGACGTGCTCAACGATCTTTTCTTATGTGCAGCTGCACAGCACAAAAGTAGGAAAAGGAATAACAGTTTCAAAATGTATCCCCGTGTTCGTGTTCTATTGCCATCAGGTTCAAAATCACATTGTCGTCTTGTCTCTCAAAGTGAAAACAACATAGCAAAGTTGTTGAAAAGTTGCTCACAAGAAAGAAAAAAAAATTATAAGTTTCAAAAAATTAAAAAAAAAAAGATTGTGCTTGGGACGTGAATAAGAATCTAAAGTGAAATTTAAGGTATTTTATTGCATGCAATTGTGATCGTTGAATTCAGTTCGGACAGGTGAATTTTGTTTTGTTTTGTATTTAATTTGTAAATATTAATATTAATATTATTATTCCTTTTTTTTAAATTTTATTTTCAGGGATGAAAGTACAACTAGTTCAACCTAATTAAACCGCTGTTTTGAAAGGGTGAAAGTGCAATAACCTCACCACAACTAATCCACCTTTTTAAAGGCGCACGCTTCAAACTTGGAATATGCGTGTAAGGAAAAATTAATACATCTTAAAATTTTCGTAAATTTCTAATAATAGGTAAATCATATTCTTTTTTGATTTCATTTTCAGGAAAAGTACAACAACTTCCACATTCCAGTGAACATGAATCATCCAAACATCACTGAAAAAAAAAATGTATTTTTATTTATGTTTTAATTAATTAATTATTATTGATATTATAGTAAAAATTATTTAATAAATAAATGTCAATAAGGAAATTTCTTATCTGTTTAATATTGAAAAAAGACTTCTTTTTCAGCTTAAGGACTCGTTGGATTTTGTTCACAATGACAACATTAACACATTTATTTGCGTTGCATATACAAGGCATTGTACATTTTGAAACGTTCACAAAACGTTGTATTCAAACGTGTCCAAAAGGTTAATAAATAACCACCACAAAATAGTTCTGCATAAACCGTCAACAAACGGTAATAAAAAAGCTAAGAAAATTGGTAGCAAAATAACCTGGAACGGGTCATAAATACAGGGTTCTAAAAAAGCTAAAAAAAATTGCTAGCAAAATAACCTGGAACGGGTCATAAATACAGGGTTTATTTTTAACTTCAATTAGCAGTTGTAGGCTGACCGTTTAAAAACCAGTTTCTTTATTACCTTTTCATGACTGGGGTTACAAAGTAACTGACCATTTTCGGTCATGAAGATGCTCCTGAAAGGTCTTGAAGACGTCTTTTGAACCAATTTCAAACTTGTTAGGTTTCTCAACCCCAGTTAAAATCAGATTTTTAAACGGTTTTTTAACCAAAAATTGTTGATTGAGAGGATGTGTGTGGACTATAGGAAACTCAACTCAGTCACCAAAAAAGTAAATTGTCCATTTCCGATAGTTGAAGATCAATTGAATAACCTCGCCGGCTATAAATATTTTATCGTTTTGGATCTCGCATCAGGATACTATCAAATACCAATAAAAAAGGAGCATACTCACTATACTGCATTCATAACACCAGAAGGGCTATATGAATTTACAGTTATGCCATTTGGGTTGGCTTGTGGTCCTGCATATTTTCAAAGACTGATGAATAAAGTCAAAGAAAAGATGAAAAACGAACCCGTAGTGAGTTATATGGATGATTATGTCTTACTCGTGAAATCATTTGAGGACGGAATGAGGAAATTGGAGAAGTTTTTAACAATTTTGAAGGAAGCTAATCTGACACTTAATCTAAAAAAACGTGAATTCTTTAAAATGGAAATACAATTTCTCGGACATATAGTGAAAGATGGAACTGTTCAACCAGGTTCTCCTAAGACCCTTGCAGTAGAGAATTTCGAAAAACCAACTAATGAACATGGGATCAGGCAGTTTATCGGTCTGACAAGCTATTTCCGAAAATTCATCAAAAACTATTCGTTGATTGCACTACCGCTAACTAATCTCACAAAAAAGAATTCAAAATTCGAATGGGGCGAGCAAGAACAAAATGCTTTCGACCATTTAAAAAAGTGTCTTTCAGATAAACCCGTACTTACACTTTACCAACCATCTGCAGATCATGAATTACATACTGACGCTAGTTGTCGTGGCATCGCAGGAGTACTCTTGCAAAAACATGGAAAAGATCTACACCCTGTCGCTTATTACAGCAGGAAAACAACTGATGAAGAATCTAAATACCACAGCTTCGAATTAGAAGCTTTGGCAGTTGTAGAAGCAACTTATCGTTTTCGACAATACTTGCTTGGGAAGCATTTTGTAGTTGTAACTGATTGCCAGGCACTCAAAACAACAATGAAAAAGAAAGAGTTGATTCCCCGAATTGCACGCTGGTGGTTGCATATGCAGGAATATAATTTCGATGTTTACCATCGACCTGGTAATCAAATGGCGCACGTTGACTCACTGTCTAGAAATCCATATGAAAACGCAAAACAAACTGAAGTCGTTGACATGGCAGTGCTCAAGGTAAGCATCGATGAATCTGATTGGCTTTATTCTTTACAGTTGCAAGATAAGGAAGTCGCTTACATTATCGAAGTTCTACAAAAAAGATCAACTTGTGAATATGAAAAGCAAATCCATAACGACTACGAACTTCAAGAAGGACGACTGTTCCGAAAAGTAAATGGTGAGTTGAGGCTTTATGTTCCTAAAGGGGTAAGAAACCGTGTTTTGAGGAATAGTCATGACCTGATTGGTCATTTCTCTGAAAAGAAGACGACGGAACATGTCAAAGCAAGATACTGGTTTCCAAGAATGACGCAATTTGTGAGAAAATACATTAAGGCATGTGTTGAATGCGCCTACAACAAAAAGGAGGTGCAACCACGAGGTGAACTTCATATGATTGATAAAATTGCAATACCATTTGATACGGTACATATAGACCATTTAGGACCATTTGTAAAGTCAACAAAAGGTAACACATATTTAATTGTGCTAGTGGATGCTTTCACAAAATATGTAATCATTAAGGCTCTACCTAGCACGCAAACAAAGCCTGTTTTAAACTTCCTGTCTGAAGTTTTCTATTTATTCGGCACTCCACGTCGAGTAGTATCTGACAGAGGGACTGCCTTTACCTCAAAATCCTTCGTTGAATTTATCAAAAACTATGGTATCTTGCACGTACTCAACGCAACGAAGACTCCGCGAGCAAATGGGCAAGTCGAAAGGTATAACAGAACTATTCTGAATGCTCTTTTGGCTACAGTTGATGATGAGGACAGATGGGATCAAAAAATAAAGATCTTGCAATGGGGAATAAACAATACTTATAACTCAGCTACAAGAAAAACCTCACATCAATTGCTAATGGGCTATACTCCTCGAGATCCGTTGCAAGATGTACTTTCCCAGGTTATAAACCTAAATCAATGTGTCCAAGGCTTAGATGAAATGCGAAGTGAAGGGGTTGAAACAATAATTGAAAATCAAAAAAAACAAAAACTACGACACGATTCAAAATACAGTAAAGCAAAACAGTACAAGGTAGGAGATCTAGTCATGTCGCTGAATGATGGTCCTAGTTGTTCCGGAACCTCAAGAAAATTGGAAGTCAGGTATGGTGGTCCTTACATTGTTAAATCTGTTCTCCCTCACGACAGATATGAAGTAACAGATATGCCCTACGCTCAGAGAACTCAAAAGCCATACCAAGCTGTTTGATCAGCAGACCGCATGAAAAAGGGGATTGAATTGGATACAGACTTCGACGAGGACGACGAAAGTAGCAGGATGGCCGAATCTGTAACAACCCTGTTAGAAGACTAAATCACTCACTTCATTCTGAGTAGTTGCAGGAAGCGGATGTATCCTTAAATATAAATGCGTGGTTCATTAAAGTCCTTATAAATTAAATAAATAGTCTTTTATTTTTAATATCGTTAAAGGATTATTCCTTTGTATATGAAAGCTACTTTGTACATATATGAAAACTATAGTACTATCATGGCGAATTTTTTTTAGGGTTGCAGAGGTCCTGGTGGTGGCGCTGCTGTCAGCTCTTTTTTTAGGTGTAGACTTTTTGTAGGGGAATTTTTCGAAAGGCGGCGATTGGGAGTAGGAGCGAGAAGACAATACTATTTTCTTTGGTTGTAGGAATGCAAAATTAAAAGGAAGTGTCAAAAAGAAAGTAATAAAAAATGCCATCTGTTTTTTCTTTTCATGCTGGCGAGCAAAAAATATATGTCTGACCTTCACTTCACTCTGATTTTTATCATTTATTATTTTTTTTTCTGTGCTTTATTTTCAGTGTGCAAGGTAGAATATATGTGCATACATAATTCTATAACTTTAGGTTTTGTTATTATTTCACTTATTGTCTTACTGACTGTTCATTTTTTGGTTGCATTTGGGGGTGGTTTTCAATTTTGGTGTGATATTTTTAATTGTCATTAATATTCTGTTATAACAATGGTTTTACTTTTGCGAGTGTCTTCATTTATTTCAAGAAGTTCATATGCTGCAATAATTGTGTTGCGTTGTGTTGTGTTGAATTGATATTTGCAAATAAACAAATAAATTAATAATTTTTTTTCTTGTAAAATTACTTTTTATATTGTTTTGAAGTGAATTTTTCCTGTTGGAACAATAAAAATAACAATAAATATATTAACTAAGAATTAGATTCAAAAGATTCCTGTGTTGAAGTGAATAAAAAATTAATATGTTTTGCCGTCGGCAAAACAGCCGAAATCAAAATTATTATTTTTTTTCAACTAGCTTTTTCTAAATTTCTTTTAAATAAATTAATTACTTTGCGCAAGTTTCCATGCGATAAGAAAATGCAAATATCAATTCAACCTGGTTGGATCAGACAAAATTGACCTTTAACAATCTACGAACAGGAATACCCACCTTCAAATATTGCAAGATTTTTTTTTCAATTTGAATGCATTGAAATCAATGGCAAGATGTGGGTGGGGTGGGTAATTATTTGTGTTTTGTTTTATTTTGAAGACTTCAGGATTGACAATTAAATTGTTTTTTGTAACTTATTATTGTAGCTGGTTAGGTTATGAGGTAGATTGTCTGTAAGTGAGAACCCCATTATCATTAGGTACAATAAAAATAATAAAATACAAATTTCAATATAAGTAGGTAGGTATCTTTCCTGAAATCTTGCAAAAAAAACTATTTTTATAAGAAGGCACTTAAGGACATTTATATCCACCCTCAAATCAAGCAAAAAAATCTAAAAATACCTATGAATGAAGCTCAGAAAATTAATGAGAATAATTAAATAATATTTCTCTGATTTTATATGCACATAGCACAAAGCCCAGATATAAAAAGCTATAGGAATATTATTTAACTTTTTTTAATCTGTACGTGGGAACCCCAATAAAATTATAAGACTTTCATTGTAGGTACATAAGTATATGCAGGTACATATGTGGGTAGGTACCTACAAATCAATTTTTTGAAATTTTTAAAGCGAAGATTGAAAGATTTGCTTACTTACAGAATACATTTTTAAAGGATTTTGTTTTTCAAAAAAAAAATGTTGAGTTCTTAAAAAACAAAAATAATAACTACGAGCAGCAGGTAGATAAGTAGGTATGTTTTAAAAGATGTGGGGTACTAAAAAAAATTAAATTTTCAAATTTTCTGTATTGTATTTTCTAAAATACATGGATTAACATTATTAACAAGAGACACAATGCAAACTATAACATTCCATTGCTTTTTCAATCTCACATTCAATTAAAAAAAAAATCGAAAAAATTAATAAAATCAACAATTTCTTGATTTCAGTGCAGTACCTGAAAATGCACAAAATAGTTCTATGTGGTTATTTTTTTATTTTATTGTCAAAATTTAAAATGGTTTTCAAAAACACACACAGGACACAATTTATGACTAGTGTGTGTTAAAATAATTAAAATCGAGCAAGAACTTTTGAAATGAAAGCTTGTCGTAAGCAGCACTTAAACAAATTTCGTAAGATTTTTCTTGAAATTGTCATAAGTGGGTCATAACCGATGGTATTTCAAATCTACTGGATTGAATTCGATGATTCAAACGTTTTTTAGTCATAAATTATGTTCTCTTTCTGTTTTTAGAAAAAAAAAAAATAAATGAAAAAAATTCCGAAATTTTACTTATTTCGTCAGTTCAATGACCGGAAAATGAAAAAAGAAAATAAATTAAATTAAATTTTACTAAAATCTAAAATGGTTTTTAAGAACACACAGAAAACATTATTAAGACTAGTGAACGTTTTATTTTTAGAATTCAAAATGTTGTAGTGTATAATTGCAATAAAAATCCGTTTCAATTAGAATTACCAGGCAAGTGCTTTGAAATGATAGCTGTATTGCATTTCAAAATTCAAAAAATCTATTTAAGATGCTACGAGTGTTCAAACGTCGAAAATTGTATAATTGATGTTTTTTTTTAAATAATTCAGCAAAAATCAGGTTCTTAACTGATGTTGATAAAATTTATATTTTTAGAAAGTTAATGGAAAAATAATTTGTTCTTGTTTTATTTTTCAAGAACATTTTGCAGCGCCACCACCAGGATCCGGGCAACCCTAAAAAAAACTCGCCATGAGAGTACTATAGTTTTCATATACAAAGGAAAACTATAGTACTATCATGGCGAGTTTTTTTTAGGGTTGCAGAGGTCCTGGTGGTGGCACTGCAAAATGTGAGGTGTAAAATTTGATTTGGGGAGTCTTTAAGCGTCGAAAATTGGTGGTAGGGGCAAGAGTAGACTATTTTTTGGATTATTGCATCCAAAAAATATCAATAAATATCATTTAAAACCTCCATAAGCTCTCCGCAAAAAAAAAGAGTAAGGGTTCCATAGGTAAATTAGATGTCGCCCCATTCGACTTCCACCATGATAGTACTATAGTTTTCATATACAAAGCATGATAGTACTATAGTTTTTATATACAAAGTCTATACACAGTACAATCTGTCGTACCGACTAATGTTGTACCGATATCGGTTGCGATATCGAAAGTGAGCACCCTACAATCTACAAATACAATAGGTTCTTTGGAGCCATACAATTCGTAGATACTTTTCGTTTTCAGATAAAAAATCTCGAATAAGATGGAATAAAATAAAATCCACTTCCATTATATCTCACAAATGCAAATTCAGAAACTTTTGTACACCGAAATATCAAAACACAAAAAATTTGTGAATTGTGACCTGCCTATAAGGAGATCACAATTTCGATAGTTTTTGCTTTGTATATGAAAACTATAGTACTATCATGGTGGAAGTCGAATGGGGCGACATCTAATTTACCTATGCAACCCTTACTCTTTTTTTTTTGCGGAGAGCTTATGGAGGTTTTAAATGATATTTATTATTATTTTTTGGATGCAATAATCCAAAAAATAGTCTACTCTTGCCCCTACCACCAATTTTCGACGCTTTAAGGCTCCCCAAATCGAATTTTACACCTCACATTTTGCAGCGCCACCACCAGGACCTCTGCAACCCTAAAAAAAACTCGCCATGATAGTACTATAGTTTTCATATACAAAGGTTTTTGTGACTCTCACAACTTGTGACCGTGGGGGAGAATACGAAAAAGTCACAAAATCAATTTCACCACTAGTTGTGACTTGTGAGGCTTTGTATATATAATTACATAGTACTATTATGAAGAGGAACGAACGACGCGACCTCTGGGGAACGGGCCCGCCAAAGTATACCTACCTTTAGTGGAGATTAGTGTAGAGTAATTAATAGGGGAAGTACAAAGAAAAAGAATAATAAATATGAATGTCTAGAGAATAACAGAGGATAGAGAAAAAAAATTTGATGGGAGTTCGAGGGAGTTAGAAAAAAAGACTCTTATTGATTTTTTCTTCATTGTCTTTCTTGCAAAGGGGAATTATTTGAATTTTTTTTGCTAGGTAGGTAGGGAATAGGCAATGAAAATTCGTGAAGAAAAAACGATTTTGTTTTGAATTTTTTCAAGCAAAAGGCCCGTATGCACTTCGTCACTTTGCACATAGAAAAATATTTTTAAGATTATTTTAATTTTATTTTTTCTTTTACAATTGAAGTAAGTATGAAAGGATTTTGTTAATATTTTATTAATTGTTTTTTAATTTCACGTAGTTGTTTATACTTACGTGATATTTTAAAATTATTGAAAGTCCACATAAAAAAATATTGCTATGGAAAATTAAAGTAAATTTTAAATTTTTTTCGGTGGTATTTGAAAATTCAAGTAATATTTTCAAATTGAAACGTGAGTTATTGAAGATGTTTAAAATTCACGTTAGTTTTTAAAATTATTAAATTCTGTTGAAAATTGACGTGAAATTTTGAATTTACTTAAGAACCTTAAAAATTCACGTCAAAGTCTGAATTTACTTAAAAAAACATGAAAACCACCGTGAAAATTTAAAATTATTAATTTCTTTTGAAAACTCACGTGTTATTTAAAATTTGTTTAGGACTTGAAAATCCAAGAATTTTTAAAATTCCCGTAAAATATAAAAACAGGAGCAATGAAATGACGTATTTTTGGAAAATTGACGTGAAATTTATAAAATGTTCTAATTCTTTGGAAATACACCTAGAATAGTAAAATTAATTAAGTTTTTTGAAACCTACGTGATTTTTAAAGTTCCGTGTTTTTTTTTTGAAAATTCACTTGAAATTTATAAAATTATGTAATTTCTTGAGAATTAACCTGGATTATTAAAACTACGTGTTTTTTTAAAGTTCGGTGTTTTTTTTGAAAACTCAGGTGAAATTTCTCGAAAATTCACAAGAAATTTTAAATTTCTTTGAGAACTACGAAAAATGATGGAAATTCGCACAGAAACCTTTTTGTAAGCAGTAGAATTAAAACAAAAAACTGTTGCATAAACTATTTTTAGTGATTTTAGGTACATCAATTTTTTTATCCTTTTAATTTTCAAATGGTGATTTCTTCACATTTTAGAAATTAAAAGGATATCATGTACCACCTATAAAAAAGAAAGATATCATAAAAATATGACTGTAACCAAATGACAAAAACCAAATACGTATTGTACTTACAATTCTATCACTTGCAAGAAAAAAATATATATGTAAATGTTTCTGTAAAACATGAAATTTGGCAAGGTACATAGTTCACAAAAACCAAATACGTATAATAAATTCTATCACAAGCAAGAAAAAAAAAGTTTAAATGTATCTGTAAGACATGAAAATTTGCAACATAGCTCTCATAATATTTCAAATCTCACAAAATCAAATAAAATATACGAAATTAATTGAAAATTGAAAATAATGTAGCTATATCTATACTTCTACATATATGGAAAATGCAAAAAAACCGTTGAATAAATCCGCAGCCCAATAAATTCTTTTCATTTTCCCCTTGTTGCCATGACACCATCAGCTGGCTCATCTAACTCCCTTACTCTCTCTATTTGTTGTCAGCAACTGTCAAAATGAAAATAATAAATCCTCTCACTCTGACTACCTATTTTATATTCTTGCTGCATATCATCATTCCGAACTCTCCAATCCTATATTTCGCTGCTGCAGCGCCACCAAATGAGGCGGACCCAATAGAAAAAATCGTGTTCAATAATAGTACTATGTAATTATATATACAAAGAGCTTTACGTGACGTGATGACAGATCGAATTGTTATGATGTTGAAATTATAGTGCCTGGCTACACGGTGATTTTTCAATCGCCTAACCAGCCAGTTTGTAGTCAAGAGGGATGAGGAGTGAAGGGGGAAGATGCTCACGAATTGAACTGAATTTTCCGAGTGCGCAATACAAATTGTTCCTCTTTTTGACGTTTGTTTATTTTTTTTTCTGGCTTCTTCTCAATGAGAATGTCAATTTGTCATTCATTGTAATTTCAAAGGTGTAGATTAATGTTTTCAAAAGTTTTTTATGTTTATTACTTTTCATTTATTTACGAAATGGAAAAGTGGAACGTGATTGGGCACAACACTGTGTAGTCACCGCACGTGATTTTTCAATCGATTGAAAAATCACCGTGTAGCCAGGCACATATGTATAAATAAACAAAATCCAAACAAAATGAGATGTAGTATCAAAAGGAGGATTGCTTGGCAGAACACTACTAAAGCGAACTCACCCAAAAGGTAAGACTGAAAGCAAATGAAGATTAAGTTATCTGTTAAAGATGAGCATTTGCAATTCAGTCACAATCAGCAACGTTGGAGGAGGTTAATGTTGATTATAGGGCTGACAGTGGCAGTAGATGTTGCAGAGGCACTCAGGTTGAAATAGTTGCAGTATGAAAATGGAAGGCGAAATTGGGATACAATGTATATCCAGATATGTCTCATAGGCAGATCATAAATGTTTCACTCACCCAGCGAGAAGGAAACAACAAACAAATTAACGGGGGTAAAAAGTATTTGAGAGAGTTAAAGTAAATGGGAACACTTTTCTCAGTGCAAAAAAAGATTATGTTGTATGAATCTACCTATACATGCATATACATAATATACATATTTGTAGTCTATATCACCAACTTTAATAGTTTTCTTTTTAAGTATTTGATTAAAATTTTAAGCTTAGTCAGCCACAGTAAAATTAATATTTAATAAAAAGAAAAAAGTTTGGCAAGTAAAATGAACTGATTTAGATAAAAGGCGGGGGTTAAGCTGTTCACGTACAGGTTGTGTTCAAAGGCAAAGGACATGCACTTCAGTTATTGGTTGCGGACACATATGAAGGCGGAAACATTTTGGGCGTGGACTGGTTCGACACGTTGGATTTTCAAGTGAGTTGTTGTGATACGATATTTTTGCGACTGCTAGCAATGAAGTTGAGTGGGCAAAATCGCATCGTCACCTCCCCGCAGTGCCCGCTGGATAGCCGAAAGGTGAACTAACGACGAGCGTTGGATCCATCGGATCCAGTGATTGTAGATACCTGAGCTCTCTTTTCAGGAACTAGGAGCAGGAGAAAAAATACGCTCTGAATATCCATCCCCAGCACGATCTACACGTCATGCACAGGCTTCACAAGCCGGTCATGAAAGGGAAAAGATGCTGTGATGAAAAATAGAAAATATGCCTCGGATGACCAAACCTATAACGTTGACGACCCCTCCGCAAACGAAAAACGAACAATGATTTACGCGTATGCACTTGGAACGTGCGTACGTTGAATAGACCGCGCAAAGCTAAACAGCTTGCCGAGACTTGCCAGCCTCAATGCTGATGTAACAGCCCTCCAGGAGATGCGATGGGATGGACCGGGCCTGAGAGATACAGAAGACTGTACTTTCTATTATGGGAAATGCCACCTTGATGGGTGATCGCGCTTGTTTGGATGCGGATTCGCTGTCAGAGGAAGACTTAGGCAAAAAGTCTTGAGCTTTCACGAAGTCAGTGAAAGAGTGACAACGATCCGTATCAAGGCCAAATTCCACCACCTAAGCCTCATAAGCGCCCATGCCCCTACAGAAGAGAAAGACGACGCTACCAAAGAAAGTTTATACGAGCTCCTCGCCAAAACCTATGAGCAGTGCCCCAAACATGACATTAAAATCTTCTTGGGAGATTTTAATGCCAAAATTGGCAGAGAGGACATCTTTAGTAAGACGATCGGAAAGCATAGCCTGCACGACACCACTTCCGATAACGGACTCAGGCTCATCGATTTTGCAGCGGGAAAAAACATGGTGATAAGTAGCACGCGATTCCCACGTCCCGACATCCACAAGGGCACATGGCGATCCCCAGATGGTCGAACCTGCAACCAAATCGACCATGTTGCGATTGACGGAAGACACTCCTCCAGCATCCTGAATGTCCGTACCTTCCGAGGAGCAAACATCGGTGCAAAACTAAGTGTACGGATCTCGATGGAAGCTCTTAGGCGATCACCAACTACGCCGAGGAAATTCAATGTTGGACGACTTCAACCGATAGAGACCGCCGCTGCCTATGCCGACCGCGTATCCCTTGAGCTTGCGAGGAATCCTTTGACTGATGAGATAAAACTGGAAAACCAATGGCAGCTATGTCAACAAGCCATAAGAAGTGCTGCGTCAGAGGTATTAGGTTTCTCACAGCACCCCCCCCCCCCCATAAACCCTTGGTTCGACTCCGAATGTTCTAAGGCAAACAAAGCAAAAACGGAGGCATACAAGTCATGGCTCCTGTAGCGGACCACCTCCGTATAAATTGTGGGCACACCCTAGTGGAACTCCATCCGATTTGCAAATTTGGCATCACTATCTACCTATCTATCGCTTCCTTCGTTCACTGAACGAAGCCGTGCCATTTTTTCTTTCTATCCTTCGTTCACTGAACGAAACTCATCAAACCGACCCGAAAAGAAAAAAAAAGAAGCACATTCTTTTCTACAATCGACACCGGCCCAGAAAGTTCTTTTTGTCTGCCAAGGATTTTATCCAACTAGAACTTAATTTTTTTTTAAATTTATTACTTCTTGAAGTAATAAGTTCCTCAACCATTCTTCAAAAGTCAAAGAACACATTAAACAGGTATGAATAACGCATAAACCTTAATCAAACTTATCCTAATTAGAAAAAAAAAACTAAATTTAACAGATACGACCAGCAAACCAGTCAAGCCTATTTGGTTGCTCTGCGTTACACGCCACAGGAGTCTCGCTCAAGAAAAAACTGTGCGTAGCAGCCAGCCGCAACAAAGTTTTTTGGCTACGACACTGTTAGGACGTCAAGCCTATTTGGTTGCTATGCGTTACACGCCACAGGAGTCTCGCTCAAGAAAAAACTGTGCGTAGCAGCCAGCCGCAACAAAGTTTTTTGGCTACGACACTGTTAGGACGTCAAGCCTATTTGGTTGCTCTGCGTTACACGCCACAGGAGTCTCGCTCAAGAAAAAACTGTGCGTAGCAGCCAGCCGCAACAAAGTTTTTTGGCTACGACACTGTTAGGACGTCAAGCCTATTTGGTTGCTCTGCGTTACACGCCACAGGAGTCTCGCTCAAAAAAAAAACTGTGCGTAGCAGCCAGCCGCAACAAAGTTTTTGGCTACGACACTGTTAAGACGTCAAGCCTACCTGGTTGCTCTGCGTTACACGCCCCAGGAGTCTCGCCAAAAAAAAAAAAGAAAAAAACTGTGCGTAGCAGCACGCCGCAGCAATTTTATAGCCACGATAGTCTCAGGACATCGACAGCGCAGACGCAGGTTATTTTGAATTAAAGATCGCGTGTAATAACCCTAAATAAAATTTTTTTTGTGTACAAGTATAAATCCGATTAAATGATCGCGCTTCGCGTATAAAATTAATTCGCGTTTAAGTGACGAGAAGATCGAGTTAGGGTGAAGAGAAAAAAAGGGGGTAAATCCTTATGTTACGTCCCATATAAAAAAAAATCCTAAAAGAAAATACTTACCTAAAAAAAAAAAAAAAAAAAAAAAAAAGAATTAAATTATTCCTACATACATACCTTTACTTACCATTACCTGAAAATTAAGAAAATTACAAAAAAAAAAAGAAGAGAAGATACAATTTGAGGTTATCAGCAGAACATTATGTACATACATGCCATTTCCCATTTCACAGCTGGATCTTCGTGCGCACGGAACATCGGCCTGAAACACTCAAAAAAAATATAAGTTGAACTGTAAGTAAAATTAAACAAATAATCTTTTATACATATTACCTGCTGATATATTCAAACTAGATTTATATATTATATACATTTAAACAAACAAAAAAATACTTACCTATATATGTATATACAAAAAAAAATACATATACTCGTAACTCTTTATAATAAAAAAAAAAGAATAAAATACAATCCTACTTACCTTTTTTTGAATTCCCTATACATAGACTCTTACCGAGTTGACTTGATTTTCGAGTAGATACCTACGCACAATTTGTTTTGATCGATAAGTTTTTTTTATTTTTTGCGCTCGTATCGGATTTTCACTTATAATCTCATAGGAATATTAATGGAAACAACAGCATTGGTTTATGCCTTTTTTCTAATAATTAGTCTCTCGTTTGCTCATAAACCAATTTACTTTACAATTACTTTAATATTCAATAGCTATCAACTTGTATATCTACAATTTTTTTTTTTTTGAATTCAACAATTACGCAATGAACTTGAAATTGAATCTTGCGCTCGCCTTTAACTATAAATGCTTCTATTAATAAATAATGTTCTATTATTTTAAAATATCATATGTTAATAAACCTTGTTTAAAAAAAAAAAAATGAATGAAAATTTACAACTTATGTTTTCCTTTCTTTAAAATGATGATGGTCTAAATAAACTTTTCCTGGGCGATGAAGAGAAATAAAAGGGTGAGGTAAATTCAAGCAGGCGTATATACAATATTAGGGGCCGTCAACAAATTTTCGGCCTTTGACGGCCATGGAGCCCTGACTCGAAGTCATGTATGTATTGCCCTGGGCCAATAACAGCAGACCCAGACTTTCATTTTGTTTTTGTGTACCTTTATCCTGTCCTCTTACATAAGTAAATCAGCTTTGCTGATTTTTAAATTCCATTACCTAAGTACGCTTTCCACAGATCATCGTTTTTAATGGAGTTCTTTTTTTTGAAAATCATATCAAACTTTTTCCTTCTTTTTTTAACCCCCCTACGTTCCTCCGGCATGAAAATTTATATATGTAGACATTTGGACGGCGGAAAAAATCCCCCCCATTGACTGAGCTCTAGCCGCTCGACTGCCAGCATGCCAAATCCTCCGCTGGGTACGAAAATTTATTTTTGCTTTCGCAAAAAGAAATCTCAAAATTCAACATACCCTAAACAGTCTTCGTTGTTTACTTATATATGGCGCCCAGCGTGGGAACTTATCCTCAGCTAATTTCATAACAAAAAAAAAAACTTTTTTTTTAGAACAAGATTATGTTTTTTCTGAAGTTCGAGCCTAGGCTGTACAGCTACGAAATGTAACACAGAAACAAAATTTTCTTTGTTTCCGAAATAAGCTTGAGTCGAAGCACAACTGTAACCACCCTTGAACATCTATCCTTTCAAAAAGTTGCAATTGCACGCGCACTGGTATTCGCATGCAAGGTTACATAATCTTGTTTTATTTTTCAAAAAAAAAGAAAATCCAATTTTAATTTCTCACGCCAAGTTCATCAGTATCGACAATCCTTAAAAATCTTATAAGAGTCCGTTCTTCTTTCTTGTGGAAGCTGTTGCATTAGAGATTTTGGATTTATGAGTCGATAACTTTGGGCGGAAACAGTATATATTACTGTGGGAAGCCACTAAGACGTTCGTCTTTTCCTTCATACATTTTTATACCTATATGTTATGTGTCAACGCCTTATTTACCCTTCTACCTTTAATTGACTTTCTGGAAATCGCCCGAACATTTATGAAAATACATCCTTGCAAAGATTAGAACCTCATAAAAAAAAAAAATCAGACAACAGCGATTACCTTGAAAATAATAAGAAACCCATAATACTATTGATCTTTTTAATTATTTCAAGTATTAGAAAAAAAAAACATTATTACAAATTCGGAAAACATTCTTGCTTTATAAACAAAGAGAAAAAGTCGAACATTATTTTTTTTCTCGAAAACCAGTCGCAGATTTGTCTTTCCTACTGCCAATATGAGTCAGAACAAGAAGTCTAATACGGGAGCTTATCCCAAATCAAGTAGACAATTAGCCTTCGATGCCAATCGGAGTAACGTGATGATTACTCGGAGCCGTGGAAGAAGTGATAACTATTCTTTGACCACGGCTCAAGCAAATAGTAACCATGTTAGGCATTCTCCAATTCCAAACATAAATCCATCTGGAAGTAACGTCATTCACTCACCTAACTTCGACTTATTTCACAACGGGAACGTTTACCCAATACGTGAGCACAACAATGCAGATAACGTAGTAAGAACCCTTCCATATGTATCCAACAGTGCTATATTTCCAGCAGTTACGTCCATCACGGTAACCATGGCTACATCCACTACCACTACCACGACATCCTCTAGCCCGATTATGTCAACATATGCAAATAACTCCACGAATGGCATACCATCTTTGAATATGGGTATTCTAGATAATAACCCAACTTCAAATCCTAATAGAGACATCCGAACACCGACCCATTTTGATGGAGAAAGGTTTTTGGATAACATTAACAATAATGCTTTTGCTTCAAACATAAATCCTAACAATGTAGGATATGCATTTAATGGAAATCATAGTCACGCTATAGTGAACTCTCAACCGCAAACCCAGTACGGCTCTTCGAGTCCAGTACACAACCATTTAAAAAGTTTAGTGGATGCAGGCTTTAGAGATCTCCATAAGTCTCTATTGAAAAGTTTACCTGAGTTAATTCAAAAAAACGTTGAACAATCCCTGAAATCGGTGTTACCGTCAAGAGATCCTCGTATGGAAGTTGACAGAGAGCTAGAACCTACTCAAGCCAACCAACCAACTCAAAACCCCAATATTTCATATAATTATAGTAACTTATCAACTAGTTCTCGTTTTCATGAACTCCCAAACGATTTAAACAGACTTCTTCTTCCGCCTAACATAAAATACATACAAAATAACCATGGAAGAAATCATCGTGAATCTTTTCCTTCACATAACCCTAAGTTTCAAAATCGAAACCAAAGCGAATACGACCAAGGAGAGTCACACTACCGTGAAAATCCCCGCGTCCGCTTTTCGCAATTTAAACCCCCAACTATTCCAATGTATCCAGTTCAGGATCATATGAACTATAATTCACCAGACCCAAACAGACCTCGAGATTTTTCTCGATACAACTCTGACCCAATGAATTACAACCAACCCGCTTGCGATATCCGAAACTACCCAATGTATACTCGCCAAGAGTATAATACTTTTTACGATAGAGGTTACACCCGGCGCTTCGAGACGCTATGGAATATACGCTTCGATGACACTCCCAAAGGTATGCCCATTCGAGAATTTATTTCTCGTATCGAAATACTCCAAGAAAAATATAACTGCCCATGGGACGAGGTCCTCCGTAATTTTCATCAACTAATGACCGGAAATGCTTCTGACTGGTGTTACGAATACGTGGGTAATAATCGTAGAGTAGATTGGCTGACCCTGAAAAACGCCATGTTAAAACATTTCCAACGCTATGAAAGCGATCTTGATATTTTAAAAGCAATAATGGATCGAAAACAGCTCCCGCAAGAACCGTTTGACGAGTTCTTTAGAAGTAACCCCAATATTACACAAAATGAAGACATTAAAATTGTACAAAAACCTTCGTCGCTTGAAAAAAGGCTTCAAAATTACAATATTATTCGAAACCGTATATTTAACATCGAAGAAGTAACCCACCCTGACGTTCCTACCAAATTATTAAAAGCTCGACTAAGGAGTACTAAGAGAATAGCTTCATTATTAGAAGAAACTACTCTCGGTGATGCTTTACAAGACTACAGGCCATATGCCAAAATTTTTCTTAAAGGTCGAGGAATGGCTGGACTATTAGACAGTGGGGCTTCGATTTCTTGTCTAGGCAAGGGATGCATGGAATTAATTCAATCCCTGGATATCCCTATAATAGCTCTCAAAGCCCAAGTAAACACAGCTGATGGCAAAGGACAGGAAATTGTAGGTCGCGTTTTAGTTCCAATAGAATACGATAATGTGGTGAAACTTCTTGATCTTTATTTAGTCCCTGATTTGTCGCAACCGCTATACCTAGGTATAGACTTCTGGTCAAAATTTCAAATTGCCCCTCATATTATTAGCGAAGTCTTCGGTTTATCAGCCGTTAACGAAAATAGCGAATCTAAAAATGAAAATTTAAAACTTAATAAAACCCAAAATTTACCTTCTGTAATATCTGAACTATTCTGTCCACCCGGTAGCGACGAACCTGTTAACGAAAACATGTCTAAGCATAAACCTCCCATGCACGAACTCACGTCGGAGCAACACCATCGTTTAGAATCAGTGATCTCCCTATTTCCTTCATTTGCAAAGCTTGGGTTGGGTAAAACCTCCCTTGAAGAGCATCTGATCGATACAGGAGACGCTAAACCGGTGAAGCAGCGACATTACCCTATGTCACCAGTGAATCTGGAGATAATCAATAGGGAGCTGGATCGTATGCTCTCTTTGGGAGTAATTGAAGAGAGTCACAGTGCTTGGAGTTCACCCATAGTTCTTATCAGAAAACCTGGTAAGGATCGAGTATGCTTGGACTACCGCATGGTGAACTCTTAAACCCTTATCAACTAGACAACACAAATCTATTTGCCGGCAGACACAAACGGTAATAAATGCCCACGTTCGCGATTGATTCACATATACTATCTCTTGCAGTGAGAAAATGGAAATAAATTGAACAACTAGTTCCGAACTTAAAGAATGATTTTTATTGAATGAAAAATAATTAATTTAGAAAATCTCAAAATATAAACATTTCAACAAAAGCTTATTTAATATGAATGAGTGAAGTAGTTTTTAAACAAGTAGTTTGATGTTTTCTTTAACACCCTTCCTCAAACGAATTGTAACCCAGCTTTTGTTCTAAGCTTTTCGATTTTTGATGCACATAGTGGCTTGGTAAGCATATCAGCTATCATATCTTCACTGGGACAATAAGTGCATACAATTTGGTTTTGATCCACGTGGTCCTTGACGAAATGAATTTTAGTGTCAATGTGCTTGGTCCTGTTGCTTAATTTTTGTTCTTTAATCATACGCAGACAGCTTTGATTATCTTCAAAAATTATGGTTGGAGATGTTTGTTGAATGTTCATGTCTTCTAGCAGCTGACGAATCCAGATAGCTTCTTTGCATGCATCAGATAATGCAATAAATTCGGCTTCTGTGGATGAGAGCGATACACAGGATTGCTTTTTACAACTCCAACTTATAGTTGCCCCATTTATCTGAAAGATATAACCAGAATTAGATTTTATATCTAGCCTATCTTCTGCCCAGTTTGCGTCCGCGTAGCCTATCAGGTCCTTGTCTTTCCTTGACATATCACTTAATTTAAGATACAAATCTACTGTGCCTTTTAAATATTTTAATACACGTTTAATTTCGGTCCAATCTTCTTGGTTAGGGCAGCTTACTTTTCTTGCCAAAATAGAAACGGAAGCTGCGATATCGGGTCTGGAATTCACACTTAAATATAAGAGAGAACCTATTAACTTTTGGTAATTTTTATTATCTAACAAGTTTTCTGAATGAGCTTTTCCATATCCAGGGTCAAGAGGAAATTTTGATATTTTTGATTTCCCAAGACCGAATTCTTCTAATAAATTTTGTATGTACTGACTTTGCCTGATGTTATAATTTAAATTTTGGTCTTGAAAAACTTCCATTCCAAGATAAGAATGGACTGCTCCAAGGTTGCTTACTTCAAAATGTTTGTTAAGTAAACTCTCAATTTCGTCAATTTCGGTCTGTTTTGAACTTGTTACTAAAATATCATCGACGTAAATTAATACGTATGTTATTCCTTCCTCGATGGACCATTTTACGTAAAGACACGGTTCTGCTGTACTTTGAACGAAACTTCCATTGACAAGTACATTGTGTAATGTCTTATTCCATACATGCGCTGCCTGTTTTAATCCGTATAAACTTTTCTTGAGTTTACAAACGTAGTTGGTTTCCCCTTCCTCAAAGCCAGGCGGTTGCTTCATATAAATATTCTCATCTAAATGAGAGTTGAGGAATGCTGACTTAATATCCATATGGACAACTTTCATACCCTTAGACCCAGCTATGGACAGCATTGTTCGAAGAGTAGTTTGTCTTACAACGGGAGCGAATACCTCATCATAGTCATATCCATATTTTTGACTAAACCCACGAGCGACTAAACGAGCTTTATATTTTTGGATGATTCCCTTTGCATTACGCTTAATTTTGTAAGTCCACTTACAGCCGACGATGTTAACATCTTTTGGAGGAATAACTAAATCCCAAGTGCTATTCTTTTTCAAAGCCCTTATTTCGTCTTTCATAGCAACTGTCCACTCGTTTCGTTGCTTACATTTAATAGCTTCGTTGTAAGATTTAGGTTCCACTAGAGATGAATCTAGAGTTGAAGCTGTAAGACCTAGTCGATCTGGCGGTTTGCCCTTTGTTGACCTTTCGGACTTACGAACACGGCCTTCACCTTCACTTGTTTGACTCCTAGGACTATCTGTATTCTCTTCTAGACTTTGGAACGAAGCATCATCTTCTAAAGGCAACTCTTGGTCTTGTGGGTTTATGTCATTTGCATCAGGGTCGTTTGAACATTTCTTAGGACAAGAAATTTCAACAAATATTTCTGAATCTTGATTTACCTCAGGCTCAATAATTCTAGTAATTTCCTTTCCCTTTATGAACTTAACGTCTCTACTTATTGTAATTTTCTTTGTTTTTACATCGACTAAACGATACCCTTTCGAATTTGGATCATATCCAACAAATGTTAAAACTTGGGCTTTTGAATCTAACTTTCGACGGTTATCTTTAGGAATCAAACAATAAGCTTTCGAACCGAAAATTTGTAAATGACTAATGTTTGGTTTTCTACCTTCCCAAAGCTCAAAAGGAGTAGACGGGATTGAAAACTCGAGACCAACACATTTTGTAAATAATTCGCTGTCATAAGGGCTTCTCCCCAAAAAACATTTGGCAATTCAGCTTCAGCCAACAAACAACGAGTCATTTCCACAAGGGACCTATTTTTCCTCTCCGCAACTCCATTTTGTTGTGGAGAATAGGGTACTGTGTACTGATGACGAATACCTTTGTTCTCAAGATAACGTTTGAAATTGTTCGAGGTGTACTCCCCGCCATTATCTGAACGAATAATAGAAGGATATCTGCTAAACTTATTTTTGACTTCTTCGAGAAAAATTTTTAGCTTGTCGAAAACTTCTGATTTATCGTGAAGTAGATACACTACTGTAAAGCGGCTATTGTCGTCTATGAAGGTCAGAAAGTAGCGTTTTTTACCTGGTGTCATGGTTTGCATAGGACCACAAACGTCCGTGTGGACCAAATCTAACACACGTTTGGATTTTGTTTCAAAATGCTTGCTAAACGGTATCCTAGTCATTTTGCATTGAATGCAAACCTATTACAACAACACAAACTTATCCGGATAGCTTCAGATCGGTTTTTGAATACAACCACTGAAATTGTAACAAACGTCAGTGAATTTCTTTTAAAGTGATACCAAATTCTAAACAAAATTTGGTGATCACCTTACACAGACGCAAAAATTAGTTTGATCACTTTTTATGATCACAAAGGTGACAATCAAAAATCACCTTAGCCGATTCCACCCCTGACTTTTCAAAACCATTCACAATTCAGTGCGACGCCTCGTCAAAAGGAATTGGAGCTGTTTTGTTTCAGCTTGACGACGACCAAAATGAAAAACCGATTTCTTATTTTTCTGAAAAATTGAACGCCTCCCAACAAAAATACAGCGTTGGAGAGCAAGAATGCCTCGCTGCACTCCGAGCCATTCATAAGTTCAGACCCTACGTGGAAGGTAGTACCTTTACGGTAATTACCGACCACGCCAGCCTCAAATGGCTTATGAACTTAACAGACCTCAATGGCCGCCTGGCACGTTGGTCGCTGAAACTCCAAGCTTATACGTTTCATATAAAACATGTAAAAGGCACACAAAATCTGGTGCCGGATGCATTATCGCGAGCCCAGATGGATCAGTTAACCTTATCTTTAATTACTGAATCCCCATGGCGGCATTCAAAAAACTCTTGAGCGAATAAAAGAAACTTATTTTTGGCCTAAAATGGCTCAGCAAGTGCGTGATGTTGTCATCCAATGCGCTACGTGCAAAGAAAACAAACCTCCTAACTTCATCATGAGACCTCCTATGGGTTATCAGCAAAACATTGAACTTCCCTTCCAGAAAATCTATATTGATTTCATGGGACCCTATGTGCGAAGCAAAAGGGGAAACTTATTCCTATTCGTCGTCTTAGATTACATGTCGAAATTCGTATTTTTAAAACCCATGCATAAGGCCACTTCGAAACTCGTTATTGACTTCCTCGAAAAGGAAATTTTTCTTAAATTTGGAGTGCCAGAGTTTGTCCACCGCGACAACGGAAAGCAATTCATTTCGCAGGAATTCAAAAACTTTCTTTCCAAATACGGATCTAAACACATTAAAAATGCCTTATACTCCCCACAGGCTAACGCTTCGGAGAGGGTAAACCGTTCAATACTGTCAGCTATACGTTCATACCTAAAAGACGATCAAAGAGAATGGGACATGCTTCTGCCACAAATCCAACAGGCGTTATGTACTTCAGTACATCAGTCGACAGGCGTGTCTCCATTCTTTGCCCTTTTTGGCCACCACATGATCACCCATGCAGAAGCATACCCCATCCTCAAGCAACTTAAAACTTTAAGCGACGGAGAGATTGAGGTAATCGGCCCTATCGAGGTAACCGTCGGAGCGGAACATTCTCCGCAACGCATCCTTCGTCGGAGATTCAATTTCGGTTCGAGGTTGCTGTCATCGGAACAAAATTTACGGAAATGCAACAACGCATTGCGATGGATATACATTTCAGTCAAAGATGTGCAAATTAACCGATATATCGAAAATGCGATATATTTTCGATAATTTTTAATAAAATAAACACTATAAGCTTTTTTAACTATAAAAAATTAGTGAGAGAGTGTAATTTATTGTTTGTAAAAAGTAATTTTTTCATTTATAATACGCTAGCGTTTTTAAGTATTGTTATTAGATGAACCGATTTTAAAAACAAAACTATCGAACAAATATGTCCCATCCTTACTAACAAGCATTTGTTTTTTGTTTCCATTTGAAGTGTCAAAGAAAGAATAAAGTGAAAAAAAAGTTTTGAAACATAAATAATATTAGTTAAGGCTATGACAGCCTCCTCTAAAGGGGTGAAAGATTTTTGCCTGTATGGCCCTCCACCAGTGCCCGTAACTTCTTTCCTGTTTGCCGTCAATTTGTTTTTTATATAGCACTTATAGTCACTCCAAACCTTTAAAAAAACATGAAATATGCATATTTTAATCACAATGGAAACGGATTAAAGTACAAAAAAAGATCACAAACATACTTTTTTCCATCCACCAACATCTTTTTGTTTTGGTCCCAAAGAATTTAATTGATTGCCCAGATCCTCCCAAAACACAGCCACAATTTCTGGTGACCTTTTCGTATAGTTTTGAGCTACATCAGGATATTCAGTGAGTAAATTCACCATCCGCTCGTACTGACGTGAGCTCGTTTTTTCGTTTTGCCTAAAAACAAAAAGTCCATTATAAATAGAAAGTTAACTTAAATAAACTTTATTTGTTTATTACATACATTTTAATAATTTTTTTTTTTTTAAGAAAAACTTCCGCGACCAGAACTTGTCGGAGGACTTCGGAGAAAATAGTAACGAAAAAAAAAAGATTTGACCTACTTAATCGCAAAGCATCGCATGTAAATGGCATGCGTTTAATTTCGTCGGAGAGAATCTCCGATCAGCTGATCGGACAACTACCTCGAAGCAAAATGTCTCCGATTCGTACAATTTCGGAGAGAATTCCGCTCCGACGGTTACCTCGATAGGGCCGAATACCCTATATGAATGCACGGCAACTGATGCGAGGAAAAATCAAAGATAAATTGTATGAGGCGTATAAACGCAACGAAAAGTCTTACAATGTTAGATCAGCTATACGTATTTTTAAGCCTGGAGAGGAAATTTTCCGAAGAAATTTTGTGTTGAGTAATGCCTCAAAGAATTTTAATGCGAAACCGGCAAGTAAATTTGTGAAATGTAGAGTGGTAAGTCGAAATAATAATCTATACGAAATAGAAAACTTACAAAGAAAGAGGATTGGTATTTACCATGCGAAAGACCTGCGTCGATAGATTCGGAGGCTGGTATCTTGCTTCAAAACAAGTTATGTATCTACCTACACCGAAAACAAAGCCAGAAAGAATCCAAATCGGCACACAAGACGTTCAATCCAAAAACCCCGTAACCCGTACTAAAATTTGCTTAAAAAAATCGAATCAAAAAGGAACGCGAATTCTGTAACGCCACTGAAACAGCATTAGTTTATGTTACCTACCCTCTACACAAATCAAGAACCTCAAAAATCCCCCTGGTTTCCCTCTAAGAAAAACAAAAACACCGAACATACATACAAAAATTTCCACACTCAACCTCATGGAGTCCGTGACCTTGCATATATGAATTTCCTAAATACCATTTTAAAGCTTTTTATTAAGGAATTCATGAAGGTAATTTCCATAGACAGAAAAGATAAAATCCATGATAGGTACATACAAATTTGAAAAGATGTACCGAAATGAATCATGTCAGGAACGTCATCAAACAACTTCAAAAACCGGCAGCGATTTCTTTTCAAAAATGGTTAACGATGACGATCGTGGATAGTTCTCTTAGAACGTTGATCGACATCTCCAGAAAAGTAAGAACCTCTTGATACCTTGAAGTAATCGGGTCTTATGGAATAGATGTGCATCGCAAGAAATGTACTATCTGTAGGCATTTTAATTCCCAATTCTATGCCGTTGGTAGTGCCTACATCTCGAGTAATCGAATGGAAATATAGATCTAAAATATTAAAGAGAACGCTTAGTAGGTATCGGTATGCATTGTTTGGTTGTTCTTACTTGATTGCACCACAAAAAGGGTCTGGCGATAGGTAAGTTTGTTGTCAGCTCTGAACACAATTATGGACAGGAAGTTTCAGAAAAGTGGCTGGAATCGCTTGTTCAATTTTTTTGTAATCAGCTCCAAGTAATCGAACACAGTGGTAAAGCACTTAGACATCTTGTGGCAGGAGTTTGTACAGGTTGCTCTTCCTATACCACCAAACCGGCCGAACACTGAACGAACTCGAAAGCTTGAACTGGTGGATTACAAAAGTGACCGCATTTTAAAGCAGGAGATTGCAAATTCAATATACTTTAGATGCAGAAGGCATTTTGTTTTCGCAAAAGTAATTTTGCTTTCACCGCATACTGGCTGTTTATAAACAATAAACAAGATTCGAAAAGTCTTGTTTGTTTTTGTTTTTTTTTTTCTATTTTGACAGATCGATTTTCTTTAAACAGATATGTTATACTATGAATTTCGAACAGCGTTGTTAAACAGTAGGGAAAATTAAAAACCCTTTTCTAAGGCCGACTGCTCACTGCAAAATCGAAACGATATGCGGCACACAGTGGGAAAATATTTCAAGCGATTTTGTTTGAAGAATATTTCAGGTCGTGGGTCGAAGTTTAATCTTACACACCGATATCACTCTACACACTTGAATAGTTTTCAATGGTTGAGCTTGACTACGGCGAACCGTTTTTCTTGTCTTGTGTCAATACTGGTATGGACACAATCCAAGATGTTGTAGCGGACCACCTCCGTATAAATTGTGGGCACACCCTAGTGGAACTCCATCCGATTTGCAAATTTGGCATCACTATCTACCTATCTATCGCTTCCTTCGTTCACTGAACGAAACTCAGCAAACCGACCCGAAAAGAAAGAAAAAGAAGCACATTCTTTTCTACAATCGACACCGGCCCAGAAAGTTCTTTTTGTCTGCCAAGGATTTTATCCAACTAGAACTTCATTTTTTTTTAAATTTATTACTTCTTGAAGTAATAAGTTCCTCAACCATTCTTCAAAAGTCAAAGAACACATTAAACAGGTATGAACAACGCATAAACCTTAATCAAACTTATCCTAATTAGAAAAAAAAACTAAATTTAACAGATACGAATAGCAAACCAGTCAAGCCTATTTGGTTGCTCTGCGTTACACGCCAAAGGAGTCTCGCTCAACAAAAAACTGTGCGTAGCAGCACGCCGCAGCAATTTTATAGCCACGATAGTCTCAGGACATCGACAGCGCAGACGCAGATTATTTTGAATTAAAGATCGCGTGTAATAACCCCAAATAAAATTTTTTTTGTGTACAAGTATAAATCCGATTAATTAATCGCGCTTCGCGTATAAAATTAATTCGCGTTTAAGTGACGAGAAGATCGAGTAAGGGTGGAGAGAAAAAAAAGGGGGTAAATCCTTATGTTACGTCCCATATAAAAAAAAATCCTAAAAGAAAATACTTACCTAAAAAAAAAAAAAAAAAAAAAAAAAAAAGAATTAAATTATTCCTACATACATACCTTTACTTACCATTACCTGAAAATTAAGAAAATTACAAAAAAAAAAAGAAGAGAAAATACAATTTGAGGTTATCAGCAGAACATTATGTACATATGCCATTTCCCATTTCACAGCTGGATCTTCGTGCGCACGGAACATCGGCCTGAAACACTCAAAAAAAATATAAGTTGAACTGTAAGTAAAATTAAACAAATAATCTTTTATACATATTACCTGCTGATATATTCAAATTAGATTTATATATATATACATTTAAACAAACAAAAAAATACTTACCTATATATATATGTATATATACAAAAAAAAATACATATAACTCTTTATAATAAAAAAAAAGAATAAAATACAATCCTACTTACCTTTTTTTGAATTCCCTATACATAGACTCTTACCGAGTTGACTTGATTTTCGAGTAGATACCTACGCACAATTTGTTTTGATGGATAAGTTTTTAGTCTCTCGTTTGCTCATAAACCAATTTACTTTACAATTACTTTAATATTCAATAGCTATCAACTTGTATATCTACAATTTTTTTTTTTGAATTCAAACAATTACGCAATGAACTTGAAATTGAATCTTGTGCTCGCCTTTAACTATAAATGCTTCTATTAATAAATAATGTTCTATTATTTTAAAATATCATATGTTAATAAACCCTGTTTAAAAAAAAAAATGAATGAAAATTTACAACTTATGTTTTCCTTTCTTTAAAATGATGATGGTCTAAATAAACTTTTCCTGGGCGATGAAGAGAAATAAAAGGGTGAGGTAAATTCAAGCAGGCGTATATACAATATTAGGGGCCGTCAACAAATTTTTGGCCTTTGACGGCCATGGAGCCCTGACTCGAAGTCAGCAGTTGGGGTGGGTATTGCCCTGGGCCAATAACAGCAGACCCAGACTTTCATTATGTGTTTGTGTACCTTTATCCTGTCCTCTTACATAAGTAAATCAGCTTTGCTGATTTTTAAATTCCATTACCTAAGTACGCTTTCCACAGATCATCGTTTTTAATGGAGTTCTTTTTTTTGAAAATCATATCAAACTTTTTCCTTCTTTTTTTAACCCCCCTACGTTCCTCCGGCATGAAAATTTATATATGTAGACATTTGGACGGCGGAAAAAATCCCCCCCATTGACTGAGCTCTAGCCGCTCGACTGCCAGCATGCCAAATCCTCCGCTGGGTACGAAAATTTATTTTTGCTTTCGCAAAAAGAAATTTCAAAATTCAACATACCCTAAACAATCTTCGTTGTTTCCTTATACTCCAGAGAAATACTAGAGCGTGCAGAAATCTCTACGTTGAGTGAAGGAGGAGGAAAAACGCTTACTCAGGAGGAAGAAAAAGGAACATCAATAACGCGAAGTCGAGGAGATGCAGAGATGTTTTAGCAGAAAAGAGGTGCGAAACTTCTATAGAAGAGTGAGACAATCAACATCGGGCTTCACAAGTCGCCCTGGGCCCTACAAAGATCAGGATGGAAACACCATAGTAGAAACGCAGGCCATGTTAGACATCTGGAGTAATCAGTTGTTAAATGGCGATGACAGCCAAAATCCCGCCCAAGATCAACTTGTACCAGTTAATTTAGATGACGACCACGAACTGCAGCCGCCCTACCAAAATGAGATCAAAGTAGCCATCACCAGACTAAAGATGAACAAAGCAGCTGGATGTGATGGTCTACAAGCGGAGCTTTTCAAACACGCAGGAGATGACCTGGTCAGGAGCATACACCAACTCATCTGCAAAATATGGTCGGAGGAAATTATGCCCGATGAGTGGAACCTCAGTACCATCTGCCCGATCCACAAAAAAGGAGACCGCCTTCTCTGCGCCAACTATAGAGGCGTTAGTCTTCTAAACATCGCCTATAAGATCCTGTCGAGCGTTTTATGTGAACGTCTCAAGCCGTTTGCTGATGATCAGATAGGTCCTTATCAATGCGGCTTCAGACCTGGAAAATCTACCACCGACCAAAAATTCACATTGTGCCAGATCCTGGAGAAAACCCAAGAGTATAACATCGACACCCACCACCTGTTCGTCGACTTTAAAGCAGCGTACGATAGTGTTAACAGAGTTGAAATGTATCGTGCTATGTCTAACTTTAGAATCCCTGCTAAACTGATACGCCTTATAAGGATGACGTTGGAGAATGCTCGCTGTTCCGTCAAAGTTGGTAGAGACTCTACTGAAACCTTCGAAACCACCAGAGGGCTTAGACAAGGCGACGCACTGTCATGCAGCTGTTATAACATTGTGCTTGAAAATGTAATACGTAGCACCCATGCCAGTACATCAGGCACCATTTTCAATAAATCAACACAATTACTTGGGTTTGCAGACGACATAGACGTGTAGGAAGAACAAAGCGAGCAGTAACTGGTGCATTCACTACTATGGAGTCAGCAGCAAACAAAATGGGGCTGAAAGTAAACGAGGACAAGACGAAGTATATGCTCTCATCAACAAAAGTCCAATCCCATCACCGACTTGGTCAAAATGTGACCATTGATAGGTATAACTTGGAGGTAGTGAGTGAATTTGTCTACTTGGGCACTGCTGTAAACTCAATCAACAACATCAGCGCTGAAATCAAACGCAGATTAACTCTTGCTAATCGCTGTTTTTTTGGGCTAAATAAACAATTGAGGAATAAAGCCCTATCGAGAAGATCAAATGAGACTCTATACAAAACACTCATCATACCGGTCCTGCTATATGGTGCAGAAGCATGGACCCTCTCCCAATCGGATGAAAAGTCACTTGGCATTTTCGAGAGAAAAGTTCTGCGTACAATTTATGGTCCTGTTGGCGTGAATCGAGAAGACAACATTTGGCGAAGAAGATACAACGACGAACTATATGAGCTGTACAGCGGCATAAGCTTAGCCAGAAAAATTAGAGTCCAACGACTAAGATGGCTGGGCCATGTAGAGCGAATGGACATCAAACCAGAGGGAGTCAGAAGCCAAGGTAGACCTCATCTTCGATGGAGCGAACAGGTAGAAGGAGATCTCCGCCAACTTGGAGTGCGAAATTGGAGACGTCAGGCTATAGATCGAGCCGGCTGGAGGGACATATTGGACAAGGCCTAGGAGCACCACGCTCTAGTCGAGCCACCATAACTAAGCAATGAAGTTGAAATCGAATCAAAAGCATGTATAGAAAATATTTGTAGACAGTTCACAGACGTCTTTGATAGTAGTTTAGGGTGCTGCAAGAACTACTCAGCTAAATTATATGTCAAAGACAATGCTAGACCAAGATTTTTCAAACCTCCTCCTACTCCATTTGCTTTAAAAGCTAAAGTAAAAGAGGAGTTAAGCAGATTAGAAGCAGCTGGAATAATACGTCTAATTGATTCAAGCCAGTAGACTGCTCGAATAGTGGTTGTAAAGAAGCCGTCAGGTAAAGTAAGAATCTGTGGGGATTTTAAAATAACAATAAATCCAGAGCTTGATGCAGACAGCCACTATATCCCCCGTGTAGAAGAGATTTTCCACAAGCTAGAGGGATGTGTTTATTTTACGAAGATTGATCTTAGCGATGCATACTTTCAAATACCCCTCGATGAGGAATCTAGAAAGTACACTGTAATCAACACAGATTTTGGCTTATTTGAGCATCTCAGGTTACCGAATGGAGTTGCCAGTGCTCCATGCATGTTCCAAAAATTAATGGATCAAATAAAATAAAGAACATGCAGAAAACGTCAAGGAACTTTTTGGACGATTAAGATCATTTAGTCTACACTGTGAAGTTAAGAAGTGCGAGTTTGCTAAACAAAGTATCGAGTATCTTGGTCACAAGATTGACGCTGAAGGTATAAGACCAACCGATACTGGCATTGAAGCCGTCAAAAACATGGAACCTCCAAAAGACCCAAAAGCAATGGCAGGCGTTCTTTGGAAAAGTCACGTATTATGGTAAATTTATTAAAAATTCATTAACAATCTTTCAAAAAATTGCAGCTCCGCTCAACGAGCTAAGAAAAAACAACGCCCGTTTTATTTGGTCCGGACGCCAACAAGAAGCCTTCGATAAACTGAAGTCTGAGGTCGTGAAAGCTACTCGTCTTGTTCATTTTACAAACAAATTACCAGTAGTGCTAGCTACTGATGTATCTTTTCATAGCATTTGTGCTGTGTTAATGCATCGATTTCCAGATGGCTCCGAACGCCCTATAGCTCACGCATCCAAAACTTTGAACGCATAACAATTCAAATATAGCCAAATTGAGAAGGAGGCTCTATCAATAATATTTGGGGTACAGAAATTTCACCATTACATTTACGGTCGAAAATTCGAATTGGTTACTGACCACAAGCCGCTTTTGTCCATCTTTAGTCCCAGCAAGCAGTTACCAACGATGACAGCTCACCGACTACAAAGATGGGCAATTATTTTGATTAACATGGGAATGCTGATGGGTTGTCGCGCCTACCAGTGGAAAATTTTTGAGGTTACCGCAGAGCTGGATGACGAAATTGATTTTCCTGTAAATGCAAAGGTGGTAGCAAGAGAAGTGCTTAAAAGGGTTAATCGACTGCTAGATGTTGGTTGGCCTGAAAAACTTTCAAAAGAGGAAGAAAACTTAAATCCATATTTTTCGCGGCGATTCGCTTTAACTCTCCAAAATGGAGTTTTACTTGAACAAGGAAATGTTATGTCCAGGGTCATCGTTCCTCTAAAGCTAAGAAAAAACGTTTTAACTATGTTGCATGCTGGCCATTGGGGGATAGTTCGGACAAAACAGTTAGCTCGTCGACATTGCTGGTGGCCAGGAATTTACCATGAAATTGAATTGCTGGTACAACGATGTGAAACCTGTCAACAGAATGCTGCAAATCCACGACAGGAGTTTACAAGCTGGTTGATTCAATCCGAACATGTGGATTGTGCTGGTCCATTTTTGTCAGGCATGTATGTATCTCATCTGCGTAGATGCTAACTCTAATTTCCCATATGTGGTCGAAATGTCAAATACGTCAGCCGAATTGACCATTACAGCGTTGGAAAGCATTTTACCCCAGTTGTTAATTTCCGACAACGGATCCCAATTTACATCGGAACAGTTTCAGAAGTTTTGAGCAGAGCGGAACATACAACATTTGGGGTCAGCTCCTTTCCACCCCTCTTCCAATGGAGAAGCTGAACGAATGGTTAGGACCTTTAAGTCCGCTATGAGAAAGCTGTTTCAAGATGGTAATAATAAAAGAAAAGCCTTATTAGATTTTTTAGTTTCTTACAGATCTTTACAAAATGCAAGTGGAAAGTCGCCCTCAGAGCTTCTCCATGGTAGACAGCCCCGAACACTGTTGTCACAATCAGCACCACGTGATGAAGTATCAAAGCAGCTCCCAATTAAGTCGAAGTTCTTTTTGGGAGAAGAAGTTTATATCCGAAACTTTTCAAAAGGACCAAAGTGGTCCTGCCAAGATCACAAACAAAGTTGGCAATCGAATGTTTGAGGCGCCAACTAAGAAGGCATCAGAATCAAACAAGAAAAGCCATCGGGATATTTGAGTTTGATGAAGCTCAACGTTTAGCTGCACTTAGTCACCGCGAGCAACATGAACCTGTGCCTACCTCTTCATTAACAAACTCACAAGAAAAGCCAAGAATAAGTATTATTAGATCGCCAGTGGAACACACCTTCTTTTACCATTCGACACAGAAGACGATAACTTTGTAGGGGAGAGAAATGTAGTGTCCACCGATAGACATCACTGTTCCTTACTTTAATATATAAACCTATGTACTAACATCATTGCACCACAAATGTCATTCTGTATATTAGTACAATCTGACAGCTATGAGTCAGTTAGAATACAGAAACGACATCGATTCGCTTTAACTCTCCAAAATGGAGTTTTACTTGAACAAGGAAATGTTATATCCAGGGTCATCGTTCCTTTAAAGCTAAGAAAAAACATTTTAACTATGTTGCATGCTGGCCATTGGGGGATAGTTCGGACAAAACAGTTAGCTCGTCGACATTGCTGGTGGCCAGGAATTGACCATGAAATTGAATTGCTGGTACAACGATGTGAAACCTGTCAACAGAATGCTGCAAATCCACGACAGGAGTTTACAAGCTGGTTGATTCAATCCGAACATGTGGATTGTGCTGGTCCATTTTTGTCAGGCATGTATGTATCTCATCTGCGTAGATGCTAACTCTAATTTCCCATATGTGGTCGAAATGTCAAATACGTCAGCCGAATTGACCATTACAGCGTTGAAAAACATTTTACCCCAGTTGTTAATTTCCGACAACGGATCCCAATTTACATCGGAACAGTTTCAGAAGTTTTGAGCAGAGCGGAACATACAACATTTGGGGTCAGCTCCTTTCCACCCCTCTTCCAATGGAGAAGCTGAACGAATGGTTAGGACCTTTAAGTCCGCTATGAGAAAGCTGTTTCAAGATGGTAATAATAAAAGAAAAGCCTTATTAGATTTTTTAGTTTCTTACAGATCTTTACAAAATGCAAGTGGAAAGTCGCCCTCAGAGCTTCTCCATGGTAGACAGCCCCGAACACTGTTGTCACAATCAGCACCACGTGATGAAGTGTCAAAGCAGCTCCCAATTAAGTCGAAGTTCTTTTTGGGAGAAGAAGTTTATATCCGAAACTTTTCAAAAGGACCAAAGTGGTCCTGCCAAGATCACAAACAAAGTTGGCAATCGAATGTTTGAGGCGCCAACTAAGAAAGGCGTCACGAGAAGGCATCAGAATCAAACAAGAAAAGCCATCGGGATATTTGAGTTTGATGAAGCTCAACGTTTAGCTGCACTTAGTCACCGCGAGCAACATGAACCTGTGCCTACCTCTTCATCAACAAACTCACAAGAAAAGCCGAGAATAAGTATTATTAGATCGCCAGTGGAACACACCTTCTTTTACCATTCGACACAGAAGACGATAACTTTGTAGGGGAGAGAAATGTAGTGTCCACCGATAGACATCACTGTGCCTTACTTTAATATATAAACCTATGTACTAACATCATTGCACCACAAATGTCATTCTGTATATTAGTACAATCTGACAGCTATGAGTCAGTTAGAATACAGAAACGACATCGTACACACTTAACAAACCTATTGTTCTCATACTTATAATATAATAAAATAATTATAATAAATTAATGCTTATTACCGATATATCATATATTATTTATAATGGACTATTCGTTTTTAAGGCAGAACAAAAGAACTAGCTCACAGCAATATGAGCGGATGATAAATCTGCTTACCGAGTTAGAAGGTAAGAATTAGATTAGAAGATAAGTTTACTTACGTCGCGCCATACCTATGGTTTTTGTTTCTCAATTCTCTCCTATACTATCCATTTCTTATATAATAAATTGTTTGTATAAATTCAAATAAATAACTAGTTTTGTGTTTCAAAACATTTTTTAAAATTATTCTTTTTTTGACACTTCAAATGGAAACAAAAAACATATGTTTGGAAGTAGAGATGGGACTTTATTCGATAGTTTTGTTTTTAAGGTCGGTGCAGCTAATTACAATACTTAAAATCGCATCGCTAGCGCATTATAATTGAAAATATTACTTTTTATAAACAATGGGGCATATTCATAGTCAAACTTTAGAACCGAGTCCAATTGGCCTCGAGTCTAAAGTTAACACACAGGTTAGAAACAGCTGCTATTCATAAAGAAATTCGCAGCTCTTTTTAGTAAAAAACGGAATTCTACTACAATTTTAGTGCTATTGCCTGTCAATACATTGAAATCCAATCCACTTTTTGACAGATAGAAAAAAACAACTTAGTCAAAGAGTCAGCCGTTTTTAAAATTTGAGCTCCAGTTTATCTTTTGGACCCGGGTCTAAATTTTCTATGAATAACATAAACTCCAGGTTAGCTTAGAAGAGACAAAGAAACAACTTGTCAGACGACTATGAATATGCCCCAATAAATTACACTCTCTCACCAATTTTTTAAATTTAAAACATTGAAAACGCATATGGTGTTTATTTTATAAAAAATTATCGAAAATATATCGCATTTTCGATATATCGGTTAATTGCACATCTCTGACTGAAATTTATATCCATTTCTGTACAATTTCTTGCGATGACAGCTACTTCGGACCAAAATTGAATCTCCATTTCTCCAACGAAGGGTGCGTTGCGGAGAGAGTTCCGCTCCGACGGCGGCGGCGTGACGGTTACCTCGATAGGGCCGATTATAAGTTATAACTAAATCGTTCATCATTCTTCGAAGGTCTCATTAAGTTAAGAAAACACTAATTTATTTGTAAGGATTATTAATTTGTTTTTTTAACTTTTATTGCATGTTTAAAATATATATTTCTGACGGTTATTCTGATGTTGTCAAATATATTTTGAAACTTTATGTTATTAGTATCGATCATAAAACTATGACTTAAAGGAAGAATAAATATATGTTTCATATTATGTATTTAATCTCTATGACCTGTTGAAGTGATCATTTAATTCTGTAATTTTAAGGTAATGGTTTTTAATACTTTCTTCAAGTCATCTAAATATCATACATAAGTATATTTAGATTTAGTTCATGTAAGTATCCTTATGCCATCATAGTATAAACTTCATTTTGTTTACTACGTGTATTTTTTTAATCACCTTTATTAAATTTTTAAGACCGCATTTTTTTAAAAACGTGTTTATACTAATAGTGTTCTATCTTCGATAAGATACATGCACTATTTTATGTATAAAGTAATTTTTTTTTGCAATACTTAGATGTATGTAATGTGATTTTTGTTTTGTAACTTGTAAGTGCCTAAAGAACTAGAAACATTGTTACATTAATTTATGACTTTATAAATACATACTATGTACACAAACTCGTACATAGTAGACAAATAAATACATATTTATAATAACGCTTAATTGTATACATTATAACTTATACTATATATTTTAATAATGTACCAGTATGATATTTTTTATCTATAATTTCATACTTGAAGAATGTATTTCAAAAATTACTCTAATGTTATAAAACTTTTGTTTATCTTACATTAAAAGAAATCTTTCGTACTACGTACATCAAAAGACAATCCATTTATAAAATATAATTACAAATTTTTTCTTAGTAACCCACTTAGGCTGCAAAACATACGTTTCATCAAGTGTAAGTTGATTGATGCAACAACAATTTGAGAAAGAAAATTCGTGAATAAATAAATATTTCGATATAATATGTATGTTTAGCTATTACACTCCTTTTTAATAGTGTTATTTTTTGTCAGTGACAAGAATCACGAAAAGAATCATGTTGGATACAATTTTTTCCTTGGGTTTGTTCACAGTTCTTTAAAAAAATCTGCTTTAAACGTCTTCCTTTGCAGTTATTTCACTCACAAAAGAAATACAATTATGTAGCTTGATGAGAAATACGCAAGTGTGTATCCAACGCATGTAGTCATTAAAGAGACACACCATACTAGGATACATGTTTAATAAAATGTGTCAGCATCATCAAGTACCTATCTTTGCGTTAAATTGCTAATAGCGTGTTCATTTATTTTTACATAAAATTCTTCATTAATGTTATCATATTCATTTAAACTTAAACATAGAAAACAGTTTGTTCTATTTTGTGGATGTTGTAACGATTTCTGGCAGATTCGAAGTATTTGGACGATGTTGAGATAAAATACTTGTACTTAATTGAATTTTGTTCATGTTGTTTAGGCCATTTGAATCCAGATTTTGATGTCGAGTTGCTGTTGTATAAAGCATTGGTGCAGCTGCATATGTTGGATTTGATGATAAAAGAGTAAAGCAATTATTATTGTGACCTTGATTTATAATATCGTAATATCCAAGTGTTGGTGTGAGAAGTTGTTGAGTCTTAACAAAGCGTTGAAAAGTTGGTGTATATGCGTCAGTAATCGCGACAGCTGATACATTAGAAGAAGTTGTTGCCATCACAGGATTCGGTATTGTTTTGGTCGATGTTGTTAGTGCAAAAATGTTTGCTGGTTCACTTCTTGAATTTGGTGATGGCGATGATGCCAAAGTTAAATTTTGCACGCTGCTAAATGAATTTGTTGTCGATGCCAAAATGTGTGATGAAAGCGTTGGTGACATGGAATTATTTTGATAGGGTGTTATAATATTGTTGTTTTTTTCAGGAATACTTTTATAAATAATATTATTGCTTAAACTATTCATTAAGTTATTATTGTTATTGTGGTTGCTTAGGCTGGTATATGTTGCTGAAGTTGCACGAGTTTCATTTGTTGTAATTGCGAGTTGTTGTTTCTTTATCTGCTGTTGTTGTTTCTGCTCATTTTGTGAAATTGTTGATGCCGCTACTAATTGTTGTTTATTATTTAATGGCTGTTGTGTTGGTTGTTGATGGAATATAGTAGCCATAATATTTGCCGGTGGCAGTGCCACTGGTATATGATAGTATTTACATAGTTTACGTCTACATTGACCATTAGCATGATCACGACACACAGCCACACGTTGATCACATACTTCAACTTTGTCGTCTAAAAAGAGAAATCAAAAGATAAGCATTACCAATAAAGTTATTAAAAGTTCATAATAATACAACTTTTTAATTTTTTATTTCTTAAGAAGAGTGAATAAATAAGTTATTTTCTTAAAACAAAATTTTAAATTTTTATTCATGCAAAAAAAAAAAAAATAACTCAGTAACTGTGAATGTATTAAAATAAATTGTGATTTCAAATTACAGATTTGAATGAGGAAAATATCTGTGATAGGTTTTTTTTCAGCAAAGCAATAAATCCTTATAAAACTTATTCAATTATTTTTTTTTTTTATAATTATATAATAAACCAGCGGCCCAACAATGATCAATGATAATGGAATAAAAAAATTATATAGAACTACAACAGGGGTCGAACCTGTGACTTGTGAGGTTAACAGGCGACCACGCATACCACCACGCCACGGCCAACCCCAAATTGATCTAATAAATTTAACCAAATTAGAAAACATTTTTTTTTAAGGCTTACAGTAACAGCTACGTACATATGTATGTTCCTTTGTATGTGGATTAGTACTTCTGAGAAGATGAAAACCATATTCCAGTACTTCTAGCTAAACATATTCTTACTAAACCACCCAGAAAGGGGTTGGGTACGAAATCCAGTATCACAAGAGCCCGAAACACAAAATCCCGAATCACGAAATCGCGAATCTCGACTATTCTACTACTAAACGACAACGCCTTAAATTGAATTTAGCCAATTAAAATCATGACTCCTCCCGTTTTGCAATTTTTGAAGACAGCACTGTCAATACTTTTGCTAAGGTCACTCGATTATCTGAGAAGCAACGAGAATGGAGAAAAAATTCACGGGTTATTTACAACAACTATAAAATAATATGTTTAGGTCACTCGATTTGGTGAGAATCATGGAATATAAAAAAGCTCTGATTGGCTGAAGCCTATTATAAGCATCCAACAAAAAGTATAAATACGAGTGTCGTTCCGAAAATTATTTTAGTTCTTATAAGAACTCCAAGCAAAAGGTTGTAGAGGGATATAATTTGTTTTTAGATGGGTGGTCGCTGGTTGGACTATTTTGTTGTTGGATTATTTCGTCGTTTTAAGATAAAAATTGTTTTTTCATTTAATGCGATACGTGCGTCGATTGAAATGTAGAATTCTCTAGATCACGAATACATAATTTTTATTTCTGTCGGATGCCTACTTTAGCCAAAAATCAAGTTTGAATAATACTATGTTCCCACTGACGTGATTTAGCTTAATCACTCGATTTAACTAAATCATATAATTAATTATGTGATTTACCATACGTTTTCAATGATTTATATTTACTTGATTTAGCTCGTTTTATTTTAAATTACGTATCTGTCATCGCAAATCTTCATAAAATAAAACCGAACACAACACCTGTTTTTGAATTCAGCAGTTTATTCAGACAAAAAAAAAAACAAACAAGCTGTCAAAACAAATTCAAAATCAAAACAAATCGGAAGTGCAATAAAAATAATTAATTGTTGGATAAGCTGTAATATATTTTGGACGAAGCGTATTCCATACTTCCTGGCAAAAACTTTTCAAAATGTTGCAAACTGTTGCCTTTCCGACTCCGAAGAGGTTTGCGATACTTCGGTATTCAGCTGAAGAGCCAACCGTGTACAATGCAATTGCAATTGCAACCCTCTTTCTCAATGGAATCGCCTTACGATAATTGGTATCTTTTTTTTCCAGGCCTTTTAACTCACTGCATAATACGTTGAAATTTGACCGAGACATGCGAAAGTTTTCTTTAAAAAAGACATCATTATTTGCTGCTACATCTTTTTCCAAGAAAGTTCTTGAACGTATCTGGAAGTAACGCCGTCTTATATAGCTAAATATGTGAATATTTAAAAGATACTTACATTAGTCCATACACTTCTTTGCTTTGGTCGAAGACGAATTCTGTGCGATATTGCCACATGCTTATGTAGGAGATGAAATAATTTTAAAATATTTTGTTTGCGTTTTTTTCGGATAAAACATTTTCTTGCCGACAATGCAGATAATAAAATGTTTAAATCATTTTTGGCTTTAATGTGATACAATAAAATTGTATCTAAAGTATTCGAATTCATTTTAACTTTAAATATGTAGCTGTTAAATTTCTTTTTAATTTGTATACAATTGAAATTTTGAAAGGTAAATGTCAAGATAGACATAAACGCCAAACTAAAACACGTATTGTTCAGTGGGACCACCCTTTGTGATTTATAAATCAAATGACTAAATCACGTCAGTGGGAACATAGTATAAGTCAACTTTAGGGGGTCTACGACGCTTAGTTTAGCTGCAAATCGCGATTAAAGATAAAAGTTGGGTTTTCGCTTCATGCGATACGTCGATTGAAAGGTTGAATTCTCTAGATTATGAATATATAATATAAAAGTTGGTTGGCCAGGCAGGCGCCAATATCAAGTTTTTTTTTTTGCTTAAAAGCACCTTGGGTGGCCCGCTTCGGGAGCTCAGGATTTTAACTCTCATCAACAAGTACCGACCTAAAAGCATACAAAAATTGATGGAAATGAAATTGATATCCAGTTTTGCTTGAAATAAAAATTTATATCTCTTCACAAATTTTTTTTAGCTCTCAAAAGAACTTTTATGATAAAAATAAATTTTGCCAAAATGTTGGCAAAACGAGGTGAAATCTTGCAAAAAAAAATTTTTTATAAAATTTTACAAAAAAAAAAAAATTGTCAAAGTCCACGCATAAACATTGTATATAAATTTGCATAGTACTATCATCTGCACGTTCCACACGTCGGTTCCCAAGCGATCACATCACTCACTAATTTTTTGGTTGCTGATGTTTCTGTTTATAAACAAGTGCGCTCTCAAACGACCACATCACAAAGCTGTGTGGAACTTGCTGATGAGAATACTATAGATTTCATATACAATGCCCATAAGACAACATTTTGGCCAAATACAAGTTATATCCCTTAGGCCAAGAGGTCTTACCTCCACGGAGTTCTAACAAGAACTAAATATTTCCCGAACCAACACTTCCTTAAATACTTTCAATTGTATAAAAATGAAATAAAATATACATAATACTTTTTAATAGTACTAAAAATGGTATTAAAAATCCCGACAAATATTCCTAAAAATAATTGTTGGCGGGATTTTTATTTTTATTTTTGTCGGGATTTCGCGATTCGGGATTTTGTGATTCCTTTCGGCGGCCCAGCGGGCGGTGGCAGTCCACCTTCATTCCAACCATGTGTCAATGCATTTGTGTTTGTGTAACTCACACAATTATGAAAACTACTTCACTTTTTTTTCTCGATTTGACTCTTCCTGTACTTCTTATTCAATGAGAAAAACTATCAACGGATAATGGATATTCAATAACAACTTTTTTTTTATCTATTCTGTTGCTGTCGCGAAAATTGAAATAGAAAAAAAAAACTACATAATTGGAAAAAAGAACAAAAATATATGAGAGCGCATGTGCTATATTTGCTTTCAGAGATAACAAAGAGAGCTGGCCCTGGTGCTTATACTGCATTTCTTCTGAACTTCAATCTTCTGTGTGTGCGTGTGGAAAGTAAATTGTTGTTTAAAACGTAGAATAGCTAGACCTCTTTTCTAAAATTTAAATTATAAAACCTATGGTAACAATTTCTTTTTTTGTAAATTGAATCTGATTTGAAAAACAACAAAAAAAAAAATAAAAAGATATAATAAATGTTGAATACGCTTTACCGCTTTAAAAAAGCGATAATAGCTCCCAAGGCAATGAAGTAAATTATTGAATAAAAAATAAATTCTAAATAAAAAAAAACTGGTAAGTAGCCATGGTTTTTTTCTCAAAAAAAAACAAAACTCAGTGGTTAACCGTAACCTAAAAAGAAAATAAAGTTTACTCTCAGACCTTGACCGAGTTGAAAATAAAGGCTATTGAGTGAGCATTTTGGAAAAGCTCATCAAATAACATTTATTAGAGAAAACTTCAAAAGGTTAAGATTTATTTCTGATCTCTGATTGAAGCCAAACCAATAATTAATAACACAGTGGCCCGAATTGAATTATTTGGTAGCAAAAATCATATCTCTTAAATGAATAAAGATATTGCCACAATTTTTTTATCTTGGAGGAAATTAAATAAAATAAAGTTTGTGAATTTTCAGAAAAAATATTTACAGGGTCTTTTAGAATCAGCTTCTGAAATAAGAAGTTTTCGTTTAGGTGGTTAACACAATTGATATTTAATTTTAAAAAGGTTGAAAGTCAATTTATGAAGTAATATGAGTTTTATTTAAGTAAAACAGTGGGAAAAAACCCAAATTGAGTGAAAAGTGACCAAAAAATCATCCGAGCGACATGTTCAAGTCAACCAACATACCTTATAATTATTAATAAAACTAGATTTATCTAAGCAAAAGTCTTTCTCTTATCTTTCCATTCATCATCATCATCATCGGCTCGACAACCGGGGTCCGGTCCTGGCCTCCTTCAACAAGTCTCTCCACCTATCCCGGTCTTGAGCCAACGCCATCCAGTTGCGCACCCCAAGGCTTCGGGCGTCCTGGTCTACGCCATCTCTCCAGCGCAAGCATGGTCTACCACGCTGCCGTCTACCATAGAATGTACCACAAAAGACTTTCCGAGCAGGTTCCTCTTCACTCATGCGAGCTAGGTGGCCTGCCCACCGGAGTCTACCGAGCTTAATTTTTGTCACTATGTCTGCTTCAAGGTAGATTGCGTACAATTCAGCAGCCGCCCGCGTATTTCTTCTTCTAAATTATTATCACCTGCTACTGTTGACCCAAGGTATTTGAAGGATTGCACCACTTCAAATTCGTGCTCCCCTACCTTGATTGTTTGACCAACTGTTCTTCTCGCATTCGACGCCACCATGTACTTTGTTTTACCTTCACTAATGTGCAGGGCCAGATTCTGTGTCGCCTGCTCGATCTGGATGAAGGAATCGTGTACAGCTTGTTCGGTCCTTCCGATGATGTCAATGTCGTCTGCGTAAGCCAGTATCTGGCTGGACCTGTTGACGATGGTCCCTCTTGTTGCCGTCCCAGAGTTACGGATTGCTTTCTCCAACGCCAGGTTGAAGAGGAGGCAGGCCAAACCATCCCCTTGTCGAAGTCCATTAAAGATGTTGATTGATCTGGATAGCAATCCGGCTATTTTTACTTGGCTTGTTACGTTGGACATGGTCAACCTACAAAGTCGTGTCAATTTATTTGGGATGCCGAATTCTCTCATGGCTTTGTAAAGTTCTACCCTGGCTATGCTATCATAGGCGGCCTTAAAGTCTATAAACAGATGGTATGTTGGGATGTTAAATTCTAGACATTTTTCCATCGCCTGCCTAAGGGTAAAGATCTGATCAGTTGTTGATTTGCCTGGAATGAAACCACACTGATATTGGCCGATTATGGTTTTAGCGTATGGGGCTATCCGTTCTTAGAGGATAGAGGAGAGTATCTTATAGGCGGTACTCAACAACGTGATACCTCTATAATTGCTGTAAGTTGTGACATCTCCTTTCTTATGTATGGGGCAAATTATGCCGTTTCGCCAGTCTTCTGGCATTTCTTCCTGCTCCCATACGTGCACTAGAATATCATGAATTGCTTGGCGTAAGGCTGGCCCGCAATTGGTATGCCATCGGCTCCCGGGGCTTTGTTTTTCTTAAGCCGGGCTATAGCCTTCTCAACCTCTTCTATGCTTGGTGGCGGTAACATAGGGTATTCTTCTTGAAGTAGTGGAGCCTCTTCTTCTGCAGTGAGCTGACCATTTAGCAATTCATTAAAGTACACTTCCCATGGCTCCAGTATGCTTTGGGGATCGGTGATCAGATTTCCCTCTCCGTCCTTGCAGTAAGTGCAGCGTGGTGTGTACTGCGTCATGTTTTGGACGGATTGATAGAACTTCCGCGCCTGGTGCGGACCTCGCTCTCGGCTTCTTTCTAACTCACAGATGATGTTCTTCTCCCAGGCTGATTTTTTCTGTCTGTGAAGCCGTTTTTCTATTCTTCTGAGAAGCAACGTAAACTTGAGCGAAGATACCAGTTATATTTTTATAATATTCGTTTTAATTAATTCTTTCTTACGAACTAACTAATAAAGTATTTCATATACTAAATTCTAACAATATTTCTTATTCAAATAATATAACACAGTATTTCATATATCTAAATGTTCGGATAAGATAACAGGGTATTTCATATAAACTATGTCTTACAATATGATCAAAACTAAATGGGTGAACGCTGGGCGTCCCTGTCTAGGATAAACTCTGAAGGAGTTGAGCCTAGAATAAACAAGGCTTCAAGCCTTCTGGCCCACAGCAAGCAAACTGTAGCATTAACGGTTGAACAGCTTCCGAATAGCGTGTTTTTGTCCGTGGAGGCACTTAGAAGAAGTCCGCCACGAAATAAACGGGTGAGAATCGGTCTCGGCAAGGGTTTTGGACGAATTAACGCCCCTGTCTAGGATAAACTCTGAAGCAGCTGATTCTAGAATAAACAAGGCTTCAAGCCTTCTGGCCCACAGCAAGCAAACTGTAGCATTAACGGTTGAACAGCTTGCGAATAGCGTCTTCCTGTCCGTGGAGGCACTTAGAAGAAGTCCGCCACGGAATAAACGGGTGAGAATCGGTCTCGGCAAAAGTTCAGACGGAGGAGAAGCCACTGCCTCAAAGGGCGAAGAGAAGCTTCACCTTTATCTAGGATACACTTAGAAGAAGTGGATTCTAGATACCAAACTTTTTAGGAGCTCAACTAGGACCTCCCTGATAAATGTATAGGGCTTATTGCTTTCCTTAGTGACAATTTTACTAATTTCTCAGCTGCCTATCGGCTTCCAATTTTAAGACCACCACTGGTATACCTTGGAAACTCTGATTTCCTCTCGATATTTCAATTCCCTATGTGACTATTTTAGGAACAACTAGATGTGAACTCTAACCGGCAAACGAAAATATTCCATAGGAAAAACCAAAGTGAAGTACAACAACAATTGCTATGGTATAAGTTAACACCACAGTATGTTTCCCACACTCAAGAGCACTTTTTGCTGACGATATGTCTAAGCAATAACAGCAACCAGATGAAGCTTGCATTCCATCACGTAGCAGCGGCCGGAATAGAATTTCACCTGTGGGAACATCCGCAACGATAGGAGCGATGAATGCACTGTGGTTAGGTGTAGTATTTTAAGAATTATTAATGTTAAAGTTAGTTCTAAGTTGATTGTGAAATAAAGAGGTTCTAACCTCCGAATAAAAAAATATTTTTTTTAATACAAAAACTTAAAATAGTTTAATTGGCGCCCGAGCAGGGACCGCGGGAGAGTTAGTGCAAAAGTGTCGCGAAAAGAAAGTGCAATAAAAAGCCCTCAAGTAGTGCAAAAGTGCAAATAAAAATTTCCAAGTATAAACGGGATACGCGAACAAAAAAAAATAAATCAGTTAAAAAAGCCCTCAAGTAGTGCAAAAGAAAAACTGAAAATACTCCCCGCGGTCGCGATCGTGGAAAGGTGAAAAGACTTTAACTGAGTCAAGGGCCCCGCAGTAGCCCTAACCCAACGGATAGGAGACGAACCGGAAGCACGATAGAGCTAGCCGCACCACCCGATCATAATATGGAGAAGCTGATAGTGTTAATTTTGTAAGTTATTTTTAAGAAACCTATATTAATTAATTTAGAAAATAAGAAAGTTGCGAGACTAGATAAATAGCGACAAATTTGGAAAATTAAAATAAGAAAATAATGAAAAATCTTTCAATTCATCCACTATAACTTTTATGATCGAACACGAACTAAAAATCAAAATGTTTATTACTCCGCCATATTGTAGCAGTGTTAATGGCCAAGTTGAAAGATTCCATTCAACACTGGTTGAAATAATGAGATGTTTGAAGACCGAAGGTCTTCATCGTTCCTTTACGGAGTTATTAGAACGTGCAGTTCAAGAGTATAACTTCTCAATACACTCCACTACTGGAAGAAAACCAATCGAAACATTTTTTGGACGCAGGGTTACTTCAGACCCTAACCTATTAGAAAAAGCACGAGTTGACAATATAAAGAAAATTCAAGACAAGCAAGCTGCCGATCTTAAGTACCATAATAAATTAAGAAAACCAATAAAAGAATTTATTCCTGGACAAATTATTTATGTCAAACAAAACAAAAGAATAGGATCAAAATTAAATCGCCGTTATAAGAAAGAAATAGTAGCTGAAAATAAAACCACTACTGTAATAACCCAGTCAGGTAAAACAGTTCACAAATCGCTCATAAAAAATTGAAACCCTCATTCTTTTTAGACTTTCAATTGCAACATGTACTGCAGATGTACAGATCCTGGACTATTCCAGCGCACAATCAATAGCAATAGACACGGGAACGGCAAAGGTTCAAACAGGAACCTTTAAGATTATACACACCATCGATCTCAAACAATACCAAAAGATAATAAACGAACTGGAGACTTTGCTAGCAGAAAACATCAATCAAAACAATCCCATCCTTCCTTTTTTAAACAACGAAATCTACCAAATTAAAACCCACCTTGATAGGCTAATGCCTACAACTAAAACTAAACGCTCACTAGACTTTCTAGGCAGTGCCTGGAAATTTATTGCAGGAAGTCCTGACGGACATGATTTTGAAATTATAAAGGAAAAAATAAACAATGTCTTAAATAATAATAACAATCAAATTGTAATAAATAAAATATTGATTAAAAAAATTGACGAAATCGTCAATATGACTAATAATATCAATGAAATAGTAAAAAATAGCGAAGAATTCAAAAACGAATTAGTTTTAAAAGTAGAATTAAAATTAGGAATAATCAAAGAAGAAATTGTTAATTTAGATTACGCAATACACTGGGCCAAGGCCAATATTGTAAACACATACATTCTTTCCAATATAGAAATTAATACAATAAGAGAAATTTTGAATAAAGAAGAAATGCCATATGTAAATGTCTTAGAGGCACTGGAATTTGCTCAAATAAAGATTGCTTCAAATAATTCTTTAATTCTTTATATGATAAGTTTACCAACTACCACTGTAGAATCATGTAGAACAACCTTGATTAAGGCCGTAAAAAAAGGCAAAACTATTATTAAGATTCCTTATGAAAATGTCTTAGAATGTAAGAATAAAATTTATGGAGTTATATCCCCATGTCAATCATTTCATAAATTAGCTGTATGTCCTAGAAATAGTATTATCGATATCACCAATTCCACGTGCATCCCACACCTACTGAATAGCAGAGCTTCTAACTGCACTGAAATAAATAATCAACACATACCATCGTTCGAAGAAGTCACACCAGGTATTCTATTTTTAAACCAATATACTGGACCTATGGAAGTAAATGAAGAAATAGTACCATTGGATGGAACTTACATCATACATTTCCACAACACATCAATTAGAATCCAAAATGAAGTTTATAAGTCAACCGAAATATCTGCCTACAAACCGCTACCAGCTGTTCTACAACCTGTTTCCAATACAAAAAATACAGAAGAATTGTTATCACTACAAATGATAAAAGAGTTAAATGCCGAAAATTCAGAGTACATTAACCTCCTAGAAACTAAGAATAAATACAACACCATAGCTGTCTTTACCATTTCTATTCTTTTGGTTGCATTAAGCGTATTTTATCTTTTAAAACTAAGAAACAAACTTAAATTGAAAATAACAAAAACAACAACAAATGCAACAGTGACGATTGACCCTCCAAATGCAGAAGAACAGGGAAACCCTATCCCAACATCAAGAACAACTATAGGGATAGAAGACATTCCCCTACACATCAGAACTACTGCATCGAACGTGGGCGTTCGATTTTAAAAGGCGGAGGAGTTAACACCACAGTATGTTTCCCACACTCAAGAGCACTTTTTGCTGACGATATGTCTAAGCAATAACAGCAACCAGATGAAGCTTGCATTCCATCACGTAGCAGCGGCCGGAATAGAATTTCATCTGTGGGAACATCCGCAACGATAGGAGCGATGAATGCACTGTGGTTAGGTGTAGTATTTTAAGAATTATTAATGTTAAAGTTAGTTCTAAGTTGATTGTGAAATAAAGAGGTTCTAACCTCCGAATAAAAAAATATTTTTTTTAATACAAAAACTTAAAATAGTTTAATTTATATCGAGATCGTGTGTATTGTGTGTGGTGGTGGTATGATACCACAGGCCCGTATCTGGTCGGGTGATGCTGGAGCGTAGTCGGGGAGGGGTAAAAGGGGTAAAGTTTTATTTTACCACGGCGGTGCCCATTTTAAGTGGGTATATGCACGCCCGCAGCTAGGGGGGTGTATTTCAGGTGCGGCTTCGGTGGAGAGGGGGTTTTTACTTATAATTTTGTTGAACAAAATAGGGCATTTGTAACGCTTCGTTACATTCCCCCCTTTCTTCGTAGGACAAAGACCTCCTCGTCGGTAGATATAAATATATATATATATTTTTTTTTTTGTGCTTTATTATAATTATCTTATTTATCTTATTTATCTACATTTATAATTTTCATCTGATTCTTAAATTTTAATGAAAATTTTTACTCATTCGATGAATCCCCACGGCTTCTTAAATATGCGGTGATGCATATCCCTTCAACTGGATTCCTTGGAATGGATCTCTAGGGGCCTCTGTTTGTCGGTTGGCGGGGTCGTCGGCCAATACTGCGGCGACTGTAGCCATAGCTCGAGGTTCCTGATAAACTGGTGTAAAGGTGGTTGTCGGGTCGGCTTGTCTTAATGTCAACACACTTCTAGAATTTCAACTCTATTGCGCCTCTCGGTTGATTTGATTTCTGCTCTGCCTCTTCTCTCATTCGACGAGTACCAGCCATTGCTTTTTTGGGCGACGGAGGTGGTCGGATACGCTCTGCGGTGCGTGGTGGCAATCTCCATATACGGGTGAGTGGATCTTCGGTTCATACGTGTCGGCCGAGTTGTTTGCCGGACACAGGGATCCAGTATCGGAGGAAGTGTTGGGCAGTTTCTAGGTGGTTCACCTTCATGAGGGCGCTGAATCGAGATTTCTCTTGCTGCAAGACGGTTCGGGTCTGGTCTATGGTCTGGTGTGGTATTGGCCTAGTGTTAGTGCATCTAACTGGTGGAACTGGTCGGTGTTTAGTCGTGGGTTGGCGGGATGGCGGCGGTTTAGCGGTTGCGGCGAGAGTTGCTTTCTTTACTAACCCTTGTTTCGTTTTTGGTGAGGCGCATTGGCGTTCCCTCCAAAGTGCTGCAGCGCTGGTCGACGTTGGAACCTTGGACTGGGAGTCCTCTGGCTGCGGCTACCTCTTTGTTGCAGCTGTTGTTTGAGTTGGGCAGTCGGTTTCTTATTGTTTTCCATGACTCAGGTTCTCGGATCGGCATTTGATCGTCGTCTGTCTTTTATTCTCTGCGGGACGTCGCGTCGGTATTTATAGAAAAATCTGGTCGGAAGTTACTGTGAATTATATAATTCAGCGCAATATTGTTTTTATTACTCCTTGTTGTTATTCGGTTTCCGGTTGGGTTTTCCAGGTCAGGTTTTTTTGTTGCGGTCTCGGTCTTTGCGGCGGCGGACTGGTCGTTGTAGGTAGATTGGTACCCCTTCGGCCTTCAGGTCTCTTATATGCGCTATTACACTAATGGGTTTTCCCTTTGGTGTCCCTTTCTGTTTTAGGATGACGATTACGGGTGAGATGTACCTGATGACTTCGAATTTGCGAATTTGCCACCGGATGACAGAACGCGGGATTTTTTGTATACCTGCTCTCCGATGCTGAGTTTCCAGGTTCGTTTTCGCAAGTTGTAATGTCTAGCTTGAGTTTGAATAGCTTTCTGGAGGTTAATTTTTACCATCTGGTACAAGGCCTTCATTCTTTCGTGTTGAGTATTAACATCTTCTACAGGGGTGTCGGTGGGTAAAGAAGATAGGTACTCGTTCGGGACTCTGAGTTCCCGTCCGAAGTTTAACATCGCTGGTGAATAACCTGTCGACTCGTGACGGCTGGTATTTATGGCAAACGCTAGTTCTGGTAGATGTTCATCCCAGTTGCGGTGATTGTTTTCTACGTATTGCGCGATCATAGTTTTGAGGACCCTATTAACTCTTTCGGTTGGGTTTTCTTGCGGCGGCGTATAAGGTGTTAAACGTTGTTGTATTCCTAGGTCGGAGAGAAAGTCCCGAAATTGATGGCTTATGAACTGGGTCCCATTGTCAGACAAAAATACTTTAGGTACTCCAAACGTGGAAGTAATACGCTAATACGCAATATTCATAGCTCCCTTACGGTACTGGATACTGAAATCGTATTGTTGCAGTTCTAGCGCCCATCTCGCTAGTCTGCCGGACGGATTTTCGAGGGAGTGCAACCACTTCAACGAGTGATGATATGTGACGACTAATACCCCAGACGATGGCAAGGCACTCCTTTTCGGTTGTCGCATATTTTTGTTCTTGCTCAGTGAGTGTGCGGCTCGCATACGCTATCACTTTTTCTCGTCCATAATAATTGCTGGCGTCGGTCTGGAGAGTAAACGGTCGGTCAAAATTCGGGCAGGCAAGAATCGGTGCCTCGGTCATTCTCTTCTTTAATAACTCAAAAGCGGCTTGTTGAGAGTCACCCCAAATCCATGTGACGTTTTTTTTCAATAGAGCGGTCAGGGGAGCGGCAATACTCGAGAAGTCCCGAATAAAGCGCCTATACCAAGAGCAAGTTCCCAAAACTTGTCTTAACGCTTTGACGGTAGTAGGGGGTTCTAAGTCTCGAATCGCTTTTACTTTATGGGAATCGGTGTGGATCCCATCTTTGCTCACCACATGACCCAAATATTTAATGCTTTCTCTGAAAAAATTCGCATTTCTCGGGGTTGATTTTTAGGTTCGCTTCACGGAGTTTGCGGAAGACTTTGGACCGGGGACGGTAAAGGCGGTACACGGTCGGCTCTTTGGGTCTAGTGCTATCTGCCAATAACCTTGCTTTAAATCTATCGTAGAGATGAATTTAGCCTGCCGGAGTTTATCTAAGATGGCCACTATATACGGTAGAGGATAAGCATCTTTATGAGATATCTCATTCAACTTGCGAAAGTCTATGCATAGTCTCTAGGATAATTCCTTTTTTCATACTAAGACGATGGGAGAACTATATGGACTTTTCGAGGGGCTAATTTTTCCGGTCTCTAGTAGATTATCGATCTCTTCATCTATGACACACTGCATAGCTGGGTTTCTCCGATAATACCGTTGTTTAAACGGTTCTTCGGTCTTTAGTCGGATTCTCTCATCTGCGAAAATTCGGGTAATTCGGTAGCAAGGAACTGGTCTAGTCTTTGTTGTTGGTCACTCGGGAGGTGAGATATCGATGAACAATAGTTTCTCCCTTTATAACCGTGTGGTCCGTTTCCTTCGAGAATCTTGCCCCCCAGGAACACTGTGAGTCCGCCTTGCACAAGAAGGTCCATTCCCAACAACATGTCTTCTTCTAGAGACGGTAAATAAGTCACTTCCCCCGTGATGGGGACGTTGTTTAAGAAGAATGTGATCTTAAAATTCTCTCTAGTCGTGACGGGTGCTCCATTCGCTAATCGTACCTGGTGGAGATTGTTAAACATGGGAATTCTGAGTGCCTTGAGTTTATTCCTCATAGTGAGGCCAACATATGTCTTCGTAGACCCTGTATCGGGTAAGGCGTCATAGAATACTCCATCTAGTTTGATTGGCACGAACAGGCGGCCATCTCTATTGGGAACTCGTACCATCGATACAGTATTTCGTTTACATTGACAATCCTTGGTCAATGTCCCGTCTTGTCCACAAAATGAACAGAATAATTGGAACGGCTGTCGGCAATTTTCTTTACGGTGCCCTCTCTGCTTACAATTCCAGCAGTGGGTTCGTCGGTCATATGAGGTCGGGGCGGTATTAAACGGGTTACGGGCGGTATTCCGTGAGGAAGTTGGTCGGAAAGAGGTATGATTAGTAGACGTGGTTGGTCGAGTGCCGTACCGGTCGTCTCTTATTATGGTATCAAATTCCTCAAGGAAAATCAACTCATCGATGGTATTGAAATCGGGGCGTCGTACATACAATCTGTACTCTGGTCGGAGACTATCAAATATACGATCTAGATTTTCTCCCACAGTCATTCGGGGATGCTGACGGATCAGGTATTGCCGTATTGGATCGCGTGAATATATTCTTTCGCCTTCTATTTCGGACCTTGTCGTCGGCGGAATATTTCATCCTCGAGTCGATGTAAATATCGCGGCGGTAGGTAATTTTGTAGGAATACACACTGGAAATCTTTCCATGAACGAAATTCTTCATTTTTGATTCGCAACCACTCCAACGCTGTCCCTTTAAACATTTCAGGTAATGTACGGGGTATATCGTTCAGGTGGATACAGTAGCAACGCGAGAGTTCGGTTACCCTTTCAAGGAACTCTTGTGGGTTGCCTGAACTGTTGTTGTTTCGAATTGAACCTCGGCGGCTGTTGGTTCTTCATCGTTTCTTTTCTCAACTACGCTTTCCCAATGTGCTCACAGGTTCTGCGTTGATCCATGGTCTCTCAATTTCTTGAGATGATCGCTCAATCGTTTTCGCAGTTTTTACGGTTCCCGTAGTTTCTAGTTTCCGGGTCTCGAGCATTTCGATGAGCTCGGTTTTCTTCAGGAAATATATAAAGCCCAGATTTTTATATGGATGTAAATATTGATCGTCTTGATCTTCGGAGTCTGACATCTTATAATGATCTGGTGAACGGCAACGGTGTTAATTAATAACGCTCTTCTCCAGTGGTGGTCGTTTCGGTCGCTTGTTGGTAATCGGTTTCGTCGGTGATTGGCGGTTTTGGGTTTCCGGTGGTAACGGTCGGTTTTTCGACGGTAACGGTCGATTTTTCGGCGGTGACGGTCGGGCGGTGGTTTTCGGTTTTTCGGCGGTAGCGGTCGGGTGCGGTTTATTTTTTTTTTTGTTCGGCGGTAATGGTCTAGTCTGGTTGTCGGTTTTGGTTTTAGCGGCGGTAACGGTTGGTGACCTTTCGAAGGTTCTTTGACGGTCGGAGTTTTGGTATAGCCTTCTAAGGTCCCTGCTCGGGCGCCAATTTTATAGTGTTGCTCTTTTTCAAAGGCTGAGGTGACGCTCAGCGGATCCAGGGTCAACTCAAGAAGCAACGTAAACTTGAGCGAAGATACCAAAACTCAAAATCACGACCAACCAGTTATATTTTTATAATATTCGTTTTTATTAATTCTTTCTTACGAACTAACTAATAAAGTATTTCATATACTTAATTCTATACAATATTTCTTATTCAAATAATATAACACAGTATTTCATATATCTAAATGTTCGGATAAGATAACACGGTATTTCATATAAACTATGTCTTACAATATGATCAAAACTAAATGGGTGGACGCTGGGCGTCCCTGTCTAGGATAAACTCTGAAAGAGTTGATCCTAGAATAAACAAGTCTTCAAGCCTTCTGGCCCACAGCAAGCAAACTGTAGCATTAACGGTTGAACAGCTTCCGAATAGCGTGTTCCTGTCCGTGGAGGCACTTAGAAGAAGTCCGCCACGGAATAAACGGGTGATAATCGGTCTCGGCAAGGGTTTTGGACGAATTAACGCCCCTGTCTAGGATAAACTCTGAAGGAGCTGATTCTAGAATAAACAAGGCTTCAAGCCTTCTGGCCCACAGCAAGCAAATTGTAGCATTAACGGTTGAACAGCTTCCGAATAGCGTGTTTTTGTCCGTGGAGGTACTTAGAAGAAGTCCGCCACGGAATAAACGGGTGAGAATCGTTCTCGGCAAGGGTTTTGGACGAATTAACGCCCCTGTCAAGGATAAACTCTGAAGGAGCTGATCCTAGAATAAACAAGGCTTCAAGCCTTCTGGCCCACAGCAAGCAAACTGTAGCATTAACGGTTGAACAGCTTGCGAATAGCGTCTTCCTGTCCGTGGAGGCACTTAGAAGAAGTCCGCCACGGAATAAACGGGTGAGAATCGGTCTCGGCAAAAGTTCAGACGGAGGAGAAGCCACTGCCTCAAAGGGCGAAGAGAAGCTTCACCTTTATCTAGGATACACTTAGAAGAAGTGGATTCTAGATACCAAACTTTTTAGGAGTTCAACTAGGACCTCCCTGATAAATGTATAGGGCTTATTGCTTTCCTTAGTGACAATTGTACTAATTTCTCAGCTGCCTATCGGCTTCCAATCTTAAGACTTAAGACCTTGGAAACTCTGATTTCCTCTCGATATTTCACTTCCCTATGTGACTATGTTGGGAACAACTAGATGTGAACTCTAACCGGCAAACGAAATATTCCATAGGAAAAACCAAAGTGAAGTACAACAACAATTGCTATGGTATATCGAGATCGTGTGTATCGTGTGTGGTGGTGGTATGATACCACAGGGCCGTATCTGGTCGGGTGATGCTGGAGCTTAGTCGGGGAGGGGTAAAAGGGGTAAAGTTTTATTTTACCACGGCGCGACGGTCTATCAAAACGTGGTCAATTTGGTTACGAGTGACTCCATCAGGTGATACCAAGGTGGTTTTGTAAATATCATTACGCGGGAACCTGGTACTCGCAACGACCATGTTTTTCGATGCTGCCAATTCTAGGACCCGAAGTCCACTGTCATTAGTGTTCTCATGCAAACTATGGGTGCCTGCGTAATGCCTGAATACCGGCTTATGTAGATTACTTTAAGTTATTTAGTCATTTACTCCTTAAAATTTTATTATTGTAACGACCATCTTTTTCCTACTACCTACAATTAACACTATTTTATTATTACTAATCATTCATTCATACTTTTATTATACTTAAATTGATTCTATTATAATTATCTTAACTTAAAATAGGAATAAAGTGGCAACTTTGATAAAAGCTTCCAACATATAATGAAAACATAAAATGATCAAAGCTTTTAAAAGTAACAAGTAAAAGCTCTTTCAGCAACAAAATGAATTGTTCCTTTCAGAACAATTCATTCTCACTTCAGCAACAAAAAAGTCTACGAGGAAGCAAAAATACAACCATTGGACCAGTTCCTTGCACAAACTGCAAGGAAAATCATTAAAACTGTCGCCAGCCACCCGAACCCGCTGATGAGAATAATGACCAACCAAGAGCGACATCCTGAACCGAGATACCTCTGCGGACTAGATATCCTGGAGAAACTATCAACGGACGAAAAAGAAGTCTCCTTCTATGCTGGCCTTGAGTCAGCATATTACCGCGGCTGAAAGCCGTTACGTCCTACCCATCACACGGACCACCGGGATTGAACAACCCGAGAAGAACCTCGCCAACGATAAGAATTTTTTAGCCAGCAGCATTACTTATATAAGTAATTAATTATTTTAGTCAAAAAAATGTAGTTAGTTACTCCTTTCAAGTTAAGATCAAAAGTCGAGGAAGAGTTATGTAGATAGGTTATGTCAGCTAGGAATTATTTAACCTATAAAATATGCAGACAACGCCAGTCCTATTGTCGTGGTACCAAAACCTGAAAACTTAAAATAAGCTTTTCTTATTTGTTATTTCAAAAAGAAACAGTTAAATGAAGCAAAAAAATTACAACTATTTTCAAAGGGAGATACAATTATGTATTATAATTCAAATAACTTAACAGCAAAATGGATTGCTGCTGTAATATCAAAAATAAGTAGTCCTTAGGTTAGGTTAGGTTCACGTGGCTGTCAGTATGGAAAACCAACACACTTAGGCCAGGATTGGCCCGTTGTGATACCACAAGAATCTAGAGATTTTCCTCCCTACTCGTTGAACCATTTGGAGCTTCTTATGAAGCGTGAGAGATTATTAATGTCTTTGTTAGCAAGGTCGTTGAAAAAGTATTCTCCCAAATGAACCCTACGTCTCTGGGACAGAGCAGGGCATGTACAAAGAAGATGAGTAGTTGTTTCTTCCTCCTCCTCATCCATGCAGCTTCTGCAAAAGTCATTGGAGAGAACACCCAGCCTTGCGGCGTGTCTCCCAATTAGACAGTGTCCTGTGATGACACCAACTACGGAGCTTATATGCGATCTATTCAGGGACAACAAGCATTTAGATCGACTCGGATTTAACAATGGCCAGATCTGCTTTGTCGCCACACATGTAGTGATGGTGTTCCACCTAAGATTAGTTAACCTAATGGCATCTTGCATAAATGTCATCCCTCTATAACTTTTTCTTCCGAATCTTTAAAAAATAAAGGGAATAAAGAATTAAATGTTAATAATGAAATTTTTGTGGGAGAATAAAGGTCTTCAAACAATTCTGATAAATTAACTTAACGTCCATTATTCCCTTGTTAACAGAATTCTAAAAGTTAGATAATTGAAATTATGAATACTATTGTTTACTGTTATACTTATACAAAGTAATAGAGTGCTGAGTAATATACATCTGTCTACACTATAAACGTAACAATATATGTACATATTAAAGGTTTGCATGAATACATTCATTTGCCTTCTCTGACCAAGCATAGTATTCTGTTTGTTGGATTCATATAAAGTAGTGTACACTGAAAATGAATACACTATTCTTTAAAACAAACACTGCACACCATTCGATTCCTTTATAATAGAACGAATACACTGTTTTGTTTCCCTCCTAGGCTTAAATACTCGAATCATAGAGAACAGAATAGTTAGACTTAACAGTTATAAGCACATCGAATACACCGAATGCACCGAGTATAAAATCAAATACACTATCTAGTTTTTTTTTCTATTCAAAACTTTAGCTTAATAACTCCGCTTAGCGGTATTATAGGGTTTTGAAATGTTAACCGAAAAATTATAATTCTGCATCTTTATGAGTTGAATTTCAGATTTTTCTTTTAACTATAAAATAAAAAAACAATAAAAAAATCAATGGAAAAAAAGTAAGGTACATAGGTAGGTAGGGTAGGGTAAATTCAAAATTTCGTAATAGACGCCTACCTTTTTTATTTTCTTTCAGATGGCAATTCCAAATTCCAATTCAATACTCTGAAAAAAAAATCAAATGGTGTATTCGTTTCAAGTAAATACACGATTATATTGTTTTGGTTTCAGTTGATGATTTTTGTTTTTTTTGTTTTGCAAGTTGTGAATGCAGTGCATTTGAAAAATAAAGAACGGCTTGGAAGTGGTTTCAAGCCATTCGTTGCAGATGTTTAATACATATTATCTATTTTGTAAGTTTCTTCTTTATCATTATCCTAAGTATATCTCTCTTCTATTCTGACTGTCATTCGAGCCACATGTTCAAGTCAACCAACATACCTTAAAATTATTAATAAAACAAGATATATGGGGCATTTACGTGAAGCGGGCGTGGAAAAAAGTGGTGAGCCTTGGAATTGGTTCATCTTTGTGTTACTTATAGTTCCATATGTCCTTAGAATAAATGCAGAAGAATTTGGTCTCAATTTTAGGTCTGGTGCTGGAGTTAAAGGTTTTTAAACTTCTTCATGCTACAAGTAATGATTTTTTTGAAAAATAATACTGTTCGATCGCTCATTCAAGTTTTCAATGATATTTATCTTTTTACATATACCTTAAAACTAAATACCCGCACTAAAAATATTGAACCCAATAAGGTAATCTCTTCTTCTACCTGAGCGTCGAACTTGTCGAGTTGTAGAAGCTGAGTAAGGTCAAAGATTCTCGAGAGATCATCTCCAGATGAGTCCTGAAACAAAAGGTCGCTCACGTTTTTCCCTTAACCCATCCCTCAATCCTGTCCTCTCCCAACATAGGAAGCGAATAGCCGACTATGATACCAACTCCTCTCCCACCCACCCCACGCTGATGGTGAAAAAGCTACTCAACGTCTCCCAATTCCCGATTCCTCTCTAAAATTACCGGGCAGGCTCAGTCGTTAACGGAGTATCCGGATACCTGGCGACCTCCGGATTAACTAGCCTTATCTGTATATACGGATCTCTGTACAGATGGACCACCTCTTCTCCGCCACTCGTGGGACTATAATATGAAAAAAAAACAGAAAAAACAAAAACAAAACTAAAGACCGAATCGGCCAGCGGTACGACTGTAAAGTTGTCCCTATTCTACTGGCGCCGAGATGGCTATCGCTATGGACACCCATAGCTCTGTCGTCGTCAGTGGAAGAACGGATAAACAGGTAGTAGTACTACCTCCTTCGTGTAGTGTAGGGGTTGTGAAGCATGGCCCCTCCACTTCCACAGAGAGTACACCTCTCACATCGGCAACACATTCTGGTAGTGACGGGGTTGTGAAGCATGGCCCCTCCACCACCACAGAGAGTAAACCTCTCGAGACATCAACACCGTGACTCAGCGGGGGTAGGGTTGTGAAGCATGGCCCTACCCTCCAAAACGATAGCCCCCATTTCAGTGGTAGCAGGGTTGTGAAGCATGGCCCTTCTACCACTACGGCTAACGTTAATCCTAAAGAAAGCCGTGGAGGAGGTGAACGAAAGCTCAAACCCTCCAAAGCTTTCTATAAGGATTTGCGTAATGCTAAGAGGATTCTCCAGACGTTTGGTGAAAAACTAGGCGCTGGAGGAAACTCTCAGCATGATGCCAAAATAAAATGGGCTAAAGGCTTCCTAGCCAAAGCAAATGCTAAGACCTGTGGAGACTCTACGTCGAAGCGGCAAAGGTTCATGGAGGGTATTGTTTCAATACCCAAAAGCCCCAAAGTGCTCAACATCAGCACTCCTCCGAACCCTCAAAAGGCCAAAATGTCCTTCAGCGACGTGGTGAAGGACAAAATGATAGTCGCGATTATCGACAGGAATGACGTGGATGGCACGATTTCTGCCGAAAATTGGATACTGGCCAGGGGACAACTGGCTCTCAGTTTCCTAGGAGTCATGTCCGATAATCCGGGACCACCGCCCATCACAAATGATGGCGGCTGGCATCAAGCACACATCAAGTTGATGGTCTGCGATGATCAGAGGTCGTGTGATTTACTGTCGTTGGCTGTCAGCCGACTCGGTGAGGTCTGGCCTGGTTCTAAGCTTGAGGTCGTCGCGAAGGAAGATATTCCTTGCAGACCAAGGGCTCGCACTATGGTTCCGGCCGTATTCGATAGCTTGGATCAAGTGCTCCAGGTAATCCGGCTATCAAACCCATCCCTCCCTACTCACAACTGGAAAGTTGCGAAACTGGAGGAGGCAAAGGGGCCCTATAGAGGTGCTATCGTCATCCTCAATAAAGAGTCCCTTTCCCCTCTGGCGCAGCTGAAAGGTGTGATTAGGTGTGGGTTTGAGGCCATAACCCTAAGGGTTTATAAAAAAGATGGGGCTGAGGCACAAACACCTCCCACTCCCCCTCCCACACAAGTTGAAGCGGCTACTGAGGACTCGGGTGCATCAATCACATTTCCTTCAATGGAAGATGATGCTTCCCGGTCATCTTTGGTAGCAGCAGACACTCCTACAAATGTCGACGGTTTATCCGAAATGGAGGCCGAAGACTGCAATACCGGAGATGAGGATATTCTGCTGAATTCATCATCAGAATTGGAAGACTCCGACATCACCGTGTTGGAGGCTGGTCTGGAGTACTGTAGCGACAATGCTGCAAATACTCCAGATTAACCTCCAACACTCCAAAAAGGCTTCGGCCTCGTTACTTCTTCGCCTATCCAGCAGCGAGGAAGACATTGTCCTGATTCAAGAACCTTGGATTGTAAAATCCATTGTTCGAGGAATCAGGACTCCCAATCACTACTTGCTATATGCATCAGGTGAGGTTGAACCCAGATCTTGCATATTAGTCAAAAGTAGCCTTAACGTATTTTTACTCCCTAATTTCAGCGATCGAGATATCACCGCCGCAAGACTGGAAACAGCTAAAGGAACATATTGGCTGGCGTCGGCGTATCTCGGCCATGACCACCTTGGCCCTCTCCCAGGGGACACTCTGGAGAGACTCATTGCAGAAGCAGAAAGGCTTAACATCGGCCTCATTATTGGAAGTGATGCTAACGCTCACCATACAGTGTGGGGTAGCTCTGTGAGTCTCTTTTCGATTATATTCTTAACACTAACCTACTTATAAGTAATATCGGTAAGGAACCAACTTTTGTTACTAAAAACCGACAAGAAGTTTTAGATATAACTCTTGTCTCTGATTTCATTATTAATAATATTCTGAACTGGAAGGTATCCAATGATCACTCCTTTTCCGATCATAGATACATCCAATTCAGCCTTACAAATGATCCATCTTGCCAACCCATCTTTCGTAATTTAAAAAGAACCGATTGGCCAAAATATGAGAGAATATTGAACAACTCAGTAAGACCTGAATTGTTTAATATTCCAACCGATACAATAGACCTTGACGACAAAGTCAACAATCTGACATTGGCCCTAAATAAAGCTCTAGACACTGCATGCCCTCTTATTAGACTAAGGGGTAAAAAGAAACCACACTGGTGGAACTCCGGGCTAGATCCACTCAGAAAAGAATGTAGAAAACTCTGCGCAAAATCCTCTCCAAAAATCCAATCATGCCAAGCTGCTTGAAGAACGCCTCAGGCCTCTGGACCAATTCATGCGAGGAATCGCTCAACTTACTACTAGATGTTCACTTCCCTGGTAGCTCTAATAATATCAATAATGATATGTCAGGTTTCTGTGATAACGCAGTAACCCCCCCACAAGATCTAATCACTAGGGAAAAACTTCAATGGGCTATTAACAGCTTTAAACCCTACAAATCTGCAGCTCCGGATGGTATAATTCCAGCCGAGGTGCAAAAAAATGCAAATTTTCTAATTCATGGAGACAAGTAAAAGTTGTTTTTATCCCAAAAGCTGGAAAATCCAGTCACGTGAACCCTAAAGATCTAAGACCAATCAGCTTATCATCATTCCTTCTCAAAACTTTTGAACGTTTGATTGATGTCCACTTGAGGACAAATATTGATAAGTCCCTCCTCTCAAAGGCCCAACATGCCTACAATAAAGGGAAATCGGTTGAAACGGCACTACACTGTATAGTACGTACAATCGAACACTCCCTCCATCATAAAGAATACACCCTTGTTGCCTTCTTAGACATAGAAGGAGCTTTTAACAATGTCGACACATCGGCAATTACACGTGTATTGACATCTCTGAAGGTGGATAAATCGACTAGCACGTTGGTAAATCAGATGCTGATAAGCAGGATTATCAACTCTAAACGGGGCGATTTTACTACACAGAGGAGTGTCAGCAGAGGTACGCCGCAAGGCGGTGTCCTATCCCCTCTCCTCTGGAATTTAGTAATAAATGAATTACTAATAACTCTAGAAAGAGAGGGATACAAAGTGTTTGCCTATGCCGACGATGTTGCTATTGCAGTGACGGGTAAACATCCCAATACACTTAAAGAACTCCTACAGAACGCTTTAAATAAGCTCATCAACTGGGCAAATCGGTGTACACTAGGCATTAACCCACATAAAACCGATCTTGTCCTCTTCACCAGTAAATACAAAATCCCACACATCCCACATAAATGGTGTACCACTTAAATTTTCGGAACAAGCAAAATACTTGGGTCTTATTTTGGATAAGAAATTAAGTTGGAAACCTAACATTCAAGAAAGAATAAACAAGGCTACAGTAGCCCTATTCTCTTGTAAAAAAGCCATTGGCAATAAATGGGGACTTCAACCCCGCATTACACACTGGCTATATATCTCGGTTATAAGACCGATCCTCACATACGGAGTAGCGGTATGGTGGACTGCGCTAGACATAGCGACAAATCGTGATAAACTCACCAAAGTCCAACGTACAGCCTGCATGTGCATGGGCGGAGCACTTCGTTCCACCCCCTCCGCCTCACTTGATGTTCTGTTCCATCTAATACCGCTGGATATTTTCAGTAAGCAAACGGCGGCTAACACTGCCATACGGCTTCGAGCTTCCTCACAGTGGATCAATAATGAGATTGGCCACTCCACTATTCTGAATTCATTCAGTACAGTCAATAGTAATATCGACTACACCATCCCCCATCCTCACTTCAACAACAATAGCTTCAGGATGACTATCCTTTCCAGGTCTACTTGGAAAGATATGTCATTTCTGAATGATGGTCCTATGAATTTCTTTACAGACGGATCAAAAAATCTCTAGACTCTGTCTCTACAAATTCGCTAACAGCCCTAAACTGTCGATCGTCTCTTACGGAGATGGCCACACAGTTCAATAGTCACCTTTGCTGGGTGCCGGGCCATAGAGACATTCCAGGAAACTGCAAAGCCGACGATCTTGCAAAAGAAGGAACAACTTTACCTTTGCTGGCCCATAAAGCCGGTGTTGGTATGCCTTTGGCTACATGTAAACTCATGCTAAAGCAAGATACTATAGAGAGAACAAACTTCAGGTGGAATAACATCACCACCTGTTTAGCTACAAAACGCATTTGGCCTGAACTTATGTAATGTCAAACGCTCCAAACAGTTGTTCTCTCTGAATAGATTGCACATTAGCTACGTTATAGGTGTCCTGACAGGACACTGCTTAATAGGTAGACATGCACTCCGACTTGGAGCTCCTGCAAATGATTTTTGCAGGGGTTGTAGGGATGAAGAGGAAGAAGAGACAGTCTCTCATCTTCTCTGCACCTGTCCCGCCCTATCACAAAGACGAAAACTCCACCTTGGAAACTTCTTCTTCAATGATCCCAGCGATCTAGTAAACTGTGACATCACTTGTCTCCTACGCTTCATTCGAAGCTCTAACTGGTTCAACGAGGGAGGTTGATCAACTGATCCATGTGGTATCACAACGGACCTAATTCTGGTCTAAGTGTGTTGGATTTCCAAACCATCAGCCACTTTAACCTAACCTAACCTAAGGTAATCTCTTCAAAATAAAAATAAAAATTATTCTAATCCAGTTAAACCCTTATCTATCATACTTAAAAGTTTTATTAGATAGGCATAAAACTAAAATATGTTTTCCTTCTAAATTACAAAACCATTTTATTTAAAACCAACACTCATACCTGCAAAACAAAGAAATAATATATTGCATGATTTTCACATGAAGCGGACAACTAAAGAAGTCTTAGGTCTTAGAATCTGTTAATTTTTGGATTATGTATTCTTCTTTTAGTCCTTAGTATGAATTCAGAAGGAATTTGTTTTTTGTTTTGTTGACACCAGGTGCGAAATATTTTCGCAAGTTTTTTTTGCCCCACGAGCGGGGCAAAAAGGACCTTTGGAGGGGGCAAAATGAACCACTGATTTAAATGAACCACACATTTAACATATGATTGTGGATTAATCTCCATATTGTGATGTTTAATATATATTGAATAAAATAAAAACAAAAACGAACAAAATTTTCTTTTAATTTTGTATTTTTATTTAATTATCTTTTGTTTACTTTGTGTCACAATATTAAATTTTACTTTTAGTTTAATATAGTTATAAATGTATACGCGACGCGTTTCGGACTATATGTCCATCTTCGGGCGTAGAAAGAGAACTGACTGCCAATATTGTCATTATTATATCGATCTTGTTGTCTCGTCTGTTGTTTATTTTTATTTTATTTTAATTGTTGTTGTGATTTGTGTATTAATTGGTAATTATATGTGTTTGTCTCTTTTTATCTATTGTTTTGGTTTTTGTAATTTATTGCTGTGTCATATAATATGTTTCCTTTTATTGTTAATTTGTCGTTTAAAATGTTGTCTCGTTCTGTTTTGCTGGCCATATATATCTCAAATTCTTCTAGTGCGTCCAGATTTCTCCCTTTTTTTACAGAAATGTAAAGGTTCGAGGTTTGAATCAAAGTTAGTATAATTATGGTTATTGTCAATTAAATGACGAGCAAAGTTTGATTTTGTGTTACGTTTTGGTAGATGTTCGGAAAATCTATCTTTGAAAGTATAAAAACAATAAATAAACAAAGGAAGCGTAGAAAAATAAATAAATAAAAAAGAACGAAACAATAAAAAATTAATATTAGTTTCAAAACTATAAAAAAATAACAAGAAACAAAACATAACAAGGAAAAAAAAACATAAAAAGATTCATTGAAATGTCCTAGATTTTTTCCAATGTTGTTTAATCTCACTTTTCGAATTAAAGTGGCTTTCGGGATCTTAAACTCCTTACTTGCCTTGAGGTATCGAACTTTTTTGCTTTTGATGGCATCGATAGCTTTTCTCAAATCTTCTTTGCTCCAAGTAGCAGCTCTATTTGTATGTTCGAAACATCTTTAAAAATAAATGTTAAAAAAGAATTAGGCTTCATCTTGTGAAGGTCATATAGCAAAGCAGACTTATCTTAGAAAGTTGTTGCTTTGCTTTGAAATTATAACCAGTACGTCGTGGGGCAAAACGGACTAGTAGTCCAACGGACTAGTAGTCCAAAGACGACGTACTGGTTCCATTTACCCCACAAGAAGTTTTTTCTAAAGAAATATTGTTATTTTTTTTAAACTATTTATTTACCTTTATTTTCAGCTTTTTTAAGCAACACAAACGATCACAAACAATAAAACTTGTTGTTTCGGATCGGTTTGGCAAAGTGCTTGTTTTTTTTTTAACAGATGGGCCGTTTTCAAACTTTCTTCATTTAAACCACAACTAACTTCAGTTTTTCAATGAAACTAAGAGATGTATTGGAAAAGTAGGTTGTTCATAAGTTCTCATCATTGAATATAAGATGGAGTTGAGAACCACGCTAAAAATCGGTTTGGTTCTTTTTGCCCCGAGGTCCTTCTTGTTCCCCTACATCTATTTTCTAGTTTTCTAGTAAGTGTATGTTGTAAAAACAAATGTTGATATTCGTGGCGTACGCATTCTGGGGACGAACAGTTGGGACAGTTTTGAGTTCATAAATCTAAAGATATTCCACACAATATTCTACGTAAAATAGGAAAAAAGTGCCGCGCTCAGTTCTCTTTTTAATAAAAAAAATGCAAATCTTTAAATGTGATTTCTCGAAGCCTTAAAATTGGCGTCTACAACAAAATAACTCTCGCGCGATGATTCTATCAAAGATTGTACGAACATTTTAAATATATTTTTTTTATAATATGCGCGCACTAAAGTGGTTTTGACTACCCTTAAAACGTTTAAACACAATGCGAGCGTTACAGGGAAGGATTTGAAAGGAGATACCGATATACATTGGTTTTTCTGAATGCTGAAATCAGAGGTAAAGACAGAAACGGGTACAGCACTCCACATTCTCGTAGTGCGGCTAAAGAATGAATCCCTGTACTTCACAGTACATCCGAAGTTGGGCTCAAGGGTAAACTGATGTGAATTCCTAGAAGAGCGAGAATTACGGCCGAAGATTTTTAGGGGAGGAATCCAACTGGCTATTTCATTAGAACATTGTTTATAGAAATAGCGATAAAACAACGAAAGGCAGGAAACATTACGACGGTGTTCAAGGGACGTGAATGTTTCTGTTATATTTCTATAACCTATCATTTTCAAAGCTCTTTTTTGAATTCTATCGAAAAGCCTCAGGGAGGTTATAGGAGCACCTGCGCAAATATAAGAGTTGTACTCGAGTTTTTGACGAATGAATTTCTTAAATCGTTGGAGAAGAAAGCATTGAGTTTTAGAAGCATTAAATTCTACACGGTTTTTAAATCCCATTGGACAATGCTGTCAAGATCAGAATTAAATGAGCTAATCATACGCTGCCGTTCTAGTTCAACATCCGAAAAATGAAAAGCTGAGGGTACTATTGTGGGGTCTGACAGAACAGGCTCACCTGCGATTAGTCCAAAATGCTTCTCTTCCCCTTTATATAAGGTGGGACCAAATTAAAAGACTCTTAGTCCCTTAATATAAAACTTTATTTAATATTTGATACTCTAATTATTAAATCGATTTAAGAGAATTTTATTTCTTGTTAAAATTTATTTGAGAGATTTTTTTTATGTGACTTCAATTTGCGTGCGACTTGTCAGAATGGCGAATGACTGTAGTATCGCGACGAGGCGACGCACGGCCAAAGGCAAACACATTATCCGTCAACAAGGTAAGTACATGTTCAGTTAACTTGGGATTTAAATTTTGGACGCGTTCCAAGAAATGCAAATAAGTGCACCAGATGCTGGACTGCTGGTTCACACGTAGCGAGTGCAGCAGATGTTGCACTGCCGATTATACACTACACTATCGTCAGCAAAACAATTTATTGGATTAGAAGTTTCAGACAGGAGATCATTGATAAAAATAAGGAAGAGAGTCGGAGACAAAACGGAGCTCTAGTGCACACCAGCATTTATTTAATGAATATCAGACTTGAAACCATCCAATACAACTTGTATTGAGCGGTTCGAAAGGTAGTTTCTAATCCAACGTAGAAGATAATCATCAATTCCAAATGCACGCATTTTCAATAAGAGAGCTAGGTGCCAAACTCTATCAAATGCTTTTGAAATATCAAGCGTAATAATTTTACATTCTCCAAAACCATGTAAAGATTTGCGCCACTGTTCGGTGAGATACTGCGGACTTCGGAGACTTACTTCTGATACCCTGATAGCCTCTTTACAGCTCGATTCAAACCAAGAATTCTCTTTTGGTTGGCCGATCAGCCTGCAACGTCCCGAATCTGGGTTTGCTCGTCAACAAGCTGAGTTAGTTGGTTTAACTCAGCAAAGATCTCAACGTACCTTCCTTCGGGTGTTGTCTGGCCATAAAAGCGGAGCCAAGAAGAATTGTGTAGATTGAAATCGCCCGCAATGACGATTTCAGTGTGAGGATAGAGGGATACAATTCTTTCAATGGAGTCGGACAGGTTATCGAATTCGTTAGAAGTTGATATTCTATCTAGGTTTGGACTCCGATAAATAAAACAGGTTTGAATGATATGCTTTGTGACCAGAAATTTAAGCCACATGAAATTAAAGTTTGTGTTTGAGCACAAACCACAATCGTTGGTACAGCGTAGACATGTGCAGCACAGAAATTCCTTCTGAGGCCCCGAATGTTGCTGTAATCGATGCCAAACTCACCCATCAGTTAATAGACACAAAACTAGTAAAAAACCAAATCAGACAGTTAACTATCAAGCATGTCAAATCCAAATTCCAACTGAAACTTTTCCATAGCAATTTATCATCAGTGTTATGCCTTGTTGACAAACTGCTACCGATCCGCTTTTCGTTAATTGGAAAAAACAAACACTAATTAATCTTATATCGATGGCTGCGAACACTGTGAGGGAGATCAACACAGGGGTAAAGTTGAGATTATAATGAAGTGTGTAATTATATATTTGAATATTTAAATTTGGCAAAGCTCTCACATTGAAACATTGTTCATTAAGTCTTACTTACTTTTTATATAATAAAGTTAGTTGCAGTGTGTTCTTACTTTAAATCGGTCTTTTTATTTAGTTCTAATAGCTAGATTTTTAATAAGTTATTGGCCCAGATAACGCGAGAAGTTAGAGGTCATATTTTTTCAGCTTTATTTTTGTAAAAAATTTTTTGTTTTCGAAGATTTTCACAAATTTTTAGGACATTTGTCATATAAAAGTTCCTTTGAGAGCTAAAAATATATAATATATAAAATATGGATATTATTCTCATGATTTCAAGTGATTAAAATACTATTAATCGAAATGAAATATGCCGTAGTTGGCCATCCAAGCTACTTTTAATCAAAAAAAAACTGTTGACATTGGCGCCTGCCTGGCAACTTTACACACCCTAAGCGGAGAATCGACACGTCTCGTGAGCGACGTCTCGCCAAAAAAGATAATTTTTTTATTATAATTTGCGCGCGCTCAAGGGGATGGTGTACCCTTTATATGTTGTTCAACACAGCGCGGGCGTGAAGGATAGGGATGGGAAGGGAAAGGTGTATGGAAAGGTATGTGGTGCGAGGTACTGAGACTGAAGGTGGTGGTTGTCTCAGATTTTATCTCCAGGGTTGGCGGCTGGGCTAAAGCGGAGCGGAGTTAGAATCCTGAGGACGAGAGAAATAAAGTTAGGATTTTCGTGTTCTAGAGAGTGGAACCTTATCGCACAAAATAAGCGTTCTAGAATCCCTTTATTGTCAACCACCAGCCAGACCAACCAGCCAGACCAACCAGCAAAATTTACAAAATAAACCAACGACCACCCATTGAAATTCAAGTTTATCCTTCTAAGAGTTACTGAAATAATTTTCGGAACGACATTCCTATTTATACTTTTTGTTGGATTCTCATCGGAGTTGTAAAGATTGCAGTCTTTTAGGTACTAAAATTTACTAAAATTTATTAAAATTTAAATTTCGCACATAACTCGCGTAGTTTTGATCCTAGAAGAAAAAGTCATAGACAAAACTTTTAAAACAACACATACAAAACATACAAAACATACAAAAAATGTTAAAGAACTTTTTCGATGACAACGTTCGTTTAAGAGTTATAGCACAAAATCTAAATTTTCATTAAAAACAAGATGGCGACAAAAAAAGGTTCACAAATGTGAAAAATGTGTTGTTGAGCTTGTGTGATGTTACATTTGCAATTTATATTGAAAACAAAAAAATATTTTTTTTGCACCATTCCAATACAAAATATTTTTTTGAAAACGACAAAAAAAATTAGCACCACCCTAATACAAATTATTATTTTTTTTCGAAAGTTTGTTCTTAACAATAACCACGTGGATTTATCCATCCGATACCCCACAACCTGTGCTTTTATAAGTACAAGTCTTAGGTATTTTATTCAAAAGACTAAAAAAAGTTAATTAACTTACAATAAAAGACTACGGGCCATTTGCTGAAACGAATCTTAAATATTTATGTTCAACCTAAGCGCTTATGTTCTACTTTTTCCTCTGCGTAAACTGTCACATAAGAGTTTATGTGGAACATAAGTATTTATGTTCTGTATCAGCAAATGAGCCTAAGACCAGTTAAGAAGTACTACAGTTAATTAACTTTTAGTCAATTAACTGCTAATAACAGCTAAAATATTAGTACTGATTGTTGACTGTGCTGACTGTTTTTGCAGTTAAAGTACCCAGACACAGTATTAACTTGTTAATATTATGTTAGACTGTAATGATAAACATTACACATATCATATAGCCTACCAACCTCATTTTAAGGATTCCCAATCCCAGGTCCAAAAGTAGTGAGAGTGACAACTGCTATCTCAGGTTGTGTTAATAGTGACAACTGCTATCTCAGGTTGAGTTTGCAGTGACAACTGCTATCTCAGGCTGTGTTTTATAGTGACAACTGCTATCTCAGGCTGTGTTTTACAGTGACAACTGCTATCTCAGGTTGTGTTCTATAGTGGATACTGCTATTTCAGTCAAACTAGTTATAAGCTTATGAATTGTATAACGTAGAAAATAAGTAGTAATTATTACCCACAATGAAACATTGTAAAACAGTGTAAAACTGGAGTAATAAATAAAGTGAATAAAATATTACCTCAAAAGCTAAAGTTTGTTGCTTCTTTAGTTAAACCCTGGATCCGACGAGTATACCCCAGCCTATGACAAAAAGCATTCTCACAAATGGCGCCCGAGCAGGGACATCATTGACATTGATTCACCCGTTTCCGTACCGACCGACCGACCGTTCCTGAAGAACCAACCATCATTGATGTCCAAACCTAACCAACGTTCCACACGTTCCAGTATAGCAGTAATACTCTGTCCCAGAAAATCAACCGATAACTCACCGTCTCACACCGAGAAGACTATGCCGCCTAAACAAGATCCTAAAACCGACCAGATCTTTTTGGGTAACCCCAACGATAGAAATATGGAGCACTGGGATGATGATTTCAATGTCCATGACAACATATGTTGGATATACCTCTTAAGGAAGCAGGAACTGATTGAGAGAATGGCCCAAAAGGGATTAGACACCAAGGCCACTGTTGGCATACTTCGACAGCGTTTCAGCTCATTCGTCAAAGAGTCTCGTACCCGTCGTTCAACACAGAATCTCTGTGAGGAAATCTCACAACTTGTACAGGAAAGAATAATTCCCGACGAAGCCGAAACCCCCGAGTTAACTAACCCAGATCAAGTGAGCACCGTCCCAGAAAGCAATATACCAGCCACCGATACAGAACTCCGCAATCACCAAAGAGCTATTGATAACCACCACACTGACTTGCCACGGCAGTCAACTATCCAATCATCTTCTTCCTTTCTCCCAGGCTATCAACTGCCAGAATCATACTCACTGAATCAATCAGGACATCCAAGACTGAATTTAAGCCGAGAAGCCGAAAAAATGAACGTTGTTCGAAAATGGGGTCTTCGATTTGATTCATCAGGAATTGCTCTCGAATTTATGGGGCGTATCGAAGAATTAATTTCCTGCTTTGCTATCCCAACCAATAATGTTCTAAAAACACTACCGGAAATTTTTCGAGGTACTGCTTTAGAATGGCTACGAATGCATAGAGATGAATTCCAGACTTGGGAACAATTTCGACAAGCATTTTTGCGATATTTTCTCCCCACCCGTTTCGTACATAAACTCGAGGATGAAATAATGCGGAAAAGGCAAGGACCCCGATAATCCGTCAAAGATTTCATACGAAGTGTGGAATACCTGATCCGACAACACCCGAAAATGGAACTAACCGAAAATGTGGATAGAATCTATGACAGTCTCAGGACTGAATACAGACTCCACATACGCCGTAGAGATTTTCAAACGCTTGAAGAGCTGACAGAATTGGCCGATGAGTTGGAATTCGTTCGAGCAGAAGAACGAAGCCAGAGGCCAGCCGGTGCTACCAATGTGCAAAATTCACCTTGGAAAAATTCACGGCCCGTCACCACATCAAAATTAGGCAGCTAAGAGAAACAGCTACCAACAAATGGTTAAGCCACCAGCAGCAACAACAAGTCCCGGCCGGACCGCAAATATATAATAGCCCGTCAATAACCTCAACCTTGTATACCAGACCAGACCCAGGAAAAACAAAACCGGACGATGATGACGATAATGACGTGCTCATCATCGAGCCTGATGAATCCGACCTACCCGATCACATCCACAAGAAGAAAAATGAAAATACCGAAGCTACGCCCAAGGATCCGTTTCGAGGGATAAACGTAAAAAAGCATCGTCTATTTAAGCAAAATTGCAGACCTCAAATTTTTTTTATCAAGATGGCGTTTGGAAAAGTTGACGTAGTGATCAACAACCACGTCGTGACATTAACATATAAAAACAAACAAAAAACGTTAAACATATAGAATAGGTTAAGCATTTGTTATATACAAAGTTATAAAGAAGGTTTTTTTTTTTGTTAAGTTTTAGTTAAGAATTTTTTTTGTTATAAATTAACAAAAATGTATACATATTTACAAAAACAAATGAAAAATTTAAAACTGAAAAGAAAAAAGAATGAAATCAGAAAAAAAATAAGAAAGCAAAATATATAAAAAAAAAATAATAATAAAATGAAATGAAATGAAGAAAAAATTATTATGAAAAAAAAAATAATGAAATGAAATGGAGAAAAAAACTATTATGAAAAAAAAACGCTAACCCCATTCCCCAACAGGTCATGGGAACAAGAAGATACTGCGCTGTTGCAGACGACAACAATGGAAGTCAACGGGCGAGTTCTAATCCAAATACCAGGCACTGCATCCTACCGCGCCTTTTGCGGGTAGCACCGATGGACGGGTTTGAAACCCACACACTTCATCCTACCGCGCCTTTTGAGGGTAGCACCGATGGACATCGATGAATGGGTTTGAAACCCAAACACTACATACTACCGCGCCTTTTGCGGGTAGTACCGATGGACATCGACGGATGGGTTTGAAACCCACACACTGCATCCTACCGCGCCTGTTGCGGGTAGCACCGAAGGACATCGAGGGACAAGGGTGACACCCTTTATTAGACACATAATGATACCGAGATATAGACGAGAAGGTTCTCGTCTCCGAAAGAACACAAATCACACAGACACAGACACACACACACACCAGATCACTATACTAGGCCATGTATTTCTATAGTATGGATTTTTTCTATCATATTATAATTCACATTTACTTGTTACAAAAATATTATTAAGTAGAAACATAAAATGGAGTAGAATTCAGCTGTGCTTGAGGTTGGACGTACCAATCTTCTGTACAGAGTATATCTCCACATTTTAACGGACTAAGAATTCCCAATCCCAGGTCCAAAAGTAGTTAGACTGATAACTGCTATCTCAGGTTGTGTTTATAGTGACAACTGCTATCTCAGGTTGTGTTTTATAGTGACAACTGCTATCTCAGGTTGTGTTTATTGTGACAACTGCTATCTCAGGTTGTGTTTTATAGTGACAACTGCTATCTCAGATTGTATTTTATAGTGACAACTGCTATCTCAGGCTGTGTTTTATAGTGACAACTGCTATCTTAGGCTGTGTTTTATAGTGACAACTGCTATCTCATGCTGTGTTTTATAGTGACAACTGCTATCTCAGGGTGTGTTCTATAGTGGATACTGCTATCTCAGTCAAACTAGTTATAAGCTTTTGAATTCTATAACGTAGAAAATAAGTAGTAATTATAACCCACAATGAAACATTGTAAAACAGTGTAAAACCGGAGTAATAAATAAAGTGAATAAAATACAACCTCAAAAGCTAAAGTTTGTTGCTTATTTAGTTAAACTCTGGATCCGACGAGTATACCTCAGCCTATGACAAAAAGCATTCTCACAAGACACAGCATTAACTTGTTAATACTGTTAAGTTAATTAACTGTGACTTAACTGACTGCATTACCAAGGTACTGCAGTCTTTTACAACTCTGATTCTCATAATAAGCTCCAGCCAATCAGAGCTTTTTATTTTCCATGATTCTCACCGAATAGAGTGACGTAACCAAATTATTTTATAGTTGTGTAAATAACCCGTGAATTTTTTGTTCGTCCTCGTTGCTTCTCAGATAATCGAGTGACCTAAGCAAAAGTATTGATAGTGCTGTCTTCAAAAACTACAAAAGGGGAGGAGTGGTGATCTTGATTGGCTAATTTCAATTTAATGCGCTGTCGTTTAGTAGAAAATCGGCGTGATTTCGTAATTCGGAATTTTGTGAATCGGGAATTTGTGAATCGAGATTTCGTACCCAACCCTTTAAAAAAAAACCAAATGATGATGTCTCAACACACATATCCAGGTTAGAGAACATTGGCAGGCAGCTAAGAGATATTGGGGAAAAAATTTCTGAAAGTTGAACAGAACGAAAGTTTTGATGACACTTCCAAGTAATTTTAAGCACTTTTTCTGTGCATGGGAGTCGACAGCAAAAGAGGAGCAAACCTTGGAAAATCTAACGTCGCGATTGGTCGTGGAAGAGACACGCATGTCATCGCATGCGACGAGTTCATCCTATGTTATAGTTGCAAAGCAAAAGTCAAAGAAAAAATATCCAGTCATCAAATCGGGGAAAGTGTTTCTTTTGTAATGAGCATGGCCATTGGAAGAGCGATTGTCGTAAGATTTAATTAAAGGCTTTTGATTGTGTTGTGTTTTTAAATCCCTATTGCTTGAAATGATTGCGTATTTTAAAATATTGAAATTCAATTATTAAGCAAAGCATTAGTCTTAGTAAAACAAACTAAAGTTAAAAGTTTTTTTGTGCTGCAAATTTGTGTTTTAAGTGCAACTTTGCCCAACGTCCCCAAACGTCATCATACAGAGAGAGTTTGGCTTGCCTCCATCTGCTGTTGAACTTTAAACATTGCTTGTGTGACAAGTCATCACTTTCCTCTCCCCGGTGAGTTCTTCATTAGTCTATGTTCTGCCGAGTAAGATTTCAGAAAACTACACACAACAATTTTGTTTTTTCTTCTTGTTTGTTGCATTCATCTGTCAGCTGTGTGACATCTGTTTTCATCCTGCCAATGCATTACTTATAAACTGCAAGTCATCATCCAACTACTTGACATTTAGTACAGCGCCATCTTTCGTGTACTAGATATTTCTATACCTGATCTACATTATCGACGTGCTTGATTTTTCGAACAGGGTGATCAGTGTCTTTGAGAATAAGAAAAATTACATACTTGAAAATTTAAAAGGGAATTTGAAAAATTATTGAAATCTTCCAAAAATTTATTATTAAAGGACTATGGCAAATTGTGCATCGTGTGGAAACATTGCCGATTATATGATTGACTCAATTATGTGTAGCGGAAAGTGTAGGAGAATTTTTCATGTTCAATGTAATGATATTCCGTTTAGTACCATCAAACTTTTTAAGAATAATAAATCTTTTTATTACTTCTGTGACGATTGCGACCCATTCGCATACAATAACATTGTTCGTGATGTTCTCCAAACTGCAAAGCACCTTGAAAATGTGCAAAAGCAATTAACGTTGCTTTCTGACAAAGTTGAAAATATTATTTCTCAACCGCAATCACAAAATAGAAAAACAAGAAGCAAAGCAAAAAATTTGATTGCTAATCTACAACCTAATACCAAAACGCCGACTAAACGGAAAAATGATGAGATTGATGACCAAAATTGTGATGAAAATCAGGTTAAAAAAAAGGTTGCTACATCTATATTTACTGATTTAATTATGCATCGTCCAATTACCAACTTTAACTTTAATAAAGAATCAGAAGCTCCTCCTTCGCTCCTGCCTACGTTACCAACAGCATCAGACACTATCACTTCCCCTTTACCATCTGTATGTCCATCAAAATCGCTAACAGCAAGTGTTCCTGTCCAATCGTACATTACGTTATCGTCTTCTCAAACATCTTTACACCCACCTGCCACTGAACGTATGGACTGTCAAATTCCATCAATAAACTCTTTAAATGTTACAAAGGGAAATTTATTAAATGACATAACAATACCACAACCAAATCTAACGGTGAATAATAATGCAAAATGTATATCTCCAATTGAGTCTGGACTGAAAATAGTCGAAGGACAAAAAACAATCTTTGTTTCTAAACTTGACCCCCAAACGAATGCTTTAGACATCAAAAACTATATTAAAAATAAACTTGGCTCGACTAAGAATATATATGTTGAAAAAATGATCCAGCGGAATTACTCCAAATACTCTTCGTTTAAAATAAAGGCGCCAGATTCTTTATTTCATCTTCTGAACTCTTCATCTTTTTGGCCTAATGGTATTATTATGCATGAATTTGAAAAAAGGTCCTCTAAGAACCAAAGCAAAAATTTTCCACATCATCTGACAATGCGAAATCTCAACCGAAGCAGCTACAACTACTAATATATTACCAAAATGTTAACGGACTAAGGACTAAAACAAGCAATGTTTATAAAAATATAAATAATATTCCTCACGATGTTATTGTACTAACGGAAACATGGTTGAAACATGGTCAATACCGGAAGCTTCTATACATAATTATATTTTAAAACTTGACGAATGTTATAGTCCTGGCCCAGATGGTGTACCGTCCTATATGTTGAAGAAATGTGTATCCTACCTGTCTTATCCGTTATTTATTCTTTTCAATGAGTCACTTAAATGTTCAAAATTTCCTTCTCTTTGGAAATATTCATTTCTAACACCAATACATAAGAAAGGCCCCAAGAACTTAATAACGAATTATCGCCCTATTGCAAAACTTTCAGCTATTCCTAAATTGTTTGAGTCTATAGTCTGTGATGTCCTTTCATTTAATTGTTTTTCTGTTATATGTGAAAACCAACATGGTTTTGTGAAAAAAAAATCAACAGTAACTAATTTATTGGAATTCTCCACATTTTGCTTAGATGCTTTCGAAAAACACTTACAAGTGGATTGTATCTTTACAGATTTTAGTAAAGCTTTTGACAAGTTGAGTCATGTAATACTTTTAAATAAATTAAAGAAAATTGGACTTAATGATAATTTTGTATTGTGGATAGCTTCATACCTTAAAGATAGATACTACAGTGTTGTGTTTAGGAATAATCGCTCACATCAATTTAAAGTCAATTCTGGTGTACCTCAAGGGAGCCATCTTGGTCCTTTGTTGTTTGTGTTATTTATTAATGATCTTCCCCCTATACTAAAACATTCAATGTCGTTAATGTATGCTGATGACGTTAAAATATTCCGAGTAATAGAGACCATTACAGATTGTGAAAAACTGCAGGACGATTTAAAAACATTTTGGGAATGGTGCAATAAAAATTGCTTGTTTTTAAATATTGACAAGTGTAAGACAATGTGCTTTACACGCAAACGTAATATACTTAATTATGACTATCTCCTCAATTTGTCACATTTGTGTAGACTGTCTAGTTTTTCGGATCTTGGAATCATACTAGACTCAAAACTATCTTTCATTGATCACTATAATCATATAATTAAAAAAGCAAACAAAACACTTGGTTTCGTCAAAAGATTTTCCCGTGAGTTTCGTGATCCATATGTTATCAAAGTTCTTTATGTTTCTTTTGTAAGGCCAATCCTTGAATATGCGTGTGTAGTTTGGTCCCCTTACTATTCAATACACATAAATAGAATAGAAAGTATTCAGCGTCGATTTTTAAGATTTTCCCTCCGTTTTCTTCCCTGGTCAGATAGAGTTATATTACCTCCTTATGCTCACAGACTTCAACTGATAAATCTTCCAACTCTTTCTGTTCATAGAGAGTATTTGCAGTTCTGTTTTATAAATGGAATACTAAATGGATCAATTTCATCTCCACCAATTCTGTGTCGAATAAGTTTCAACATTAGTCGAACTAGTTTAAGAAGAAATATACCTCTTTACACTATTTTTAGCAGATCAAACTATGGCGATAACAGTCCTCTTAACCAATTAATAAAACTTTTTAACAAGTCCTCAATCCTTATTTTGTCCACAGACGACAACCTCAAATCATTAAAATTCAAACAAAATTTCTTTTTCCAAAACCAATAACTTTATTTGTTAATGCTTATTTAGTTTTTAAGCAAATATTATATATTTTTATTTGTAATGTTAACGTTAGCATTTAACGTATTAAATAAACTAGAACTAAACTAGAAATGTGGCGGGTGATCATAGAAAGTGGACTGGAACTAAATATTAGGTACGTGTTCTGTCTACAAATAATGAAAAACAAGCTTACTCGTTGAATTTAGTTTTATTAATACGCTAGGTATAACACAATTCATTAAACATTTCGGTTATTCTATGTAAGGCACATAAGATCGGATGATTTGCAGGAATTCAGTTATTCTTTAACAATATAGTGAACAGAGATAATGATCATTAATATCAAAAAGATTGTAAACTTCTCATCCGAGATTATTTACATTATTTCATAACAATATCAATTATACTACATTACGAAGGGAAGATGCACTTGTATGCAGCATTGATGAAAAATGACTGGAAGTTCAAGTGAGGGAAGAAGAGGTACACTGGTATTGGGTTTAGTTAGTTCACGATGGAGTTCAGATGAGGTGCAGAGACGAGGTAGTGCGATAGACGAACCTGACCAAAGTCGATTAACTCGAAATCAAGGTGAGGTCCAAAGGGAAGCTTTAATCTGTTGCGATACGTCAACTACAAGGTATAGCACAAGAAATGCGAACTGGTACTTGGATTCTGGTGCTAGTGACTATATGACGTGTATAAAGAACGGTTTGCATACTATAGCGAGTTTATGGATCCTGTTGCCATTAACATAGGGAGCGGAGAGAAGATATTTTCGCAGCGCATTGGCGACAGAAATATTCTTGCTTGTGGAGCGAAAAACATTTATCTGATATTCTGTATGTCCCAAAGATTTCTATGAATCTATTTCCACAGATAATCTTGAGTGCAGGTTTGTGAAGAAGGATGGTTTAGTTTTGGATGTAGGGCAGCTCTTTAAAATGTGTGTTTAAGGTCCAAACACCGACTTTTGTGGAATTGAATGTGACTTATCAGGTCACTCAAAATTTGGCATAAACATATGGCGCACCAAAACGTTGTACGTCTTGTCGCAGAACTAATGCCAGTTAAAGGGTCTTGTGTGGCTGAGCTGAATATGGATAACCAGGGAGCAATCCGGCTAGTTAAAAATCCGGAGTTACATAAGCGCAGAAAACACATTAATGTGCGCTATACTTTATTCGTGAAAGGTATGAGAGAGGAGATTTCCAAATCAACTATGTTCCTTCTGAAGATCAAATTGCAGACATTTTTACCAAAGCCTTAAATAAAAATAAGTTTGAAAAATTTAGAGATTAATTGGAGTGGTAAATATTCCATTTTAAAGTTAATTAATTATTAATGTTGAAATTAAAATTATTCAAAAGTGGGAGTTTTGAGATTATAATGAATTATGTACATTAGATAAGATTTAAGATTGAAGTGATTTTTATTTAAAATTATATTTGAAATCAATTAATAATTACAAAATTAAATATAGGTATTGCCGTACGCCAGATTGACAAATACTTACATAATTCTGGTTAATTTTTAACAGTTAAAACATAAATAGTAATGAGCAAATCACAGATAAAGTATTAAATATTATAAGTGTATTAAAACGTTTCATTAATTAGCATCTCTCGATACGCCATCGCAACCTTACAATAATTAAAGAGTTTCGATACTTCAATTTCATTTATTGCAACCAAAAAGAATCTTCTTGTTTCTATCAACACCGGACATCTTCCTAGAAAGTGCAGCACATTTTCTCTTTCTTTCTGATTACACAGATAACCTAATACTTATTATTATGTACGTATTTGAATAGTGAATTTTGGCAATGGCCTCATATCTCACTGGAAACATTGTTCAATTGTTCATTAAGTTTTACTTTCTCTTTATATAATAAAGTTAGTTGCAGTGTGTTCTTACTCAAAGTCGGTCGTTTTATTTAGTTCTAATAGCTAGATTTTCAACAGGGTGAATAGCTATGCAATATTTATTAACATTTATTATTTCTCTATTCAACTTAACGTACATTTTTATTTATAAAAATGAATGGTGCTACAACGTCATTGTGTCCAATGAAGTGTATTTGTTATGTGGGTACTAATCAACCTCTGAAAGCATTTAGCTTAAAATGTCTATTTTGCTTCACACTAAGGCTCATCATGAGGGATTCTCCGGGTTGAACTTAGAAAACATCGATAAGCTTTCCGGTTTGGGATTCTTCCATGCCTGAGGCCAGTTGCATTCATTTAATCCAGAAATTTTTTGCGCCTGCCCTCCTTCCGCGATAGTGATGGAGGAAGAAGGGTTTTTGCCTTTCGAACTGGTTTCTCAGGGCTTTTTCTATTTAAATGATAGTACCAGCTAAATTGGTCATGCTGTATTATGTGCAAGATGGATTTTCTTTCTTCTTATTCGATCAGGCTTTGTCATGCAAAGCATCTTATTTCAGCTGCGGTAAATTACTCTCATATTTCTTGTACATTGTCCAACACTGCAAGCGCTGGACGCACAACTGTCGCGTAGAGCTTTCCTTTCAACTTAGAGGGTATTTTCTGATCACAAAAGATGGCACATTCACCCCCCCCCCTCTCCTACTTAAAAAAGCTTATTCGTATACTATGTTGGATGTCTTCATCCAACTATGCTATCAACATGCTATTGATTACAGATTCACAATACTAAAACTTTTCAAAGCACTTTTTCATTCAATAGATGTCTGGAATAGGTCTGTGTGGATCAGAAAATATGCAGCATAATTATTCGGTTTCTTAGTTCCGATGTAGTATTCCAAAAAAACTTGATTAAATAAGCATTATCAAGAATGTGTTTCTAGGTTTGAAAAAAGGTAGGTATAATATAAAAAATTTCTTAAATGTTCGCCAGGAGACAAATGTCTTCCCTAAAAATGCTATAAGAAACGAGCATAAGGTTATCACATGATTTTATTCAGCTTGACGAATCTTGAAATTTGATCTGTGTATATTGTAATCATCGATATTTCTGTCTCCTTCAGTCTGGCAATTGAGGATTAGGAATTCTTTGCACAAATTTTATCAATTTTTTTTTGTAATACAATCATTTTTTTATGAATAAAAAAAATTACTTTATTACAAAGATTTGTTTTTCTAGGTCACAAATCAAGCGTATAGTTTGGTGTGAAACTAGAACTTAATGAACAAACATAACAGAAATCTATGCACAAACTGGCAGTTTCCCTTGCTGCAGTGGTGCCGTAGGCTTGGGATACGATTACAGCAATCCAACAGTGCATTATTATATTGATGTAAAGCTAAATAAAGGGTCCGCCAAATAACTTTTTTTTTTGAAAATGCTACAAAAAAAACTATTGAATATTTTCTCAAATTTCTTTTTTTATTTGAAAGTACAATCCTTCCGGTTAATAATGGAAAATAATTTCATTCAAATGGCTGCCTTGGCTGGCCATGCAGTAGCCTACACGATCGGTCCAATTTTTAAGCACATTATCGATTGTGTGCAGCTGTATTTCACCAACGGCTTCATGAATATTGTCCTCTAATGCGTCAATTGTCTCTGGCTTGTCGGCATAACACTTATCTTTTACGGAACCCCACAAATAAAAGTCCAACGGTGTCAAATCGTAGCTCCAAGGTGACCAAACGACAACAGCTCTGCGGCTGATAATGCGATCTTCAAAAACATCGAGTGTAACTTCGGCTGTGTTGCATGTAGCGCCGCCGTCTGTTGAAACCAAATGTTGCCAATATCCTCCTCTTCAATTTTTGTGAACGAAAATTCGCTCAACATGACCCGATAACAATCACCATTGACTGTCACGGCTACTCCTTGCGCATTTTCGAAAAAATGGCCCAATTATGTCTCTGGACCAAAATCCGCACCATACAGTGACTCGGGTGTACGCACTGTTTTTGACTTTTCACGATGCCAGTTTCTTTCAATTTTTTCACAAGATAACGAACATACGGAGCTGACGGTGCTTCTCTTCTTCCAAAATCCGTACGCAAGTTTTGCACACATTCTGCAACATTACCATGATTTTCAAAGTAATGTTGCAATATATCCCAGCGTTGTTCAAGCGTATACACAACCATATTCTTTCAGCGGAAGGATAAAACTAATTATCTGTGGAATCAGACATAAGCTAAGTGTTACCATTCACGAAATAAGCACTAGTTGAAAAAAAAAACGTTAGGTGGAGGACCCTTTATTATTCCTTGTTAACATTTCTTTCTAAAACAAGAAATTAATTTTTAAAAGTTATTTTATTGGAAAGACAAGACCGAAATACAAAAATCGTGTAGATAGAAATAATATTTAAGTCTTAATAAATGGAAAAACCGATAGCTATAATCAACGCGACGCCTTACTTATTGGTAGTGTTTTAAAGATTCTCTCAAAAATGTATATTACAACTAGCTGACCCGACAGACTTCGTCCTGTCAAAAAGATTTGTAATGTGGCAGTTTTTGTGCCTACGTATTTTAAAAAATCCTCCTGAACAGAACCGTCACCCTGGTGAATGGGCGTTGTGAATAAAAAATAATTAAATAAAACATATATAAGGATTTAAAAGTAAGTAATCGCTTTATTGTTAATCATGTGAATCATAATTATTATTATTATCATTGTAGTGCTTTGTGGTATACGATGGTTTTTGTTTGATTACCTGGCGCATAGATAAACAAATCTGATGGTTTTCCAACACGGGAACAGGCAACATACAATTGACCATGTGAGAAACATGGGTTTTCTAGATTAATACCACAAACACTTAATGATTGCCCCTGGGACTTGTTTATAGTCATAGCAAAAGCAAGCCGCACTGGAAACTGTAGTCGTTTAAACTCAAATGGCACATCAGTCGGAATCATTGGGATGCGCGGTATGAGAACATCTTCTCCTTTATACTTTCCTTTGAGTATAGTTGCTTCTATCACATTGTTTAGTAATTTTTTTATCGCTAACCGTGTACCGTTGCAAAGACGCGCTTGGTTGATATTTCGCAACATTATAACCACCGATCCAACCTTTAATTGAAGATTGTGAGGTGGCAATCCTGGTAAATCCAGCGAGTTTAAAAATTCCGGTGGATAGTTGACTACATCATCTTGATTAGTAGCCGAATCAACTGATTTATATATCCTCAATTCGCCTGTAATTTATTCTTGAATTTTGAAATTTAATTCATTTACATTTATGTTTTTTGCAGCTAATATATGTAGCTCGTTGGCTCAACGAATTATGGTTTCTGTAATTTTGAGAAACTGGAAAAACCGCCTAATAAGTTCATCTTTTGACAACATCTTTGAGCGAAGTTAATGCAGCCAGTCAAGATGTCTATAGGAAATCTGCCATTACGAATGTCAATGAATTGCTTAGAGAATATGTTTCCAGATTGGTCATTTTGCAACTCGACACGCATATTCTTGCTTAAATGAAGTACTTTGACATGTTTCCACAAATTGGAGGACTTTAGACATGCATTGAGTTCATCAGCTGGCGTTTATCGTGGAATCACTGGCAATGTTTGAAGAAAATCTCCTGCTAATAAAATCATTGCACCACCAAATCGGTTATTATTGCTCCGTAGATCTTTTAAGGTTCTGTCTAAAGCCTCCAAAGATTTTTTATGTGCCATCGTGCATTCATCCTAAACAATCAATTTACATTGCTGCAAAACCTTTGCCATTGCAGAGTTCTTCGAAACGTTGCAGGTTGGAGTTTCATTGCTTTGCATATTTAATGGCAATTTTAGTGCTGAATGGGCTGTTCGACCACCTTCAAGCAAAGTTGCTGCGATTCCCGACGAAGCGAGTGCAAGTGCGCGAGTTTCGGAACGCGACATTAAACTCCTCCAACTATGTATTCTGTGCTCCAACGCACACACGCACATTGTTTTGATAGATATGATCTTTGACGTTAGGAACACACCTACATTGCTTAGACAACAGTGAGTGCTTGTAATTTAATATGAACTTTATACCATAGCAATAAATTGACTACGTTTTAGTTACAAATCATTTGTATGGGAAAAAGAAAGGGGCTATTTTTAGGGTTTTTCCAGCAATAATTCTAATTTTTCTCGCCGTAAAAACCATCCTTGAACTTCAACGAACATTTTAAAAAAAGAATTGGCCAAATTGGTCCAGGCGTTGTTGAGTTATGCGCTTACCAACACATTTTGCGATTCATTTTTATATTATAGATTAAATATTTTAATAATTAAAAAGTATCTTAAGAAAAGTATAAAATCTAAATAAAACAGTAGATATATAATAATTTAAATTTTTTTTTATATAAAATTTATGTGAACAAATTTAAACTTACCTTCAGTTAAATGGACAAATCTGCAATTTAACCGACTGCACATAGATCTATTAAAATCTTGGCACACCGGGAGGGTGTCCAGTAACTAGAATGTTTTATCAGAAAAAGAGAGAATGAAACAAAAATGTGTTAGAACCTCAGAATTTAATTAAAAAAAGTTTCAAATATATATGCAAAAATGTATTAGCCAAAATATATTAGAAATAATAAACTCGTATTTGTTTATTTTGTATTAGTTTTTTCTTGTAATGATTGCACTTTTTTTTAATAAAATAACAAATCACTTATACTCCTATTAAAATTATTATAAAATGTAAAATACATATATTTTCTTATTTAAGCTTCTTTGTAGTAAATTTTTCTCTCTTGTGTTTCAATGTCGTAAAGTTTTTCATATTTGATAAAAAGCACATAGCAAAAGTGTTATTATTGACTATTCGTAAGAAAATTAAGCAGCAAAAGAATTTAAAATATTTTAAATTTAAAGCACGTACACAGAAAGTATAAAAAAAAACTTATTAAAATAGCAATATAAGAAAAGTTTTCAAACAATAACGATAAAAATTTAAAACAAATAAACTCACATTATATTTCTTAGCTTTTGGTCTGAATTTATATTTTCTGGAATTAAACTATTGTTACTCTACATTTAACGTTTTATATTTTGAATAATTTTCAAATTGATTGCTGGTACTCTGTTTTGTTTTGATTTAATGCTTTGCTTTTATTTATGAACAATTTTGTGGATGCGATAAGGATGTATTATTGCACAGAAACATATCCTAATAGGTGGCACTAGAAAAAGTAAGTAGGATGCAATTTGAATTATGTTTTAATTATTTAAGTAACATACATATACAATACATATATACATATGTATATTTATATATATACATATATAGGTATATTTAAATTTTTGGAAAGCTATTGAAAGGTTATTGAGTATGTATGAACAGTTTTTAAAGCCATAACGTAACCATATTTCGAATGTGTATTGAATTTGCCTAGAGCAGGAATTTTGGCAAATTATATTAAAAAATATTTTAAAATAATGCAACGGAACTATATTTTTGGTTTTAAGAAGCCAGCACAAAAATATAATTTCTGTTTAATTATTATTTTATTTTGTTAAGAAATAAATAAACGATAAATAAAAACACATACACATTTTATTTAAACAAAAACAAAATTTAATAAAAAGGTATTTAAAATAGAGATATGAAACTATGTTTTTGCGTACAAATATATTTTGTCAGAAATGGATTTTTACCTAATAACATATATAATGCCGTTCATTAGAATAGGACACTGAGAGTATAATACACCCGTCTCTGGAGAGGCTGAAATTTAATAATGTATTGAGTTTTTGTTTTAAATTTTTGCGGTTATAAATTAACGTTTTATACTATGAAAACAGCGAAGGTAGGAAGGATGGTTATACAATATACATAGTTTAATTTTTTTTACTTAAGACGGAGTTGCTTAATAATAATATTATAGGTTTCACCCAAAAAAAGGTTTTTTTTAGACTTAGAAAATTTTTAAATTTACATACATACATACCTATGTATGTATGTATGTATGTACCTATTTGCTTCTTATGAATTTTTATAAATTAAATCATGAAACTTGCTTTTTAAGTCTTATCCCCATATTATTTAGTCGTTTAATCCAGATTACATTTTTTTCCAGATAAAGGTGATTCATGGGCGGTGCGCCAAAATGCTAGGGCGTGTAGTTTGGGTTGAGACAAAAAAAAATCGTATAGCAGGGGTGTCTATTTCCTTCCGCTTTTTTGAATTAAAATGGAAAAAAATATTTAAAATCAACGGCTTCATCACATTGCTGTGCGATACCAGTCAATATTTTGAAAAAAAAAATAAAAAAAAAATTTTTTTTTTCAAATTTTTATGTATGTATGTAATTAAGTACCTACTAATTTTAATTTCAAAATTCAATGCTGTTATTAAATTTAAGTGAAAACCGGATGCAAAAATTTTTTCTCATTTTCAAGAAACTAAAAAAAACCTTTCTTTTTATTTTAACGAGGCTGGAATTTTAAGTTAATTAATTTATGAAGCATTAAACTTGGTTATATTACTTTTTTTTGAATTGAAGTTTTATGAGAACGAAATAAAATGAAATAGTTGTGGATTAACCCTGCATTAATACATTTTTATTATTTTTAATGTACTATTTTGTACATAGAATGTCAGTTTATTAGACTTAACCATTCTTCCGTCAATTGCATTGAATTTTTTGTGAACAACAACAACAACTTTAAGGCACTACCACCAATTGTTTTAACGAATTAATTTTATATTAATTTGTTTATATTTTTATTTTTGGCCGGAGTTATACATAGCTTGCCAGACAATCATCAGACTCCTTTTAGTGGCGCTGAGCTTTTAATCCAATTTTATTTGAAGAACACTTGTAGGATTCGAACCCACGCATATCAGATTTGCTCAGTCTTTGTAGTCATGTGCTCTTACGCACTACACCACTTCACACCAATGATGCTACGTGTCCAGATGTCGTACTTGTTCATCAAATGCATTTGGAGTCACAGCATTTTTACAAACGCCTTAAAGTATGTTATCTTGTTCCCCCTCCATTTTTCTCCATACCTTACTTCGATAGCCTACAGATCGTAGTCTGTATCAAAGGGGGGAGAGTTACGGAATTGTCTGGCAAGCATGAAATAGCTATAACTCCGGCCAAAAATAAAAATATAAACGAATTAATATAAAATTAATTCGTAAAAACAATTGGTGGTAGTGCCTTAAAGTTGTTGTTGTTGTTCACAAAAAATTTAATATATTTTTCATTGATAACGTCTGAAAACCGGCCTGTCAATATTTTTCCCTTGGCCCACCCACAGCCAATGATTTCTAACTTATAGCGTCTTAAGACAATAAAACCGCAATTTTAATTTTTAAAACTAAAAACCCAGTTCCTCATGATGTCTAATTAATCTGGAAATTTTCTTTGCAGATTATGACTTTCTTTCAAGAAAACAGACGTAAGAAAAAACCATTATATTACTTCCCTATATAGTTTTCCGATACTCACGCTGCCGAATATTGGCTTATACTGTGTTCGAACTTACTTTTTTTAGCGTTCTCTATCATCTTAATGCCACGAAGAGACGCAAGTAAATAAGGCCCATCCCATATAATATGGTTCAAAAATTGATACCCTTATGAATTGGTAAGCCCACACTACAACCTTATAATGCATTTCTAACACTTTCAGTGCCCTTTATCCAGTTTGTTCACAGTGGGTATGGGTCTAATACAACATTCAGAGGTTTTGATCGACTGATTAGTCAAGGCCAAGATTAACGATTCAAACTATCGAGTCTCAAGAATTTTAGTTTACAACCACATTTTTGGTTTTACGAGTTGGATGCAATATTTCATGCCAATAATTTCTTGCAGTTTTGTGAATTGTAGGTTTGTAATGGGTTGAAAGTGATATTTATAAGTTAAGAAGTCAATGTTCGAAAATTGCACTTATTTTAAAACTTTGTCTAGGGTATGTTCTTAAAATTTTAACTCAGAAAACGGAAGGTGTCTTCTAGAAATTTCAGATGTGGTAAACACTTGGTTCTTTGTTTAATATTTTTTAAATATGAAAAGTTAAAATAAAATAATGATAACGAGTCTGAAAACCACACTTCCCACGGTGATTTCCCCGTGGCAACACTCCTTTAAATCAGTCTTGTAATTAATAAAACATGCAAGTGTAAACATTTTTATGTTTTTTTAATAAAAAATTATTATTTTTATATGAAACGTATATGATACGTAAAAACCTGAAATAAAGAAATTCTAGAATTGTTCAGGCAATTTAATTAACCCTTTCGAGTGTTCCAAGAATTAATCAACACTCCCATATTGGTACACTTCCCCCTTTGGCTCTGCTGTACTCAGTTGACAATTTAATACTTCAAAAGTAGAAATTATAAGCTTGAAAATGCTTTATAAATTTTTACTTCAGACTACAGCTGATATAAGGTAAGTTTGTGATTTCTTAAGTAAATTCAACTCGAGATATTAATCAGACATACCTTGAACTATACAGCCTAAACTTGTCATGTCATTGATTTTCACTTATAGCTAGCGTATTTTTGCCCGGCAAAAATCCTCGTTTCAAACCCTCCTAGTGGGTGCCGGGCGGTAATGATCACCACAGTTATCTTCTATGTTGTCAAGATGGGGATCAGCTAAGGTCAGGTTGAATTGCTAAAGTTTCCTACTCCTCAATAGTAGCAATCCTTAGCAATGCAATTTGACAATAGATACGGGGTCCCTAATTTCAGTGGTGTTGTGAGCGTTTTTAACATAATCCTTGCCAAATACTGAAAGGCTGGGGGGTAAACCAGTCGCGAACGAGCTCATTCGGATGCCTTGGCAGGGTCCGTCTTATTTTTTGCCTTACCCCGGTATATAGGCTCTGCCGAGGCTGACCTTTCTTTCCGAACTACTCGTGGGACCAACATACATAAAACAAACAAAATGGACGATTTAGACAAGACGAACGAACAACCATCCACTTACACTGAGGATGAACTCCTGGCTTCCAGCCATACAGCGCTGATAGTTCCAGCAGTTGTGAGCAACCTAAAATCACAGGAAGTATAGGCAGTGCTAGTCATAGCACTCCTGTACTTTCTAAACCGAATACAAATCCGAAACCCTCGAGTAGCAGTGCAACTCGGGGAACCAAAAAGCCATCGGAAGGCGTTCTTCTGAAGAACCGCTTCAAAACGGCCTCTTACATTTATGTCAAGATTGCCAAGAATGAAGAGAACGGAGCGATTCATGAGAGGAACGCTCAAAATAAAATTAAGTACTAGAAGGTTGTTGATGAATACAACAACCTTCTGGCCAACCGAGAAAAGGCCGTCAAGCAAAATAGGTCTCAGGAAGAGACTTTTCCTACTCAGAAAAAGAGTAAGCTTGACGGTCGGGTAAAGACGGGAAAAACGCCATCTTCTGGAGCAGCGCAACTGCGTACTCTTAGTGAGGTTGTCAGGGATGACCTCCAGGTAGCAGTTGTGGATGAGCTCTCCACAAACAGCAAAGGTCTTATGAGCATAAAGCCAAGTGGACAGGAGCAGATCCGCGGTCTTCGGAGGCTAAATCCGCTGGTTCCCATGCACGATTGGGCTGTGGTAAAGGCAGAAGAATCGCAAAAGATCAGCGCCTCTTACCTTCTGAGGATCAGCGAGGAAAGTTTAGGGGCTCTCGAAAAGGCCGAGTATATACTTGGTTTTGGCATAAGGAATGCCAGAATTAAAATTCTGCAGTCAGGGAGCAGACAACGACAAAGCTGACGACTAAGCTGATGACAACGTCGAAGTTGACGATGTTGTTGGTGGAGTTGTGGTTCCCAGCGAGGTGCCGGGCCCTAGCTCTGCAGCTAAAAATAATTAAAAAACGCGCTGAAAATCATCCAGATTAATCTGAAGCACTCTAAGTGTGCTGAGAGTTTGCTAAGGGAGGAAAACTTCGACATTGGCGTTATCCAAGAACCGTGGATAAACGGCCTCAAGGTGCGAGGTCTCCAAGACAATTAATACCACTTTTATAAAACCAACCACAGATCAAGACCAAGGTAATCCCAGAACTTGCATTTTAGCTAAGAAACATTTAAAAGGTTTTTTATGTCCTAATTTTAGCACTCCCGATCTGACAGTTGTCAGATTTGAAGATAAAAATAAGCAGGGTTTAATGTTGGCCTCTTTTTACTCTGCCCACAATACGCTATCAACACCGGAGGAGGTGTGCAAAATTACAACCGAAGCAAATATCAAAAAGGCAAACCTTCTGATCGGAGGCGACGCAAACACTCAGCATACACTTTGGGGAAGTTCTGAGATCAACGAACGAGGTGAGTCACTTTTTGATTTTATTATTGAACATAATATGACCATTTGTAACAGAGGCAATACTCCCACTTTGGTCTTTCAGAGCTCGGAATATTATGATGGATGGGAGAATGTGCTTGATGTTACTTTAGTAAATAACTCTAGTTTATTAGTGGAGAATTGGAGAGTTTCCCCTTTGAATTCGTTTTCGGATCACAAGTGGATTCTTTTTCAAATTAATCTCGAGTCGAAAAACTCTCCACCTTATAGAAATCCCAAAAGAACTGACTAGAAGAAGTTCAGTAAAATTGCAAATTCCAAATTGAGCAACTTACCGAATTTCACAGAATCGATTGTAGACCTTGAATCAAAGGTGAAAACCTTTGAAACTTCTATAAGTAAAGCTTTTAAAGTCTCTTGCCCAGTTAAATATAGCTTAAAACCCTTCCTTCTTGGTGGAATGCAGAACTGCCCGGTCTAAGGAAAATGACGAGGACAATTTTCAATACCTGCCACAAGCCACACCTTTTTAGACATAGAAGGTGCTTTTAACAATGTTCTTACCGAATCCATAAAAGAATCGCTCGTTAAGTTTGGTGTAGATGGCTACATTCAAGAATTAATTATTTCCATGCTCAAAGGTAGGAAAATTCGAGCCACTCTAGGAAATACAATCACAACCAAACACGTGATTAGAGGAACACTCCAGGGTGGTGTCCTTTCACCTCTTCTATGGCTTCATTTCATGGATGCAATTCTCGTTAAATTAGAGAGATGTGGGGTGAAGGCGGTAGCCTATGCGGATGATTTGGTACTATTGGTGTCAGGAAAGTACACATTTGTGATTAGTGAAATCACGGAGATGGCTTTGAAGAAAGTTAGCAACTGGGCCACGAGTTGTGGACTAGGAGTTAACCAAAGTAAATTGAACTGATGCTCTTTACCACCAAAATTAAAGTACCGCCTTTCACGTTACCTCGACTCAACGGCCAAATTTTATCATTGTCTTCCAGTGCAAAATATTTGGGAAAAATCTTTTCTATCTACCAAACTGAATCAAATCGAAGGTGGAGCAATTTACTAAATTGCAATATATCTAGGAAGATATGGCCCAAGTATAGTAAAACCCGTACAAACGATCTTCTATGCAGGCCCAGGCAAGACATAGCCTTGCATTTCTTACAACACTTTTTGTAGTAGTTGTAGTGACCAACGAGAAAAGGAAACGGTAATCCATTTCCTCTGCGAATGTCCTGCTTTGGCAAACTTATGAATGCAATCGTTTGGAAAACCATTCTTTCACGAACTCAATGAGCTATCTGAGACGAAGATCAGAGATCTAATCTTCTTTCTCAATGCGACAAAATGGCTCTAACATAATTCGCTGTGAAGCTTCTCTATAAATCTTTCCCTTTCTATCATAGGTCAAACATGTAATGGTATTAAAACGGCGCACTACAGCGCTAATTTTTTTCTCAGGCTAGGTTGCCTTGAGATCGCCATTTCTACCTACCTACCTACCATTTTTGATATAAAAAAAAATGTATGTAACAATTTATGACAATTAACTTAAACAAAAGTTAAATAATTTTTTTTTGTTGCTACTGTTCAAAATTTACAAGTAAATTTACGTTATTTGATGTATTCGCCATATATTTCTTTCTGTTATATCAAAGAAAATTTCGTTTTAAAAGTTAAATAACTGTTTAATTATCTACATTTGTTGGCTTTAAAGTTTCTGAATTCGTGCGCATTTATATATATTTACACCATTCGAAAAATATCAAGTGTTTAGTGCGACAATTAACACTTGCATGTGCTATGGAGTTCAAGCCTTTGGTGTTACGCCCTTAGAAGAATTAGAAGCTGTTCAAAAATTTGTCTTCAAACGAATTTTTCGATTACCGATTTCAGCACTAACCTATGCTATACACGTGGAATCGGGCTTTCAACCCATCTACATTAGTAATCTAAAAGCTCATGCAGACTATTTTACAAAAGTGATGAAGAGAAGTAATGCCTGCAACTGCAATTCTATCTGTATCCTTTTAGGGAGTGGAATCAGTTGGACTTATCCAATGACCTTACTCTGTCCTTAACAGAGGCGAACGTTTTGTATGGCACAATATATTCCCATCAATTATTGCCAAGACCTAACCAAAGCTTCATCGTCAACTTCCAGGTTATTCTACAGGAACCTCAACCATCAAATTCTAACTGAGGATAATTATTTTTACGTTAAGTACTCGCCTGAGGCTATAAATACTCTTTTTCAGAGCAAGAGTAGAAATCCTTAATCTGAACTACATCCCACATAGAAATGATCTTCAGAAGACTTGTGACTTATGCAACAGAAGAGAATGTGAAGATGTTTAATACTTCATTACTGTTTGAGTGTTTGCCCTTTATTACAAGGAATACGGTGTTTGTATTTTCAAGAAAGTTCTATTTCTCTCAATAGGTTGTTTGAAACATTAAATGGTATTCTTTAAATATTTCTTCAAATTATTCCTTTTTATGTGGTTTTATTAAAATTGCAAAAAATATCAAATCCATACAATTTGAATCATCTATCATTCGCTCCAATTTCGAGACGAATCCACACAGTGGATTTTTAATTAAACAAAAATAAACAATGGAAAGCGCAAAAATGTTAGTTAAAAGTTTATTATAATGTATGCTTAAGTGTTTATTTAACTTTTTTTTATAGAAAATGGACAATTAATAGGGGTAAATTTAGAGAAATGGTTGAATTTATGAAGACTCTACCGGGCATAGCGAAAGATCTTACAAAAAAATCTCCCGAAGAAAACCAAAAGTTCTGGGAGATAGTCCAGAATGATCTCAGTGCCTTAGGTCCACCATTTAGAGATTTCGGTGTGCAAAAAAAAGTAAAATAAAAAAATATATGATTTAGATGACCTTGAGGCTAAAATTCCTTTATGGTTCAAAAACAGGTGAGCATTGTCACCAGTGGGTTTAAATATTTTGATGTGTGTGTCATACACATAACCACGCCAGGGATCTTACATTTTCTGTAAAAATATGCTCTAGCCTCACGTTTTTCCTCCAGGTTGGCACTAAATGTTCTTCTAAAATTTTAAAATACCAAATACCTCAGCGAAGACAAGTGAAAAAGTATTCTGAGCCTGAGCTAAGCAAATATTCAAACCAGAAATTGATGATTATTATTCACCTCGATTACAGAATCCGATGAATGGTCTGCGGATAGCCATCCGACAATTTTTTTCAGTTTTTACTATTAGAGAATCCGTCGCAAGAACCTTCATAAATGTCGGTAACGTAATTTAAATTTTATTCGATTATGAAATACTCAGTCTATCCGAACTCCATATGAATTTTGGCATTTCAAGTCCGCACCAAAGTTGTTGCGTATGCAACAAAATACAAAAATGGAAAGCTTGAAAAAGGTAAGTTTAACATTTGAGTTTTTGATTATAGTTTTGATTTTTTTGCAGAAAAAGAACAACAAATAGATTCCAATTCTAGAAAATGGTAAAATTGTCATTGAATAATTAATTAAGTAATTAAGCATTCTTGTGTTTCTGTCTCCATTATCGTATAGCGATTTTTAGTACAGGCATGCTTTGTATATGAAAACTATAGTACTATCATGGCGAGTTTTTTTTTAGGGTTGCCCTGACCCTTGTGGTGGCGCTGCAAAATGTGAGATGTAAAATTCGATTTTGGGAGTCTTTCATCATCATCATCATCGGCTCGACAACCGGGGTCCGGTCCTGGCCTCCTTCAACAAGTCTCTCCACCTATCCCGGTCTTGAGCCGACGCCATCCAGTTGCGCACCCCAAGGCTTCGGGCGTCCTGGTCTACGCCATCTCTCCAGCGCAAGCATGGTCTACCACGCTGCCGTCTACCATAGAATGTACCACAAAGGACTTTCCGAGCAGGTTCCTCTTCACTCATGCGAGCTAGGTGCCCTGCCCACCGGAGTCTACCGAGCTTAATTTTTGTCACTATGTCTGCTTCAAGGTAGATTGCGTACAATTCATGATTGTACCGTCTCCGGAATCGCCCTTCCTCACATATGGGGCCAACAATTCTCCTTAAGACTTTTCTCTCGAACGCGGCTAAGAGGTCGGAGTGTCTTTTGCTAAGCACCCAAGTCTCGGATCCATACGTGAGTACTGGCAGGACCATGGTCCTGTACAGCAGCAGTTTTGAAGTTATGGTGAGATTTCTGGATTTGAAGAGCTTTGACAGACTATAGTAGGCTTTGTTGGAACTGAGCAGCCGCCCGCGTATTTCTTCTTCTATATTATTATCGGCTGCTACTATTGACCCAAGGTATTTAAAGGATTGCACCACTTCAAATTCGTGCTCCGCTACCTTGATTGTTTGACCAACTGTTCTTCTCGCATTCGACGCCACCATGTACTTTGTTTTACCTTCACTAATGTGCAGCCCCAGATTTTGTGCCGCCTGCTCGATCTGGATGAAGGAATCGTGTACAGCTTGTTCGGTTCTTCCGATGATGTCAATGTCGTCTGCGTAAGCCAGTATCTGGCTGGACCTGTTGACGATGGTCCCTCTTGTTGCCGTGCCAGAGTCACGGATTGCTTTCTCCAACGCCAGGTTGAAGAGGAGGCAGGCCAAACCATCCCCTTGTCGGAGTCCATTAAAGATGTTGATTGGTCTGGATAGCAATCCGGCTATTTTTACTTGGCTTGTTACGTTGGTCATGGTCAACCTACAAAGTCGTGTCAACTTATTTGGGATGCCGAATTCTCTCATGGCTTTGTAAAGTTCTACCCTGGCTATGCTATCATAGGCGGCCTTAAAGTCTATAAACAGATGGTATGTTGGAATGTTAAATTCTAGACATTTTTCCATCGCCTGCCTAAGGGTAAAGATCTGATCAGTTGTTGATTTGCCTGGAATGAAACCACACTGATATTGGCCGATTATGGTTTTAGCGTATGGGGCTATCCGTTCTTGTAGGATAGAGGAGAGTATCTTATAGGCGGTACTCAACAACGTGATACCTCTATAATTGCTGCACGTTGTGACATCTCCCTTCTTATGTATGGGGCAAATTATACCTTTTCGCCAGTCTTCTGGCATTTCTTCCTGCTCCCATACGTGCACTATAATATCATGAATTGCTTGGCGTAAGGCTGGCCCGCCGTGGTGGAATAAAGTTTAAAAATAATAAGAAAGTTTTAAGAAACGGTAATGTAGATCTTCTGGCGGATTTTATGATTGTTATTTATCGCGTAAGTGAGTTGACTGTGGATGGAGTCAAGTTCGCGGGAACAAAATTTTTCGGATTCTGTAATCGGGGTGATTATTTATATCATTATTATTATTATTTATGTAAATATATATCCACAAATTCAAATTTTAGTCCAATGGTCAACGATTTTTTTTGTAACAAAAACAAAAATATGCACTCTTGAGGGGTTTTGGTATCGTTTAAATATTTTATTAGAGTGCGAACCTTAGAAAAATAGGAAAGGATATAAAAGATGAATTAGAGAATTGCGACTCTAAAAGAAGTTTGGATTCACATTGAAAGGGGAAGGGTAAGTTTTCCCACAGATAACAGGTTTTCCTGTCGCCAGTCCTCTCTTCAGTATTGAATAATGTGCTAGTGGTTGTCGGTTGTCCGAATGTGGATGTAATTTCGGTTGGGAATAGGTTTCTATTGTGGTGGAAGTGGAAATAACAATATATTTTTGACTATTGTGGAAAAATATTTTTGATAATTGTCCAAAGTTAGTCAATTTGTGTTGTGGTGGGCACGGTTATAACATTATATTTTTGACAATTGTCCGAAAATATTTTTGACAATTATCCAAAAATATTTTTGACAGTTCAAAAGTTGTCAAAAAATGCAAGAAAAAACAAACCCACAAATAAAATTTCATACTTCGTGGTCACGGCGCTCCCCAGATTTCGAAAATGCAATTTTGATTTCTCTAAGTTGCAAACAGATTAACTAAAAATCACGTTTGAGGATAAAAAAGATATCAACACTCCACGGTCGAGGACATATAGTTTACCTGAAAATCGAGTTTAAAGATAAAAATTGGTTATTTATTTCATGCTATTGAAAGGCAGCACTACATCGATCTGGAACATGCAACTTTTATGCTTAGTTTAAACAAAAATTACGTCTTAAGATAAAAAGGAATCAATTTTGGAGTTCTAATCTAGTTTAAACACACAAATTGGTTTTCAGTTGCATGCGACATATCGATTAAAAAGTGGAACTCCCTAGATTTCCAAAAGTAGTGAGGTATGTTAATGCTCCTGCTTGGGGATTTCATCGATTCTATTGAAAAAGCTGAATGCGTGGATAGACAAAGAAGTTGTTTAGCAAGTATTTTACGTATTTATTTAAGACCAGGTTACTTGATCAATTATCAATCAGTAGAAATGCTCATTTTTATTACAGAAACTATGCAGCGAGTTCTCATGTGCTGCAATCTTAACTTACATGTCGGTGGTTCTTTCCAAGATCACTTCTTTCTTGCATAAATGCCAAATCAAAAACAGCAGAAAACAAAGTAACTAAAGTTCCAACTATTTTCTCGAAACATGGATTTCCTCAATTTATAATATCTGGCCAATTTTTATTTTGTTCAAGTCACTGATTATTTAAAAAATAATTGCTACTGAACATCCTATAACAGATGAACTTTCGGAAAGCATTCAAACACCGAATAAATGTACTCTTAAATGATCGGACTCCAATTCATAATAAAATACAGGCCTTACTTCTACGATATCAATACGATACCTGCTGAACTTTACCTGAATAGAAAACTCAGAATACGATTTGATGCTATTTTTCCTTATCACCTTCTAAACTCGAATCTAAACACTTTCGTTTATTGCAAGTAGAGGAGAAAGGTGAAGTCGAAATTATCAACAAATGATAGTTTAGAGAATTAAGTCACTTGGTAAGCGTCAGTACCTAGTTACTCTTGAGATTGGTCGTATAGCCCAACGACATACGAGGTGTCTTCAAAAAGTATCAGGAATTTCATCAATTTTTTTCTTCTGTTCTTGAAGTGTTCGGGCGTCTGACACGCTTTTCATCGTCCACATCTTCCCGGCCCTCTGAGAACATTTTGGACCATCGATAAACGTTGCTTCGGTCCAGGTAGCTTTTCCATATGCCACAGTTAACATTCAGAATGCATCCGTGCACTTAATTTCGGTTTTCACACAAAATTTGATACCGGTTCTTTGATTTATATTTTTAAATCGGTAAAATCGAAGACGAGCCAAAACGCATGCAAGCAAAGCAGTTGTCAACCATTAACTGAAGATTCAAATTTACCGAACTTGTCAGCATAAGTGAAGGAGTAGGGGAGAGGGGGGCTCCTTTGAACGCGGGGCACCTTTGAACATTGCTAATAAAATTCTAACAAACAAATTAATATTTCCCAGCCTTAACTAAAATTTTAACTTGGCACTACTGTCTTTTTTAAACGTCAACGGCTTTCGGTGGTCTTCTGAGTAGTTGCGTGGAAGTAGACCAGTAAGTACGTTATTAGGAGATAATTGTATTTTTTTTTTTTTTTCTTAAGAGTCTAAAAAATTTTGGTGACCTTTTATCAAAGTGAAAATTATATTATAAAAGTGCAATTTTATTGAGAACCGTATAAAGGTGAGTTTTTTAATAAATTTGTAATATTAAAATATTTGTGATATATTTTGTTTAACTAAGCATGTCGGGGCACGTTTGAACAAAACGGCCGGGGCAGGTTTGAACATGTTCAAAGCTGCCCCGTCCATTTGTATAAATCTGCGTTCACATGTGAAAGTGAATTTGAATTTTTAGATCAATATCAATAGGTATCAACATAATTAGTTTGTTTTTACATTAAGTTTAACTTAATTTTCAGGTTAATACAATGGTGCGTACCTACAAAAAAAAAAGATCTTCCGAACTAAACGAAGATGACGTAAAGAGCGCTATCACGGCAGTGATAAATAAAACGATGACTCTTAGGCCCAGTTTTTCAGTGCAAGATCATCCTGGTTTTGGGCTTAAACCAGAGTTAACCCCTGGAACGGGTTTTTCAGTAACTGAGTTAACCCTGAGTTAACTCAGGAAATAAGGTGAGTTAACTCTGGGTTATCTGAAGAGACATTTTTGACAGCTGTTGAAATAGCTATCTTGGCAGTAAATTTTAATTCACAATTTCGCAAAAATTTTATAAAAAATGAATACACTTTCTGTATATTCTGGTTCTGAAGAAAGTGATGCAGAATTAGATTTTTGTAGGTAGATTTTTGTTTTGGGCCACCACCCGTGCAAAATGTAAGTCGCTTCTCCTCAGCAAAATTAGTTTTGGCGACTTTTTTCAGATTCTTATATTTGTTGCGAAGACTATCGGCTGTTTGGTTGGTAGCGCATTTCCTGTTCATCTCCTCTGCAATTTCGTCCCAAGCTTTTGATTTTTGCTCTAGATTTGTGCGGTCCGTTTGTTTGCACTCTATAATTTTTTTATGCTTTTCGACGGAATCTAGGAAAAATTCTATCTCTTCTGTTGAAAACTCAAAAAACTCAAAACAATCAACAATAAACAATAAACACACAAGAACAAAGAAAAGAAATTAGTGAACTGTCAATTTCGATAGTTTTGCAGTGATACCAAGTTAAATCTCACTTTATAGAGCCAAAGTTAATCCACCACTGAAAAACTACTTAACGAGTTAACTCTGGATTAACTTATTTTCAGGATTAGTGAACTCGGGTTTAACTCAGAGTTAACTCAACACTGAAAAACTGGGCCTTAGAGGGGCTGCTAGTGCCTACGGTATTCTGCCAAATACTTTATTTTATAGAATAAAGAAATATAAAAATAACGACACATTCCAAAGTCAAGTTTATTCCACACGATTTTCCACAAGGCAGATATTTACTACCACTGAAGAAAATTTGCTTGAGGATTATTTTCTCCGAAGCTCAAGAATGCACTATGGATTGACATACGCTCAAGGTCGAGCATTAGCTTTTGAGTATGCTACTTTATTACAAAAATGTCATAGTACTTGGAGTGAAAATAGAAAAGCTGGAATAGATTGGATGAAAAATTTTATGAAAAGGCACACTAATCTTTCGTTACGTAAACCTGAAAACACAAGCTTATCAAGATCAACAAGCTTATCAAGATCAACAAGCATAATCTTGAGGAATTCCATTCCAGAGAGCCCTTGGTAAGTTCGACTTTACCCCTGATCGTATATTAAACTTAGATGAAACGGGTGTGACTACAGTTGTGCAAGCGCCAAACCTTATTGCTCAAAAAGGCCAAAAACAAGTAGGTCAGTGCGTTTCTGCTGAAAGAGGCCAACTGATAACTATGTGCGCTATTGTGAATGCTGTTGGGAACACAATTCCTCCCGTTTTTATATTTCCACGGGCTAGATATCACGATACCATGCTTATTGGAGCGCCAACTGGTAGTGTAGGTTATGCTAATAGTCCCACAAGTGGTTGGATGACAGGAATTCTTTTTATTAAAGTTCTTGAACACATCCAAAAACAAACAAGATGCTCAAAAAATGATATGATTCTACTTCTTCTGGATAACCACGAAAGCCATTGTACCTCACTGCACCCATCGTCTTCAGCCTCTCGATGTTGCAGTTCTGGGACCGTTTAAGCAGAAGCTGTCAGTGGCGCAGAATGACTGGCTATTAAATAATCCTGGTAAAACTATAAGGATACATAATCTTCCAGGTATCGCCAACACTGCCTATATTGCTGCATTTATCCCTAAAAATATTGTTTCTGGGTTTGCAAAGCCAGGCATTTACCCATTTTCTAGAACTGCATTCTCAGAGGAAGATTTTGACTGTGCAGAAGTCACAAATCGAGAATTGACAGAAGATTCTGAAGTTCGTGTTGAGACAGATCCCATCACCATAGAAAATGAAACTCCACAGGAGGTTGTTCAACCGTTAACAGAAAATAACGAAACAAATATGGAGCATACAACTGAAGGCCATACTTTCCAGATAAATATTGTTTCACCGAAAATTGTCAGGCCCTTTCCTAAAGCTCCTCCGAGGAAAAACGTAAATAGAGGAAGAGAGAAGGGGAAATCTCGAATATTGACTGAAACACCAGACAAAAATGAGATTGAGGCTGCATACCAAGACCGACAAAAGCGCCTAGCAAAATCAACAATGAAAACGTTTGATAAGCGTTTAAAAACTGAAAAAAAACATCAACAAACGGGCCTTCAAGACTAAGAAATCAAATATATCTAGTTCGGAATCAGACCAGAGCTCCTTTTCGGTCAATGATGACACCGATCTAGACTATGATTTTGCTGGTGACTCGTCTATTGATACAAAGCAAGTTGAAAATATCTGTACCGATCTAAGCTACGAAAATTTAAATCCTGGCGATTTCATTTTGGTTCAATGTTCCAATAAAAATGGTAGTAAAATGTTGGACTTTGTTGGGAAAATAAACGAAAAAGAAAACAACATGTATAACGTCAGCTTCTTGAAAAAGAAGGCAGGTTCCAATAAGTTTTACTATCCCGATCTGGAAGACAAATGGCCTGTAAGTGGCATACAAATTAAAGCTAAACTGCCACCACCAATAAACACCCCTGGAACATCGAGAACAGCTTCTATGATAAGTTTTGCCTTTAACTTCTCCAAATTTCAGTTGGGCTAAAGAAGCATACTTATGTACATATGTACCTATCTCTTAATTTTACTTAAAAATATTATTTACCTATGAATTATTTTTTGTTTTTTTTATTTTTTCAATTATTTATTAAGTTAAGTTAAGTTTTTTTTGTTCAATAAAAATAATTTATTAATTTTAAACAAAAACAAAGCTTATATACTTTTTTGTTACTGGTCAAAACTCTCACAAAATCTGCCGTTCAAAAGTGCCCCAGCCTTGTTCAAAGCTGCCCCATCTAAGGGGTACCTTTGAACATAAGAGGCTGCTTCGTTTAAAAAATAATAAAAATTATGAAACTATAGTTAACAAACGTTGTAATGGGTTTTAACCAAAGTTAATATCCATATTTCAACGGGAAATTAATATTCAGGACGGTAACTCAAATACATAGGTGTTTATAGGACTCGAAAGAGAAAAGTGTTCAAAGGTGCCCCCCTCGCCCCTACATAACGCCACAAAAAATCGAAATTCGAATATGTATACGTAACTAGCAAAAATTAAAAATTCGCGATACTTTTTGAACACACCTCGTATACACTAATGATGTGATGTTTTTCTATGTAGTGTTTTTCTGTATAACTACTTGTTAAATCTACTTTATCTTATAAATTTTTTTTATCTTAAAAAATTTTATTTTTAAATTGGTTTTGTTCATTTATAGTTATAATTTTTAAAAAAAGATACAACAACACTGCCACATAGTTTGCAGACTTTTACTATAGGGTATCGTATAGGGTACTACAGGGGAAGTTTTGGATTCGTGAAAAAATTCGAACTCAAGATTTTGATCAAGTCGAAAAAAGTGGGTCTCACTATTTTGTCTGTCTATGTGTCCGTTGAGCTACAGCCTAAACGGATGGATTTTTGTTTTGTTAAGACCAAAAACAACGGGACCTGCGATACTTTTTTTGTCATTTTGCAAAATCAGTTCATCAATCAGTAATTAATTACATAAACTGATTGTAGTCAGAATTGATAAGCAAAAGAATCTAAAATTAATACAAGGGATTCAAAATTTTTGACTTTTGAAACATAAAATAATTTTTTTTTAAATTAAATATTCCAAACACAAATTTTAATTTTACCTATCTTTGATAATTTGACCAAAAATTAATTTTATTTTTGAAAATAACGTTACCTCCCATCCCAATGTCGAATCTCGAACACGGTTCCGAGGATTTTGATAAAACTTTTGCGTTTATTTGTAAAAATAAGTAAAATAATATCAATCAGTAAAAAAAATCGAATGAGACATTATTAACGTACGGGCTACGGGGAAAACCCGTAATATAATAATAATATGATATTAATAAAAAATCAAAACATTCTAGGTATAATCTTTTAAATAAATTTAGTTGTGTAAAAATCATGTATAGGTTCATAAACATTGTATGTGTTGAATTACTTTTTTTTATAAAATGAACTGAAAGATTCACACAAAACACCTGGTTCAAAGAGTTCCACCCCCATGTAAATTTCATTGCCAAATTATTGTCTTACACTTTAAACTTTAAAACAACGTGATCGCACCAAGGAGCAAGTACGTGCTACCTAGTCACGCATTTTATTCTTTATGAATTTCCTATTTACTTTAGTGTTAAAGTCTATAAAGTAGTGCGTTTCAATAAATGTTTTCATTAGATTTAAAATATTTTTTTGCATTTTTTAGTATCGTTTCAAGTATTTCATCATTTCACGTAGTTTTAAATGTGTTGTAATTGAAAGGTTGCATACATTCTTTTTTCTAACTTAAGTACATTCATTTGACATTAGTCAATATCAACCAGAAATATAAAATTAATCTAAATGCTGTTGTTGCTTGCTTAATTTTCTTCGAATGTCTTACTTTAATTAGTAAAAGTTAAACCCTTTTTTCGATAAAAAAAAACAAAGCTTAAAAAATGACCTTGAAAATAAATAAAAATTTAACAACATTTATGCATATAAAAAACGACTCAAAGTTATAACAATTATTGTCTGAATTTTTGTAATCGGTACCTGCCCATTTGCGTCAGTGTAGATAACATAAGATGCATTTAATGGTACTTTAACTTTACTAGATGCTTTATTTAAAACTTAATTTAATTTCAATATAAAGTAAAGGCAATAATATACATCATGCAAATTTTAATTTTAAAAGTCATTAATTTTGACAGAAACATAGATGTTGGTTGATTTTTTATTTGTGTATAATAATATTTATTGAAAGAATACAAAACAAAAAGATAAATTTAATAGTAAAATTCCAACGGCATATTGTTTTAATAAATTGATTAAAAAAAAATAAATATAAATAAATGAATGCATGTGTAAAGCAATGTTTTTAGTGCAATTATATCATGCAATTTATCATGTTATTGTGAAATGATAATATTGTTATCAAGTTCAAGTGTAGTAGGCATCAGCGGCATTGTTTTTTTTTTTTTAAGATGGATAAATATTTGTAGGTTCCCCAAAAAAAGGTGTTGCAACGTAGAAGTGTCCATAGAAGCATAGTCCATTAAATATAGCAAGCAATTTTAAACATTTGGTATACAAAAATAGATTTCGCGACAAAATGTAGGTATGAATCCCATTTTTGTTTGATTCCGATCCATTAAGTATTCGGCGATGTAAAAGTTAACAGTAGGTTTACAATAAAATATCAGGAACCACCAATCATATATAAAAGAACCAAATATGTTTGATTGCAGGTGCACAGCCGTTAGGCAGCATAAGAGTCAATTGCATGTACATGTATGTAATTTATTCGCCAGCCAAACGCGTTTTTGAATATTTTAATTGACCAAAATAAATATATGTTGTTGTAGAGTTTGCGAAAGAGAAAGACATGTAAAAGTTTTAAAATAAATAAGAAAAAATATGAGCAAAAACCTTTAAATTTAGTCATAAAAATTATTTTGTTTATTTTGTGATTTCTGTAATGTGCATTATGGTTCTTACGCTCAAACATGGAAAGCAGTGAAACTAGCGAAAAGTGATTTTGTCCTTGAAAGCGAATGTTTTGATGATAAACGCTATTTTTTGTGAAGAACGAGTATCAATTCGGTTCGACTTGTCAAGAAAGCGAACAGTAGCGAAGCTAGACTCTGTTCAACAAACAATTCATAGTACAGTTGAAAGTGGAAACTCTCACCGTAATTTGAAATATAAATCAGAGAACAAGGCAAATTCCTGAACGTAAAACTTATGCAAATTATGCTAAGCAAACAGTTCCAAAATGCATAAACATGCTTAGCAGCGTGTCCCGAAATGCAGTTGATTCTGCAAATTCAAAGGCTGTTATGCATCTTTTATTTAGAAAACTGTTGCGGATTTTATTTGCATTTGCTTCATTTTATCTGATTTGCATACTTCGGGCTTAGCAATTCGGCGCAATATGTTCATGGTTACTATATACTGATTAATAAAACTCATAATAAAACACAATACCTATACTTAAATATTAAATGTACTTTGTAATCAAAATAATCACGAAATGCACCATGAATATTTCAAAACTTTGCGCAGAATACCTGTTGGAATTGGATATTATGGAATATGGTTGGTTTTAAAATGAGCTTATTTATTTTTTTGTGATACAGTGTTTATTTTCAAATAAAAACACTGTTTCGTGAGTATAACAAGTGTACAGGATATTTAAAATTTATTGACAAATACTTTATGAAGTTATTTAAGGGCTTGTGAAAAAAAGTCCCAAAGTTTAAACGGGATGGATCATTTTCTAAAACATTGTCTAAATTGGATTACATATTGAATAAAAAGAAAGAAAATACCTACAATACTATATGATGTAGCTTTTTTAAAAGCTAAAGCCTGACTATTTATTTATATTACTAGGCAAAGATTTTTAACGTGAGTAACTCTTTCAAACATTGTACAGGTTTTTTTCCAAAATTTTATGCTACATATGAAGTGCTTTATTGTGTTGTAAACTATTTAAAACTCTTTTTATTAATTACATTTCTTAAGAAAGAATTGGGTTACGGTTTGAGATTTATTTAAAAAAAAAATAGGTTATCGTTTGACATTTTTTTGTTTTTAAAAAAATCTCTCAATGGTTGAGTTTTTTAACGAAAGAATTAATGGAAAAGGTCAACCTTTAACTTTTTTCGCTGAAAATAAATCAAAAATGGTTAATGCAATAACAAATTCGAATTTGATGAAAACGTGTTTATTTTTGAAACCGGTGACTTAATAAAAAGCATTATAACCTGAATATTCTCATGAATATTGGCTAACTAACTGTTATACTAACGGGCACTCTGATTGAAAAAAATTGCAGATGAGATTTATTTTTCTCTCTCAAAAACAAAACTCAGTGGTTAACCGGTACCTAAAAAAAGTAAATAAATGTTACTCTCAGATCTTGACCTATATTTTTTTGGTTGAAAATAAAGGTAATTGAGTGATCATTTTTGAAAAGCACATCAAATAACAGTTATTAGAGAAACCTTAAAAAGGTTGAGATTCATTTCTGACCTCAGCTTCAGATAGAGCTTTTAGTTTTTGAGATAATTGAAAACTAATTTTTGCCTGGAAAATTTTATATGTTGGATTGTTATAACCAGCATAGTGTGGGGAAGATAAGGTCAATAGATTAGAAAATCAATGCATGTAATCTATTGACTGGTATCGAAGCAGAATTCCAGCTTCTATAGCATATCAAAGTTTGCCGGAAATTCCGCTATTGGTTTGCATTCAAAGTTGATTTTTTAAAGTACAACAGGTTACCCCTTTTTTGAATGCATTTATATCAAAAAGTAATAAGTTAGCTTGCACCGTTTCATAGAGCATTAAATATAGTTATTTGGACTGCATACAGTTATTATGAATGCTCTTATGGCTCCAAAATTGTTGATAATTTGTTTTTACAGCTCATTCAAGGAGAAATGCAAAAAAAAAAATACTTCTTGGTCGCATAGCGGTGTTAAGCACATGCTACTTTTAGTGCTCTTCATAAATCTGCTTGAAATGCTATAAAATTATCAGTAGGTAATAGGTATATACAAATTTAGATATTTTCATGAGCTATATTTTTGGTCATAATTTTAAAAATCGTTTCAACTTCCGAAATTTAAGTTCTGAAAGGCATTTTTTGTATTAACTTTTTTTTCTCTGTTCTTGTAACGTAATTTATTTGATTAATAGAATTTATTTAATTTTTTATCTCACTTTTTACTGGAACTGAGTTATTCAGAAAGAATAAATCAAATTTTGAATTTCTCGTCTATCGTTAGATACACTGAAACTAATTTTCTATAGAATGTAAGGAATTGAAAATAATTTAAAATAAAAACTCAAAATGGTTTAAAAAATAACCGCTAATTATGAAGCATATAGTTTGTTTTATTTTTCCCCACGATGTGATCTGCGTTTACACATGCAATACAAAAACACGTGAAAAACTAACGAATTCTATCGTTCGAAATGAGAAGATTGTATTGAGAAAGCCATAAACTCAGGTGCATATATGTCTCCCAGTCAAGAGATCACGATAATGGTTGGCTAAAGAAGAAAAAGAATAACTATGGACATTTTTTTCATAATCTATTCTAGCTTTGATAATAAAATTAAATAAATCTCTGAAACCAAAGCTGATAGTTTTGGTGTTTTATGTTTGTGTTGTTTTATAATCAGTATACAATATTTATATTTCACAGGAACTTGAACTTTATTAGTACATTTCACGGGTATTTTCGTTTTCTACCATGTGTTATCTTTGGGGTCGTTTTGCGAAGCATATTTTTTCTACGTGACCGTTTTCATACCTGGATGGTTGTGCCCTTTTAACACACATTGAAGTTTTACTTGGTCGAATCGACGAAGTCCACTTCAAATGCTCAAAATTGAAAAATAAAACTTGGTTAACTGATGAAAGTAGTGTCAATTAACTTATAGTTTACCTACTTACATAAAATTATTAAAAATAAAAGTGGTATTCGTCGAAACGATTAAGGATTACCATCCAGGGTTAATAAAAAATATATCATTGTTCTGTATCCGTAGCTTATCGGCGGCGCGAGCTATGATAATGAATAAGCCTTCCTCTATGAATTGCATTGGTAAAAATTATTAGAACAATTTTTAAACTGAGGGTAGTAAGCCTGAAAAAAGCATAATATGAAATTATATTGCAGGTCATAAGATTATTTTAAAAAACTTCTAGACTAAAATGCAAGTTAAAGAACAACCAAAAACACTTAAAATTTATAATCTTAAAGCATCATACTTACTACAAAAAGGCTGTAAATAATAATACACTGTTGTACATTGTACTTGAAAATTAGATTCATTTTCAAAATCTCAGATATTGGAAACTTAAAGTTGTGTTCAATATATTTTTTTAAATTTAAATTAGTTTGAGTTATGTGTTTGCATATTTTTGAAGTAGCTGTGTTATCATCCATTACGTATTTAATGTTTTTAATGTTAGATGATTAACTACGTGTTCCTAAAAAAAAGCAAATGATAAAGTTTATTTTTCACAAAAAAAAAATTATTAAAAATAGTAATCCATTTTTTAGCATAATACACACGCACAAATATAGCTTGGGTTATTTTTGGTTGGTTTTCAGTAGCCATGCATCTTGTTCACATAGATAGTTCCATCATCCAAAGACATTTAGCAGGTGGAGATTCGATTTTGATATCTTTTAGCAAAAAAAGTTTGTCTACAAAAAAGGTTGAGCATTTTCATTTAAATGTTATGTGCCCTTTACTGCTAAAAATAAAGCGATTATTATATTATTTTCAAGATAAAACAAGCTGGATAACGTTAGTTACAGTTAAAATGTTCAATATTTTTTTTTTCAAAAACTAAACAAAAACTCTAATCATTATTTTCAATGTTAGAATCGACCTGGAGAAATAAAAACAACTGTTTTAATTAATATATGTAGTTATAAAGTGTTTAAAGTAAATATAAATTTTCTTGATCTCGAATATAGAAAAAGAAAGCTTATGAACTACAAACAAACAAAAAATACATTTGGTTATACAAATAAGTCTTAAGATTTCTTTGCCAAATTAATAAAATATAAGTGCGTCTTACCTTAGAAATGTGCGACATTTTGTAACACCAACTTTGAAGCTCCGATTGAATCAAATTAAAATTAAATTATTTACTTATTTTCGAACGCCAAACTTTAACTGAAATTATAGCAAAATAAAAAGTAACAAATACTTCTCTCTAAAATATATAGTATATGTACACACAAACTCACTATAGCAGTACACTTCATCGGCTGAAAAATAAGAGCAAAGAAAGTACCAAAATACGAAAAATATTACGAGCCATATTATCTAAACAGAACTTCAAAACTCACATTCTAAACTTAAATGTCTCTATTTTTACATAGCGACAACAGGAATTATTTTGAAGGATTGAAATCCAAAATACAACAATGATTTCAGTTAAGACTTGACAGAAAAGTTTTAATTTAAAAGACATTACTGAAGACTGAAATTCTTGTCAAGAGGGAGATAGATACTATAGTAGATAAGTTATTTTAAAATGATCAACTTCAATATATGACGGTAACTTATACAACGATTATACATATTATTGAAGTGCTAATGATTGTTATTCATATAGGAAATTATTCTAATTGTTACGTAACTTGTGTCTTAAAATACTGAACTTTTGTAATGTTTCCAGATGCATTTGCTTGCGATTGATAAGAAAGAGCGATTGCGATTGATAAGAAAGAGCTTGAAATAAATATTATTAAATATTGACGAGAACGAACGCAAACGAACATACTGATAAAAATACATACATGAAATACTTCTTAAAAATAATTTATTAAAATAAAATTCAAATTTTAAGATGTTAAGATTTGAAATTAGTGGAACAAGATTTCATTGATATTTTGTTGAAACGAAATTTCGTTGAAATCTCCATGAAATCTTTTTCCACCTATTTTAAATCTCAAATTTTTTTTGCTGAAATCTCAAATTTCGACTTTTTTTTATATAATTAGCGCGCACTCAAGGGGATTTGTATGTACCCTTTATATGTCAGAGACACAGCGCGAGCTTGATGGGAACATTATGTTAGTATTATTCCAAATTGCAGAAAACTATACTATACTTTTATGTGTATACTACTTTTATATATTTACTATGTATAGGTATACATATTACATATATCTTAACTAAGCATTTTAACCCAGTGATGTAGGTAAATACAGCTGAATACTAACGACAAATCGGCGCTTGAGAATTACATGGTCGTATCTCGATCTACGTAACACGGCGGAAAACGGTAAAAACAAAGTCATATGTTGAAATATTGCTTAAAATAATTTTCAGTTCGATCACACTTTTAGAAAAACGTTGTTAGATGAAATCGAAAGAAAAATGAAATTAAATACTTGAGTGAACTATGGTAGGATTCACTGTAGTGGAACAGGTTAAAATAATATTCTCCTGAGCGAACTCACAAATAATATAATTCAGTCCAAGATATCTTTATATCACTCAAGTGAAACCTTCAAAAAAAAAAAAAAAAATATGTAGTTCTACGTTAAGAAATCAACAACTGTATTTCACTTAAGCGAACTCGTTTATCATGTAAATGAATTAAATTTTTCAGTTCCTCTTAATGTGGATAAATGACGCGAATAAATAGGATATATAAACATCAAAATTATGAATTTTTCAATGCACTATGCTTTGAATATCTTTTATTTTTCCGTTAGCTCATTTTAGTTCAGAGGCGTATGTCCCACAAACCAAAAAATAAATATTTACATGGTTAACTGGTTTTGGGTAACTGTCTTCGCCGTTCAGTAGTTAAACCGACACTTCCTTACAATAATCCTTTTTCCTATTTATCTGACATTAGCGTAGATAGGCAGTGCACCAATTGTATTTGGAATTGAATACAAAGTAATGGTTAACTTAAGGTAAAGAAAATTAAAACTTAATTTTTTTTAATCCGTTTTATCAGCTTTCAAGACGTAGTATATGCAGTGGCCTCAATAAAGTGACGCAATATTGTATATAGTATATGCATGAAGGGAAAACAGTTTTCCCGCAAACAATAACATCACAAGAAAGATTCTGAGGGACTGCACCATAATTTTATTCAGTTAATTTTTTTAAAACATTTTATCTTCCTCTACCTCTACAATTTAATATATGGAAATAGTTTTCGCCCATGAATCCTACAAATACTTTGAGCTTTAAAATCAAACGTTTAGGAGTAATAGCTCCTAATTTGTTTGCTGTGTAGAAAAATACTCCCATGTCATACATGTGTACATATATTTTGGGCCACATTTAAAAAAAAAGTGCAGAATTTGTAAGGTTTTTAATAGATGTCGTAACTTAGCAAATATGCGGTATAACGAACGAATATAGTTTTTCACAGTGGGTTGAGTGGGATTATTCCAACACGTAAATTCTAAAGTTTGCATGTGAAAAATTTTTTTTGTCACAACAACTCATAGTTTAAGTTGAATCATGGACATGGACTAATAGGCATTTTCGGTTCTGAAAGTTCCCCCATTCAAAATTAGCCGATACTCTTAATACGTTCAATGAAATACCTGGTAAGGCTTGTTATAGGTGTTATTCACAACATTAATTATAAAAAGATTCGGTTTTTAAAAATTCATCATCGAGCTTTATTTAATTTCAATTATGGTGCAATTAGCAATATTACCAACCAATAAAATAAATAATTTTCCAACAAAATTAATTTTTTGATAATGAAACAGAGAAACAACTGGAAAAAGCTTATCACGTATACTGAATACTTTCAGGTAAAACTATTAAACGCCATAATCTCTCTTAAACAAATTCAAAAGAGAACTCTATTCAAAAAGATTGAACAACTGGAGAGGTTAATCGACAACAAATTTACCCATAACGAATGTTGTTCATTCTTAAACAAAAACGCACAAATATAAACTAAAACGCTTGAAAATAGTCAGCGTTCAGAACCTCGAACGCAATTCTTAATAGGTACAATGTTGCGAACGGAAAGGATCTTATCGCGAAAGTTCATCGTCTTCCACTGGAGGATGATGGGGTTTTGGTACAAGAAAACAGACATCTGAATTTCAAAAAAGTGAAATCCATTTTTGTGAATGATGTAGTTTTTTGTAATTTTTTGAAAGCAATTTTCTCAAAACCCCTTTTTCACGTTGGATTTCGACTTAGCTGCTTTATAATAAAGCATGCTTCATGCTTTCCTATGACATAATAGCTAGATTTTTGGCGTATGGCTTCTTCATGGTGTTCTGAAAAAGCTCTAAAAAGTCCCCATTGATATCAGTGCCGCTAACAATTGATTAATTAATTTAATTTAGTTTCAAGTTTTTGAGGGTACATACAATACTCGAAATTTTTTAGGATTTATTTATCTTACAATGTTATTTCCATTTGAAATCTCTATTAACATAAAAAAATTAATTCTTTCCTTCAACCGTTTGGAAAACAGTTTTTCGACGTAACTTAGTTTTACCCTTATTTACCCCCTTAAAAATTTGAATTTAAAAAAGTGCTCAATTCGTTAATGCCTATTTGAGTATAAATTTCAAATATTCTAATTTTAACTTTAATTTTGCTAAATTTTGAGAAATAGAGAAATTTCGATTTTTAACAAAATTCAAATCTGAAATGGGCAACCATATACATTTTTCTTTCTATAACTCGCATACATACATACCGCTGCCATGAAGCAAACAGCTAGCAGAGCTATCTCTCTTACTTATTTCGCGAAAGCCACTCATAAAGCCGACCCAAGAACAAAATTTTCTGTTCTATGATAGTAAGATAGTAACACATTTTTATAGCTGGCGGGAATTTTAACAACTCTTTATAAGTGGTTTGTGCGATTTTCATAAGAGAATTTCGTTTAGGGATGAAGATCACTTTTGGTTGAATGGCTATGTCAATAAACAAAACTGCAGTATTTGGAGTGTGGATAATCCTCAAGTGAATGTTCAAACACCATTACAAATACAAACTGATCGTTTGGTGTGCGTTATGTGCTGGTGGAATCATTAGTCCTAACTTCCCTAAAAAACAATGCTGGTCAGGACGTTGCAGTAAATGGGGACCGCTATAGAGCCATGATTACTGACTTTTTCGTTCCTCAGTTGAACAACCATGCTGTGCAGGAGCTGTGGTTTCAACAAAGACAGTGCCACATGTCACACAGCAACTTGGAGTACAAATTCGCCCCGTTATTGCCAATAGACGGCTACAAATGTTGGAAAAAGTGATATCGATAATAATTATTGGAGATCCACATTAAACGTGGACGTTGCAGTAAATGGGGACCGCTATAGAGCCATGATTACTGACTTTTTCGTTCCTCAATTGAACAACCATGCTGTGCAGGAGCTGTGGTTTCAACAAAGACAGCGCTACATTGCACACAGCAACATGGAGAACAACATTCGCCCGTTATTGCCAATAGACGGCTTCAAATGTTGGAAAAAGTGATATCGATAATAATTGGACCTCCACATTAAACTACGATTGAGACAGCCATGTCGGTCATATACCAGAAATCATAATTAAATTATAATGCCAGAACATTATCTTTCGAATAAATTCAATTTCATGTCAATTTTAAAAATTCATCTACATAATAACATTTACTCGTATGTATATACATATAATAATTCATCTTATTTATTTAATATTTTGTATAAAGCATTTGTATTTTATTCTCTACAGTAATAATGTTGATTTATTGGCAAGAGTACGATAACTCAGGCGACAAAGTTTAGTGACGGATTTGTATAGAACAGTTAAAAATAAGCATTTTTTACTACGGGAGGAGGGGTTCTTTCTCTCTCCGTTTAGGCGGTAGGGGCAATTTAAAAAATATGTACGTTAAATAGAAAAAAAAAAATTAAAAAAAACGGTGATACTTTCAATTAAGTATTATACGTTACGCTACTAGCCAGTTTTTAAATCAAGTCAAACCTTTGCATAGTTTTTGAAAAATTTAATTTTAAACTCAAAATTTGAGTAAAAAACAGTGAAAAAAAATTTAAATTTCAATATTTCAAAACCATAAGTTTATAAATAATTTTTTTTTAATAATTTGTTGCTCTGATTAATAGTCAATCAAAAACTGAAAACTAGATGATTTTATGTCTTTTAGTTTTTGAGAAAATGGAGAATAACCACAACTAATATTTTAATTTATTTATGTTTTTTTTTTTGCTTGAGTGGTCTTATTTTGATAGTAATAATGGTAGGTGCGAGTTTGGGTATATGTAACAGTGGCGTGTGTGCGAGTTTGGGTGTATGCAAAAGTGGGGTGTGTAGGGGGGGGGGGGGGGGGGCGTGTCCCCCTGCTTGGGCCCACTGTAGGATTTGGGGTAGGTGCGAGGTGTAATAATTTTTAATTTTCTCAAGAACTCAACTAAAAAAAAACTATGCATAGTTTTGACTTGATTTAAAAACTGGCTAATAGAATAGAATGTTGGCTTTAAAAAGTTATTTTTTAATTATTTTTTTTTCATTTAACGTACATTTTTTTTAAATTGCCCCTACCGCCTAAACGGGGAGAGATAGATCCCCCCTTCCATAGTAAAAAATGCTTATTTTTAACTGTTCTATACAAACCCGTAATTAAACTTTGTCGCCTGATTTATCGTACTCTCCCCGGTTTATTTAATACTAATTATACGAAAACTGTATTTAATTTTTTTTTACAAAAAATTTACGTAACAGAAAAGGAAGTTTTTGGAGAAATATATCTTAAATTATTATTTTATTTGGCCCTTCTAAATATTTTTAATAATATTTAGTTTTCATACAAAAAATTTCGCGCTATATCGTGAAAATTCACCGAATACATAATGATAATAATAATTGGACAGTTTTTTTTACTTTTTAGTTGCATTTTTATATTCATTACTTGGTAGAATGTGCGGAATGGTTTTTTCCTTAGTTGCTTATTTCCAAACTTTTAAAGCAAAAAAAAAAACACCGTGTGATTTAAGCGTTTTCTTGCACTTTTCTATTTTATTATTATATTTAATATCAGTGGTAGATGCAAAATATATTATATGATTAAAATAAAACGAAGTTTAGTTAAAATATAAAAACTAGCTGGTAAAAAATTTGCCGTGGTACCCTGAAAACGCAGTTCGTAGGGATTTTAGTAAGGCTATACCAGTAGTGTGTCATGCTAGCATTAGCACGACAACAGATCCATATACATAATCCATACCGATAAGTGATTTTATTAATTCACGAGTTGTAGTTGAAGGAGTCGTATTTGATCTTGCAATCAACGTTGATTTCAAAAACCAGATATAATTAACCGTGAAATACATAGAAGTATCAAAAATGTGAAGAAAAGAAAGGTTATTAAAAAAAGTTTTAGATTAAAATAATATAAAAAAATTGCTATAATTTCAGTTTAAATAGTATGCAGTATTCATTATTATAACATAAGTACAGAAAAGCTTCATAAAATTATCATACTTTGTTTGTCAAAAATCACAAAATAAAAAGGTAATAATATCTATGAGTATTTTTTGTAAACATTTTATTGAAGTGTGAATTATATGAAAAGCTTTTGGATATGTGTCAGAATTATTGTTAGTAACGTCAAATTGTGCGTGGTCTTAAAAATATTAAACCCCTTAGTAATCTTAAGCACAAATAAAAATATAAAAGAATAAAGTATATTTTTCTGATAAAAAGCCAACTTTAAATTTATGCTGGGTTTTATTTCGAGACAATATATAGGTATAAATCTTTAGAGAAAGTGACAAGAATATCTTAACATGCAATCTATATTATAATACACAATCAAATAAAGGCTTTAACCATTACCTTTAAATGCATTATTGGCGGAAATTTACTCACATATTATGTTTAATACCAGAATAATTAAAAAGAAATAAATTTTCTATTCAAAATGTTGATATGTCAACCTTAGATTAGAAATTTAAAAATAAACCCGTATAACACGTAAACATTCAAACTAAAAAAGAGATATTTTTTATATCATGTTGAAATCATTGTTATTTAGATTTTCACTTAAAGCAAATAAAATTAAAAATAGCTTATTATAAAAGCAATATGTAAGTAATAAATGGGTTTGAATTTTGATAGTTAGGTCTTTTTTTATATCAAGCTCATAGCAATGCTGGAAACATTACAAAAGCTTATTTGTTTTAAATGCAAAACATCTTTCACATTCACTAGAGATCGGCTAATTCTAAGAATATGTCACCGTCCCACCCGAAGAAGTAAAAAAAACGTACATAATAACTGATTCTTGATTGTAATAGAATAAGATTGTAGTTAATATGTATGTACATGTATGTGTGTGTAGTATTCATTAATGTTTAAGGATAAAAGACAAACCTACTTAGCATTTTATAATATTAATGTTTTTTTTTTTCATAATAATGATGAAAGCTTTATTGGTGCCCGACAAAGAATCAGTTGGTATCAACAAATCCAAGACGAAATGTTTTATAATTTAAAATTAATATCTCTAGTAAGCAGATAACTTTGATTAGTATTAGCAAGAATCTTGTTCCAATTGAAATAAAGCAACCTTAAATAGTTTCCTACTCTAATGCAATAAATTAATATTTAAACAAAAAATTTAGAATTTTATACAACAGTTGTGTACCTAAGTGTTTATTTTTAAATATTATTTTAAAAGAAATATCAGGGATATTCACATTTGATACCAAAACTGTTTCAAAAATCGAACAAAACGCAGAAACCATTTACGACTTTACATTGGTTTTCATAACAAACGTGAATACCACGGATACAAAATTATAAACTACAAATAATGTATGACGTATATAGATATACGTATGACGTTATTTATACTTTTCGTCTAAAAAAATCACTAGCACTACAACAATATGTATGTACAATGTACATACATGTATTTATATACACATAATTAATATTTAATACATAAAAATATGTGTTTATAAAAGGGTAATGTCATCACATTTAAGAAAAGAAATAATATTTCATTATTTCTATTAGACTCGGAGCAGGTACTACTCAACTTAAAAATATGAAATGCAATAATAAAATTATAACATAAATATGATAATCTCATAACATAAATACAAAATTTTAGATTATATTTTACGAATTAAGGAAAGTCAAAGCAAATATAATATGTAGGTAGATACATGTAGTTTTGAACATACGCAGGTACATATGTAGGTATAATCTGAAATTTAAAAAAATCTAAGCTCGTCTGTTATTTCATCGTCTAACCTGCGTATAGTAAAGAATAAAACCGTCAATCGATTCAAAACTTATAAACTTTTCCGCTTCACTTGATAAATTTTAATTTTTTGAATTACATATGTAGGTATAATCTGAAATTTAAAAAAATCTAAGCTCGTCTGTTATTTCATCGTCTAACCTGCGTATAGTAAAGAATAAAACCGTCAATCGATTCAAAACTTATAAACTTTTCCGCTTCACTTGATAAATTTTAATTTTTTGAATTTCTTATTAAATGGAAGGAAGTCTATTCTGTAGCTACTTGTTGAATGGGGAGCGAGTCGAAGTTCAGATTTTGAAATTCTGTTTCTCAAAATTCTGTTTTAAACACACTGCCTGTCCAAAGACTAAAAAGTAATGGGAGCTTATTTTATCAATATCGGAAATTCTTTCATTCCCGGGCCTAAAAATGTTAAGGATATTAAATAAAAAATCTGTGCGAAATTTCATTGAAATAGGTTAACGTGAACACGTGCCACAGAGCACTTGAAATTTCAAATTTTGTATGGGAATATGGAGTTTTTTACTAAAAAAATTTTACTAAAAAAATTCGTGAGGGCGTAATAATTGATAGATAAATTTAAACTTGGCACAGGTCTTAAGTAATGTACGGCATAAAGAGAAATATTTTCATACACAATTGAAAACAACAATAAATATGATTTATCTTTCACTTTTTGATCATTTCAAGTCTTTTAGTATAAAAAAAATTAAATTGCAGCTGTTAACGATATATTTTGCGATCTTTTATTTTTTTTTATATTACTTAATAACCTTTTCAACAGTTATTTATTAAAACGAGACATATCATAACTTTTTTGAAATTGTCTCTCTATTTCTTCCGGGAATTCTTTGTTTTTATTTATATTCAGAACCATTCTCCTCTTAATATCATCAGGAATATTTTGATCGAAAAATGCCAATGCTGCCGTTTCATTACTTAGATAACTTTTTGTTTTCTAAAGATATAGACTTTTTTTATCAGTCCGGAATCTATCAGATTTCAAAAGATTTAAAATTGATTGTCAATTCTTCCAAAGACCCGTCTAATTAGCATGAATGAAACTACCAATACGGTGTAAAATTGGGTAACAATTTTAGGCTTATCAACGATGTGGCGGAAAGAGGCATTCAATTTATTTCAGAATATAATCAATCTTTAAGTGCAGATAAAGAGTTTCTTGCTGCAGGTTGAGCAGAAAGGGCCACCTTCGCGTGTGCTGCGTTCGTTTGTGTGTTTTTTTCGCCCCCTCATCCCCCACCGTTTGTTTCTTTTTGTATTGTCGCGTAGTGTCCCATTATTAAATGAAAATAGTAAATAAAAATAATAAAAAAATAATAGAAAATAATAATATAAAAAAAAATTAGCCACAGAGCGCCTCCTTCTTTTTCCTCCCCAACCTGCAGTTGTTTGGCTTGAATGTGCATGAATTGTATTGAACTTATTTAAGCTCTCTCAATTGCTGAGCGAACAAAAACAGATGCATAGAGAAATACTGTTTTAATTGTTATCACAATGATTGGAAATTTCAGAGTTGACTATTGTAAGCTTACGAATACTTAGAGCAAATTTCCTCGTTTTGTACGTCAATTCTGTTACAAACAGGCCAGTTGTTTTGGAACTAATTGAGACCCAAGTAGGTGAAACTACTGATTCTGCTGAATTTCAAGTTTATATTTTCTTTTATTGGACTCTACTAACTTAAATTTTCATTTTTTGTTTACAATTTACAGCGTACTAACATTTTAACGGAAAAGGAGTTAACAAAAAAACAAAAAAAAAACCGGATTCGAGCAGAACGAAACATGTACCAATGGGTTGAAATTTCGGTTTTTTTTAATTAATAGGTCGGACCTTATGGTAGGTACAGGTACATACATAACAATCCATTAGTACATGTTTCGTTGTTGTCGACTCTTTTAGATTCTAAGTTTTTATTCAATGGAGCATACAATTTAGAGCACTTTAGGCATTGCCTCAATTGCCTTTGACCTGGTAGCTTGAGGAATATCATTTAGTCGGAATAAGATATGGAACAATCCAAAACAGCGAGGCCTGGGCGAAGTTTTCTGAAGTCAACCCAGCCTTAAGGTGAAGTAGTTAAGTGGGAGTGGGTCTTCTCGAGATCATTAAAATCTTCAGTGAAAGTAGAAGAAACTGATTCTTTAAAGATACAAGTCTGCGCAATCGCAAGAAATAAAAGCAGCCTATCATTTAAAAAATTAAATATTGAAGATCCGAATTTTTTCAAATTCTTTTTTTTGCTAATCATATATAATCTTCAGATAAGTTGTTGACGCAACTATAAATTGACTGTTGTTTGTTGATCTACAATTTTTTTCTTGAATAAAAAATCACTATTTTGTTTTTCCCCTCATTTTGGAATAGAAAAATAAATCAAAAAAATCCGTTCATTCAGAAACGTATATCTAAGTAAGAAATTGATAAACATTTTCGTTTTCTTTTGATATAAATCAATGAAATTTGACTTTTTCGGTAAATTTTTCTGTAAGACCGCATATCAAGATTAGGATTCGATCAATATTTGCAAAACGAAAAAAAAATATTTTCTGAAGAACCATAAAGAACCTTTTTTTCAAAAATTATCCTTAAATTTTTTGTGCCACCAACGCTCTTTTGTTCATTCAAGATCAAACTCAGAAAACATTTTTGAAAAAATTCGGATCTTCAATGTTGTATTAGTTTCAATAGGTAATGCTCTTTGTTTTTTTTTCTCAATACAACCATTTTCCTCAAAAATACTGCTATGGTCTGTGTCAGTTAGAATTATGTGTATGTTACTGAAGCTCACATTAGCTAAATCGCTAACATCCGAAACCATTAGAATCACCGTTTTTCTATGCTAACATTAGTTTTGAACAATTTCGAATCTTTAAAGCGTAAATTCAAACTTTTCGACGTTCTTTAATAATTCACAAAAATCTGGATGGTATGGTCGTCGAATCGAAAATAATACTAGCCCGACTAAAAACTATTATTTCGCTTATGCGAGAGAAAGATGCTGGGTATGGATTGGTTGCGAAGTGTTGCATGTGTGCGACGGACGCTCTGTCATCTAGTCCTTTATGACTAAAATCACCAGCGACTGAATTTTTTTTTAAATTTTTACTGAAAGGTCGTTGCATCACGCAAAACGTTCTAGGAAAGCTACGTTTACTTTGGTGCCCGCTCGGCGACTGAACATAATGTACCTTAAGCGGAGCAACGGAATTGCATGTGCGGACTGCGGAGCAGTGTCTCCAAAAAGGGACTTAAAAGCATTGGAATATTTTATATAAAAAAATTACCAATGCTCCTGAAAAATTATTGATCTCCCCGGTAAATTCTAGAATTTAACCTTTTCGGTCATTTACAAGAACATAAATATACATATATATTTGAATTAAATGTACATTAAGCAAGTGTTGCAGTGTTATTTATAAGTTAAGAAGTTTTGACGTGCCTTAAAAATGAAATATTATAATTAAAACACAAAAAAAATTGATATAATTATGTTTGTATAACTATCATAAAATTTATAAAAATTTTTAAGCAGTTGGCATTGTTTTAACGAAAACCCACGGTTGCATCGTGAGTTCCCATAAATTGTATCTACACAAAAATTCCGACACAATTCAACGAAGCTCAATTTTTTCATAAATTTAAAACCTGATATTTCATACTAAACATAAAAAAACTTGAAAGAAATAAAATTAACGACAAATGATGATGCGAAAATGAATTGTGTTCAATTAAAAGAAATTATTCCTAAGATGACCTTGAAACATCAAAGTGAACAACACATTTACAAAAAATTTCTGCGCATTTTTGAATAGGTATATTGAATGAACAACATGAATGAAGGAGAAAGATCAAAGAAAAAGCATCGAGTTAAGGTATAATAATATAATTGTATAATTACTTTTTTTTTAAATATAATAATATGTTTAATATAGTATTTCAAAACATCCATGCATTATTTTTTGTTTTGTTTCATATACTTTCTCAAACATTATTTTTTTATTTTAACATAAATGTGTAGTTTTTTTTTTAACTTTTTATTTGTGAATCATTTTTATTTTGTCTGAATATTTTCATATAAAATAATTTTTAGCATATTATTTAAACAATTGGTGTGCTATATTTCGGTCTACAAACATAACTTTTAAGATTTTTGTCAGTTATTATTTTCTAAAAATATATACTTTTCAGTTATGAATATTTTTGTTTAAAGTTTTATGTTCAATATATAAGAGATGCTAAGTTATAGTTTTTGAAAATTGTTTTTCTTACAAGATCAAATCAATTTTTCGTAATCAATTATTAAAATAACTGTTGTATTGGTGTTGTGTTTAATGTTAAGTTTGTTGCTTTCGAACAATATTTATACATAATTCTTTTGTTTATGTGGTATCTTCTTTTTTGTTTTATATTATACTTTGATGAATTAATTCGTTTAAACTAATGAAGTTTTTAACTACCTTATATGACAAAGTATAAACTTTTCACGGTGAAACACTATTTGAATGTGTAGCCGGACGGAATTGAGTAAAATATACAATCGTGAGGTATGTTTAAAAAATAGGTATTTACATGTATTTATATATTTAATATAGACAGTATAAATGTTTGTTCTATTGCATGCTGTGTGCACTTATTTATAAGACTGATTTGCGGTTTTATATACTTATTAATTGCTTTAATGGCATTGTCTTGGGAAAAGTTTACACCCCGTCGTTGCTGTTCAAAAATAGAGTTGGGAGTAAATTTTGTTAAGTAATAGAAACAGTTTGTTAAGTTAATGCTAAAATGGTAAAAATCAGGCACTTTATTCACTTGTTTTGTTTTGTAAAATTTTATTTTGATTATGAAAAATAAAAATAAATAAAAACATTGCAAAAGCAGTTGGTATCCTTTTTGAAGTATGAGTATTGGTCATCTGTTCTCTGTTATTTAAATTATTTTTTTTTAATGTGTAGTAAACTAGTTTTTTTTATTGAAGCTCTTCTTTAATTAATTTAAAAAAAATAAGATACTCAGCAAATAATAAACCGTTTTATGCACTGGAAGAATTTTATAAAATAATAAAAAGCATCTGTCTGAGTAAAATTCAACAATATTTACAAAATATTGTACGCTTTAGATAATATGTACCTACTAACAAATTCTTGGTTTAATTTTAAAATTATGAGAAAACAAACATTTATTGTGAGTTTCAGTTTTCTGGGAAGGTATGCTAAACAATAAATTAAACATTATTTGAAAGCTATTGTTTATTATTTACCTTCTAGATAAATAGATGCAAAAAAAATTCTACAAAAAAAAGAAAAAACAATTTTGATTTCAGTTGATGAAAACGATAAAGTGCCATTGCAAAAGAAGAATACTTATAATTGGTAATTTGGCGAAAAGGCATCAAAAGGAAATTTTCACAAAAAGTTTTGTGTAGAAAATATTCATAGTCAGCCGTCAATGTGTACAAAGTTTCAGATAATCAGGAATCTCTATTTTTTTGTTTTTAATTCTCTATTGAAATTCGTGGTGCGTACAGTACAAAAGATTCTAGGACAAATTCTTTTTTGGTCATATGGTTGTTCAAGCCTTGATAAACTTTGCTTGATCCATACGTTTGAGGAATCAGACGTCAAACTGAACATTCGAATTGTTTCTATTTTTTTTTTGGAAATAGATCTGTTAAAAATTTTTGGTTCAATTTTACAAAATTGAAAAATTTTAATACTGTATCACTCAATCGAAAAAAAACTCTTTATTCTCTTCATTGGATTATTTTTTGCGATTAGCACATAAAGTAAAGATCAAACAAAAAACTGTATCGCATTTTATGGAAATGGTGGCAAGCATCTGGTTTCTGATAAAAATTCATTACGATATTTAATTTGAATAACTTCGTATCAAACAGGTTCTTGGTGATAATATTTTAATATAAAAATTAAGACTCATCATTTCTTTTGAAATTGTTTAATTAATTAATTAGCTTTGCGTGTTACATTTATTGACATGTTTTGTGTTTTGCACTATGAAGCATGTTTTAAATTCTCTAATGTATAAATAAAAATGCCGAAATATTGAACGAATAGATGACTGACTCACGTTCATACATTCAAAGGATTGTTAAAATGCTCAAGCAAGCTTTGATTTTATGGAATTTAGATGTCGCTATGATACGCGAATATAAACAAGTAAGTCGTGCATTTAGTTTAGACATTTAGTTATGCGAAAATTAAAATAAGTATTGTGTTAAGGTAGGTATTAAGAGTGACATGTCTTTCCAATAGTTCTCATGTTTTTTTGTAATAAAAGAAATATATTTTTCTTTCGAAGTAACTATGAATGTTAACAGTATAGGTTTTAAATAAGTGTTCTGTTTTTCTATTGCAGTAGACACTCTTCAATATTTTTATTTTACAATGATATTATATTGATATTATCTAATATTATTCTTAAAGTTATCTACTATTCCTAATACGGAAGTATGTATGCATAAACTATAATTTATTATACAACCACTAAATTAACATTTGTTTTTGTGTCCTACTGAGCCAGTAATAATGAAATTTATTGAGAAATATGAACGCGGGTTATATTAAGTACAAACAATTGAGTCAAGAAATAAAATAAAAAATTCAGAGTGAAAAGCATTTTGATAAGCAATTTATTCAAAGCAATGCATATGGGAGGAAAAATGTTATATGTTTTGGGTGAAGGGGTCCAAATATTATATATTCCAACTTGATTTTAAGAACAATACCTAAGAATTTTGGGAAATTGGAAAAATTTCCAAGTTTATGAGTTCAAAAAAAAATTGTTTTTAACATTGTTCTTAAGCATATATAATAACGCAATTTTTTTTTGTTTCTGAACATATAGGACGAATTTATTACAATATCTAAGCACCTACGCAATAAGTTAAATGTAGTTTTTAAAACGGTAATAATCTATTGCGGTTATCTTTGTATTTCTAATTCACTTTCTTTTTAAATAGTCATGTATGAAAATTTAACTGCAATTATCATATTTTGTTTTCTTCAAATTTTACTGGACAAAACATCTTACGCTAGTTTGTTTGAAATATTCCCTAAAATGTACTCCATATTATACATACATATTTATAAAGTTTTAAAATTTTTTTATATGCATAACATTTTTTTAGAGACACAATCATATTTTATAAAAAATATATAATATGTAGTGTTTATAGTTATTGTAGTTGTTTTAATTTTTTTTTAATTTTTTGAATTACTAAAACTCGGTGACTTGAAACTCACGTATAACATATATCTTTTTGTAAATTACTAATATACACCCTAAAGGTTGTCAAACCAAGTCTATTCGTTCCAAAAAAAAATGAACTCAATCAATAATAACGTAAATTATGTATATGGTTATATAAAATTAACGTATCACAAAATAATAATAACTTAATTTATATAAAAAATATACATATGTATGTATCTATGCCTTTTTTCTTCATTTCCGATAAAGTAGTAAGGTTTAATGAAAAAAAAGCATTTTTTTAATGAAGGAAAAATATAAATTGTTTAATTAATTGTTTTTACTATATCCAACAGTACCTTATATTATTTTTTTAAATTTTCGTTTTTTTTTTCTTGGAAGACATTTGCTTTTATGTGATTTTCTTGCCATATTGAATAAAATATCGTAACCGGATTTAGTAAATGCTTCTACAAAGTTGATTTTAACATAAAATAAGCGTTTGATATTAAAAATTATTTATACAAAATATAGCTTAATTAAAGTAGTTTTATAGGAAGTTTCAACAGTCCAAATTGAAAAAAAAATTATTTGAAATAGAAAACATGCAAGACATTCCGAAGGGACGTATAGTTGCAACTAAAAATTAAAAAAATAAGGATTTTTCACATATGGCCGATTTCATGAAGGACTTTTAAATGATTCAAAGCCAACCATAAAGTACGTTTTATGGTTTCACCAAGGGTGGTTTTAAAACTCCTTATAAACTAAATTTACAATTTTCGAAGAGAATAATAGATTAATTCAACATTTATCACATACAACTGTGTATTTTCGAATTAGAGCGATCATGAATCTATCTTTTAATTTAAGTCTATATATATATATATATATATACGTTTTAAAGCTTTTTGGGAAACTGCAAAAAGTTTTTAAGAGAGAATAAGTATTTAGTGCTAAGATTTTTTTCCAAGTTCCGTACATAAATTTAAATGGCGAGATTAAAAGAAAAATATTTTTTTGCAAACATTTTGAAAACCGGAAACCAATTATGGTCGGAGTGCGCTGGTTCTAATTAGCATTTCTTTGAAATTTCGGAGATATTATTCGAAATCCGATATAAAAATTTACTTAAATTGGAAAAATAATTATTAAAAATCATTGGAAGGACCAAAAATGATACACCATATCTTTTTTGCAAGAGAAAACTCCACTCTTCTATTTAAAAAAAAAAAACAATCAAGTTATTTCCCAAAATTTTGGAAAAAAAAACAATTTGTTCAAATTGATTTTTTTTGTAAAATTTTATATTATTTAGTGCAATTTTTTTTTACATATATCAATTTAAATTCAACCATTGAAAATTGGATAGTCTTAGAAGTTATACTTTCAAAGATATAAGCAAATATTTAAAAGTAATATTTAAAGGTAATTTATTAAAAAATAAATAAAATAAATATAAATAATAAATATTGACTTATATCCTTGAAAGTAAAAGTAAAATTATAAAATTTTGTTATAGTCTTATGTAATTTAGAAGGAGTTTAGATAAATTTGATTTTAGTGAATATTTATGAAATCGGCCACTATTAAAGAAAAAACATTTGAACTTATTGTTAGATTTGTTGGGGCTCAATAATGTTGCAACATGGACGGAACATATGGGTTTTTGTATAAAAGATAATTTTGTTTTAGAAAGACCGAAAAAAAATATAATTTTCATCATACTGCTTTAAATAAAGAAAAGTTTCATTCTTTCATATATTGAATTGAAATTTAAATTCTTAAATAACCTACAGCCAATTTATTCATTAAGTTACAAGCTGTTGTATCGGTTTATGACTAGAAGAACGGGTTGAGACGGCAGATTTTTGTTTGAATCGAAATGCCCATGAAAATTAGCAAACATTATTTTTTGGTTATTTTTGTATGCTTGGTCAGTCGAACTTTGTTATTCACTTTCAGACAGGTTCAGAGAGTGGGTTATAACTCCGAAATAGGAACTACATAGAAACAAAGGAAAATTTGTCATCGACCAAATAGTAATTTTAGGACAGTCTCGAAGAAACCAAGAAACTTCAAGTCGGCACTTACCATATTAATATACATTCCAAGGCCAGCATTAAGAGATGAGCTAGAAATAAAAAGAGCTATGTACAGTTATGGCAAAGCTGCCAACCTCATTCTTTGGTGTAGGATTTTAATATAACTACCTAGCTGACCTATAAGAACTCCATAATTATAAGCTGGTTAAAACGGGCTTTGAGTTAGTAAAATATGTTAACTTAGTGTAACGTTTCGAACGTGTATACGTTGTCCAACAGAGTCTTTTTAAATTATATTCATTTTTTTCGTTGTTAGTAAAAAAGGTCGGTTGAAGAGTAAAAGTAAAAGTACTGACAATACTCCTATTTTTGTCTTATGTTTACCTATGCTTTTCTCGTATATCAAATTTTCATACTTTGGAAACTACTTGCCATTTCATGATCTAGTACATAGGTGGGAGCGGGTCATAATCCTGTTTGTCAAAATACTGTATGACAAAATACTGTTTGGTCAAAATACTGTAAGATCATAATCCTGTATGTCATTATACTGTAAACACAAAATCCTGTACGTCAAAATACTGTATGAGCAAAATACTGACTTGCAAAATCCTGTTTTGTAAAATCCTGTACGGCAAAATACTGTATTTTCATACTGTATTTTTTTTAAAGAAATTTCCGTTAAAAATACGCATAATACTATGTTTTGAATATCAATTGTGTTTCGTTTATTAACATTATTCAAATATAATTTATAACAGTTAGAAAGTAAATAATTCCTTAGAAAATTAACAAATAAAAAAATAATTCTGCAAATACATAAGGGTATGTCATAATGCATATTTTAGCCAAAAATCACTTTTGAAGATTTAAACTTTAGGGGGTTTAGGACGCTTAGCTTAGCCACAAATCACGTTTAAATATAAAAATCGGTTTATATTATTATGACACATTTCTTATTTGCGCGGCTAAAATAATGTGCATTCAAATGTATGACAAGTAAGTTGGTATAATTCATTCATGAAATCAAACTATGTTTTCACAAAAAAAGAGAAGAAGAAAAATTGAAAAGAGAAAGTAAGAAAGAGAAAGCAAACAATTACGACTTGAGAGAACTCAAGAAATCATTTTAGAGGGAAAATGAAGTGAACGAAAAAGAAGTAAATAAGTGTAGAATTTTGTTTTCTCCCTTTTTCTCTTAGCTCCTAATTAGGTACCTACCTACATATATTTATCAACAATAAGCTTGCTTGCGCGCACTTTTTTACATTATCAAAACGATATTTCTTTTACAGTCTTTTTTACAGTATTTTGACTTACAGTATTTTGAAATACAGTATTTTGACCAACCAGGATTTTGCAATACAGGATTTTGACATACAGTATTTTGCTCATACAGTATTTTGTACATACAGGATTTTGACATACAGTATTTTGGCATACAGGATTTTGAATACAGGATTTTGGCACATACAGGATTTCGACCCCAACCCTACATAGGTATACTATGTTATGATGTTTTTTAATCTACTAGTTATATATTTGTTAAACTGGTTTTTACTCTTAATACATTGAAAAGAAATCAAACCCGGCAAAATATGAGTAGAAACTCAACTTTTGAAAGCCTGTTATATTAAGGTAGTACATTAAAAAGTAGATGATATGAGCCCAGATCAAATAGGTCTTAAACTATCTAGAACTTTCAAACAATCGACGTTACGAATCACTAAAACATCTGCAAAAGATATTAAGAAACATTTATATTCGAAACGTAATCGAAATCTTACTATAGCCCTAGGAATCAGTGAATAAATTGACTGTTAAGTTTACAAATTTAAATTTCGTTCGTTTTCTATTTGTTACTGTAGTAATTAGATTTTTTATTAAATTTAGATCGCAAAAACAAGTAGTAGTGCAGCAAGATGTTGTGGACATTGGAGAATCTTATATATGTACATAAATATAATAAACAGGTTGGCTGTGAAATAATATTTTCAAGGACTTTAATATGATGGTAATATCATTATAATAATTTGACTTTGCTTTCGCAGAAAATTAAGTAGAATAGTATTTTTTTAAAGAAACTACGATTTATGAGTGATAGGTCTTCAAAACAAAGACAATACTTATACATAATTACATGAAAAATCATAAAAACCAAGCAAAACTGAATTTACGCTAACAAAAAATGATAAAACTTTCTTATTCATATATAACAAAATTTTTATAGGCACGATTGGCATTGATTGTTTAGCTCATTTGCTCAAAAACCTCATTTTTTTAAGTACTATTAAAATCAACAAAAATAATAACTTTGTAAAAGCATCCAAAAAGCGTTTTCGTAGCGTTCAAATTTGAATATATTTTTTTAAATTAAATTATAGCAAAGTAGTGTAAAATTTTGAAAAAAAAAAACACACAAAAAAGGCAAAAATGCATACAATAGTATCATATAATTTCCAAAGCCTTGGCGTTAACTACTAAGAAAAGACATTTAAGTTTTTTTTAATAACCCTATATTTTAATACATCTGTTAAAGTTAAATAAATATACAAAATAATACAATCCATAAAATAATAAATGCAAAATTTAACAAAAAGTTAAGAGATAAAAGACACAAAAAGTTAAACATTTCTAAAACATTTAAGTTATAAAATTAACAATAATAATATTTAATTGAAACACACGAGATCTTACGTTAACTAAAAACATTGAACAAAAAATGTAGGTATAATTCGATAGAGATAAAAAAAAAAACTAATGAAAAAGAAACACAACAAATGAGAAATCTAAAAAAATAACAGTTTTTTCTCTTTTAAGGAACTATATTAGTTCTAACATTGATTTTTAAAATATTATATTAAAATCCTTCAAAAGGATCTAAAAATTAAGGACATAAAATGACTATAAAAATCTATACTAGCATAACTTCAAATGTTTGTTCTCATTGATGTCATAAATTGATTTTCTACATTCTTTTTTAGTTTACAAAAAAAAATATTAATGTACCAAATTCTTTAAAATGGGTACATTAGTTATATGTATATAATTTAATAACGAAAAGGAAATAAATTAATGTTTGGGCAAGGGAACGTACCAAAAATCAAATCCTAGCTCTGTCTTATGGGCTACATTTTTATTATTAAGTGTTTTAACCGTTTTACTACTTAACTGTTTTTATTTTATTGTTTCCAATCACAATTTGTGAATATAATCTAAAATGTAGTTGTTTTGTTTGTTTTTCAGCAGGTATCGTTTAGGATCATTTATCATATGGCGGTAAAAAGGAACGAGCTTGCAAACCCCAAGTATTTGTTTTCTGAATGCGACAAGATTATAGTTTTTGAAGCTATCACAGTACTTCGCTATCCCTTCAGTATTGTTTTTTAGCTCTAATATTTGTATCTTTATAATCTACATTTCAAGACGTAGACTTATTTGTGTTAAGGGAGGAACCTTAATATCATTGTAGGTATTTAAGTAACATGAAATAGAATATACATGTACAAATCAGTTAAGCAAATTGTTGAAAAGGGAGCAATAAGTTGTAATTTTTTAACTGGACAGATTGAATTTCTTTTAGGGGTAAATTAATGGTGTGTGTAGTATGAAATTGTAATATATATATGTGCCTATTATATTGTCTATTTAATTAAAGCTTAAAAACAAAAAAAAAAAAACAGAGAAAATTACAGAGAAAATTTAAGGGTGGTCAAAATTCTATCTGGTTCAAAATTCTTTATTTTCAAATTTTGCTTTCAAACTTTCAAAGTATGTGCCTAGTGATAACAAAGAATGAATAATATAGACCTATGTAAATGCTCAACGAATTGTATTTTTTGTTTAGGTAATTGAAGTCTGCTATAAAATATTCTGTTTTACAAAAAAAAAACAGCCTTTTCACATTTCCGGAACTTTTCTTTTATTATTTCTGAAATGTATAAAACAGAATATTGTAAAGCAGAATTCAATTTTTAGAAAATAACATTCATCAAACAGTTATTATCCATTCTTTGTTTGAACAATTAGTAAATATTTCATGAAGCTTTCATCGAAGCTTTATAGTCTATAGCTTTATAGTGGATTTATTTATTTCGTTTTTCTGTGAAATTCTTCTTTGGTTAGTATGAATATTTAAATTTAAAATTAAAATCTTAGAAAAAAGCAGAATTTTATTCTTCAAAATAAATTGTCCGAATTTTAAAAAGCAGAATATTGTAAAGCAAGAACAGACAGAATTTTTGCGTGCGAAGACAGAACTTTAAAAAGCAGAACTATGAAACCAGAATTTTGACCCGCTCCCAATTTTAGGAAGGAGAAAAAAAACTATGTACATACAATTTAAGGAAACACTTCTCAAATTTTGAAGTAATTGCTATTCAATCCATAACTAGTTATATCATTTAGCTGAATTCTAATCCAAATGATTGTTTTAATCGCTTATAAAATTAATATTTCACTGAAACGTAAACAAATAAACATTTTTGAATATATTGTTTAATTTTGTTTTTTTTTGTTTTCATCTAACCAACAATTTTTTTTTAAATGCGAACAATTTTAGAAAGGTCCTCCCTTAAATTAATTTATGAGTTATCTTTAAGAGAGTTCTATTTATAGATCCTCAAAACTATACTTATATTTAAGTTTTTCCACTAGGCACATACTTTTTCTATAAATCTAATCTATTCTATGGTTTGAAGTTACGAGAATATTTTATTTATTCTTCCACTTAAGAAATGGATACAAATTAGTTTTCAAAGATATCATTACTACTTAAGACGTCTTCATTTTTTTGTATGGATTTAACACTACTGCACTGCCTTGAGCACTTGCTTGAGCTGCAGCTGCTTGGTTCATTTGTGCCATTTGTGCAGCTTGCATTTGAGTTGGCATAACAGGCATTCCACTGGCAGATGTCAAGCCTGGAACACCAGATGTTGCTATTGGGTAAGGGTATCCGGCCATCATGCCAGGATAAAAAAAGTGTTGCTGTTGTTGCAAGTATTGCTGATTTGCAGCAGCTGCTGCTGCGGCTGCAGCTGTATATGGGTTTGCAGTTGCTTGTGTAGCCATTGACATCGGTTGAGAACGCATCATTTGCGATGCTGGTAAGTAACCACTCGGTGGCCTAGGAAGCAAACTTGGCGTCGATACTTGGCCAGCAACAGGAGTGCCTAAACCACTCCCAACGGTATGAGAGCCCATGCGAAGCCCAGCTACTTGAGCAGCTTGAGCGGCTGCAGCAGCTACAGCTTGCTGTTGTTGGTGGTGATGGCTAAAAGCAACTGCTGCAGCTCCAGGATTTTGGGTTAAGTAAGTCTTATTCAGAGGAAGCCCTGTGTAATTAATGGCCGCTGTAAGTGGTTTGCCAGAAAGAACATTAGAAGCAGCAGCTATTTTTACAGCATTGGCATAATTTTTTTGGGCCACTTCTTTAGCAATAGTTGCGGCATCGGCATAGTAACTATTTGTTGGATAGCATTGTGTTTGATAGGACTGAGCAGGATAAGACTGAGTAGGGTAGGAAGCATAGTTATATGCTGAAGGTGCAGTTGAATAGGCAATTGGTACCGCTGACGTAGCAACAGAAGAAACAGGGGTGTATCCTTGATGTGAAACCATAACATTTGCATATGAATGCGGTGCATTATACAATCTACTTTGAGTACTTGTCGAGTAAGAGATACTTGGGGTAGCTGGGGCAGAAAATATAACATCAGCTGATGAAGCTGGTGTAGTAATATTTATATTGCTGTTGACTTGTTCGTATTTTAACGAACTGTTTTTTAATTGTGTATCTGAGCTTCCTGGAAAAGTCGTAGTTGTAGTTATGTTAAAAGTAGTTGTAGGGTTGTTGTTTGTTATTGAGCTAGGCAATGAAGAAATTAAAGTGGAAGCAGAAGGCATAGCATTGATCGCAGTTGTAATACTAGAATTGCTAGATGTTTTAGCTGCATGGCTAGCCGTTTCATATTGTGTGTCTTCCTTAGAATCATCTTTTTCATCATTACTGTTGGTTTGTGTATCTGTGCTCAAGTGTGATGTGCTAAGTAACATTTGGCTAGGGATGCTATTGGTTGATTCTGATAATGTGGCCGAAACGTTAACGGAATTTGTCAATGACGTATCAGAGCTTGTTAGAATTGCGTCTGTCGATACTGTCTGGGACGAGGATGAAAATGAAGGAGTAAGTGTGTTAATTGAAGGTGACTGGGTTTGTGTTGTAGGTGTGGTAGCAGATGATAATGAATCTAGGAGTGTTTTGTTAGTTAAATTGTTTACTAAAGGAGAATCACTAATGTTACTGTCGATATTATTGTTATTTAGACAATAAACGTTATTATTGGTACTGAGAACAACAACACCGTTACTGTTATTACTATTACATATTTTCGTTGCAGCAACAGCTGTTGTATTTGTTGACGTAGGTACAATTACTGCGCTGTTGTTTAAATTATTAATACTCAACATACCATTACTAGCCATACTATTATGAACAGTGTTCAAATTTACTTGACTTATCTTAATGTTGTTCTTCAAATGATTTAAATTATTTAAAATAAAATTGTTATTTATCATAGAATGATTATTGTTTTTATTATTAGCGATAATTGGATTTGCCGTGGTGGATGTTTGTGGTTGTGGAATTGCAGTTGTAGCTGAAGAATTTTGACTTTGGTACTCACATGACACTGGTACGAATGGTTGTTGTAATTGCATAAGTTGTTGATAGGTTGTCGCACCGGGCTGATACACGGGTATACCTGACTTTTCGCCAGCAGGCCTTTTAAAGGGAACCATACCAGAGAATGCCTGCAAAATATAAGTAACAAGTATGAGATAAAATGTAAATATTTTTAGTTTTATAATTTTTTTCATGAATTAAAGTTTAAATACCTACATTAAGGCCCATTTGCTGATACAGAACATAAATACTTATGTTCCACATAAACTCTTATGTGACAGTTTACGCAGAGGAAAAAGTAGAACATAAGCGCTTAGGTTAAACATAAATATTTAAGATTCGTTACAGCAAATGGCCCTAAGAGTATTAAGATACCTACGTATCTTAATCTTCTTGCCTTAAACCTATATGTACGTATGTGGGCCAATATTTCAAAATATTAATAATCTGGGTTCTGTAATATTTTATAATAAAAGATATGGAGGATTGGGAGTATTTAACCGTTATTTAATTTTGTTAAATGCATGCCCGTTCCTACCTTCCTACTTATTCACGTCATTAAGCAACGGAATTAAAGTAGCCCAAAAATTTAATGATGCAATCCGTTAAATAATAAATGATCGGTTAATAAAAAAAATTATTTTCATATACCTACATACTTAAACCAGGGCTACATTGTAAGTTTGAGCAATTAAAAAAAGTCGAAAAAAGACAAGACAAAGATAAGAGCTTTATCTTTGCAAGCAAAATAAAAATTACATGATTTGACTTTTAATAAAAAAATCATTGATAGCGATGAATTTCAAAAGATTTCGATGACAATATTCTTGACAGTAACAATTTTATACCCCAATGTCATTATCCAAGAATGAGATTGGCATAGAAAAAACCAAAAAGTTTTCTATTGTCGGCTTGTGTATAATTGACCATCTCTTATGGAATGATCAAACATTTAATGTAGCTAAATACCCCTAAAATCGAGTACCTACAACTCTTATATCTAGGTAGGTGCTCCAATTAGACATTTGAATTTGTTAGTTAGAATTCAAAACAGAGCCTTTAAACTCATATTAGTTGTGTCCATTATAACTTTTGCTTCCCTAACACTTTTTTCTATTGATTATTTTTTAACATTTTTTAAATGAAATAGCCATTTGTATTCAGCTCATCAAATAATCTCACCGTAATACTCGTAAGTAGAAGGGGATTTGAAAGGAGATGTCGGTGAACATTAGTCTTGAATTTCAGTTCATCACAATGAGAGGGAAAGACAGAGCGTGAAAGGGTATTCCACATTCGCGTAGCACAGTAGTAAAAAACGAATCCCTGTACTTGAGAGTACGACCGAAATTGAGTTCAAGAGTAAACTGATGACGATGAGCATTCCTGGAAGCGCGAGTATTGCGGTCTAATACTACTTGTATAGAGCGATTCGAAAGAAAATTACTAATCCAACGAAGATTGGATTGATACCAAAAGCACGCATTTTCGATAAGAGAGCAGGATGCCAAACTTTATCAAATGCTTTAGAAATATCAAGTGCAATAATCTTACGTCCTCCAAAACGATGTACAGATTTGTTCCACTGTTCGGTGAGATAAACCATAAAGTCACCAGTGGACCTATTGTTGCGAGAGCCGTATTGCCGGTCATTAAGAAGCTTTCGATCTACGAGATATTTCTTGAGCTGATAAATTATCAGCGTTTCCATGACCTTGGAAAGAAGGGACGTAAGTGCAATTGGTCGGAAATTAGAGGGTGAAGAAGATTCGCCTTTTTTTGGATAAGCTGGAAAAATGCTGTTTTCCAACTGCTCGGGACAAGCCCAAAAAAATAGGATAGATGGAAAAGCTTACGCAGAAAAAAAATATGGGCGTTGCATACCTTCCTGGCTTGCTTGTATTTTCGGCTCGGCCATTAACGTCCGATATGGGCTCGTTGCACTTGCTAAGCTAAACAACTGCAGGTTGGGAAGGAAACCAAAGGAATACTCTCTGCGCTCTGTGGGTACGTTTTTGGTATTATTTGTTGTTGTTTTTATTGCGGCACTGATGATGATTTTTTTTTGTTGATTTTTTTTGCGTGTTATATTTTGTTTTTCTTTTTTTTTTACTATTTCTATTATCCCCACGGACACTACGCGACATGACAAACGCGACATGCAAAAACGTGATTAGCTTTGAAATATTTTTTAAATATATTTTACCAATTTTGTTTTTACACAATATGAACGAATAATATTATGACCTCTGCATACAAGGTTTACATACATATAATATTAGTTACAGTAGCTCTAAAAATGGCATTATTTAAAAATTCGGTGACACTGCTCCGATTTTGATTTTTTTTTTTTAATTTAGAACAACGTTTAAAATGCAAAAATCGACACTCTCAACAGTAAAATTTTGACTGAGATGATGCTTGAAGTGATTGATTCAATACAATCACCTAAGGCTGGAAGGATCTCTTTATTTCTCAATGTCGGCGAATTGAAATCTACTCCAACCTACTGGAGTCATGCAATTGCACTGTATAGAAGACAGGATCTGATAACTTCTTCGATCCATTATTTTGGAATAATTTCGAATCCAGACAAGGTCATCTTTGAGGAATATTCGTTCCTTAGGTTCGTTCAAAGTTCATGTGTATGAATTTTATCAAAATATTTTTTTGGTGACGTTGAAAATTAATTTGATTTCATTTCATTTATTATTATATTATTCAAATCTTTTACATTACATTGTTAAATCTTTAAAGTTGTGGAAGTATACAATTTGGAGGCTAATTAACCAATGTAGCTAGATAATTAATTTAATAGATACTAAAATTAAATCTATTTTCGGCAACTTCTTTTCATTAAAAAAAGAATATTTTAATATTAAGGAAAAAATTAACTACTCTTCTGGTTGTCCTATGGAGGTGTATGAAGTTATATTTACGTTGATGAAATAGAAAACGAATCAACTTTTTCAGTTGTTTTCTGTAGTTTGTACCATTCGCTCAGCCTGCCGATTACATGATGGATTGAAGGGAGCACAATGGACATGACGAACCTATGATGTTATTTCGATTTGTCTCGAAGAGAATGGAAACAAATTGTCTGAGCGACTGAGTGTTTTGGGCCAATCCCTTAATACCCATCTGAGTACCTTAGCGAGTTCAGGATGTTTTGCAGTTTGTGATGCAATTTGCTTGGCTCAAGTACTGCCTGAGAGACCATCTCTATCATCAGGAGCTCTTCTATATTAACTGTTATTGAATCTTCGGAAGTGGCCGGAGAGATATCATTATCATATCTAAGCCTACGAAGCATTTCATTTGATATTACTGTACGAATGAGCTTTGTAGATCTAAATATACCTAGAAGTGAACGGTGATCAATCACCATCTCAATCTTTCTTCCGTGTAAATAATCGTGAAGTTTCCATAGCTACATCCTTCCTGTCGATCAGAGCGAAGTTTCGTTCAGATTTTGACAACGTCTGCGTATAAAACGGAATCTATACTTGAGAGGTCTCAGTTAGAGTACTCGATTTATTAGAGAATCCCTTGAGTGCACATTCTATCCAGCTCCGCTTCCCCAAGTCACGTTGTTGCTATTGGGACCCGACCGACGTGGAGGATGGCGTATTATTGAAATTGCAGGATCGATTTGGAGTGTCACAGGATTTTCGGTAAAACGTCCTTTGAAAAAAGTGTGAAATTTCCATGATCGCAATTTTTTTTTGTTGAAAATCCATGAGCTGTAAGTCACACTCTTATAATACATGGTTGGCTTTGTAGCTGCCAACACACAATCAAAGCTTTTAATGACATGTTAGTGTGGTTTGGGCATGAATTAATCTCAAATTGATTAGGTCGACTAAATTTGATTGATCGAATGCGGTTTCGATCTCTTCCGTTTGTTTTTCTTAGTCTTCTTTTGATACAGATGATACATAACCTAGGCAGACACGTTGAAGGTGACCCTTTGCTCCACATGATGAGCAAATTGTGTCTTTGTGAGGACACTGGGTTCTTGGGTGTTGGGCTCCAAAACCATTACAAGGCTTCAATTTAATTTTATTGGAAGATTTATTACGATGCTGCAATACTTTCACCTTTTGAGAAGTAATTCACCTGTTCGAACTGCCAACTGTCACCGCTTGGGCGGTGGTGGCATAGTCGATTACAATTTGTAGCTTCGATCAGTTTTGACAAGAGGATGTCATAGAGTTGAGCGCTCGCGAAATTCAAAAACATGGCTATTTGACGAACATCCCTTTACACGTCATTGGCTAATAAAGCTTAAAAATGCTTAGTCCAGTTCTCAAGATAAGTGACATCAAATGGATCTACATATGTTTCCTACGCTTGACAGTATGCGCTCAATTTTTTTACCATAGAAGTCAGGTGGTGACTGCTTGTTTGTGATGTTGTCCTCAGTTTTAATCTTTTGATATGCACGAATACAAAAGAGCTATTCTATTTTTTTTTTTTGAATTGCGACTGCCCCAATAGAATAAATAGTCATAAACGTATTTATGAAGTATTAACTCATGCTATGTTACACAGCTATTTCACAAAAAAAAAAAAACTAAATAGTCCAGTTGTAAATATTTAAACTAGGGTTCAGCACTTTTTTGCCTTCAAGTTCTGTAGTAGTTGAGGTTAAGCTCTAGTTCAAGGTTCTAGTGCTTTTTTAAAAGCACACTTTTAGTGGGACGATTTTGGTTTAAAAAAAAAGCCTTTTGTTTGAATTTGTCCCACAAAGGGGGGGAGAGTATGATAACCGGGGCGCTGAAAAATGATAACGGATTTTTGTAGAACACGGCAATACAAGCGTTTTTTACTATGGGAGGGGGGGTCCTAAATCCAGCTTATTTAAATGCAAAAGAAACTTTGCATGCACCCCACCAAATCCTATATTGAGCCCAAGCAGGGGGGTTGCATCACCCATTAACACCTCGGTGTGGCATACAACCAACCTCGCACCTACCCCAAATCCTACAGTGGGCCCAAGCAGGGGGGTTGCAGGGGGGCAGGATGCCCCCCCATACACACCCCACTGTTGCATGCACACTAACTCGCACACACCCCACTGTTGCATACACCCAAACTCGCACCTAGACCTACCATTATTACTATCAAAATAAGACCACTCAAGCAAAAAAAAAAAAACATAAATAAATTAAAAAAATAGTAGTTGTGGTTATTTTCAATTTTCTCAAAAACTAAAAGGTATAAAATCATCTAGTTTTCGGTTTTTGATTGAAAATTAATAAGAGCAACAAATTATTAAAAAAAAATTATTTATAAACTTATGGTTTTGAAATATTGAAATTTAAAATTTTTTTTTAACTTTTTTTTACACAAATTTTGAGTTTAAAATTAAAAAAAAAAACTATGTATAGTTTTGACTTGATTTAAAAACTGGCTAATAGAATAGAATGTTGGCTTTAAAAAAACGTATAATACTTAAAAAAAAACGTATAATAGTATAATTGCAACGTACATATTTTTTAAGTTGCCCCTACCCTAAACGGGGGGAGATAGACCCCCCTCCCATAGTACGAAATACTTGTATTGCCGTGTTCTACAAAAATCCGTTATCATTTCTCGGCGCCCCGCTTATCATACTCTTGGCCACAAAGGGACAGTTTGTTCACAGTGAGCTAGAGATCTTCAGTTTCGGAATAAAACCAAAAAAAACTATGAACATCTAGCCTTTGTAACGGAATTAGACTTTCTTCCTTCTTACTATACAGATAAACACAAAACGCTAGCTCCAACTTACTCGCCAACGTCATGTCCCGACTAGAAATGACTTGGGGATAACCCAGCCTATACATCTGGACCTAATTGGGTCCCGAAGAGGTACGCCCAATAGGGAAATCCCAAGAAGGCCCCAATTAGCCCCCATTCGGGAAACCCCACCGCAAAAATAAAAATTTTTAGTTAATTTTTCCCAATTGGGATCTGAGTGGGACCTAAGTGGGTAAACCCAAAGTAAAAACAAAAATTTTTAGTCAGCTTTTTTGCGTTATACTTTGTGTCCGACCACACTTAGAAGTCTCAAAATTATTTTTGGCAGAGTACTAAGAAAATTTATGAATGATTTTTATCAAGAAGCTATCTTATTTAGAAAAAAATCACAGATAACAAATAACTCTTCAATATCGCACACCTATATTGTACACCTATATAGAACAAGTCAAGTGACTGCGACATCTCACACCCTAGCTTACGATTGTCTCTATACACACTGTGTTAGTGTACATCTACATATGTGTATGTGTATATTGATATGAATATGTATCAATAGTGCGACACCAAGCGGAAAAAAGGATTAAGTTGACAATCGAGAAAACGCGGTGACAAGTTACGACAGGTTCTTTTTAATTATCGAGTGTTTGTTTTTTTATTAAACAGTTTTATTGTTTCAGATTATTATTAATACTAATTTTTATTATAAACATTTACCAATGGCTATTAATAGTAAAACGTAAGTACTTTTAAAATAATTTAGTTGTGACTTTTAAGTATTTAATTGATTCAGTTATTTGTAATGTAAATGTCGTTTTTACATCTGCCATGTAATTTTTTTATATCTAAATATTTCTCTTAGGGCTCGAGTTGGGACACCCTTAATGGGGCCACTTCTGGATTACCTTATTGGGACCATCTTGGGATTTTCCCGTTGGGGCACGAATGGGATTGCCCAATTAGGGCCGCACAGGGCTTTGCGTGACATCCCTATTTGTGGTCCCTATAGGGCAACCCAATGAGGGCCCAATAGGTCGCAAAAAAAAATTTCTAGTCGGGGTGATAAGTTCATGAAATTTTTAATTTTTCATAAGAATAGCAATTAAAAAAAGTGATGTGAAAGGGTGATTTTTTAAAAGTAGACAGGTATGAGTGGGTCAACAACAGTTCTGAAATTGTATTGGATTGTTTTGTTCAAAAGTAAAAGATGATCAAAAAATTTGTGAATTTGAAAAATTTACAACAAATTGATGTCGTTTTCGAGTGGGACCAGAATTCTACCATTTTAAGGCTCCACCTGTGGGGTTCGCCGAGGAATAAAATAAAATTGTTGAAGTGTGAAAGAATTGTCAATCTGCCAAATTAATTTTTTTTAAACAATATGTTTATTATTTTATTGTACGCAGGGAACAAAAGTCCATAATATTATATGTACTTCATTCATTATAAAATTACACAACCTAGCGCCTTCCCCAAATCATGTAGTGTACCCGAGCAGGGGACAGCATGTTCCCCTACTGTTAATACGCCACTATGCTAAAAACTATTGCATTTACATATGTAAGCCAGTAAAAAAGTACTGTAAATATTCGGCTTCTTTGCAATTGATTGATTGATTGGTTAAAAACGAAATTGCCTCATTAAACTATTGACAAGGCGGAGTAAAAAAACGAGGTAATATTTTAAATAAAACGATGTTATTAATATTATGGACTTATGTCCCACAAAAAATTATGGACTATTATGGCATTATGTCCTATGAGTTATGTCGCTGCGCAAATTTTTTCCAGGTAACTGTATCATTGTTTTAGTTTCATTATATAGACACCTTAAATTTATTCTAAAATATTTTTTTTTATGCTTACATTCTGCCTAAATAAATCTATTTGTTTTACTTGCACCTAGCCCACATTCTAACAGTCTTATTTATTAAAATTCGCTAAACAGATGAAGTGCATAAGGGTTTATGTAGCCGCTATGTAACGTTGCATAAATTCGTATATATAAAAAATGTTCCTATAAATTATAGTTATGCAGTGCTTATTTCAAAAAAAGTACCAAAATGAGGAAATCTATTCCATTTCGGTGTCATTATCAAATCAGCTGTTTGTGGTTAAAGTGTAATGAAAATAAGAAATAATAAATAATGGAATCGTCGAAAGCTAAACGAATACAGCCATTCGTCCGATAAAGTAAGTAATATCAGCAGAACAAATCTTTGAATATAATTAATATAACTTTTTAGACACTCCTCCGAAAACTTGTCGAAGATAAAATTTCAATAATAGAAAATAAGAATGTAGACACGAACGCATCTCAGAAGAAGAAGAATGCTTGGCGAGAAATTACCAATAATTTAAAACAAAAAAATAATGGGCAATGTTTTTTCTTACTTATTTTTTTTTATATAACTCTATTAAGAGCATTTAAATAATTTAATGCGACAAATTGGAAGGGCATTTTTATTATTTTTATTCAAAGTATTCAAAACAAATTATGGACATAAATCAAAATGACGTTTCGTCACTATAATTTCCTCACTTTATTCAACACTTAAACGCGTTAAGGCTGTTAACGTTTCAAAATGCATCTGTGTGTAAAGCCAATAAAGAGATTATTTATAACGGTGGTATTCGGAGCAGGTACCAAATTATAAAATTTTATGAATTTCTTATTAGCAGGTTCCAGGTTAATTTATACTATCCTTCTGTGACTAGTAGGGGCTTATATTTATAAAAAAAAGCATTTACACTTGTAAAATGTATTTTTTATTTTGTGTGAGTGGTGGTTATATATATAAGTAGGCATCCAATTTTACGAAATTCAATTTGTTTTAAATAATAAAAAATTTCAGTTTAAAAAGTGCAAGCATATATTTATATATTGATACATAGAGAGCTAAGCAAATGTTTTATAATGAATGATTTGTTATGTACTTACAAAATTTTCATAGTAAAATGAACCAACCGTTTTTACATCCATCTTTTGACATTTTTTATTTAAAATGTAATTAAGTTGGCAACCGGATTGGATTAGGAGAGTTAAAGATGATCGTTTTGAAAGTAATCACGGAAGAAAAGAGGATTATAAGAAAAATTATTAGTCACATTTTACAAGCAAGAAATAATTTTAAAGTGCAATAATTATTATTTGTTTCAATATTAAATGATCTTGAATTTTCTAGTGCTAACGTATATAACTGTTATTATTATTATTATATTTTAACTATAATTATTATCATTAATATTATTTAAAAATATTAAATTAAACACTAAAGTAGTTTATTCATAGTTTTCGAAGACGTCATCTTTCCAGTTTCATATCGAATATAGAACATTAAATGATTTACAGCGCAAAATTAAACAAATAGTTTGCTTAAAAAAAAAACAATAAAAATAAAAATAACACAGTTGAGATTGAAGTATGTACCTACTTAAATGTGCATCACCATTAAAATTTATATGTAAATACACCTACAATTATTTTAAAAATATATCTATGCTATTGCTATATGCTTATATGTACGTAATTTTGGTAATGGTATAGAAGTTGATATGTCCAGAAGGCTTCAATAATGTAGGTACTTAAAGATTATATTGAAGTATAAAAGCCGCCTTAAAGCATTTTACTGTAAGTAATATATATAAAAAAAATATATATGCACATATATCTTCTATCTTAATAAAAAAAAATGTCTGTACTTAGAATAGTTACATGTTAGATCAAAAGCAATATAAACTATTATTTTTAAAATGTGTATTAATATCATGCTGTTCAGGACTGAATTTCTTAAGTGACTTAATAATGACATTACTTTTGGTACCCTCTGTCACAGATTTATTGCGATTTAATTCATCTTGTTTATATATTTGACAAATTTAAGCAAGTAGATTATTGTATTTCCATTGATTCAGTTAAACTTTTGACTATTGAACTAAATGATCGCTGTTATTTTATGGATTTCTTCCTATCTAAAAATGTTGTTTTTAAAAATAAACGTTTTTACCTAATGGTTTAGAGTAAATTCAGGTACACCGCAATTGTTTTTTCTTGTCTTATTTACAAATGAACTTTCTTCTGTTTAAAGTAACACTTTTGGACTCAAAACTAAGATGTTTGGTTTCGTCTCGAGAAACGAGACGAGACTAAGTCATTCGAGGCCGAGGGACCAGGATCCAATTATAACTACATGTAATTACAAACATATTATTTTCAATAAAGTCTGTATTGTTTTTATATTATTTAAATATTCATTTCAAAATTTCCCAAGATTTTCACCTGCACTAACTAAAATATACTTCTGTCGAATCGCTATTATAGAAGTTTTCGTGGTGCATTCTTCGAGCATTGTGCCCAAAGAGACTGGAATGCCAAGGTTGGCAATAACAACGATGGATTGAGGCATTACTAACGATAACGTCGCCTTGTTATAGGAGGAAACATGTTAAGGCATACGACGTGCAACAAAGGCAGTTGGTTGTCAACGGTGAGAAAAGCAACTTATTACAAAACCGTTAACTTCGCGATCAATCGGTGATTAAGAAGCAGTCTCCTGGACATCCTCGGGAGTGCAGACATCAGTTTAGCCCCTTACTACTCACCATCTGATGGTAGCTATAAGATTATGAAGAGGGGCAGTTCGGAGATCCTAAGATATGGGCACAAAAAAAAAAAACTAAGGTACCCCTTACACAAGGTTTGAGAACAATCAACAAAAAACCAACTCACAACGATAATAGGACCATCTACAGAATAACGAAAGAGCTCACAGGTGTCAAAAGCTATTAACAACACCAAAATGAAAGAAGATTGGAAACCGAGTGTCCCCATTTCAGTATCAATTTCTTATATACCCATTTTACGGCTAGTAAAGACAAAGTTTTACCGCAATCAAGGGACTTAAGGACATTAAGATGGTTACTGCACGAACTCATTGAAAAAGCTTCGGAAATAGTCAGACAAAAGAACATTTATGATAAAAAGGAAGACAGTCAGAGACAAACGGTACAGCAGCATTAATTTATTAATTTTTGATATCAATTTTGATACAAACCTTAAAATACAACTTGTATGGAACTGTCCGAAAGGTAATTTATAATCCAACGAAGAAGAGATTCATCGATACCAAAAGCACGCATTTTCAATGCTTTTGAAATATCAAATGCAATAATCTTACTTTCTCCAAAACGATGCAAAGATTGTTTCCACTGTCAATTATTTCGAAGTTTTCGTTCCTAGTTATTTCTTAAGCTGAAAATTTATCAGCGTTTCCATGGCCGGTCAATTTACAGTGAGGAAGATTTGACTTTTTTAGCGAGACTGGACAAATGCAGTTATTATCCGCTCGGAAAGAGACCAGTAGATCAAAATATAAATATGGGGATACCACCCGGGCCAGCGGATTTGTGTATGTCGATTTGTCTCATTAAAATAACACTATCTGGCAGTGCCGAATCAACAGAAGACTATGCTGCAAGCAAATTGGCTTTCTTTAGTGAGTTGACAGCAGATGTGTTATTGTAGAGGACCGTTGGAACCGACGACGCACGATTAGAAACAAATTATTTACTATTACAACATTGAAGTATTTTTTGCGATAAGTTTTGGTCGGGTTGGGGACGAAATTCTGCTTGGGTCATAATTCTGCTTTCAAAATTCTGCATGCCAAAATTCTGTTTTTCAAAATTCTGGCTGTACAAAATTCTGCTTGGTCAAAATTCTGCATGTCAAAATGCTGTTTTTCAAAATTCTGCTTGGTCAAAATTCTGGTTTTCAAAATTCTGTTTTTAAAAATTCTGTAAATCTGTTTAAAAAAGAGAAATCGTTTTGATAATGTAAAAAAGTGCGCACTTTTTTACATTATCAAAACGATTTCTCTTTTTCAACAGATTTACAGAATTTTTAAAAACAGAATTATGAAAAATTGATTTCTTGTAATTGAATATTACTTTATTAAACATGGTAATACCATACGTACGTTTACTATCTACGAGTATACTCTAGTATATATACAGTAAAGGTATAACAAAATATGTTGGAACTTGGTATACATAGTTTTCTAATGCAAAAGAATATACATTATTATAAACATATTATTTACGTTTTTCTTCATTAAATAAATGTTTAGTCATAAAAAAAAATGTTTGTTTCAATGGAAATTTTTCTTAGACAGAATTTCGAAAAACAGAATTATGAAAAACAGAATTATGAAAAACAGAATTTTGAAAAACAGAATTTTGGTCAACCAGAATTTTGTACAGCCAGAATTTTGAAAAACAGAATTTTGACCAGACAGAATTTTGACACGACAGAATTTAAAAAAAACCAGAATTTTGACCAAGCAGAATTTTGAAAACCAGAATTCTGACCCGCTCCCGTTTTGGTCATGCAAAAATTTAGTTAGTTTAGTCGGATATGACGGTTACAGGTCTTTCTAGCTTGTTTTAACTTGTTGTTACTTCTTTGAACTGATGGTCTCTTTACAGCTCGAATCAAAACATGTATTCTCTTTTGGTTAGATAGATTTAGTTGGCCTTCCAACTAATCATGACTTTTTTTTCACATGGTTTTTGAAATATTCTTTGTTACGTCTCTCCAAATTGATTCCTTTCATTGCAGACTATGAATCGCAAACTATAAATTTTCATTTTAATTTTTATTAACCATCTCAATTTCGGTTTGTTGAAAAAAAAAAAAAATACTAGTACATATGTACATAATCAAAATTTATGAAAGGACATGACATGTTGTTCGTTTAAAACTTGTTGGCTTGTAACGTTTTTAGCGCTAACAATATCAAAAAATGTTTTTATCATACAACCTTCCAAAATGTTTGGCGGAATTACTAAACACTGAGAACTTAAATCTAAGATGGTATGGTAAATTGGTAATACGTATCGATAATTTCTTTTTTTGTTGTATGAATAATATAAATTTAAGTGATTGATTTTGTTATAAAAAAGATAACTTACACAATAGACTGTTTCAATATATTTTTTTTTTGATTTCCTTCGATAGGTGACTGGACTATTATACAATTTACTGACTAATTTTAGTATTTAGCGCTGAAGATGTTGATACTACTACCTTGGCCCTACTGGACCAACAACTCATCATTTATTTGTTGCACCAACAAGTAATTTAATAAATATTTTTTTGAGTTATCACAAGTGCAAAGAACTCAACTTATCAGATAAGTGTTGCACCAAACAATAATTTAGTGGTTTTCAGTTTTCGATTTGAAAAATGATAAGCTTATCAAAAATTACCAAAATTATCAATTTTTGTTGGACTAAAATCCTGTTTCTTGAACATATCGATGAAAATGATGATTAATTTTGCAAAAATTACACTAAGAAAAAATAGGGTTGTGAATTCCTTTTCAGAATTGTTTCTTTGTACGAATTCTTTGTGAAGGATGGATTTATTTCTAACAAGGGACAAATGAAGTTCATATTTATTGGAATATGTAATGCAAACATATACAATACATATGTATATATTAAATACAATGTAAACAAACATTAATAATTGCATTAAAACTCTTCGGTAAAGCTCTATAAGATAGAATGAATATTTGCTATAAATTGATTATTTCAATAGAAAAAATATTTTTTTTACAAATTTTTAAGACTCAATAATAGCCTCGTCTTAAAGCCAATTTTGTGCAGCAAAATCACTTATTTTAATTTTTTTTTTGATTTTCTTACATTCGTACCTATTTGTTTGCACTTTTGAATGAACCTAATAGTAAGGTCCATGTTTCATACATAAAAAAAAGCGTTTATTTGTCGTTAAGCGAAAAAAAGATATTGATACAATATCTTTTAGATTTGTCAGAAGTAATAAATGATAAACTGCGTCAGTCAATAAGTCAGTCAAAAACACAAGTCAAGAAAATGTTGATTTTGAAAATTATTTATATCAAGTTCCCCTTGGATGTATAGTCATGCAGTGTTCTACATATACTTATTTATAGAAACGTTGTACAATAAAATACAATAATTTTTTTTATCTTTATTTTGAACTTTTTATATTGAAGTGGAAGTATTTATTGAAGCCAAAAAAAAAATTGTTATGTTTTTTCAGTGACGAATTGCAGAAATGGGATAAACTTAAAAAATTCTTCTTTATTTATAGACACGCATAAAGATTTTTTTACTACTTTTTATATTACTGAAGTTATGAGCCTTAAAAACCAATAAGATCGTATTATTTTGAAGGGGTTTTTTGTATGGCTTGTCATACTTACAACTTGCTGCCTGTGAGATTTTAATTTATACTGAAGGTTTTTGAATGAACAACAACAACTTGTGTGTGTTACCACCAAGTTCATTGGCTGGAGTTAAAGCTATTTCATGGGGACCAACCCGATCATCAGACTCCTTTCAGTGGTGCTAAGTAGCTTATGTTCAATTAATTTTGAAAATTGCCCGAGCGAGGCTTGAACTGACGACCTAGCGATTGGAAGGCCGACGCACTACGCATCGCATTACCGCAGCCACTTGTAAATTCATAACCCCGAACAGGTTTTCCAATTATCAACTTCAACTGAACGGACTAGCATTTTTATTAACTCACACAAGTTTGTTGTTGTAAATTCGGTTTTTTTCTTTTTTTTTCCGGACTCTGATTGTAAGACAACAATTCGTTGTTCATACAGGGAGGGAGATGTGTGAAAGAGGTTGACCACTGGTCATAGAATCAATTTTTTTTAAATTAATTCTTTGATTATTTTTATTATTATTACTTTTTTTAAATTTTATTCATTTTTTAAATTTCTTTTTTCATAGAAGTTCAATTAAAATGTCTGAACCGTCTCTCTTGTTAAATTAACCGGTATATAACCGGGAAATTTTTACTGTGGGGGGTTGTGACAATAAGTTTGTAATACATTATTTTTCTATATTGTTTTTTATCTTTATCTCTTCCATTTAAAAGAATGAAAATCAAATAGAAAACAGTTTTATTAATTTTTTTAATTATGAAAGTTTAAATAAAGGTCACCATGTTCTAGTTATGTTCATATAAGGCAATCGACACCCTTAACTATTCGAGATAACTATGAGCTCTTAGAATAATTGGCTCACATGGAGTATTGACTCACTGGTCACGTAATGAGTGTATTAGGGGCCCCACACAGTTCAAAACTAGGTCCAATTCGTTTCATCTTGTACACTAATGATCTACTTCGAGTTTTTAAAAAGTGCAATCAATTTTCCTTTAATGATGATACAGCGATTGTTGTCGGCAATAAATATCTGGATATGGCGACGAGCATAATGGAGGGGGAGTTTGATTATGGAATTTAATGGTGTCACGATAACGGTCTAGTGAGCAGCATTTCAAGAGTAGAGTATTTTAAAGAAACGATGCATGTCCTAACACTAAAACTGTGACTATCGACATATTACACAGTTACAAATTTCTTGGAGCTACAATTGACTCTCACTTTCTATGGAGCGAACACATCGACAAATTTGACATCGATCTGTAAAAGGTTCAGATAGATTTAAGATAACTTTTATACTTGAATACTTTGATGACAACCGTTTTATTCGACAATCGAACATGAATACAACACTAGGCGACGCCGACGACGACGTGCCGAAGATATGCTACGCTTCAATTGCCTAGTAATTGTAATACATGTGGTAGACGACAATTTCAATGCAGCGTTTATTCTTCAATCAACCAAAACTGAAAGTCCAGAAAAAAAAGTGTTTGACATTCCTTTTTCAAATACTTACAGTTTATAGAGTAACAAAGTCAGTAAATTGTATATAAAATATTAAACTATCATTTTCACCTATCATCTTTAAAGCTTTGAATGTTCTGCATTGAATTCTGCAAACAAGCCCAGAGGGTTCGCAGAAACGTAAACAAAGTCTTAAAAAAAATGGTTGAAGTAGTAGTCGCAGAAATAGTTGTAATTGTATGTGCAAATGAGAGGGAAAACGAAGTATGAGTATTCTGGTAATACCCCAACGAACTTCTAGAATTTTATTCAACTCCTATTTAACGCAAAAAGGTGCCATTTTACTGGTCTACTATAAAAAGTTTAATTTTGTTGAGATATATAGTATATGAGTTAACATTTCAGAATATAAGCACCACAAATAGCAATCTACTTTTAAAAAGAACATGCTCTTAAACTATATTAATATATTTTGCAAAAGAAAATATTGGAAACTAAAAAATTAGGCTATACCAGTTGAAACATATCATTTTCAGCTGCACGTTTCTTGCCCACTTCCAGTGGATGGCCAATCGCAACAGCATTTGGTGGATGTGCAGCCCCAGGCGTTGGGATGGGATGTGTCAGAGTAGCAGCAGAAACAGGTGCAGTCTATTATTTGTATGTTTAAATTTGTTTATGGTTCAATTACGTTTGTAATGTAAAATTTAATATTGTTGTTGTAATAATTTTGAATTTATTTTAAATTTTTTCAAGGTGTTTTTTTTTTTATTGAATTATGACATGTATTATGTTCACAGGATGTGTTAGAATTAATTAAATAATGCAAAAGCAAAAAAGCACAACACATGTAAATGTTATTACAATTTTGATTTTGTTTACAAGGTAATGTAATGTTCAAAATTAAGTTAAGTTAAATTATTATAATTGTTTAACAAATAATGTGTGCAATCAATAGTATAAAATATTCACATAATGTTGACCATCCATCGAAGCAATACATAGCAGGCGAACAAGTGAAATTAAAGGAAAAAATTGAAATAAAAAGCATAAGTGTATAATAACAATAGATGGATAAAAATGTATTTTAAAAAGAAATATACTTATATTATAATAAAAATAATTTAATTATTTTTTAAGGCTAACTTTATTTTAATAAAAAAATTATTTAAAAAAAAACATTAAAATAAACTAAGAAAAAGCTCAAAAAGCTAATTCAGAACTTAAAAAAAAAACGAAGCACAGTTTTTTTTTTTTTTTTTTTTTTTATATATATATTGCTCTCCTGAAAAATGTTTATATTATATTATTTTAGAAGTAGGTACTTTTAAACGCTTCAATCGTCTTCCTGTATTAGAAACTTAAAAACTATTAGTAGAAATTATACATTTACTAATTCGATTAATAAAAACCATAAAGAATACAACAAATCCCTTAAAATGGTTTTTTAAAACTATTTTTAACTGTCTTCTTATATTTTAGGCCCAATAATATTTGTTTTGCATTGCAACCGATGCAAAGATGCTGCGAACATAATATAAAAAAAAAACTCAAGAAATACTGACTGCGTGACAACGGACACGGCGGCGTACACAGGCATTTGGGAATGCCTCCCCCCCAGCTTTCTGAACACACCCGAGAACTTTAAGGTAATTTGGTTTTTAAAAATTTAACTTAACCTACTTTTAAAGGAAAATATTAGAAAATTTCTTGACATATGAGCAATTCCGCGCTTATACTACGTTTTCACTAGAGCCTAAATGAGGTAATTGCGCAAATTACTAATATAATATGGAAAAGAGTATTTATAAGGGAAATAAGATAATTTTGGAGCTAACCAACCTGTCATTTATGTTATTCATAGACAATTTAGACCCAGGTCCAAAATATAAATGGGAGCGCAAACCTTAAAAACGGCTAACTTTTGACTAAGTTGTTTTTTTCTCTCTATCAAAAAAAAAAAAAAACAAGAAATATTTCTGCTACCAAGATCTTTTTAAGTTTTCCTTATTATCATCAATCTGCAATAATATATTTTTTTATTTCTAAAATATGTTTATAAATTTTAATACTAACCCTGTATTGACAGGCAATAGTACTAAAATTGTAGTAGAATATACCTTCAAGCTGTTTTTTTTTTTTCTAAACAGAGCTGCCAAATTCTACAGCAGCTGTTTCTAACCTGGGTGTTAATTCCAGGCCAGTTGGACTCGATTCTATGAATAGAATTCCAATCCTGATTCTTAAAAAATAATAGATTTGAACAAACTGAGTTATATTATTCTGTTTTAATTATTATACAAACAATAATTTTTGTTGTCGAACAAAAATTTGAGCTCAATCTTATTTTCTTTCTGGGACTTTTGTTTTTTGTAATAACATTTTTTAATTTAAATAAATACATATAATAGTCGTACGAATCTTATTTTCTTCGAAGATTCTTCCAGTTGATTCAAATTTCAATTACATACCTAATTCCAAATTTTAAACAAAAGAGAACCCATTTTCTGCGTTAGAGACCATAAGGTAGACCTGCTGCGAGACGATAAGTATTACCCACTGCGATTAATAAAGGTGTTTTTTGCTGCCCTCAGGTGTTGAGATTTAATCCGAACTTGGAATTGCTGAAATTCCCCCGGTATCAAGATCTGCAGCTAATGGTGAAAATCGGTACTTTTCGGTATATATTTTTTGCTTAGATGTACATATGAACGTTGAATTCTTCTCTTCCAACTTAAGGTTTGAATCTATCAATTACTTTATTATTTTTTAAAATGCTAGTTTATTCGCAGTCGGTTAAATTTTGTGTACAACTTTGAGAAACTGGCTCTTGTTTAAGCGAATTCGGAATGAAACCTAACCCACTGTGAACAACCAAGACGTAAGTCTTTATGAAAAGGTCATAAGTTTCAACTAACGACTTTTAAATGTAAAGTTATTATTTTTTGGAATTACTACGAGGTAATTGTGATTTTGGAATTGGAATTGAATATGTTGAACGCGGGGCATAAAAATCTTTTAAAGTGTAAGATATGGTTTGCGCTCAAGAAGTTAAGTAAATTTTCTTTCCATGTCTAATAATTATATGGTGGTAAGGGTCATAGTTCTGTATGTACTAAGACTGACGGCGACATCAATACTAGTCTCGTTTCTCGAGAAAGGTATCACGACGTGACCGTGACGAGACTTGGTCGCACGAGACCGAGGCTGTAACTTTTCAATTTTGACTAGACCGAGACATCAAAAGTCTCGTCTCGGCAGTAGCTCTAGGAAGTAAGAAAATTCGGATTACAAAATAATGTTTTGGGGTCATAATTTTTTAAGTATCTACTAAAAATGAGATTATAAAATACTGTGTTCCAAAGTTTTGAATTCCAAAATTCTGTAAGTGTCAAAATTCAGTTTCCAAAATAATGGATTTCAAAATTCTGTAAATCAAAAACTTTGAATTCTTAAATTCTTTAAGAAGAAACTTAATTCTGTATTTTTAAATACTGTAAAACCATATATTCTGCATTCGATTTTTAAAATTATGTACAGTACGTTCTCGATTACCGCTCCTGTCAATTCAGACAACTCCCGATTTTCGCAACATCTGAATTTTTACCATTGTTGACTCAGTAATCGTAACTCTTCAAAAAAATTGACTCGATAAGTGCTACTTTTGTTTTTATATATGCATATCTTTATTTACTCAAGTTCTTGGCTATGTTTTTTTTTGCCTGTTACGTTACATTTTGTCTCGGCAGTTATTTTACCGCTACTTTTGAGTGATGGTGCTATAAAGTTGTATGAATGTACCTATACATTATGTATCTATACAATGCAAGATTTTCTAGTTAGTTTAATGAATTTTTTACGATGATAGATCACTTGTGTTTTGAAAAAAAATGGGTGTTACTAAAAAAAACTGCGAGAAATGGTGATTTTAAAAAATTTTTAAATCCAAACGAAAATGTCATATTTTTTCTAAAGAAAATAATTATGTACAGCTATATAGAGAACTAAACATATGTATTTATGTACTTATGTATATCTTAATGAGGTAATCGGTCCGATTTGTCAAATTGAAATTTTTGACATTTCTCGACGTTTCAAGGTCCCTAGAGCCTATTTCAATCATTTTTAGAGAGATGTCTGTGTGTGCGTGTGTACGTACGTTCGTACGTTCTGGTACCATTTTTCGTCGTCGATATCTCAATAACGAGTAGAAATATCGACTTGAAATACATTTTGTTTTACAGATAATAACTTTGAAAGAAGCTGAAAGGGCGTTTATTAATATTCAATCAGTTGTTTTTTTACTATGGCAGTTTAAAAAAAAAGTGAAAATTTTGGTTGAGTTCAAATATCTCAGGAACAAATAATGCTATTGACTTGAAATAAATTTTATTCGACACATTATGACGTCATACAAATTTGATATGAATTTGGAAAAAAATCAATATACCGTTATTTTTTAAAATCAAAAAAAACTAAAAAAAAAAATTTTTATAACTCGAATATCCTTAGATGGAAAAACGATATTAACTTTAAAATAATTTTATTTTACGAAAAATGTTGTTTTTGACTACTGGTGAAAATTTCAAAAAAATTCAATGGACAGTTTTTTTTACAAAAAATTAAAAACTACAAAAAATTCTACCAAAAATTGGTATAAATTGTCTTTCGACTGAAATTTCTCAAAAACGGGTAACGGTATTGACTACTTGTTTGTTTTATTTTCTACATAACATAATTGTTAGCAACTGATAAAATGTTGTCAAATATTGAATGGGCAGTTTTTTAACAAAAAATAAAAAACTGTTAAAAATTCTAAAGAAAAGTAGTTACAATTGTATTTCAGCTCGAATATCCTGAGAACGACCAACGACTGTGCCTTCTAAAATATTTAATTTTATACATAGTACAATTTTTTATGAAAGGTTAAATTTTGACAAATGTCCAATTGACAGTTTTTGAAAAAAAATATAAAAAAAAATAAACTAAAAAGTGGTAAAGTTTTCAAGATCACAGATGGGAAGTTATCAGTGTGGGTCGCACCCAGCCTCTTTTTTTTTTATTTATTATTTGTTCTATTAAATATACATATTATAAAAGTGCTGGTTTTCTGTTTTCGTTTTGCATCTCAAGTTAAAAATATATTTATTCGTTTCATGCAACAACCTCGGTCATTGCGATCACCCTTGTTTTAATTAGTTGCCATAATCGAGAATGTACTGTATTCCAATAATTTGTAAATGATAAAAGAAACGAGACCAATCACACGGCTGACTTTGTTAATGTGAAAATACTAGACAAGAAGAAGAGGGGAAACACAAGGTATACTAGAAAGCGTGAGGATACAAAAAAAACTCACAAAAGCTATTAACTCGAAAGAAGCCCTCAAAAAAGTTATGGTATATTAGAAATTAAGTCCTTGTTTGTTTGTCAGAAATATTTATTTATGTACATTACGTTAATGTTTAATATAAAATTAAAAAGTTATTGTAAAAATATAAAATATGTAGGTACGTATGTATCAGGCACGAAGCGTGACTTTTTTGGAAGCGGAAGCACTTAACGTTGAACTTAAAATTAAAAGTCATTTATTCAAGATCATATTTTTTTTATTACTAAATCCAGTGCTGTTCCAAACGCTTTTTTCATTTTCAAATAAAAGACACGGCCAACAGTATAATTCATTTGTTTTAATTCATAGAATTGCATTGAAAAATGCCTTGTACATCGCTTTGTAACGGTGTTGATATTAACAAATGGCTTCGGTCTACCACCGTCTATTATAATTTTTTTCTCATCAAATGTTCTCGACGAGAATGGTTTATTAATTAAGCTTTCAATTATACAATTGCAGGTAATAATTTTGAACAAAACGCTAAAGAAAAAAGAAATCCTAAACTACTTACACAAAACATTTACAGTTGAAAATGCGATTTGCACACAACAGATAAAAAACATAACACGGAACACACAAGTGTTAAATTAACTTTTCTACCCCTTTGTCAATGAATAAGAAGAATCAAATAACTCAAAACTCATATCTCTCCTTTCCTGCTCTACTTTTGTTTTCACAAATTTTCATAATGAGTTCACTCAATTCAATCTTCACGTCTTATGTGAACGCCAACAAATTAAAAAAATTGCTTTGAAGGAGATTGAGTGAGAGTTAAGAGTAGGCGATATATCAGAATGCCTAGCTGGTATGCATTCCAAATATTTGTTTGCAAGCGCGAGTTTATAATGGAGTGATATTGTGCATTCCCCGTGGACATTTGCTTTGAACGAAACTGAGTGAGAGGTGAGAGTAGGCGATATATCAGAATGGGAATGCCTAGCTGGTATGCATTCCAAATATTTGTTTGGAAGCGTGAGTGTATAATGGAGTGACATTGTGCATTCGCCGTGGAATTGAAGGGATATTATGAGTTTGTGCAGTTTTATGTCGTTTTCAATTGGCAATCTGGAAGCAGAAAAAAGCATTCTGAAAGCGTTCAATTGGGCAAAAGTGACAGTTCTGATTCTAAAAAAAAGAGAATTTCTCTTCTGGATTTGAAATCAGAAGCAAAAACAGAATCACTCACACATTCAAAGATTTAAATGTCACGCTTGATAAATTACATATTTTTTTTAAAATTACAAATTGTGCGAACTGTGAAGTGATTGTTGGAATACTAATACAGTCACACCAAACTTCAAATTTTTCAGAATCGAAAAAAACTGTTCAATTGGGATTCCGAATCTAAAGCCAATTCCGGATTGCCAATTGAAAACGACATTAGTTTTGCATTGTTTCGAATTAAAAATTCTTTTCTTAAATCGTATAATTTTTTGAATTGCTTAACGGAAGCACTCATTCCACTCAATATATGGACGCTTCGTCCCTGGTATGTATGTACATGTTAATGGTCAAAAAATTTGATTATGTAAAAGAATTCGTTTTTAGATTAATAAAACCATCTATTGGAAAAAGTAGGAGAAAAGCCAACGAAACTTTGGGAAAATGTAGTGTCTCAAGGAGACACTATGTAAGACTCTCACCAAATCGGCTTTTTCTATTGTGCATCCCGAAGGATGGAAATGAACTTGATGTCTTTGGGAGAAACACCCACGGTTAATGATATGATTTGCGTGAATAGGAAAAATAAGCCCTTGGAAAGACGATTCAATCAAGGATACATATACATAAGGATAGGTCATCACCGAATTTTTGAAGATATCAGGGTGCAGTTCTTTGCTTTCTATTACAATCCTTGACTTTATACTTCAGTATAATTTGACAGACCCCAAGTTAATCAGTTATTTCCTACTGTTTTTTTTACAATAAGCACTTGATGTATGGGTGGATTTTTTTTGATCTGTGAAAGATCTTGTTATAACGAAGGGACTTCTGATGACGACATCGCGTAAGCTTAGGGGGGATGAAGCGGAGGAAATCTCAGAAGTGTGATAAAATAAGAATCAAGAAAATTCGAGAAAGCCTTCATAGTACGGGAGGTAGCGTTAATTTGGAAAAGTGATAAGTACCCGGGCTGAAATTAATAGTATAGATAGTTTTCCACTAATACATAATATATCTGGCCGTCAGCCGCCTGGGTAGCGGTGGACCTAGGTGTGAGGGCGGGTCAAAGTGGTAATTTTTTTTTTTCAAAAAGTCATTTTACCCGGCTCCAAAATTTGAGGAATGGTTATTGATGTTCTACTGAATCCAAAAATTGCCGTCAGCCGCATGGATGGCGGTGGAAAGACCGTCAGCCAGGCACCTGAACTTGTAAAAAATTTTGAAAAAAAAAGTCATTTTACTCGGGCTGATTTTTTTACAGATGAATCTTCAACCTTTCAAGATAATAAAACAAACCGTCAGCCGCCCGGGTAGCGGTGGAAAGACCAATTACACAACCACGCCCCCTCCACCCCTTCACCATTCTCGAAAAACCAATCGCAGAAAATACCACAATTTTCGACTTTTTTCAAGTTTTTGTCAAAAACTCAGAAATTGTAAATTTTTGGGATCAATATTCTTCTACAAAAATAAAGTATATTAAATTTCCTACGAAATACATATTTCAATTATTATTTTTGGTTAAGCCGTTTTGCCGCTATAGCCAGCTGAAAAAACGCCAAAATTTGTCTTTTTTTTTTAAACCCGTTTTCTCGATTTTTTTTTTTCATTCAGACTTCAAAAACTGTACTTGTAATTGCAAATATCTCTTAATTTTCTAAAACTACATAAAATTCTGTATAAAATTAACATCTTAATTATTTATTCAGGCCAAACCGTGTAACCGCCAGAGCACTTTTAAATAAAAGGTATGTCATAACTAGAAAACGCGAAGTCAACTGGATTTCATTCATTAATTTCATCACTTCTTGCCAGAATCCCAAATGTTTTTTTTTTTTCATTTTTACATAATAAAAAAGGTATTATATACCGTATATACAGGGTGTCCCGTAAAGGATAGTCCAAACTGAATATGGTGATAGGCCAGTTCATGACCATTCAGAATTTGGTAACTTTGTTCATCCCAAATCGTAACGGTTTTCGAGTAACGGCTGTTTTTTTGAAATTTGCCAAACCCCTACTTTGGACCACTGTTTTGCTCACCCCGTCCATAATTGATTTTTTATTTTTTTTATTTTTTCACCAAAATATTGACCAGAAATAAAACTTTTTTTGTGCATTCAAAAAATTTTGATTTTAGTCCACCATTTTTATAAAATTACTAGATAAATTCATAGTTTGATCAAAATTAATTTTTTACTTCAATATTTGAAAGAGCGCCCTGGAAAAAAACCGTATGACACAATAATGGCCCTTACTTTAAAAAAATTGCCTTGCTTTTCAAATTTCTAAAAAGGTATAAATCTTACCAATACGAATTCCCAATCAAAAGTTATTACAGTTTAAACTCGATAAGTCGTGGTTTTAATAAAAATTAAAATAAATTCTTTTTTTGTTTTTGTTTTTGTAATGTTGTTTGTTTCATGTTTTTTTTGTGTTTTTAGTTTTCTTACGTGTTGTTTTTTATTGTTGTTTTTTAATTTTTTTCACTGTCGGTACTTTAACCCAAATTTTCTTTTTTCATTGTAATATTATCGAAATCGTATATCAATTTCAATAGTTAATTTCATTTTCAAAGCAAGTTAATTCTACTAACAATGGCGGTCTTTAAGTTTAAGACGCCACGCTTGGCCAATCCTTGTACTAATGTTTTATTTATTTTTACTGGTAATGGTATGGCTGGTAAAAATTTCAAAACGTTCAAAAGTAATGGCGCTTATTAGTCATTCAAAGTGAGATAGTTATTTTTTCTTTTTTGGTTTTTTAAAACGCTTTTAATTGAAAAAAAAAAATAAAATGTTTTACACGCCACGCGAATATGCTTCAATGCATTACATTTATGGAGAATGTGGAGGAAACGCTAGATTAGCAGCCAGGACATATGCTGAAAGGTACCCAAATGCTTCACATCCCGACCATCGCCTTTTCATACGGGTTCACTTGGCTTATTTGGAGGGCAGGGCACCAGGGAGAAGTCTAGGACAAGGAAGAAGTCAACGCCACCATGATGAGGCAGTTTTGCGTGCTGTGCAGACTGAACCTTCTACTTCTATTAGAGCTATCGAAAGGACAACAGGGATCTCAAAAACAAACATCCAAAGACTGCTGAAAAGGAACAAGCTGCATTCCTTTCATTTGCAACGTATTCAAACTCTTCTTCCAAGATACTATACACAAAGGGTTGAATTTTTTTGGACGGTGCTCCAAAAAAACCATGAGGATCCAGATTTTTTCAACAAAATATTGGGGACCGACGAATCATCTTGCAAAAAAGATGGATTTGTCAACTTGCGTAACCTCCATAGTTGGCAATTGGAAAATCCGCATTTGGTGCGAGAACAAAATTCCCAATACCAGTTCAAAATAAATTTGTGGACTGGGATTTTGGATGGCCACATAATAGGACCCATTGAACTGCCGCATACACTAAAAGTGAAATTTATTTAGATTTTCTGCAAAATAGGCTATTTTTTTTGTTGGAAGACGTGCCACTTGCCATAATACAGTCTATGTGGTATCAACACGACGCCGACGGTTGCCCAGCTCATTACAATAGAAATGTGAGACGTTTTTTGGACATTTCTTACCATGAACGATGCGTGGTGGACCAATTTTATGGCCACCTCGCTCACCAGACCTTAATCCGTTGGACTTTTTTTATTGGGGCTGTCTCAAGGAAAAAGTCTATGCTAAGCCTATTTCAAACATAAGTGAACTCCAGCAACGTATTCAGGTTTCTGCTGCAGAAATAAGCAACTCGATATGCACAAGGAATTTAAAAAGACAGTTTTTTAAACGCTGTCGAGCTTGTATACGTGCAGGTGGGGCACATTTTGAACAATTTTTATAAATAAACTGGGTAAAAAATTAAAAATGTAAACAAAAACAAATTAAAAAAAAAACAAGAAAAAGACACAAAAAAAAACATGAAACAAACAACATTACAAAAACAAAAACAAAAAAAGAATTTATTTTAATTTTTATTAAAACCACGACTTATCGAGTTTAAACTGTAATAACTTTTGATTGGGAATTCGTATTGGTAAGATTTATACCTTTTTAGAAATTTGAAAAGCAAGGCAATTTTTTTAAAGTAAGGGCCAGTATTGTGTCATACGGTTTTTTTCCAGGGCGCTCTTTCAAATATTGAAGTAAAAAATTAATTTTGATCAAACTATGAATTTATCTAGTAATTTTATAAAAATGGTGGACTAAAATCAAAATTTTTTGAATGCACAAAAAAAGTTTTATTTCTGGTCAATATTTTGGTGAAAAAATAAAAAAAAATAAAAAATCAATTATGGACGGGGTGAGCAAAACAGTGGTCCAAAGTAGGGGTTTGGCAAATTTCAAAAAAACAGCCGTTACTCGAAAACCGTTACGATTTGGGATGAACAAGTTACCAAATTCTGAATGGTCAAGAACTGGCCTATCATCATATTCAGTTTGGACTTTCCTTTACGGGACACCCTGTATATACGGTATATGTACATACATAATACCTTTTTTATTATGTAAAAATGAAAAAAAAAAAACATTTGGGATTCTGGCAAGAAGTGATGAAATTAATGAATGAAATCCAGTTGACTTCGCGTTTTCTAGTTATGACATACCTTTTATTTAAAAGTGCTCTGGCGGTTACACGGTTTGGCCTGAATAAATAATTAAGATGTTAATTTTATACAGAATTTTATGTAGTTTTAGAAAATTTAGAGATATTTGCAATTACAAGTACAGTTTTTGAAGTCTGAATGAAAAAAAAATCGAGAAAACGGGTTTAAATAAAAAAGACAAATTTTGGCGTTTTTTCAGCTGGCTATAGCGGCAAAACGGCTTAACCAAAAATAATAATTGAAATATGTATTTCGTAGGAAATTTAATATACTTTATTTTTGTAGAAGAATATTGATCCCAAAAATTTACAATTTCTGAGTTTTTGACAAAAACTTGAAAAAAGTCGAAAATTGTGGTATTTTCTGCGATTGGTTTTTCGAGAATGGTGAAGGGGTGGAGGGGGCGTGGTTGTGTAATCTATTTTTTTTTCTTCTACTATATATACTTTACAACATATTAAAAAAATAGCACTACCCTACCTTTTTTGGGGCAACTATCTTCTTTTTCGAGTTCCGTTTACTTGACTAATTTAGTTACCTTCGGCAAAAGTGACGAAATTAATATGAAACTAATATTAAATCGATGGAAATTATAATTTTCAGATTGTTTGCTTACTAACAAAAATAAAATTAGCCATAAACCGAATGTTAGTGCGGATAAAAGTCGTCAGTTTTTCATTTAAAGTGACTGAGTAACGCTCAGGTCAACTGGGAGGGCGTCATGTTGATGACGTCGGCTGACGGTCTTTCCACCGCTACCCGGGCGGCTGACGGTTTGTTTTATTATCTTGAAAGGTTGAAGATTCATCTGTAAAAAAATCAGCCCGAGTAAAATGACTTTTTTTTTTAAATTTTTTACAAGTTCAGGTGCCTGGCTGACGGTCTTTCCACCGCCATCCATGCGGCTGACGGCAATTTTTGGATTCAGTAGAACATCAATAACCATTCCTCAAATTTTGGAGCCGGGTAAAATGACTTTTTGAAAAAAAAAAATTACCACTTTGACCCGCCCTCACACCTAGGTCCACCGCGGGCGCGGCGGCTGACGCGCATTTTTATGATACACATACAAATATCTTTCAATTCTGATAAGAATCATCCCGGGTAAAATCACTCGGAAAAACTCAACGCTGCCTCCCGTACTATCACGCCAAAAATACCATCTTAATCAAACTACAGCATGACTAAATTTATTTGTACTTTTATGTAAAAAGAGATGCCAAGCAAAATATTGACATTTCCTGAAGTTAAGCCGACGAACACCAAAAAAAAGATCCTTAGGGTGAAGCATTAGAGTTTGAGTGTTGTTCTTTCAATCTATGAGAAGACACTACCTGACAACAAACATGAGAGTTGAATTGCTCACCGCTACATCTGCTGAAGATTTCTCTAAGCATTTGCTTACTATCGGTAATGGTCAAGTACCTGTCAAAGAATCGAGCGGATTGATTTCATATCCTCCGCATTTCGGTAATTTTGTTTCATCGGAAGACGAACTCGTCAACAAAGTATTCCCAAATACCTTTACTTACACCACAAAAATAATGAATGGTTGAGTGAGCCAGCAATTTTAGCGCCTAAGAATGAAGATAAAGATGACTTAAACTACATAGTATTTCAGAATGAGCTCATTGGTACAGTGCATACATTCAAATCTATTGACTGTGTAACAAATGAAGATGAAGCCAACAACTGTCCAATTGAATTTTTAAGCTCCTTTGATATGCTTGGCTTACCCCCGCAAAATTTACGACTGCAGTAATCATGCTTCGAAACATAAACCAACCATACATTTGATGAAAAAATTGATTTACGCGACGATATTCAAAGAAAAGTTCGAAGGTGAGGAAGTTATCATTCTGGATGATCCTAAACGATAAGCCGTTTGGGTTTAAATGACTTCAATTAACAAATTACAAGGCCATTCCTTGAAAGTTTGTGGTCTGAATCTAGAAAATCCATGTTTTTCCCATTGTCGATTATATGTGGCATATTTTCGCGTCGGAGACCATTAGCGTTTTTTCTTCTGGCTTCCTATCCACCAAAATACATGGCCAAAATAGAATCATTAAAGTACTTGACTTTTAAATTTATATTTATATCTTTCATCCTTATAAAAAATTGAACTCAATAATCCAAAATCTGCTCATTTATTGCCTCTTATAGCTCTTATAGAGGAAACAAAGTTTACCGGGTCAGCTAGTATTTTATATTTTACACAAATTATTTCTACTTTGTTTTGCATAGGTAAATATGATCAGTTTTTTTTTCAATCTAACCGGATACTTTATTATATAAAACATTGTTTTTTCTTTAATAATTGATAATTTACAGGCGTTTTGTGAACGAACTTGTTTCAAAGTTTAAATAAGAATTGGCACTTTGGTCTACCTTGCGTCCACGAATCAGATATATGTATATCGTTGAAAGGCTTAACCCTAGTACATCATTTTTTTCCTAGTACAAAGCTGCAAAACATGGGATTTAGCTAGAATATTGCAACAAAGATTTAAATTAGAGCAAAAATGAATTGCAATAGTTTTCCATTCAAATGACAGAGTTAGTCACTTTTGATGAAATGAATAGATCCCAAAATAAATGAACTTTTCTAAGCATTAGAGTTTGAGTTGAATATTGTCATTATGCGCTTAACAATATGAAAATTCTTTTCTTTTATTTGATTTAACGAATTAAATAAATGGGAATATTTGCTATATTTGCAAAGCAAAACACATGTAAAGCAAATGAAAAATGCAGTTGAAATGCCAAAAGCAAATGAAGTGAGCAAGATATTTTTGACATTTGCACAAATACATTTGAATTTGCACATTAAAATAAAATCTATACATTTAGGGACAATGTGTTTAGCAGGGATGTTTACATTTGCATTTTGGAACGGTTTGCTTAGCATAATTTGAGCAAGTTTTGCGTTTAGGAATTTGCCCATGTCCAGTCCATACCCCAAGCTGACAACATGAACAATGTAATTCTTGATGGAACATTAATATAAACTTATAAAGTATCTTTGTTTATTCGAATTTGCAGTGTTTTTTTATTTTTTTGGTCGCTTATTTAAGCCATCTTCCATTGTTTAGGACAAAAAAACAACTCGTATGTTGGTACAATCCATAGTACCTAATCATTTTCATAGGTCTCGTTTCTGGACGCCAGGCGGACCAGGTCCCATATATGTTTTCCCATTCTCCTTTAAGTGAATTTTCTGTCAAATAAAAAATTTTATTACAAAATTATACAATAATGATTATATAATTAATGAATTGCACGAAAAAATGCGTTTTTTTTCTTTTGCAAAAATGCTATAGTTTGAGTTACATTCTATTGACACCTTAATCGTTAAATCTTCATAACACTCCTTATTTCATTTTTGAAATTTGCGCCCTACAAAATTTCGAAAAGTGTTATAACGACTTTGAAGAAATTTTTTTGGTCAAAAATTATTTTTCAAAAAACCCTCATTAAAGGTACCTGCCATAGAACCGGATTTTTGGTTTTCAATTTTTTTCATAAACGGTCAATTTTTGGAAGGAAAAAAAAATCAATTTTTTTTTGCATACTGAATATTTTTAAAACGAAAGAATATTAAATGCTACAAATTAGCATACCAATTTTTGTATGAAAACATTTTAAAAAATTTATAGATGTACTTTTAAGCAATTAAACTGTCTTACAGTGAAAAAATACTTAAGCGGTAGAATATGTTGGTCTTTTTGAACTGAATGAGATGTCAACATTTAAATTATCATTATACCCCCGAAATTTCATTTTAGGGCCAAAAAACCGTTATTTGGTTCATTTTGAATATACTAGTTTAAAACTCCACCATTTTTTAACCGACTTTATTTTTTACATTTTCCAAAAAAGAAGAGAAATATACCTTTTCAACCATATACTATGTGCCTGGTTACACGAGCGGGAAAAAAGTTACTTCTCGAAAGAGAACGCATGATTCTAGAAAGAAAGGAAAGAGATGGAAAAAAATGCCAAGTTTCGTCTTTTCCTCATTTTCAGATATGAATTTTGCGTTAAAAATCATGTTTCATTTTTTAACATTCTCCTTTTGACAGACATTTTCATTTCTATTTGCCGGTGAAGAAGAATGTATGCAACAAATTGCTCTGTTTTCTTCTTGTTTTTAGTGTTTTAGTTTCCAATTGTTCCTCTATTGCCAATTTTTTTACATGCCCACCCAATTTTTTTTTTGTATATATCCACGAACGTAATTCTTTTTTTCCGCTGGTGTAACCAGGCACTATGTACATTGTACATGTTCTGTCTAGAAAGAAAATCATGGTTTTTGGGTCAAAAGAATTTCGAAATTCAGATGTTTTTTTTCGGCGGATTAAGAATATCTCAGCAGTGAATCCCACTTGTCGTTAGAGTCGACTAGAGGATAAATCACATCTAGGAAAATGCCAACGAATTGAACCTAGAGCAACACAACATCACCTTAAAGAGTACATGCGATTCCTTGGGTTAATACGTCTCGAGATCACTGGTATTGTAAAAGATTAAACAACGAAAACAGGAGTATGCCAGTGTAGAAAACATTCGCATACATTTCCCAGTTTTTTTAAATCTTCTAAAACATTTGGAGCACTGTGGAAGTACTTTCTAATACAAAAAGCACTACCCCGCGGCAGCTAATAATGCTGGACCTATCAGAAATAATAGAGTCATAGCGGATTCCGCGGGCTAGCAAAGTAATCTAAATCTTAGAGTGACGAGTTGCACCGTCGAAACCGGTACAATTTGTGAGCTGGAAGTGATGATGAAAAGAAGGCGAATAGACATCTTGTGCATCAAAGAAACAAAATGGCGAAACAATGGAAACAAAGCTAGTTTCTAAAACAATAAGACAAATGCGTACACTGTTAAAAATTTTTGGAAATTTACTACGTTTTTACTAAGCCATTGCATAGTAAAATTACAAACTCTTGCATTGTATTGGAATTTTAACATGTATTTGTTGTAATATTACATTTTGTAATAGCTAGAGTACTGAGCAAGTTGCAATTTTACAAATTTTTTGTATTCGTCAGATACTTATTGTAATTTTACAATTCCAAGCTGTAGGATTAAATCTAAAGTTTTGTAAAATTTTTATACATTTTCGGAATGTAATTTTACCACAACTATCAATTTTCCAAAGATCCCTGCTTAAATAGTTTATCTTGAAAAAAACTGGCTCTCTGAGCGCTTAGGTGACATTTAAAATTGAACTTGAAGTAATACGTCATAGCCAAAACTTTTTTTTACTGTTAAAATTTGAGTGCGACGGTTAGAGTTTTTGGGTTGTCGTGAAATATTTAAAAGAATAATATAATTAAAACATTTTTTTTTTAAATCAAGATGAGTACTTTAAAGCAGAATGTTATTATGATAACTAGACTTGATACAAAAAAACATTGTCATGCACTTAATTTGGCCCCCTGTACATGTATATATAATGGCCCTGGAGGCCATATGCGAAGTAAAAAGTTTTTTGTAAATAAAATGTTAAAAAAATGTTATTTCTTCATTTGAAGATGCCGCCGAGTAATCAAATTTTGAAAAGGAAAGCCTGGGACTCAGGCGAAATGATAAAAGCTGTTGAGGCAGTTCGAAGTAACAAAATGGGCTATATTAGAGCGTCATTTTTTGCGACATAAAGTTTTCTGAAGATCAGTGAGGGGAAACTTGGATAACGTGTGAGGTCTGCAGGAAATGGCACATTTTGATTGCGCTGGTGCTGAAGGAGACCAATACACTTGTGATTTTTGTCGCTGAAGCAATTTGTTTTTAAAATGGCCCCCAGGGGCCATTTAACCTACAGTTTTGAGAAAACTCAGTTTTTTCCTTTTTTTATAAAAATAATTTTTTTTACAAAAAACAGTTTTTTTTTCTTTGATAAACAAATTTCAACAACTTTAGCAAAGGGGGGCCATATTCGCAGCACTTTCCACTAGTGATGGGCGCATTCGAATGATTTAATCGATTATAATCGATTCACTCAACATCTCGACATATCTCGATTCTTTCACCGAAATCATTCGAATGAATCATGAACGAATGAATCTAGTACTAGTATCTAACAAAAACAATTCGAGAACTCGAAACGTTGATTTTTTGTGTATGTGTATTAAAATTAAACCACTCGATTCAATACAGTGAGAGTTCGAGAGCGGCTGTACCAGTATTTGTCGACAAATAGTGTATCTGTATCTGTCTTATACTTGTTTTACTTGTGTATTGTGTTTCTCTTCTTTATTTTTTTTTTTTTTTTTCATTCTTGATATTGGCAGTAGCACTCGTAATTCGTAACTTCGTTACAAACAAACAACCAACTTCTCGAGTTCTCGAGTATATTAAATCACTCGAGATAGAAGTAGTGTGGAAAGAAAATGGAAGAATGGAATGATTTCTTTTTCATTTCGTGTAAATGAAGGAAAGAAAGCAGTGATTTCAGTGGATTTGATCTTTTCTTATGCATTTGTTAGAAGGGAACATTTTTCTCTCATTGTTTTATGCTACCGTTATGTAAATTCAAATGAAATTTTCCAATTTTCTTACTATTTCATAATTCGAATGATCATTCGATTATTTTGATCACTCGAATACTAATATCTCGATTATTGAAATCATTCGATTATGCCCATCACTACTTTCCACTACATTTGGCTTAGTAAAATTACAAATAATGCATAGTAATATTACTAAACATAATTATAATAAATGATTAGTATTTTGCGACTGATGATTTGTAATAATTTGAAATTCAGTTGTGATAAGTTGCGTAGTAAAATTACAAGACTGAGTTCCACAATTACTGAAATGTGGTGCGTAAAAACTTCCTACACAAATTTAGTAAAATTACTATGGAAATTTTTAACAGTGTATAAGATTTTCTACTACGGAGAAGAAATATCGAAAACGGAATCGGTATCTTCCTTACGCTTTAGGGAGGAATTTCTTGGTAACGTGACCGTTTGAGGTCTCTAAAATTGGTTATGCAAGGAAATGTATAGAATATTTTCAGCGCTTATGCTCCCCAAATTGGATGTGAACAACAAGAAAAAGATGCGATTTGGTTAGACTTTCTCAACTACCTTAAGAACTTCTCCAAGGATGAGCTTTTGTTTGTGGGCTAAGATTTTAATGGACATGTCGGAAAATCTAACGAGGAGAACTATGAGGCGTGCCAAGTTGGTTTGGGATACGGAACTAGGAACGCTCCTCGTAAAGACATCCTCAACATGTGCAGATCGTATGGTCTTATCGTGTTTAATACTATGTTCATCAAACAACAGAAGCACGTTATCACTTACAGCAGTGGTGGACAAGAAATTCAAATCGATTGCAAAGAGATTGTAAGTGAATAAATAAAATTACCTCAAAGTGAAAATTTAGCTCGGAAAAGAAAAATTGAACACCATTTGAAATTGAATATCTGGCAGCCTAAAAACATACATATCAGCTCATTTTAAACGCAGTTTTAAAGGATAGTATTTCTACTAAATATAAAATGAGCTCCCTACCATTACTTCTAACAGAGAAATTAAACATGGCATGGATCAGAGTACATAATAAGTTAGCCTTTTTTTTAATCGGCAAGAAGTTATGTTAAAGTTGAAAATCGTACTTCACTGCAGAACAATTTTTCTTAGAATATGACCAAGAACAACATCCTAAAGCATGGCTCACGAATTACCGAATAACGTAAATTGAAAAAAAAATTAACTAATTTTAAAATAGGTAATTTAGTTTTATTTAATAACTTAATATCACAACTTTTAATTTTTAATTTTGAAGCGATTTGGGCTTAACTCAATGACTTGGAAGTTTAAGCCCAAAGACGGGTAAGATAAAACTAAATTATTTTAAAATTAATGAATTTTTTTATTGTATTTATAAATTATACAATATGTATGATTGTATGTAGATCTTTAGTTGGCAATACAATATCCTTTTAGATGTGTATCTAAACAGAACGAAACCGGAATTTATTTTCCACTCAGAAGCAAAGTTATAGCAAAGCAAGAATGATTTAGCTCAAATTTACAAGTTTATAATGTTTTTTTTTTTTTTTTAATTAAAAACAAAGAAGTTTATAATGTAGTTTCTTAAACTAAAAACACACAAGTCTATAATTTTTAACAAATTAAAAGCAAGCAAATCTACTATATGGCTTAAAATTAGTCTATGGGTAAATTTTACAGTTATTTTGTTTTATGTGAATCACAACACAAATTTATGATGTATTACTGTACATTAATATACTAGTATACCGACTTTTGTGACGGTAGGTACCTACACACATTGGAAAAAAAGCATACTATGTTTAACCTACTTGTTAACTTTTTTTTTTAAAACTTTCCAATCTGATTTTTTCGATTGGATTTAATAACGATTTACATACGAAATTTTTAGAAAATTTTCACAAGCAGCAAAAAATTAAATTTTAACAGCTTATTCTTTGTTTTTTCAATGAACAAAGGAATATATTTAAACGTCAGCGGTGTCATTGATGACTTTCAGTTCATAACTATTATACGAGTATATACTTACAAACGCTTATTTTTCTCTTTATCGGCATTAAATTAACTTTATGAAAAAATTTAAAAATGCTAGGAATAAAGGCAGCATTAAGTGAGGTAAAGAACGCAGCGCTGCATCGGCAAAGCTAATTTTGACAAGAGGGTACATATTTTAACATTGGGGTTTGTTGCATTGCATAAAATTATTTTAAATATGTATGTATTTAGCACAGAAAAACAAAAATGCTTGCTGAAGAAAACTGAAGAATAAAAAAGGATAAATAATACATTTTCAAAATTAGATAATCCCAACATCTACATATGTATGTTATTAATATTAGTTGTAAAATCTTTTTTATTTTTTAATATAGAGTTGTGTTGTGTTGTGTTCCTGTGAAATTAAATCAAACAATCAATCAAAAACTTTTATTTTCAATATCCGGAGTGTTCTTGTTTAACAACGTTGTTATATTTCGTCAAAACGGAAAAATACATCTATTTTATAAAGTGGATGTTGTACAATTTTTCATTTTAATATTATTAAAATTAAACATAAAATTATTTTGAAGACAAGTTAACCACACACGTATAATTTTTTTTTCATATTTATTATTGTTTTATAAGTTTTTTCTTATTTCTTCAGTACATAGTAGTGTGTCTGTATTTACTGTCTGTATTTATTGTCTGTATATAATTACTGTCACAAATTGGTATTTCCTCATTTTAAACCGAAACACTTAAGCGGTCATTTTTTTTCGCTTCCTTTCCGACAGTTTTTATCATTTGTATTTTTTTCTCCTTGGCTTATCTCTAAGTTTGCCAAACTAAAACGGTTTTTTTTTTAATTTAAAAGAGAATATGTAGTTAGAAATTCCTACTATACAATTATTTTCTGTCTGGTTGACGTTTTTTTTCAAAATTTATTAAATCAAACACATTTTGTAGCCTTTTTAGGGTGTTTTTCTACTAAAAATACATCATTTTTTTATCAAAAAAATACATACCTACTTTGTGTAGGTATGTTTTTTTTTTGTATTACTATTTAACAAAAAACAAAAAATTTTTCAAATATTTAATTTCTTGATTTTTTTCTTGTTATTTTTTTCCAATTTATTTTCTGATAAAAAATATATATTCTAAGAGAACAAAATGGTCTTCCATAGTAAAAAAAAATATACTTACTAACATGTTTTTGTGAAGAAAAATCATATAGAAGTAAAACAGGAAATTTCGAGTTTAAAAGTGAAAGAACACTGTTTTTAGCTTGTTGCACAAATAAGTCAAGAGTGGGAAAGAAGGGAAAATTAATCCTAGAATTTTAAAAAAGATTTAAAAAAGGACGAGTGGAAAAATAATCCGTGCACTTCAAAGCGTCTACTCAAAAACCAGAATTGCTATTAAGACAACACATTACCTTATTGAAAAGTCAAGCATATCAAGAGGTAAATGTACTGTAGGGTGATTCAAGTGCTCTTCTATTTAATTTATACACAAATGACCTACAAGACGTGATTCTGATTGTGTATGCTGATGATATAGCTGTGTTTTATAAAACACACCACGTTATACACAATATAATATATATATAATTATACATATATATGTATTCCGATTCTATTAATACCCTACCCACAGTAAAAATAATTAAGACTGGAGAGAATATGTCTAATATTTCAATTTTTTTTATTTTTTAACGATTTATATTTTTTTTTAATTTGCGCGCGCTCAAGGGGATGGTTACCCTTTATATGTTTTTTCAACACAGCGCGGGCAAATTTAAAAATGTTTTGAAAAAAAATTAAAGTCTGTATGAATCGAAATACAAAATATTTCAGATAAGCTTTGCAAAACTAAATTCCTCATATCGTACCCCTCCTTCCAGAAGCATAAATTTAATATTTTTCTATGTTCCACTAGACAAAATTGGAATCTTCAATTACTGACTAACTGATATTTTAAAATATTTTGTTTTCCTAATAATAATATGCACATAAAATATACTTGGATGACTTGTACAGTCAAATTAGGTTCTCACATCAAAAATATTTGTAGTTGCCTTGACTTTGCATTTTGCTGTTTCTCAAAGCCTAAGGCATATGAGAAGTATTCCCCTTGCACTTCATTTTCTTCGATGTAATGCTGTGCTGGTAGGTGTGCCTGCCTCAAAGAACGAAGATCTTATGGCAACTTTCAATAAAATACGTGTTGCTGTCAACCTTCCTACACCGCCGCGCCGATAAAAAACATATTTCGTGTTAAACCATCTAATCCAGAAGGCAAGACCATGTCATATGATGGTACAAGAATTTTGAAGTTTGTGAATACGGCTCCGCGAAATTAGGCCCCAGGAAATAAGGCCCCAAAAGAAAAAATGAAATAAGGCCCCAAATTGGGGCATATTTTCATAATGAAACTATGCCCCAATGAAATAAAGCCCCATTGAAATGAAAAAATGCCCCAAAATAATGAATTGAGGCCCCAACTTGTTTTGACTTTTTTTTTAGAAAAATGAAATAAAGCCCCAATTTAGTTTTTCATATTTAAGTTTATTTTCGAAAATGAAATTACACCCCAAACCATTAAACAAATACATGGATTGTATCCTGTACAATTTCCCTGCAAAAACAACACTTGTAATTATCATGTCCTTCAGCAATAGACTCTGCTTGAATTTTAAGGTTGCATTCAATACACCGTCAGGGAGTAACAGAATAGCTGCAAAAAATCGCGCGATTTTTTTCAGTTATTCTGTTACTCCCTGACGGTTTTCATCTTTCGTGTTGAAAACCATCAGGGAGTAACAGAATAGCTGAAAAAAATCGCGCGATTTTTTGCAGCTATTCTGTTACTCCCTGATGGTTTTCATCTTTCGTGTTGAAAACCATCAGGGAGTAACAGAATAGCTGCAAAAAATCGCGCGATTTTTTTCAGCTATTCTGTTACTCCCTCATGGTTTTCAACACGATCCTTACATTTAAGCATTAAAAAATTTATATTACCTCGTCAAAATATTCTATGTAAATAACTAAGAGCTGCTTGAAACATCCTTGAGGGCCTTATTTCATAATGAAATTATGCCCCAAAAAAAAAATGAAATAAGGCCCCAAAAAATGAAATAAGACCCCAAAATTTGAGAAATTTTGTTGTTGTTGTTTTGTGTACTTTTTTTTGGGGCCTTATTTCATTTTTTTTGTGGGGCCTTATTTCCTGGGGCCTAATTTCGCGGAGCCTGTGAATACATTCAACAAAAATAATTTGTTGAATTTTGTTACTCCCGCTACTATCAAACGAAAGTCAGTTTGACTCTCCGCGACATTGGGATGGACTCTGACCAACAAATTTACGTAAATGACAGTCTCAGAAAAAACAATTACACATTACACCGAAGCGCACTAAAATCAATGGACAGGTATTTATACGTACACTTGATGGTGAGTCCATGCTTATCACCTGTAACGAAGACCTGGAAAAGTTTTAAATCATGAGCTCTTTTACTTCATTATAGTTTTATATCTAAAAAATCTTTATATTCTTTATATTGTTAAATTGAATTTTGTTATCTTTTGTTATTTTAACATCTTTCCCATCTCCTTTTTTCCCTCCTTTTCCATGTCGTCGCTGTTCTTGCTGTGTGTTTGCTATTTTCTTGTTTTCTGTTGTTTCTTTGCATTGCTGCTGCTCGCAGCGCATTGCAATTTAATTAATGCAAAACGCTGCGTTAAGAAATTTTAGGAGCGATTCTGGTCCAGTGGGGGGTTGCATGAATAATATGAAACTTAGTTAAGGCCCTCATTATGAATAGCGAAGCGAGCTTAAAAACTTGCGAATTCGATAACTCTGTAATATGAGCATCGATTCGCTTAAATTAAATTCGCTTCATATGTCAAAATATTATCGAACTTGCTTATCGCCCAATTACAATTAGCGAATGTTCGCTAATTTAACCTCTCAAAACGTCTAATTCTATCGAATCAAAATATTCAGTGATAAACCTAGCGAATGTAGAGTCTGGTGTCTGTGTGCTAACATGAGTGACAAAAGGAAAAGGTATTTGAAAATAATTTGTATATTATAACAAAAAAAGTAAATAAAAAATCATATTTTCAAGGACAAATGCAAATCAATTTGCTAGGCTTGTGCAATTGATGAAAACAAATCCCGATATAGCAAAGGGCATAGGTGTATTCCGTTCATCAAAAAGGAACCATAAATAAAATACATATATGTATTTTATTTATTTTTTTTATTATTTAAGTTTGAAGAGTTCCTACCTAAATGTATATGTGATAAACTATCAAATCAATTGTACTTATCATTTTATTATTTTTCAATTTAAAATTCACACAAAGAAAAAAACATCAAATTCTTCACTTCTAAAATATTCATTTGACATTTGAGTTATGCCATTTCAGTATGATGATTTATTGCCAGCATTTATTTCTTAGCGAACGATGTAGTTCGCTATTAATAATACAGTGATAATAAAAGTTCGCTAGATCATTCGCAACTTAGCGAATTGTTGATTCGCTTTTCATAATGAGGGCCTTAATATGTAAAGAGTAAAGACAGAGCAGAGGTGGAGTTCGTATATGCCACTTGAGCTCACAAAGTATTGTTAATAAAATCGACGAATTGTTCTATATTTTTGAAGAGAGGTTAATGGACATAGTATGCATATCCGAAACTTGGTTAAATTGTAATATTTTATGTGATTTATATAAATTAAATGGTTGCAGATTGTTTGGGGCAGATCGTGCTTTAAAGTGCCGTGGAGGAGTGACCCTGACCATGTACATAAAAAATAACTTCAAGTGTAAAATAATTAAGAAATCTACCCTTATTGTCGTGCCTGAGTTTCTTCTTGTGGAGGTTTCACTTGGTTCAAACAGATTTTTCGTGGGTGTTATTTATTTAGCACCAAATCTGGCGAATGTTTCTTTGATAAGAAATTTTCTTGAAGAGTGGGGTTCACTTTATACTAAATGCATTGTTTCTGGTGATCTAAGCCTACATTTTTTGAATAGACACAAGAGTCTTATACCAGTCGCAAAATTTTTAGGTTTTTATTTAACTAATGAAGAGTGGGGTTCACTTTATACTAAATGCATTGTTTCTGGTGATCTAAGCCTACATTTTTTGAATAGACACAAGAGTCTTATACCAGTAGCAAAATTTTTAGGTTTTTATTTAACTAATTCCGAACATCTAAGATCCAATCCATTTCCTACCTGTTAAAACTCCTACGCTTCTTGATGTTTTTCTGGTATCTCAACCTGAACTCGTATAGATTATCTACTATAGTTAGATAGGTGCACCAAATATCTCGCACCATGATTTCCATCTGGTACCTATGCTATAAGTAAATATTATCATTTTCCTTCAGTTGATATTTGATAAAATAACAGAGATATTTTGATGTTTACAGACTCGAAATTATTTATTGAGTGAAGAAAAATATTGAGAAAAAGTTTCTTATGAAATTATTCACAGATAAAATTAATGAATTAAAACTAAGTGGAACATTAGCAAAGTAGCAAATTAGTACTTTAACACCGCCTCATAATTTGTATTGTTAATGGGATTTTTACAATATAAACAAAAATTAAAATAAAATAACATCAAATATTTAAAGTAAAGGAAAACAAACAAAATATTATAAACTCTACGTTAAATATTTAAAATATATAAAAATCAAATTAAATGAATGGAACTATTAAGGTTAAATATCAAAATTGAAGTTTTTTTAGTCAAATGAAAATGTTAAATTACTTAAGATTTAAACTTGAACGATGTTTTTGAAAAAGGTTTCTTCCTAAGCCCTTTGTCATAATATCAGCCACTTGAACGTTGCTCGAAATATATTTCAACTTGATTTCCTTGTTGGCAACAGCTTCTCGAATGAAATTGTACTTCACATCAATGTGTTTCATTCTCTTATGTTGACGCGGCTCTTCTGCCACTTTGATGCACGATTGATTGTCTTCAAATATCATTGTTGATGAGTTGCAAGAATGACTAAGTTCTTTCAGTAAGCAACGCAACCATTTTGCTTCACACACGCTTTTTGCCAAGGCCAAGTATTCAGCTTCATGAAATCGATGAAAGGCTAACAGTTGGTTGTTTTTGTGAAAGCCAACTTACTGTATTGCCAAATACTTTAAAAACATAACCCGATTTTGGTTTTCTGTCGTTCTTTTCACCAGCCCAATCAGAATCGGCATATCCAGATAAAATATCAGCTTCGGGATTACGATGAAAAACCATTTTCAAATCTGATGTTCCTTGAATATATCTCAAAATTCGCTTTGCATACATAAAGTGTTCATCAGTGCAGCAACTCTGAAATCGGCTGAAATAATTTGTCGATGCACACAAATCTGGTCGAGTTGTTTGAGTAGCATATGTCAAACATCCTATAAGTTCTCTGTATGGTTGATCAGTTAAGTTCTTGTCATTACCATTCTGCAAACTCAAACCATTTTCAATAGGAGTTGCAACCGACTTGCATTCGTTCATATTAAATTTTTTCAAGACATTTCTCAGATAACGTGATTGGTTCAAGGCAATCGAGTTGTCACTCTATTCAACATGAATTACAAGAAAAGAATCAATTTTTCAGATATCCGTCATTTCGAATTCTTTTGACAGTTTTGTTTTAATATCGTTGATCGTTTGCAATTGTTCGAAGTGATAGCCAGGTCATCGACATACAACAAAATATAGCAAATAACAGTATTATCGGATTTGATGTACAAACATGGATCCGATTCGCAACGTCTGAAACCAATTTTGGTAATGAAACTATTGAACCGTTCGTTCCACATGCGTGATGCCTGTTTCAATCCATACAATGATTTGTTTAACTTACAAACCATTGACTTATATTTCACAAACCCCTCTGGTTGTGTCATATAGATGTCTTCATCTAATCGTCCATTTAAAAATGCAAATTTCACATCCATTTGATGAATCTTGTAACCAAAATGATTGGTAATGGACAACAAAACGCGAAAAGTGGTCAACTTAGCTGTTGGTGAATAAGTTTCGTTATAATCATAACCTTTTTCTTGAGAAAAACCTCGAGCAACAAGCCTTGCTTTGTATTTGTTGACATCACCATTAGGTTTATATTTCACCTTAAAACCCACTTGCATGAGATAGCTTTTCGACCAATTGGTAATTTACACAAAGACCAAGTTTCGTTCTTTATTAAAGATGAAAATTCGTCATTGATAGCCTTTTCCCACTTCGGCCAATCATCACGCTTCTTCGCATCGTTCATCGTAATTGGATCATTTTGTACAAATTCTTCTGCTGATAGTGCAAAATTTACAAAACATGCTTCATGTTCACATCAGTATCGATTAGGCTTCTTTTTCACTCGTTCACTGCGACGCAATTCATCTTTAGACTTAACTTCCTTGTGAGTTGAATCGATAACGCAAAATTCATTATTTTCATTAACATTACTTGGTTCATTTGAATCGACTTCATGGACATCTTTTTCTTCTTTGATGTTACCGATACTTTCCAAATTAGTACCGTGGATTTCTTCATTTTCATCATTCATATCATCGTTTTCCGCCTCTGAATCAAAAACATCGATAGTATTTAGACGGTCAAAGAAGGCTTTCTCGTTGAAAATAACATTACGACCCATTACTAGTTTGTCATTTTCGATGTCCCATAGGCGGTACGTATAAGAAGATGAACCGTACCCAAGCATATAACATTTATATGATTTTGCATCCAACTTGGTACGATTTTCTTTTGGAACAAAGTTGTAGCAAACGGAACCAAAAACACGAATATGAAATACATTTGGCTTTTTACCATACCAAATTTCTGCAGGCGTCTTGCTTGTGAACTGTTTACCAAAGGCACTCGTTGGCGAGCGATTCTTGACATAATTCGCATACATTACAGCTTCACTCCAAAATCGACGACTCAAACCACTCGATAACAATAAAGTTCTTGCCCTCTCAACAACGGTACGATTAAAACGTTCTGATACAGCATTCATCTCCGGGTTGTATGGTACGGTGAAAATCATTCGAATACCTTTATGAAAACAAAAAGATTTAAATTCTTTTGAGCTATACTCACCGCCGTTATCTAGCTGCAGTTTTGCAATTTTTCGACCATGTTGTGTTTCAGCCATAGCAACGTATTGTTTAAACTTATCGAAGACTTCACTTTTATGTTTTATACATATAGTAAACTATAGATGCTCGTGAAAAGTCATCAGTGAAGGACACAAAATATCTTGAGCCATCATGTGCCGGTTCACTCATTGGACCGCTGACGTCTGTGTGAACAAGTTCCAATATACGTTCTGATCGATTTGATGTTCGGGGCGGGTACGATAAACGCGTCTGCTTCCCTAGCACACAAGACTCACAAAATCTGTCATCCGTCTTCACATTTAATTTGTCCAATCCAAGCACCATGTCCCTATCAACCATCTTCTTCATATCATTGACATTCAAATGAGCTAATCGAAAGTGCCATAAATTTTGCGATGCTTTGTTAAATTTTTCTTCATCAGCAATGCCAGCAAATACGCTTCGATCAACGTAGAACGTAGTTTGATACAGTTGGCCATTTCGACGAGCGACGAAAATATCTTTACCATTCTTGGAGATTATCGCATCAACACCGTTAAAACTGATTTTATAACCTTTGTCGGTTAGTTGGCGAATTGACAATAAATTACATTTAAGATTTTCAACAAACAAAACGTTTTTAATGGTCTTTGTTGAATTATCTCCATTGAAAAAGGTCTTAATAGAAATGTCACCTTGTTGCTTAGCCACCAAAGATGCACCAGCCTTTGCAGTCGAAATGACAATCGGGTCCATTCGATACATACTATTGAAAAATGATTTCTTGTTGACGATATGATGAGTTGCTCCAGAATCAAGAACAAAAACTACTTTACTTAAACCATCACTCGATGTTCTTTCAACCATACTGCAAGATGCAACATCATCGTTACCCATGCTTGAGTTTTCACTGAAATTTTCATCGTCACAAAGCAAAAATTCTGGGTCGTCATTTTTAGCACAATTTGCACCGGCATGTTTCTTGCTGTTAGTATCATTCATCATCTATGACAAATTATCTTGGAACGGTCTGCTTGCATAGCCATTGAGTCACTCGATCTTCCACTACGTGCACTAGTACCAGCTGCACGCTTTCCACATTCGTCCAAAAGACGGCTTTTAACGAACTCGATTGATAACTTAGACGTATCCATTGTTTCTAAGGCAGTAACTAAGCCATCAAAAGTTTTGGGTAAAGTTAAAATCAAATGGCAAACAATGTCAAGTTCTTCTAATGTTGCGCCAATCGATTTGAGTTCACGCACAGTATGATCAAATTGAAGAAAATATTCGTTGATATCATCACCATCTCTGTACCGCATTGTCAGTAAATGTTTTCGCAGCAGCAATTAACCAGCAACGCTCTTTCGTTCGTATACACTTATTAACGTATCATAAATTTCCTTCGCAAATTCCTTATCTTTGATGTATTCCAATTGAGAATCACCAATACATTGAACTAAAATCGATTTACATTTCCATATCTGGCTTGTTCAATTATGTAATTTGAAATCTTGAAAAATTTGAATTGCTTGAAGCTTGGGTTCTAGATTCTTCTCTTGTGTGCGATTTTAACTAAAATGAAAATCTCCCTTAAACGCAAAACAATAAATTAAAAGAACAATATCGAACCAATTCCTGGGCTCATAACCAGATAAAATAACAGAGATATTTTGATGTTTACAGACTCGAAATTATTTATTGAGTGAAGAAAAATATTGAGAAAAAGTTTCTTATGAAATTATTCACAGATAAAATTAATGAATTAAAACTAAGTGGAACATTAGCAAAGTAGCAAATTAGTACTTTAACAATATTGAGTCTCTGTTCGCAAAATGTGAAACATTAAATTGGTATCCACTTTATTGTTCTTCTAATGTTGATCTTCAAGTATCTGCTTTTAATGAAAATATAAATTTCCTTCTTAGTAAATACGTCCCATTGAAGATCAGAAAAATGAAAAACGTTAATACTCCGTACTTTACTTCACAAATTAAGGAATCAATAGAAAAGAGGGATATTCTATACCTTAGGTGGCGGAGATAAAAATGTCCACTGTATTGGATGAGTGTAGGTGCTCCAGAAATGTGCCCACCTCCCTAACACGCAAATTTAAAGCACAATTTTTTAAAAACAAATTCTCTGCTGAACAGTTAAGTACAGCCTTCTGGAAAGCTATTCGTGAAATAATAGGAATTAGTAATACTAACACTAAAACTGATCAAATAGATATTGATTTAAATGAGCTTTACAAAAAATTTAGCAACTCATCGGCTCAAGTAAGCAATCAAATCGATTATTCCGTGTTTAACAACTCTTCAGCCCCTACCGAAAAAATATTTTCTTTACAGTGCGTAATTAGTAAAAGTGGGAAAAGTAATTCTCTCCATAAAATTTCAGGCTTAAAGATTGGATGGAATTCACCCGTATCTACATACATCTGTAACTACTCAAATGAAAAAAATATTTGGAACACGAATGGTTTTAGAAGTTAACACAGTTGCGCTATGGCCATAGTTGGCGGTCAGCCATCAGGCGAACTGGGGGAATAACATGTAGCATACGAAAACATGCACGGTACGTAACTATTCGGGTCTGGTGGAAGTGTGATCATAGCCTCTTTAAAAATTCTTTAAAAAGGTTTGGATAATATGTTCAGGCTAGTTCCCGGGTTGGCAACAGGTTGATTCCCTGTTCCGTAAAATTAAAAGAATTACGAGACCAACAAAAAGCCTCGGAAACGGACTGATCCCACGACGACAACCCACGCAACGAAAACGGAAAAATGATTTACAAATTTTCTTATGGAACGTACTATCGCTCCATAGAGCTCGAGCTGCTCAGCAGCTAGCCGATACCCTGTCAGAATATAAAGCTGACATAACAGCATTACAAGAAATTAGATGGACAGGGAATGGTGTTTTACAGAAGAGAGAATATGACTTATATTACAGTTGTCATACAAAACACCATGTGCTCGGGGTAGGCTTCTTGGTCAGCGAAAAAATGAAGTCTACCGTCATCGGTTTTAACGCTATAAGCGAAAGACTATGCACCCTTCGCGTGCGAGGCAAATTCAAACATAACGTTCACGGAACTACGGAGGAGTCCTCAGACGAAGAAAAAGAGACTTATTATGAACAAGTCGAGAGGGCCCTTCATGACTGTTTAAGGTATGATGTTAAAATCATACTTGGGGATTTAAACGCTAAAATAGGTCGGGAGCCGGTATTCAGGCATTACGCAGGCACCCATAGTTTGCATGAGAAAACAAATGACAATGGACTTCGAGTCCTAGAATTGGCAGCATCAAAAAACATGGTCGTTGCGAGTACCAGGTACCCGCGTAATGATATCTACAAATGGGTCAAATAAAAAGAGCTCAGAAGAATAGAAAAACGGCTTCACAGACAGAAAAATCAGAACATCATCTGTGAGTTAGAAAGAAGCCGAGAGCGAGGTCCGCACCAGGCGCGGCAGTTCTACCAATCCGTCTGAAACATGACGCAGTACACACCACGCTGCACTTACTGCAAAGACGGAGAGGGAAATCTGATCACCGATCCCCCAAGCATACTGGAGCGATGGGAAGTGTACTTTAAAGAATTGCTAAATGGTCAGCTGATTGCAGAAGTAGAGGCTCCACTACTTCAAGAAGAATACCCTACGTTACCGCCACCAAGCATAGAAGAGGTTGAGAAGAATATAGCCCGGCTTAAGAATAACAAAGCCCCGGGGGCCGATGGCATACCAGCCGAATTATTCCACCACGGCGAACCAGCTTTGCGTCAAGCAATTCCCGATATTCTAGTGCACGTATGGGAACAGGAAGAAATGCCAGAAGACTGGCGAAACGGCATAATTTGCCCCATACATAAGAAGGGAGATGTCACAACGTGCAGCAATTATAGAGGTATTACGTTGTTGAGTACCGCCTGTATCTGTGGTTTCATTCCAGGAAAATCAACAACTGATCAGATCTTTACCCTTCGGCAGGCGATGGAAAAATGTCTAGAATTTAACATCCCAACATACCATCTGTTTATAGACTTTAAGGCCGCCTATGATAGCATAGCCAGGGTAGAACTTTACAAAGCCATGAGAGAATTCGGCATCCCAAATAAATTGACACGACTTTGTATGTTGACCATGACCAACGTAACAAGCCAAGTAAAAATAGCCGGATTGCTATCCAGACCAATCAACATCTTTAATGGACTCCGACAAGAGTATGGTTTGGCCTGATTCTTCTTCGACCTTGCGTTGGAGAAAGCAATCCGTGACTCTGGCACGGCAACAAGAAGGACCATAGTCAACAGGTCCAGCCAGATACTGGCTTACGCAGAAGACATTAACTACATCGGAAGGACCGAACAAGCTGTACATGATTCCTTCATCCGGATCGAGCAGGCGGCACAAAATCTGGGGCTGCACATTAGTGAAGGTAAAACAAAGTACATGGTGGCGTCGAATGCGAGAAGAACAGTTGGTCAAACAATCAAGGTAGCGGAGCACGAATTTGAAGTGATGCAATCCTTTAAATAACTTAGGTCAATAGTAGCAGCCCATAATAATATAGAAGAAGAAATACACGGGCGGCTGCTCAGTTCGAACAGACTCTACTTTAGTCTGTCAAAGCTCTTCAAATCCAGAAATCTCACCATACCTTCAAAACTGCTGCTGTACAGGACCATGGTCCTGCCATACTCACATATGGATCCGAGACTTGGGTGCTTAGCAAAAGACACTCCGACCTCTTAGCCGCGTTCGAGAGAAAAGTCTTAAGGAGAAATGTTGGCCCCATATGTGAGGAAGGACGATTCCGGAGACGGTACAATCATGAATTGCACGCAATCTATCTTGAAGCAGACATAGTGACAAAAATGAGGCATGAGTGAAGAGGAACCGGATCGGAAAGTCCTTTGTGGTAAATTCTATGGTAGACGGCAGCGTGGTAGAACATGCTTGCGCTGGTACCGTGAAATAAAGCCAAGTGAAATAAGGCCAACTTTCAAAAATTGGCCTTATTGCACTTTGCGAAAGTGAAACAAGGCCAATTTGCGGCAGTTGGTATTATTTTTACTTAGACAAAGTGAAATAAGGCTAAATTGGTTTTATTTCACTTTCAACAGTTAGTTTTATTGCACTTTGACAAAGCGCCACCCAAAGGCACTTTTGAACAAAAAAAATTGTTGACATTGGCGATTGCCTGGTGATTTAACATACCCTAAGCGGAGCGACGAAGTCGCGTGAGCGGGTGTGTCCCCCAAAAAGGGAGTTAAAATCCAGAGGACCCGCAAAGCTGGCCACCCAAGGTAGGTACTTTTAAACAAAAAAAAAACTTGATATTGGCGGTTGTCTGGCGACTTTACATACCCTAAGTGTAGCGACGCAGTCACGTGAGCCGGTGTGTCCCCCAAAAAGGGAGTTTAAATCCAGAGGACCCGCGAAGCCACCCAAGGTACTTTCAACCAAAAAAATCTTTTTTTTTTTACAAAAATTCTGTAAATCTGTTGTAAAAGAGTTATCGTTTTGATAATGCAAGGTCGATTTGGTCTTATTTCTCAAAATATTTTCGCTTTATTTCACTTTGTCGAAGTGTAATAAGAGCAACCACTGATAATTGACCTTATTTTACTTTTGCACAGTGCACTAAGGCCAATTTTTGAAAGTTGGCCTAATTTCACTTGGCTTTATTTCACGGCACCGCTTGCGCTAGAGAGATGGCGTAGACCAGGACGCCCGAAACCTTGGGGTGTGCAACTGGATGGCGTCGGCTCAAGACCGGGATAGGTGGAGAGACTTGTTGAAGGAGGCCAGGACTGGACCCCGCCTGTCGAGCCGATGATGATGATGATGATAGTTGCACAACAGCGATACTTAAGTAAACCACCATATTCTTTTATATAAACTGAAGAGTCAATTCGTTTTTCAGGAGTCTGTATGCAGTCTTATGTCATCATATCTTGCTCATGGTACACAGGCCGTACATTACGAAAATAAAAATCTACGAGCTTGTCAGTGCAGTCTTGTGTCTGGTGTACAGTCAGGGATCTGTACTTGGCCCTCTTTTATTCACCTTATTTATAAATGACATTTCTAAATATATTATAAATTGCCAACATCATGTATACGCTGGTCGCTGATGATGTACAAATTTATAATACATTTTCAAAAATTGATGAATTATCTGGTGTACATATTGGCCTTAAACAATGATCTTGTCTTAATTTTTTCCTGGTCACAGCAAAATCAACTTGAACTAAGCCCTCTGAAAACGAAAGCCATAAAAATACAAAGAAATTCTGCTGATATGATTGTATTAAAACAATGCTGTAGAATTTGTAAGCAAATTAAAAAACCTAGGCATACATTTTAATACGTGCCTTAACTGGGATGACCACCTTAATCAAATTGTATCAAAAATGTATGGTATCCTTCGAGGACTTAGACCAACCAGACAGTACTTACCATCTGACGTTAAGTTAAAACTAGTAAGGTCTTACGTTCTACCTTTACTACTGTATGGGTGTAAAATTTTTATAAATATCGACTCAGAGTCAATGAGAAAGCTAAATGTAGCGTATAACAATTGTGCAAAATACATATTTAACATTAGGAGATTTGATCACATTTCGTTTCATTCTATACAGATTGCAAAGTGTCCATTGCAAGCTCTTTTAAAATATAGAACAATCCTAGCTTTATTTAAAATTATGCAGAGTAAAACTCCAAATTATCTTTTTGAAAAACTAAATATCGCGCGCTCTCAGAGATCATTATTATTCATACCTCCGAAATACTAATACTTGGTATGTAACCGCCAGTTTTTCATCCATGCCATTCGCAGACGGAATTGTTGGACCAACTTTTTTCGCGTTCTCTATCATCGTAATGTTAGGTCTGATTAATATCTCGAGTTCGATTTTTTTGCACGAATCCAAAAATTGCCCTATAGTACCTATAAATACATGAGGAATAGAGACTGCGGCGTAGGCTAAAACTGGTTCATAGGAGGAATAAAGCCGCTGTAAAGCAATTCTAGTATCTAAATCTCACTTTGAAGTGACATCGTGTGAAATTTACCAAAACGAAATTTTTGTTTACCTTTTTAACATTGAAAAATAACGGATCGTTACAGGAGAAGTGAATATGAATTTGAATAGTTACATTTGTTTTTATCTGTTATAATGCGTAAACTAAGCAATCAAAATTCCGCCATTATTAATTACTTGAAATTAATAAATTATTGAAATCAGCTGGGTTTTTTATAAGTTTATAATAACTAGAGTTATAGATTAGTCATATTTTTGGCTAAGCTATTTTGAGTCTGAACCTGAGTAGTATCGAAATCTAATAAATAAGAGTAATATCTAAAAGCCTTTTTTTAGTCTTAAAATGCCAATTGTTCCATATAAGAATTAAATAGCCTCTTCAATGTTTATGAAACTGGATATGAGTGTTTTAAAAATAAAGACGCCAAAGCTTGAAATCATCAGTCTTCATGTTTTTTAACTATGTGGTTTTTTGAAAATTTTGCTGCCCTTTCTTTTTAAGTAAAATCAAGACAATAATTGCTCCATTACAATAAATCATTAAATATTTAAGCAGAGCTATTCATGTAATGGTGGAAACTCGTGTTAAGAACATAAACTTTCAATTGTGAAGAGGGCGAGACGAGACGAAATAAAGAACAGTTCATTTAAATATCGTCAAATATTCCTGGTGGCTAAGCTACCAACTGAGTGTAAACATCTGTTCAATTGAATCTATTTTTAATTTTTTCGGTGACTTGTTTTTTATTTTGAAAAAAAGAGTCTATGTTTGTATTATAATGGGGACGTGTGTATTAACCCAAACCCTGCATTTTGACCATACGGATTGAACTTCGGGCAACCATGTAGAAGGAGTAGGGTGGTAGTTTACCACCTTCCTGGAACGGGGTTTTAACTGTAATCTACTAATTTGTTCCTAAATTATTGAAATCTATGTATATTCCATTTCAACATGATGGGTTAGGTTAAATTTAAATCCTGTCATTACAAAAATACTCTACTATCGACACCTATGCTCCGAATGAGAAAGTGGATGGTTTCGATGGATTAAGAAATTATAAGAATACATAACTCGTCCACCATCGCATGGGCAGGTATAAGTGCTTGTATTCCTACATGTGACAATGTCTTATATGTAACGGGTCCGCCATCTAACGTTTCTTTTTCAACTAGTGCTTAGTTCGTGAATGGTAACACTTAGCTCATGTCTGATTTGGCAGGTAATTAGTTTTATCCTTCCGCTGAACGAATATGGTTGTTCAGGAGTTGAAGCCAACTGACCATCCAATGCGTAGAGCGTTGGACTATTATTATTTGTGGGGTTCCGTAAAAGATAAGTGTTACCCCGACAAGCCAGAGACAATTGAAGCATTAAAGGACAATATTCATGAAGCCATTTTTTTTTTTTACACTTCAGATTCTTTGCTGTAGTGAGCTTAGAGCAAGCTTCAACTACAGTAAGAGGCTCATCATAAGTGCATGTGTTAGTGGTTAGTAAATGTAATGAAAACTAACACATGCAACACATAAAAATATCTACATAATTACAAAAATTAAAAAGTATAAAAATAAAACAAAATTAAACAAAAATATACAAAATACTAGACATTCACGATATCTATTGTTAAAAATAAAACAATATCACGACAGAGGAGCACTGGTTCGAAACGAAATTTTTAGTCTTAATTTACTCATGTTGAAGTCGATAGACAAATTGTTTAAATTAAAAAGCCTGCACATACGGTTCAAAGGTTCATGCAAGCCATAGTTGGTTCTATGGAAATCAACGTGTAAAAGTTCAAATCTTCGCAGGTGGTGAGATCCTCCGCGGTAGTTAATGCCGATGCAAGCTAACAAATCGGAAGCATCGATTTGACCATTAATGAGTTGATGAATAGATATAAGGTCATTATTGACACGTCTTTGATATAAAGTTTGGATTTGTAGAAGTTGGATTCTATGTTCATATGGTGGTAGATTGAACGGGTCAGTCCAAGGAAGGCCCTTCAGAGCAAAGCGAATGAATTTATGCTGAATTGATTCAATCCGACTTTTATGTGTTTCGTAGAAAGGGGACCATACTTGTGAGGCATATTCAAGATGAGGACGTACATAACAATTGTACAAAGAGAGAGTAACGTATGGATCGTTAAATTCCTTTGCCCAACGTTTAATAAAACCAAGCATAGAGCTGGCTTTCTTAACAATGAAATTTATATGTTCCGTGAACTCTAAATTAGAACTAAAATGAACACCCAAGTCCTTAAAGCTTGAGATACGACCTAGTTTATGCTGCGAAATAGAATAATCAAAAGAGTTTGGAAAACGTTTTCTTGAGAAAGTAATTGTTTGACATTTAGCAGGGTTTAAAGTAAGACCATTTTTACTACACCAAACAGTAAAACTATCAATATCTGCCTGAAGAAGATGGTTGTCATGTTTGTCTTTAATTGTCTTGAAAATTTTCATATCATCTGCAAATATAAGAATCTCACTCGATTGTAGACATGACACGACATCATTTATAGCAAGAATGAACAGAAAAGGGCCAAGGTGGCTTCCCTGAGGTACGCCTGAATGGGCAATGAATGGACTAGAAAGACTATTGCGGAATTTCACCTGATAGGACCTGTTTTCAAGATAAGATTTAATCCAATTTACAAAAAAGGGTGGGAAACCAAAAGCTCTTAGTTTGAACAAAATAATATTGTGGCTCAATTGATCAAATGCCTTAGAAAAATCGGTATATATACAGTCAATTTCACTTCCACTTTCCAAGGCATTCGAGCATTTGTGCACGAAGGAAAGAAGATTTGTTACTGTTGATCTTTTTTGGACAAATCCGTGCTGTTTTTCACTAATTAAATTCCTGGTATGAAAGGATAGGCTTTCACAAACAACTTTTTCAAAGAGCTTTGGGATACAAGATAATTTCGATATAGGCCGATAATTTTTGATATCAATCTTTTCGCCTTTTTTAAAAACGGGAGTTAAAAATGATTTTTTCCAGAAGCAAGGAAATTTGCCTGATTTAATAGAGAGCTCAAACAAAAGTTTAAGGGGTTGAACTAGAATATGTCTACAATTTTTTATTACTATTGGGGGAACTCCATCAGGGCCAGAAGAATAGTCATCTTTCAATGAAGAAAGATATTCTAGAATAGTGTTTTCACGCAGAGAAATACTATTACAATTTGTTTGGGCATAGATATGGAAGTTTTTAAAATATTCTTCATCAACAACAACAGGTGCCTCAACGAAGGAGTTACGAAAATTATTCGCAAAAGCGTTGCAAATATCGGCGGTCTCACGTAACGAGCAGTTTTCATAAATAAAATTCGACGGATAGCCATCTGAATTTTTCTTTGAGTTAACGAGTCTCCAAAATGATTTAGGGTCCTGTTTTAAAGAATTTCCCGTTTCATTTACATAATTTGTATACAAAGTTTTTGAAAGGGCTTTAAATTCCTCGAAAAAAGCAATATAAGAAAAGTGGTCAACTGGTGAAAGAGTTTTTAAGTATAATTTCCATGCTTTATTTCTTTTGTTACGAAGTAATCTAAGCTCTTTCGTGTACCAAGCATGACGAAAATTCAAGTTTTTCGATAATTTTAATGGAACAGTATTTTCCACACAAGCGTTAAAAATATTATAGAAAATAGAAACAGCATCGTCAATATTAGAAGAAACGGATATCTGACCAACAATATCAGACCTAGTTAAATACAGCTGCACACAATCAATAATGTGCTTAAAAATTGGACCAATCGTGTAGGCTACTGCATGGCTAGCGAGGCAGCCATTTGAATGAAATTATTTTCCATTATTAACCGGAAGTATTGTACTTTCAGATTAAAAAAGAAATTTGAGAAAATATTCAAGTTTTTTTTATAGCATTTTCAAAAAAGAAGTTATTTTGCGGACCCTTTATATGATGAATGATAGCGGTATTGATGGACTGATCTTGGCCTTAAGTCCATATCATATGGGAGGGCTGGGGGCATTTGCTTTACTTTTAGTTGGGAGGGTTATTTTCTTTTAGAAATAATTAACACAACTAGAAAAAAGACTATCGGAAGCACTTACAATGTCATGCTATTCCTTTTTTTAAAAGGATTATTCTTAAAACATTAAATGGAGAGTTAGCAAGTATATTTCGAAAAAATTGTTTAAGTTTTGCGTACTACCTGAAAAAAAAAGCTGAGACAAAATTTTCCTTGTGATATCTAATATGTATATAAAAATTCCATGTCATAATGTTAGTTACCGTATTCCTCCGAAACCGCTTGACCGATTTTTACCAAATTTTATATGCGTATTCAGTAGGTCTGAGAATCGAATACTATCTATTTTCCATACCCTTAAGTGATAAGGGTTGTTCACCCTTAAAATTTTTTCTTAAATTTTTTGACGAAATTTTTTGTTTTTGATTTTTTATAATGTGGCATTAAAAAATATATACAACCCTAAATTTTTAATTTTTAATCACAAACCCCTATTTCTTTATGGCTATTTTAGTAATTTAATCATTTTTCATCCCGCTCGATAACTGATCAATTATAGTGTTTTTAACTGTATTTCGATTAAAAATCTAAAATTTTTTTAAGAAAATAGACATTTATTTTTATTCACCTCGATTACAGAATCCGATGAATGGTCTGCGGATGGCTTCCGACAATTTTTTTCAGTTTTTACTATTAGAGAATCCGTTGCAAGAACCTTCATAAATGTCGGTAACCTAGTTTAAATTTTATTCGATTATGAAATACTCAGTCCATCCGAACTACATATGAATTTTTGCATTTCAAGTCCGCACCAAAGTTGTTGCGTATGCAACAAAATACAAAAATGGATAGCTTGAAAAAGTGAGTCGTGACTCGTACCAGGATATTTAGCGTTCACATATCAATTAAATGTCAAAAACTGTCAGCATCGATAAGAAAGTTTGAAAATGATAAGGAAGTTTTAAAGAACGGTAATGTAGACCTTCCGGCGGATTTTATGATTATATTTACACGGATGTGAGCTGACTGTGGATCGAGTCAACTCCGCGGGAATAAATTTTTTCGGATTCCGTAATCGAGGTGATTAATAAAGTTTAAAAGTACTCAACACGTGTCAAAAGCTCCAATCAACAACGACTTTTGTGTTGTAATATTGAAGAAGTACAGCTGAAAGTAAATATGCGCATTCAAATGCTTTAAGATCCATCCGCTGAAACATTCTCAAAAGAACTCTTACATATCGGTGATGGAAAAGTTGCTACAGATGAAATTGGATACGTAAAATTACCGATGTGCACACACAGTACATAAATCATGCTTGCAGAAAGAGCTATTTTAGCAGCAAAAAATGCAGACGTTGACAATTTAAATTTAAAGACACAACAGTTGTTGCCAGGGAACTTGGTATCATACAAATCTATTGATACAGTTTGCGATGCCAGCGAAGTCGTCAATTTTCCCACAGAATTTTTGAACTCACTGGATTTACCAGACACGCCACCGCATAATTTATAATTGAAGGTTGGATCTCCAATTATCTTGCTTCGTAATTTAAACCCGCCACAGCTGTGCAACGGTACGCGATTACACATTCGAAAATTGATGATAAATTGATTGATGAAAAACGTTATCGAAGCCAGCATTTTAAATGGCAAGTTCAAAGGTGAAAATATATTAATACCACGGATTCCTATCATACCTACAGTTGTTCCAATTCAATTCAAACGAATTCAGTTTCCTATTAGATTGTCATTTACAATGACAATCAACAAATCCCAAGGCCAAACGACGTCTATTTGTGGCTTAGATACACCATGTTTTTCACACGGGCAATTGTACGTAGCATGCTCTCGAGTGGGTAAACCATCCAGTTTGTTTGTGCGCGCTAAAGATGGACTGACAAAAATATTCACCTCGATTACACAATCCGAAAAATTTTATTCCCGCGAACTTGACTCACTCAACTCACTTACGCGATAAATAACAATCATAAAATCCGCCGGAAGATCTACATTACCGTTTCTTAAAACTTCCTTATCATTTTCAAAATTTCTTATCGATGCTGACAGTTTTTGACCTTAAATTGGTATGTGAACGCTAAATTTCCTGGTTCGAGTCTCGACTCGCTTGTTTGGGTGCATGCCTGTACTAAAAATCGCTATACGCTAATGGAGACAGAAACACAAGAATGCTTGGTATGGATATTTGTACTGAACACCAATAAAATTAATTAATTAATTATCTAATGACAATTTTACCATTTTCTCGAATTGGAATCTATTTGTTGTTCTTTTTCTGCTGTTGTTGTTGTTTGTTAGTGTTACTGTCGTAATTAATATGTAATTTTGAGATATAACTATAACTTGAACATAATGGGGCATATTCATAGTCGTCTGACAAGTTGTTTCTTTGTCTCTTCTAAGCTAACCTGGAGCTTATGTTATTCATAGACAATTTAGACCCGGGTACAAAAGATAAACTGGAGCTCAAACTTTAGAAACGGTTGACTATTTTTTTTTTTTAATCTGTCAAAAAATGGATTGGATTTCAATGGATTGATAAGCAATAGCACTAAAATTGTAGTAGAATTCTGTTTTTACCAAACAGAGCTGCGAATTTCTTTATGAATAGCAGCTGTTTCTAACCTGTGTGTTAACTTTAGACTCGAGGCCAGTTGGACTCGGTTCTAGAGTTTGACTATGAATATGCCCCAATATTGCTTGGCGTTTGTTATTTTTATATTCCCTTATCGTTCATAGCGATCCATGCCCATTTCACGCGTATATCACATACTTACACACTTATAATAAGTAAGTTACTTTTTGTCTACACTAGAATTTATCTAGACACTAGAAATAATTTATAAGGCGAAACAACGTTTGCCGGGTCAGCTAGTTTATATATAAACGATTTCATTGTGTCATTTTTGTGTCGCATTTTTCGTTTTGCAGCGTACTAGGCCTTAGCTAGAATAATATCATCAAATTTCGATATTATTTTAATAGATAAGCAAAGAAATACCAAAATGTGACAGATTCAGTCCTTGTTCTGTATCGGGGAAAAGTAAAGTAGTTTTTTGCGGAATATTTTGTATTCTTACCATATTTTTTTGCTAAAAATAACAGTTAATGTGTGTTTCCATTTGAAAAAATAATATTGTTTATAATAATTTACTTTAATGCCATCACTTTATTATGAGTTTGAGTTTCAGTACATTAATTTATCACCAGAATCAGGTGAAAAGAATAAAGCAATTTTCGAAGCAATAAAGGAATACAGAAAAGTATTTGAATTAAAAAACTATTCGAAAAAACAGCTTACATAATTATAAAAAAATTATCATCTTCATATGAAATATTTTTTATAAAAAAATTCTTGTGTTAATTATTCTAAGCACAAGGTAAAGCATATTTTCAGTCGATTTCAGTACGCGATGTTAAAGCATTTTTAGAATGATACTTGGTGAAAAAGGTAGCAAATTTAAATGGAGCTCAGGTTTACTATTTTTCTGACATCTCATTAAAGTCTCACCAAAAAAACATTTTATATATTTAGTAGCAAACTAGACACTTACATAGATACCAGTTAAACATGGCTTATAAACATTTTAGGAGTTTTTTAATATTAATATTTTAAAATAATTTTTGTAGTTAATGATTCTAATTACCTAACATAGTTTATGTGCTGCTAGATTTGTATAAAGTAGTATCATTCTAATAACTTAACATCAGTCTGTTTTAGGTTTTGGGTCATTGTTAATACATAGTTTTAATAAAACAAAATTGCAAGTAAAAATAAAGAAATTTCATTATTAGTTTTGTTTATTTGATGTAACATAAAAACACAACATATACATATACATAATATATATGAATATATATGTCCATGGAATAGTTTAAAACAAAAATTTTATAAGCATAGTTCAATAAAATATAAGTCCAAGGGGAAATAAATTGATAAAGTTAGTAAGAAAACTAAAATTCAAATAAAATTTCGCAAAAAATATTTTGATGTGAGATTTTGTTAAGCTTTTAAAGAAATTTGTTTTATTATCTTTCTATTGCAATTTGTTTATTTTTAAAGTTAATTTAAACAAAGAAAAATTAACAAACATCAACTAACAAAAAAAAATATTCAAGGGAATTTATGAAAAAAAAAACTATAGCCATACCGCAGTAGCCCGAGATTGCGCTGCTTTTATTTGTGCCTGCAGGTGCAAAGGAGGGTGGAAGTAGCGGCAAGGATCACGAGCGCATCTACCTTTCACGGCATCCATGCATACCGTGACAGAACCGTCTTCGTGTGTGGTAACGCTTTCCTGTGGGTGTGCAAAACGGCATTCGGATTCGGCTCTCTTACAGGCACTGCGCATAAATTCGCGACAAACCTAAATAATATATTTAAGTATTTTTTGTAGGGAGTTTTTTTTCTATTTTTTATCATGTTCAGTACGAGTTTTTGTAAATCCAATGTCTTTAATTTATGAATTCATTTCAGCAGCCGCATCTTGCTTATTATTTTAGTATTGTTATGCGTTGCAGAAATATTATAACATAAACTTACTTTTCATAAATTTCAAACTCGATTTTATGTTAAAATATTTATTTATAAATGTCGGAACACATAGGAAATAAAATATTTGTTAATGATGTTGTGTATTATTCAAACAAAATATGTATTAAAAATTCGTTACGTTCGCATTCGGTGCACAGCAGTTAAAAGTAATAAAAAATAAAAACTACACGCCAGCTAATTTATTAAATTCATATAATATAAAAATAAGTTTTTTTCACTTGTTTTTACTTTTTTTCTTTTGATTTTACTCAGCTTAAAAAAGGATCTTGAATAAGCAAAAGAAAATACATGTGATATGCAAGTATAACAATAACAACCTCATGTATAAGTAAAGGCTGTCCCAACAAGAACGCAAGATTTAAATTTGGCGCCATTCGAAGCGTCATTGTTTGACATTTGAACAATTATTATTGTTTGTTAGTAGAAGCTATAAGGTTAATAAAAATGGAGCGCTAAACGAATGAACAAATGTGTTATTTCATATTATTATTTTGTTGATCCTGTTATTTCGCGTTTTGGAGACCAGAATTGGCCGCCTAGATCGTGCGATTTAACACCATTGGACTTTTTTCTTTGGGATTTTTGAAGTCGATGGTTTATACGAATTAGCCGACGACGACTCAAGTCTTAAAAGAGGGAATTGGACGCAGCATTTATGCAAAATGGTCATTGAAAATTTCATTAAAAGATCGCGTATGTGCCAGCAAAGCCGCGGCGGCCATCTGCCCGATGTGTTGTTCCATACATAACCTCATCCTGTCTACTTTACCATTTTTTTTAAATATCTGCGTTTTATTTAAAATTTAAATCTTGAGTTCTTGTTGGGACACCCTTTATAAATGTGATTATACCAATAAAAAAATCCCCTTTTAAAAAATTATCCATGGTGTGATTAAACTACATTTTCAATTTTCATCCTTTTTTCTAACTAGAAAAGATTACTTTTATCCTTTTACCACGTAAATTGTTTAATCCGTTTAATTAAATCATAAAATTAACTTTCCAATATTCTACTAATGTGTATTTGTTTCCCCATATCACTAAAAGTATAAGTATAAAATTGGTTTTTATGCGACATCGGTGAGGGAAAAGTGAAACAACCATTTAAGTTGAACTTAAATATATTTAAGTTTCGTACTAGAAAACGGATCTAAATGTGCATGTTGACTATTTTTCAAAGATATTCACCTCGATTACAGAATCCGATGAATGGTCTGCGGATGGCTTCCGACAGTTTTTCCAGTTTTTACTATTAGAGAATCCGTCGCAAGAACCTTCATAAATGTCGGTAACGTAGTTTAAATTTTATTCGATTATGAAATACTCAGTCCATCCGAACTCCATATACATTTTGGCATTTCAAATCCGCACCAAAGTTGTTGCGTATGCAACAAAATACAAAAATGGAAAGCTTGAAAAAGTAGGTTTAAGATTTGAGTTTTTGATTATAGTTTTGATTTTTTTGCAGAAAAAGAACAACAAATAGATTCCAATTCGAGAAAATGGTAAAATTGTCATTAAATAATTAATTAATTAATTTTATTGGTGTTCAGTACAAATATCCATACTAAGCATTCTTGTGTTTCTGTCTCCATTATCGTATAGCGATTTTTAGTACAGGCATTCACCCAAACAAGTGAGTCGTGACTCGAACCAGGAAATTTAGCGTTCTCATACCAATTTAAGGTCAAAAACTGTCAGCATCAATAAGAAAGTTTGAAAATGATAAGGAAGTTTTAAGAAACGGTAATGTAGATCTTCCGGCGGATTTTATGATTGTTATTTATCGCGTAAGTGAGTTGAGTGTGGATCGAGTCAAGTTCGCGGGAATAAAATTTTTCGGATTCTGTAATCGAGGTGAATATTTTAATACTGCCAGTTCGTGAAGAAATATTCACTTACTGTTGTAAAATTTGACAGCAAAAACTAGAGAAATGTTTACCAAAAAATAAACATACAAAATACAATAAAATTATAAATTACATATTCAACTTAGTCATTTGTTAGAATCTTTGAGAATATTTAATATTTCAGGAAATATGTATTTCAAACTTTTAACTTTTTATAGGCTTTGCAAATTATTTGGTTTTTGTAAGACGATGTATAATTCAAGTTTTGATGCTATGTACAAATTTTTTTTTTGGTTCATAAGCTTGTAATTTGTGGTAAGCATCATTCTTCATCCATAGTTTGAACAAATATGTGTTAAGAATCACAAACGGGAACGGGTCGAAATTCTGTGTTTTAAAATACTGTATGGTCAAGATTTTTAAACCCCGCTTTTTATTATCCCGTCTTTTATAATCCCGTTTTTTACTATCCCGCTTTTGCAATCAAAACGAGTTGTTTTATTTTAAAAAATCGCGCAATTTGTTTTTAAATAAAACAACTCATTTTGATTGCAAAAGCGGGATAATAAAAAACGGGATTATAAGAGACGGGATAATAAAAAGCGGGATTTAAAAAAAGCGGGATTATAAAAAAACAGGATTATAAAAAGGGGGATTAAAGAAGCAGGATTTAAAAAAACGGGATTATAAAAAGCGGGATATCGTACCCAACCCTCCAAGGGGATATTCAGAATAGTATGCTAATGATATATGTATGTATTCTTAAAAAAGTACTCTGTATTCTGTTTTGAAAATTCTGTTAATAGATTGAAAAATAAAAATCGTTTTGATAATTTAAAAAAGTTCGCACTTTTTGAAATGCAGTATTATGACCCATACCATATTTTGACCTCAACCCATGAGAATCAAAATAATTAATAAATAAAAAAACTTAATTGAACGAATAAAAAAAATAAATTTAAAATGTACAAAACCAGTTTTAAAAACGTGATGCTTAAAAATATACTTGGCTTTTACCGTATAATCGAACCTTGACAGATAGTTAAATCGGAAATTCTAGGAACATTCTTATACGCACATGTGTCTAAATATGGATTTTTTATACAAATTTGGACTGCAGTTGTTAACTATTCTTACCAGAATGTATGCATTCCCGAAGTGGTTAAATTCTAAAATTTAACGGTTAGACCTCCAAATTTTTAGCGATTTTGGCTGATTTAATTTTTTTCGATAATAACACCTTGCCTGACCCCCGTCGCGGGTGCTAACGATTTCAACTCCCATTCGTATGTAATATTTTTGTTTTGATTAAAAGTAGTAGTAATAGTAGAAGCCTAGGACATTTCTCGGGTTCCAACGAATTTTCAGACATAAAAATATTTTCAAAACTGAAATTTACAAATACATGGCCCTGAAAGCACGGAATGAATTAAGAAAACAAAACATTTTTAACTCTTACCGATGTTGCTAAAAAAATTCTAAATCTTACCGGTAAATTCTAGAGTTTACCCAATTCGGGAATTTACAGCAGCATGTGTATCTTAGTATTTATTCGTTTCTTTGAGGCGAAATTTGGCGAGTTAAAAGTTAACTACCTTTTTTCACACGTCACATGTCAAAGCGTATTAGAAATTATGAATAAAAAGTACGAGTTAACATATGAATAAATACAAGATGTTGCAAATACTATTTCAAAATTAAGCTCTAGGACTGGACTTTCATATTCAACTGTAATAGCGGTTTGTTGGCTTTTTTTCAATATTTATTAAACTTAACTATATCACACCACAACATAAAATTTACAGGTGAAACAAATCGGTGATTTGCATAAGGCGTGACAAAAGGCTAGGACATGTATGTCTGTTGAAGGAAAGAAAAAATCGTAAGGGGGTTCTATTTTGGACAATTTGCTATTATTTCACTTCTTCGTGTTTTAACGAAGTTGTTTTAGATATGTGTTTATATCTTCAAGTTAAGTTTGAAAACTTATTAAAAAACTATTTGCTTGATTATGCCTCGAATTAAAAAGCATTTTCACTTAAAAAAAGCTAGGACACAGCAAAAAGAGTACCATCACTCCTTTTGGTAACATCACTTATTTTACGGAATTCAGAATCAAAGGAGACCATAAAAATATCTCGTGTGAAACGGTATTGTTTGTGACACTCAAAACGGAACAAGTTCTGATGTATCAAAAGTAATAAAACGAAAAAAAAAAACGTGAAGTTACTGTGAAACATGGATGTTAGAACTATTATTAAGAAAAGAAATATTTGACATGAGGGTGGTCGAAAAGTAAATTTTAATAATGTAAAAAGTTTTTTAAGCCTGTATTTTTAGAAAAAAAAAATAAATTTGAGTACTTAAAAATAAGGTGCTTGTTCAAAACACTGTCTTTTATATTTGTAGTTATAATTTAAAAACATATCCACGTGACTGGTATTAAGGACAAGTTTTCAAATAATTTGAGACCACTGCGAATTTTACTTAATTCCGTCTTAAAACATGACAAAGTTCCTTTTTTTCAAGTCTTATCTGGGTTGAAAGAATCAGAAATATCGATGACGACGCCATTGATCAAATTTCTAGATATACCAACATAAGGTATGGGCTCTCAAAAAAGACAATTATGTTAAGGAACGTGGATCGCCCGTTCAATTTCTACTATTAATAAAAAAGTTATATACGTAAGGATATTTTATATTTTTTTCCATAACCGTACTATAAAACAATTTTTTTGATTTTTTCGAATTGTTAACGTGATTTTGGTCCAAAAACAAATCAACTCAATCTCCTGCCTCAATTCCCCAGTAATTAAGTGGAGGAATGATCTAGATGTGTAAAAAGACTATACGTAATTCATATAGGTTGGGTGAAAACAAGAAAAGAATATGTGGGAGTTTGGTCTTCTTCCCCACGTTAAGATACGTATGACAATTTTCTAAAAAGACACTTTAGTAAGAAAATAACTATAAAAAAGTAAGGTCAACACCAACAGTGTCAAGAGAAACCTTTTTATGTTCAGAAGCATATTCTTTACTTTGCTTTTTAAACCAGTTCGTTTTTGTTGATAGCTTTAGAATAATTCATTCTCAAAGTCAAAATTAAATGTTTGCTATTTATTTTTTTGACAAAAAAAAAATATTTTATTCCATTATTTGTTGAATCACCCATATCTTCTTTTTAATCATTGGTCGAATGTTATGGTATCAAACGGAACAGTGGTAGTGTGAAATGTTTCGATCTGTGATCAACAGGACCTTGTTGTTGTTGCTCGCGGGAAAACTCTGCCATCTTCTCTAATCAAAAAATGCCTCTTGAATTGAATGAAAAGTTCTAAACGAGCTTCGTCCACCTCTTACATAATTTTCGTAATAGTGTTGGATAGTGTAGAGTAAATGGACGGCAGCTGATATGAATATATATGGCATGACAGCAGAAGTGCATAAGAAGCAAGATAATCCAAGGAAGCTATCTTGGACAAAATACAGCATGACCGACTTAGCTCGTACTGGTATGTAATTAAAAAATGCTCTGATAACCCAATTCAAAAGGAAAGGACCAAACCTATTCAATGACACCTACATTTATTGGCTTCTGTAATGGAACAAAGGTAATTTTTTTTCGCTTGATGTATCACAATAACCCACCTCTTTTCCTTTGTATGGACTTTCTTGATTCTTAATCTCTTGTTAAGTTCAACCTTAATCTAGTCTAGTTTTCTTAAGCTTCACTTTCATGATGGTACTTACTAGTTTGTTTTATATATCCTACGTATTCTACTTATACTATTTTTAAATTTTCTTAGTCCTAATCATTGAATATGGCCAAAGTAAGAGTAATGAACTGTCGTCTTAAATCTTAACATTTAAAACTCAAAAGTTGATGAAAAATTTCCGATTTTTGAAACAAATTTGGCTCATTGTCTGAACCATAAAAAAAAACTCAGATTTTTTTTCATAAGGATTTCAATCAAAATTTATGGATTGATTATATGTACCACATATAAATGTACCTCCCTTTTTAACTGACGGCTACGTACATATGTATTTACATAATTAAACGAATGTTCGAATTTCGACTGGGCGATATGGTTATAATTGCTATACATGGTATATTATGTTATAGACAGACATATTTACTTATAAACTTATGTATATAAATTAAAATAAATTAGATAATAGCGATGAATTCTTTCATGTCCATCCGATCGCTTTCTTTGCAAGAAACAAAAAAAATAATTTAGAAGAAACTTGTTATTGAACATGATCTTAGTTATATGATGGATTATCATGTCTATGTGAAACTTCATAAAATTAAAAATTGATTTTGAAATTTAACTAAAAAAATATACCAGGCTTTGATAAAATCCTAAGACTTTTCTGACGAGCAAGATAAAAGCAAAATGAAAAGCCTGAAAAATTTTAATGTGGGAATACGTCGACTCCTTACCGCCATTTTTTTTAAGAAAACAACTTAAAAAGCAAATGATTTATTTAGTTTTGTTCGTAGCACTTAAAGAAATAAGACATTTTTTCACTTTTTTCCTATGCTGACTCTAAGTAAAAATGATTTCAATCACGACCAGTAAACTTTTATTTTGTCGTGCTTATGATTACTTGGCGGTTAGGGCTCGATTTATTTCATTTTATTTTTTTTAGTGTTATTTTTGCAGAAAATTGAAATGAATATACGTATACATAATTTCAAAAAAAAAATCATAAGAACGAATTTTTTTACGACACCGAATTTGTTATTTTCTTTTGGTTTGAATTAATATCGAAATACATTTTACAAACTACATAAAGCCTTATGAAAAAAATATATCATCATTTTTTGATAAGCAATGGAGATCATACATAGATGGCTTATTAGCAAAAATTTTTAATTTTCTGCATATTATGTAGGCAAGTTCTTTAATAAAATCTCCATTGAATATAGTTTTTAAAAGTAAAAGTTTTATCAATTTTTTTTAAAGTCTACTTTGTGCTTTAAAATTATTTTTTGTCGTGCGCTTTATTACGGTATCAAAGAAATAAATGCAGTTACAAATTATTCTTACTTTAAAAAATTAAACTGTGTTTCGAAAAACTTAGTAAATTCTATCTACAATATTCATTCTTTTTTTTTTACATATAAGCCACATTTTAATGCATTTTTTTTTATTAAAACACATAATTTTAACATTAAAAGAAACACAAAAGCAAACCAAAACAATTTCACTCACCTCTAATCGATCGGACCGAGGAATTTTTTGCTGGGCAACAGGAACTGCTTGTGATACGACTGGACCTAATTGGGATGCAACTGCTGACGGATCTGGTCCTAATATTGTAGGCACTAGGTGTCCAGGACCAAAGTATGGACTGTACGTGTTTGCTGGAATACCAGTTAGATAAGGATTTGTTGCCTAGAAATACATACATACATAAACATACATTTTTTTATATTCAAAGATTAAGAAAAAAACTTCAAAAATTAATTTACTTGAATATTTACAAAAGTTTTTTTTAATAAGAGACGTTGAAAAATAAATGAAAAAGAACAAGAAAAATATATATATAGAAATTCACTCAAGCCATTAGTTTCGATTAATTTGTCAATCGGTATTGTAGATCTTATGGTATAAATTGTCGCATCGGGTAATAGAGTTGTAAAATAATACAATACTTTGCTAGTTTATTTTCTAAAGATTCCAGTATTCGTATCTACTGGTAATTGCTATGAGAAGAGAAAAGTATCGATATCGACCTTGGCTTCATCAGCTTCAGTATGGAAAAAACACCTTAAACAAAAAGCAGAATTGGCCAAATCTGCCAAAAGCTACATTTGGGAAACATATTTATTAAAAGAGCGATCTTATTGAATGCGAAGTAAAAGGTTTTTAATGCTTCGCTAAATCAGTTCCTTCTGTATAAAGGCCTCAAGAATGGGGAATAAGAAATCATCATATGTTAAGAAATCTTTTGAGTTTCTTTCTCTTCATATCTCTTTTGGAAATCAATGCAGACTATAAGATTTAAATAAAACTTTGGGGATGAAGAATGCAAGTCTATTGAAAAAACTCTGGACGTATGAATTAGATTATAGAAAGATGTCCTAAAGGGATTGAAGAAAGATGGCAGCGGACTGTGGATGCACCTTTTATTTGATAGCGAAAAATTTCAACTATACAGTTGAGTCATCTAAAAAATAGTTTTTGAAAAATTAATTTTATGTTAAAATTTAAAAAAAAAATTTCGAACTAGTTTTTTTTCAAAATTTTACGTCTTTAAGTACTAATTTTAATTTCAAAATTCAATGCTGTTATTTATTTTAAGTGCGCGCAGAAAACCGGATGCAAAAATTATATGCCATTTTCAATAATTACAAAAAAAAAAAATACCTTTTTCTAAGAAAAACCTTTTTTTTAAAAGAGGCTGGAGTTTAAAGGGCGGTCAGCCGTCAGCCGAATAGGGGGAATAACATGTAGCATACGAAAACATGCACGTGCCGTAACTATTCGGGACTGGTGGAAGTGTGATCATAGCCTCTTCGCGGCGGCCGCTAGAAACAATCCTTTAAAAAGGTTTGGAAAAATATGATCAGGCTAGTTCCACAGGTTGGCAACAGGCTAATTCCCTGTTCCGTAAAACTAAAAGAATTACGAGACCGTCAACAAGCCTCGGAAACGGACTGATCTCACGACGACAACCCTTGCAACGAAAACGGAACAACGATTTACGAATTTTCTTATGGAACGTACGATCGCTCTATAGAGCTCGAGCTGCTCAGCAGCTAGCCGATACCCTGTCAAAATATAAAACTGACATAACAGCACTGCAAGAAATAAGATGGACAGGGAATGGTGTTTTGCAGAAGAAAAATATGACTTATATTACAGCTGTCATACAAAACACCATGTGCTCGGGGTAGGCTTCCTGGTCAGCGAAAAAATGAAGTCTACCATAATCGGCTTTAACGCTATAAGCGAAAGACTATGCACCCTTCGCGTGCGAGGCAAATTTAAGAACATCAACCTCATTAACGTTCACGGACCTACAGAGGAGTCCTCAGGCGAAGAAAAAGAGACTTATTACGAACAAGTCGAGAGGGCCCTCAATGCCTGTCCAAGGTATGATGTTAAAATCATCCTTGGGGATTTGAACGCAAAAATAGGTTGGGAGCCGGTATTCAGGCATTACGCAGGTACCCATAGTTTGCATGAGAACACTAATGACAATGGACTTCGAGTCCTAGAATTGGCAGCATCGAAAAACATGGTCGTTGCGAGTACCAGGTTCCCGCGTAATGATATCTACAAAGCCACCTGGGTATCACCTGATGGAGTCACTCGTAACCAAATTGACCACGTGTTGATAGACCGTCGCCACTACTCGAACTTGATGACGGTACCAACGTACCGAGGTGCCAATATCGACTCGGATCAATATCTTGTTGGTATGGTTTTCCGAGGGCGGGTTGCCTTGCGAAGACGTATTGCATCCGCCGATCAGGTTCGAATCAACACGGCTGCACTGCGCAACGAAAACACCAGTAACACCTTTGGACATGCGTTAGGACTCGCCCTAGAACAATTCGATCCAGGGAGAGTAAGTCCTGGATCCAGCAGTGGCGTGGCGTGAATAATCTCAAAAGGTAAGTCGAAGAAAAATTAGCCACCAGAAAAGTAAACTGCAAATGTATGTTTGAAATTTTTTCGTGCAATGTATATCTGCTTATCAAGCCTAAAAAGTTGAGCAATTCAAGCCAATTTTGTTATACCATCAAGTCATTAATGTAGAAAGTTACAATGAGCTCAAGGCATAATAAAAGCGGCTTCGAAAGAAACCTTTTTGGCAGATGCAAATGCGATATCTTAAATAAAATTTTGGTATTTAAAAAAAAAAAAATAAGGAACTTCACAAATATTTCTTCATTAATAAATTAAAAAAATAAATAAAATAAATAAAACTCTTCATAAGATATACCTATACAACAAATATAAATTGACATTTTTTTTAATAATAAATTAAAAATGTGAAAAGTTTTACTAAACTGTTCTATTCTTATTTATATTCTGAGGCTATTCTACGATCTTTTTTATTAAATTCAGCAAGAACTTTTTCGTCAAACTCAGGTCTACTTTTTATTTTTAAAAGAAGTTTTTTCTCTATAGATAGTAGTGCTAAATCAGAAAGCCTCTTTGCGAATTTCTTAGATATGTATGAATTCGCTTTAGAGCTGAAAAAGATCTCTCCACGGAAGCAACAGTTATCGGTAGTGTTAAAAATAAACTACTCAAGTTAAAAATTTGCGGAAATAAGTCATTTCATTTTTAAAATGCTTATGAAGTGCTTGAACGTCACGTCAAAGTGTCGACGAGAAGGTGTTGTATATAAAACTCTAGGTTCTTTTTTTAAAGCTGTAAAATCGAAAACTCCAGGGAAAAAATTTATAAAGGAAGATATTTTTTCATCTATATTTGAAATTGCAAAATTATCATATTTCGATTTATTAAGTAAATCTAAAAAAATTAAACTTGTAAAGGATTTATATCTTGAATTAATTTGGGATATAATATTGTCCTTTATTTCTACAAAAAGACGTTTGTAGTGTGTTTTTGAATCGATTTCGAGCATTTTTCTTTTTCGTGGCGGCTCAGCAAAATCCTTCAAACTTTCAAAAATTGATTCAAATTTGTTCAGAAAGTCAGAGCAAAGCCAAGACTCAAAACTTTCGATTTCTCTTTTTGCAAATTTAACAGCCGTTTGCTTATTTTGAATTAAATTAAAAAGAATATCAGTCTTAGCAAAAATTTCGGAGAGTATTGAGAAAAAAGCAAAAATCTTTGCTTTCTAATTTAACTAACAGGCTCTCGGCTATAGAAAGCGTGTCATTGTCCCATTCGTTAGGGTTATCTAATATTCTGTTAAAAGTTTCAATAATATCTAATCTGCAATTTAAAATTACGTTTATTATTCGCGAATGATAATGCCAGCGAGTCTCCGAAACTCCAGGCATGCGTCGGTTGGCTATTTGTTTCAAAAGATTTGAACGTTTAGTTGATTTATTGAAAAAAACGGACTATAGTGTTAATATTACCAAAAAAAACTTTTAATTCCGATATATTTTCAAGTGATCGCGATAAAACTAAATTTAAAACATGTGCGTAGCAAGGAATAAAGTTAGCCATTGGACAAGCATCAAGGACTTTCTTTCTTACACCACCCACTTCCCCTGACATAAAACACTGTTCTAAATGAGTGTCCATTAACGTGTCATATTTGGATAAGTATAATATTGTTTCAATATAATTTCCACGATTGGAATCCGACTTTTCATCGTGACCCCGGAGTGCCTGCTCCTGTTTGCCTTAAAGAACTACCGTATCAATAAAACGCTCCATTAATTTACGATTCCTCTCAACAGTTTTGTTGTGCGCTATAAAAGAATTGCCTAAAGAGGTTTCTATTCGATTAATGCCAAATTCATGCAGAGATAAACAACTGCGAATATGTTTTTCCGTTTTGACATGCTTTTTTGCAGAGTTAACCAAATTATTAATGTCGGCGTAGCCTGTACGGCTCCAAACACTAGGAGAATTGGAAAACAGAAGGCAAGGAAAACAAAACATTTTATTTAACTTACAACTGGTAGTCAACCAAGTATACTTTTGGTATAATGAAACATTGAAATGAGAAGTGAAACCATCTTTTCTTTTAAAATCTATTTTAATGGAAGGGGTGGAGCGTCCTAAAACTATAACTTTTTTTTTCTTCATAAAACTAAGCTGATTAAAATTATTTGATTCCTCTAAGAGAAAATCTGTTAAACAACAGTCTACACTTAATAAAGCCATATTCAAACAACTGAATCTTACTACCAAAAAACTTTTCACACTTTTTACACTTTTATTTCGAATTTTTAAAGATTTAACTGTCAATATTTTTTTAAATTCACAAGTAACACAAAATCGATTTAATAAGTTTTACACTGCGTTCTGCTTGTAAACTAAGTTTTTCAAATTAGAAAAGCCATCACTTGGGACCTGTTGAATTCATTTAGGCCAGTTGTACCACTTTATGGAAATTGCAGTAATTTTGTGTACTTTCTGACAAAAATATGTCTTATGCCAGTAAATCTTATGTATATACAGCGCATATTTTTCTTGAAGTGGCAACCTTTGACACATCAGCCCAAAGCATACAAATTCATACAAATTCACCAAAAAAGTCGGATGTAGACCGGGTTATTTCATTTTCATTTTTTTCTGCATAACCTTTTCTTATAAAAAGAAACCTACCTCAACCTGCATCTGCTCTGCGCACTGCGCAATACACTTGCTTCATCGTCATCACCCCAACAGCAGCCTACATCAACCTTGCTACATTTGGTTCATCAGCCTAGTGATTGAAAGATACATACGAATTCAACAAATATGACGATGAGTACCGGGTTACTTTATTCCATAAGAAAGCGTGTATTAAACAGAGAGGTGTCGAACGCAGTGAATAGTATATGAATAAAGAGGAAAGACAACAAATTTGTTCTATCCAGAAATGAATTTTATAACCCGACTTATTCCAATGACCTTTTTTATTTTTTTCCTATCATTTTGTGTTTGTTTGTGGAGTGAGTTGAAAAGCAGTCGTGTGTGTATGTGCAGAATAGACCGCAGAGAGGGTAAAATAATGTTAGCAGTGCAGTGTGTGCAGGCGTATGATTTTATAAGATTCATGTTGTTAGGAGAAGGAGTTTGAAAGTATGTATATTATTTGTAAGTGGGAATTTCAAAAGGTAAGTCGGAAATAATCGACTTATATGGACGCCACGCCACTGGGAGCCAGTATGCTGGGCGTAGATGAAAAGTGGACACGCCTTAAGAACACTGTCATTAGTACTGCCAACTCCATCTTAGGCAGCAGTCGTAGAAGTCGACTGGTTTGATGATGAATGCAAGCTAGCGACTGAACGTAAGAATGTTGCGTACCGAGCAATGCAACAATCTCATAGAACGCGGGCACGCGAAGATGAATATAAAGAGCTCAGAAGAATAGAAAAACGGCTTCACAGACAGAAAAAATCAGCCTGGGAGAAAAACATGATCTGTGAGTTAGAAAGAAGCCGAGAGCGAGGTCCGCACCAGGCGCGGAAGTCTGAAATCTGAATCTGATCACCGATCCCCAAAGCATACTGGAGCGATGGGAAGTGTACTTTAATGAATTGTTAATGGTCAGCTCACTGCAGAAGTAGAGGCTCCACTACTTCAAGAAGAATATCCTATGTTACCGCCACCAAGCATAGAAGAGGTTGAGAAGGCTATAGCCCGGCTTAAGAAAAACAAAGCCCCGGGAGCCGATGGCATACCAATTGCGGGCCAGCCTTACGCCAAGCAATTCATGATATTCTAGTGCACGTATGGGAGCAGGAAGAAATGCCAGAAGACTGGCGAAAAGGTATAATTTGCCCCATACATAAGAAAGGAGATGTCACAACGTGCAGCAATTATAGAGGTATCACGTTGTTGAGTACCGCCTATAAGATACTCTCCTCTATCCTACAAGAACGGATAGCCCCATACGCTAAAACCATAATCGGCCAATATCAGTGTGGTTTCATTCCAGGCAAATCAACAACTGATCAGATCTTTACCCTTAGGCAGGCGATGGAAAAATGTCTAGAATTTAACATCCCAACTTGCCATCTGTTTATAGACTTTAAGGCCGCCAATGATAGCATAGCCAGGGTAGAACTTTATAAAGCCATGAGAGAATTCGGCATCCCAAATAAATTGACACGACTTTGTAGGTTGACCATGACCAACGTAACAAGCCAAGTAAAAATAGCCGGATTGTTATCCAGACCAATCAACATCTTTAATGGACTCCGACAAGGGGATGGTTTGGCCTGCATCCTCTTCAACCTGGCGTGTGAGAAAGCAATCCGTAACTCTGGCACGGCAACAAGAGGGACCATCGTCAACAGGTTCAGCCAGATACTGGCTTACGCAGACGACATTGACATCATCGGAAGAACCGAAAAAGCTGTACACGATTCCTTCATCCAGATCGAGCAGGCGGCACAAAATCTAGGGCTGCACATTAGTGAAGGTAAAACAAAGTACATGGTGGCGGCGAATGCGAGAAGAACAGTTGGTCAAACAATCAAGGTAGCGGAGCACGAATTTGAAGTGGTGCAATCCTTTAAATGCCTTGGGTCAATAGTAGTAGCCGATAATAATATAGAAGAAGAAATACGCGGGCGGCTGCTCAATTCCAACAAAGCCTACTATAGTCTGTCAAAGCTCTTCAAATCCAGAAATCTCACCATAACTTCAAAACTGCTGCTGTACAGGTCCATGGTCCTGCCAGTACTCACGTATGGATCCGAGACTGCTTAGCAAAAGACAATCCGACCTCTTAGCCGCGTTCGAGAGAAAAGTCTTAAGGAGAATTGTTGGCCCCATATGTGAGGAAGGACGATTCCGGAGACGGTACAATCATGAATTGCACGCAATCTACCTTGAAGCAGACATAGTGACAATAATTAAGCTCGGTAGACTCCGGTGGGCAGGGCACCTAGCTCGCATGAGTGAAGAGGAACCGGCTCGGAAAGTCCTTTGTGGTACATTCTATGGTAGACGGCAGCGTGGTAGACCATGCTTGCGCTGGAGAGATGGCGTAGACCAGGACGCCCGAAGCCTTGGGGTGCGCAACTAAATGGCGTCGGCTCAAGACTGGGATAGGTGGAGAGACTTGTTGAAGGAGGCCAGGACCGGACCCCGGTTGTCGAGCCGATGATGATGATGGAGTTTAAAGTTTAATTAATTTCTGAAATATTAATCTTGGTTGTATTACTTTGTTTTGAATCGGAGTTTTATGAGAACGTAATAAAATGAAATATAGTGAATTAACCCTGGATTGATATTTTATTCATTGATAACGATTAAAAACTGTCCTGTCAATATTTTTGCCTTGGCCCGCCAGCAGCCCATGGGTTCTACCTATTAGGGCAATACCGCAATAAAACCGCAATTCTTCTTCAATGAGAAATAAATAATAATACAAAAATAAAATAAGAGGTAAGAAAAGACAAAAAATAAAAGAAAAGAATTCTAAAGGTAACTTGGAAAAATAAATTATCGATAAACCTTTAGAAACAAGGAAATGATTTGAAAATGATGATTTGTTTTAATTTTAATCATTTAAGAAAAATTGCGTTTTTATTGTCGTCCTAGCATTTTGACGCACTGCTCATGACGCAACCTGTATAAACTCTACGAAATCATTCAAAATACAGATGGAATAGAAAGATAGTCATTTATACAATTTAAGCTTGAGGCTTATCTGAGCGGTTGTTCTACTTTAGGCTGAATTTCAAACTCTATACGAATGAAACTGTTTTCGTTCGCATTTGTTTTGAAATGGAGTTGCTAAAAATTAGGGACGTGCTGCTTCTGGGTTTCTACTTTATGCCGTATATATGTTATGTACCTACATATAAAATAATTTACACTGACAGTTTATGTCATTAATATGTAATCTCGGAGAGAGAAGATATTGGCCATCTCTTTAGAAAGTGTCCAATATTAAAAGGAGTAAGCAGGACACATTTTGGCTGAATGGTAGTCATAACTGAAAGCAGCTCATATTGTACCACGTGTCTTGTGTCAGAGTATGACAGAGAATATTTTTTTAATTTAATCAGAATTTACTTACCACAGTTGGAACTTGTCCAGGCATAACTGGCTGTCCGGGTGCAATTCCCATTTGTTGCATTAGTGCGTTTTTCAAGGCAAGATGGTTTCTTCCATTAATTAATAACTGATCTTTGAGATGTTGTGGGGGATGGAAGTATTTGCACGGCGGTTTATCACGATTGCAGCGACCCTAAAAAATAAAAAAAATCATATATTATCATATACATATCTATTTATTTTCAATATTATAAAAAAACACTGTAAACCAATTTGAAAACAAAAATTGTTTTATTTTGTTTAAAACCACTCTGGGAAACTAAATAATCTTATAATATAATTAAGAATAAGAATAATATAAATAGGTGCTGTTATTTTTATGCTCCATATTTAAAAAATAAATTTTATAGTTATCGGGTAATAAGCTCAATTCGTTGCTGCAATCTTGGGCGAGCAACAAAATCCCCTCCCCCCTCAAACATGCCGCGCGGCGGCCTAGCTTGACGACAAGTTAGCACCGCCAAAAAAGAAATTTAGAAATCTGATTGTGCAGAAATAACGATGACATTTGTTGCTAATTAGTTGCCGCAAAATAAGCTAATCAACAAAATCCCTTGCACAATAATAAAAACCGATTCCACCTACAAAAAAATTTACAAGAATAAAACACAATTCAAATTAATAAAAGACATCAGTTGAGAGCTTTTAAAATAGGTACATTTTGAGGTATTTATTTATATTGTTCTTAACTCCTACATATATGCATTTTGTTGTTTCTTAAAGAAATAAGAATCTGTAATGCAAAATGTTATAGAAATGTACACACATATGTATGCAAGTGTTCAATGGCGTATGTGTATTGTAGGTCCAATATTTCCCCGTAGAAATTTTTTTAGGCGGAATTGGTCGCAACAAAATACATGGTTACTTCCGCATATTTAGATTTTGCAATTTGGTGAAATTTACCTTTTTAAAAAGTACTCGGCTTATTATTGAATCATTGGATTTTGGAATTTCCGTTGTGGCGGCGCTATCTTGATGGACCTAAGGTAATTTTGTGCTGTGATTAGTTTTTGTTTGGCGATCAATTACTATATCAACCAGATAAGGGGATCAATATCGAATATAAAATCACACACACGACAGTTTGCTTTTGAAATTGTGTTTTAGGCATGACGAAAATACCAATTTCAGCTCATTTTCTTATCACGGGTACATTCAAATCAGTTAACATATTGAAATTCCCAGCCAACCTACTTTTCGAAATCTTAGAAGAATTGACTGCATTAAACCTGAACTGAACTTTTGATTTGTTCACAAAATATTAATGATCTTGAAACAAACGGCAAAGATCTCACTACAATTCTCAACAAATCACAAACCGGTGCCTGATGTTTTTCAGAAAAAGAGAGCTATACTAGTGGTCTTTTGTGGTATATCCACTTAGAAAAGTGTGCTCAGAAGAGCTAGAAAACCTAGAAAAATTTCTGAATAGAATCGTATTAACACAATCTTATATATAATCTTCAAATATAATGAAGTACCTTTTGTGGAAACACAATCGATACTAAGACAAATATTTTCAAGAAATCGAATTATGTCTGAAAAATGCGGATGACTCTTGGAAGATCCCATGCGAGGAATCTCATATTCATAGACTGCGCAACATAATTTCAACTTATCCATATGGTTTAATTACTAGAGAAAATTTTCAATGGACACTCGAATCATACAAACCTGCGGCAGCAGATGGTATTACTCCAGCTGGGCGAAAACCGAAAGCTTATTATAGTTAATATTTTTAAACAGCAATGTTCTCACAAATTAAAATAAATTGCTTTAACGCCAAGTTATAAACGCGATGCACGAAAATATATAAAAACCACACCAAAAAGCAATATGCATTTCTGTATGCATTTCGAGCTCAGCGACTAGTTCAAATAGTGCACGTATTTTTGGAATTGAGGTAGATGAGAAAACCTTTTTTCACGATCGCGAAAACATTATCTACATACAGTAACAAAACCGTTGTTGAGTTTTTCATGTAAAAGTAATTAAATTCAATTTTTGAGAGCAAGGGGCATTTCAAAATATTAACTTTAATAAACATCACCTTTTACGTTTGATTTAAAATGCTTTATTTTAATTTTTTCATCCGTAAGTTATTATAAAATGCATTTTTGATTAAATTCTCTGAAAGTATAGTCTATTATGTCCCTCAACCACTGCACGTAAGTATGGACAATGGATAAGAATAGTGTGAGGGTTGTTACAATGTGAGTATTTCTGTTTTGGTCAGTAATCTAATAACAAAGTTGTTTATATTGCTGTAAGTTAATAAGTGATTACTGATAAGTTGTGAGTGGAACTGGGCCCTGCTATCTATTTTTAAATATTAAAAAACTGTAAATAATGTCCATTCTTGACTTTAGACATGCAATATTATGTGTTTTTTTTTTTTTTTTTTGAGCAGAAGCGAACTTTTGTATAGTCGCTAAGGCCTTGTTGTTTAGTGCTGAGCTAAGTCAGTACAAACTAAGTAAAAATGGTATTAAGTGTTCAAAAACTCTTGAAATGCTGACAGTGGCAACTTTGAGCAAACAAATTTTCATAAATGGTACAGTTTGGTCCAAAAGTCACTTCTTAGTTTGAAAAAATCATAACTGGCCAAATGTCACTTCCTAATTTGACAAAATCATAACTCTTCTGTTTTTAATTTAATTTTCTTTTTCCTACTTATAAAAAAAACGTGGGAGATTAATTAAGATGAGTTACAGCGCTCTAGAGTCAAACTTAATGATCTAAAATAAATTATTAATAAAATATTAAATCTATAAAAGTTATTAACATTTTAAATTAGAAAGTGACTTTTAGACAACACTGTATATGTATAGGTTAGTCCTGATGACCGAGAAAATTTTAACGATGAACCATGCTCTAGGCGCCCTAGCATGTCAACAACCGATGAAAATGTTCAGGAAATGAAAAAAATTGTGCGGAAAAATCGTATAATTAAGATTATAGAAATAGCTGATGATCTTAAAATATCGTTTTGCTCATGCCAATCAATTATTCTAACGGATGTTTTGGGTATGACACGTGTGTCTGCGAAACTCGTTCCAAAGCTGCTTAATTTTGATCAGTAGCAGCGTCGCATGTTGAACGATGTCAATGATAATTCTGATCTGCTTAAAAGGGTTATAACTAAAGCCCAATCATCCCAGTAGAAGAACCTAGCACGAAAAAAGAGTCTAACCTCGTTGTATTTATGTGAGAGGCATCATAAAAACAACACATGCAATATAGTCAAAACTGTGAACTTATGATTGCGACGAGTGTACCAACACAACAAAATTTGGAATAAGAGTGTACAGAGCGCGAGTGTACACTCTATACTTTTTGATCAAGAGGTTTTGGACTGCTATTTTCTTTATTCTCCAAAGCTAAAGAACTAAGCACTTCCACTAAGCCAACTAACTATTTGGAATATAACCCTGTGGCAACAACGAATAACAGCATAAGTCGACTTATGTCGAAATTGAGTTTTTGATAACATCGGGTGCGCAACGAGCGATTCTACCTCCAATATTTTTTTCGTATTTGTATCTCTTATGGTTTCTGAATTATAGCCTAGAATGTGGAAAAACGACATAAGTCGACTTAAGATCAGAACATTTACAAAACTGCAGGAAAAACAACACAAAAATTCAAACTGCTTTTCTGAAAAACTACAAAAAGTGACAGTATATCACAATGAGAGGGAAAGACAGAGCGTGGAAGGGAATTCCACATTCGCTTAGTACGGCTAAAGAACAAATCCCTGTACTTGACAGTAAGGCCGAAATTAGGTTCAAGAGCAAACTGATGAGAATTCCTGGAAGCGCGAGATTACGGTTGGAACGTTTAAGGGGAGGAATGCAACTGGCTATTTTATTTGAGCACTTACCGTAAAAGTAACCATAAAAGAGTGATAGACAGGAAACGTTACGTCGGTGTTCAAGTGATGATGTTCCTGTCTCCGATCATTCTGAAGGCTCGTCTTCGTATACTGTCCAAGAGGCTTAAGTAAGTTGCTAGAGCACCAGCCCAGAGATGGGAGTTATACACAAGCTTTTTACGTATATAACTTTTATAGATAATAGCCAGATCAGAAGGGGAAAAGATTTCTTGCATCTCCAAAGGAAACCTAAACATCTTGCGTTATTTTTGGCAACGTTAAGTATGTGATCATTCCACAAAAGATGGTTTGTGATACACATACCTAAAACCGCAAGCTGATTAGTTTCTTCGATGCAAGTGCCATTCATAGATAATGGCAAGGGGGGTTCGTTTCGCTTTAACGACAGAAGGCGAGAAAGCGAAACAATTTAATGGTTTCGTAGTTGCAGACAGGAGATCATTAATGAAAATGAGAAAGAGGGTCGCAGACAATGCTGGCACACCAGCATTTATGTTATGGGTTTCAGACTTGAATCCATCTAATACTACTTGTATAGAGCATACTTGGTTTTTGTTTGAGTTCCTAACGAACTATGGCAAAAGGTTTTTGCGTATTTTAAAATTAAGTAACACAACAAACAAAATAAAAAAAACAAGAGAAGGTGCTGTAAAATAACAATTTTTTTAATTCACAAAAAAACATATAAATTTGACCTCACAATATCTTTTTTTGTTCTTGTTCCTGTAAATTCGAAAAAGAGAAAACATGTTACATCTCTGGTGTCAACACAGCCTATCCCAATACAACCTATCCCCGACAACTGATCCCAAGCGTCAACTCATCCCAGGACAACTGGTCCCGGAAGTAAAACTCATCCCACAACGAAAGAAACTATTTAGAAACTAAAACTAATGGCTTGTGTATTTAATAACATTTAATGTCGTTCAATCATCCGTTAATTTAAATTATTTTTGAAATGGTACGAAAACTTATGCAAGGGATTTTGGAAGGGATTTTTTTGGAAGCAAATGTCAGACTGAACGGATAATTATCATATGTTTAAAAATTGTTATTGAATTGAGTTATTATTGATGTCACGTAGATTTATTAAATTTTATGAATGAAATCGAAAAGACAGACAAAAAATGTGTAATTTCTGAGGGTCTAGGACGCACAGCTTAGCCGCCAATCGCGTTTAAGGATCGATACGTCGATTGAAAAGTAGCACTCCCTAGATTTCAAATAAGCTGAAAAAGAGGTATGTATTGTCAAAAAATACAAATTTATCGGAACAAAAAATTTATCGAAACAAAAAATAAAAAATAAATTGTCAAAAAAATGTTCTGAAAAGAATGTCTAAAATGTTGTGCCCAGCGTGTAAAAACATTTTTGCGGAATGGAAATATTTTGGCTAAACGTAGAAAAACAATTGGGCTTTCTATAAAACACGAAAACAAATTAGTAAATTGAGTTTTGTTTCGTATTCGTAAATGAATTTAACATTTTAATAGAATGCCAAATGATGATACCTGTCGACTTTTCCACTTTGCTTGAGAGGGAAATTTTCTTGACAAAAATGATAAGAAAAAGATTGAAGATTAGTCCTCAAGTTTATTATATTGTTTCTGAGCCATCTCCTGGTAGTCTGGTGCAAGAGTGTAGGGTTCATGACCCGGAGGTACTATGTCCGAACCCGCCTTGGTCCTTAGTTTTTCTTTCTATATATGTAAGTATGTATTATCTTTTATCTTTGAAAGTGTAAGTCCAAAAAACTATCCAGTTTTTAGTTTTTGGTAAAAAATTGATAAAAGCATTAAATATTGAAAATAAAAATGGCACTTAATGACGTATAATTTTGAAAAAATGGTTTGAACAGAATACATTAATTTGTGTGGAACAATTCTTCAAAAGGTTTGGCTAATATGATCATGCTGGTTCCACAGGTTGGCAACAGGTTGATTCCCTATTCCGTAAAATTAAAAGAATTACGAGACCAACAAAAAGCCTCGGAACCGGACTGATCCCACGACGACAACTCACGCAACGAAAACGGAAAAATGATTTATACGAATTTTCTTATGGAACGTGCTATCGCTTCATAGAGCTCGAGCTGCTCAGGAGCTAGCCGATACCCTGTCAGAATATAAAGCTGACATAACAGCATTACAAGAAATTAGATGGACAGGGAATGGTGTTTTACAGAAGAGAGAATATGACTTATATTACAGTTGTCATACAAAATACCATGTGCTCGGGGTAGGCTTCTTGGTCAGCGAAAAAATGAAGTCTACCGTCATCGGCTTTAACGCTATAAGCGAAAGACTATGCACCCTACGCGTGCGAGGCAAATTCAAGAACATCAGCCTCATTAACGTTCACGGATCTACGGAGGAGTCCTCAGACGAAGAAAAAGTGACTTATTATGAACAAGTCGAGATGCCTGTCCAAGGTATGATGTTAAAATCATACTTGGGGATTTAAACGCTAAAATAGGTCGGGAGCCGGTATTCAGGCATTACGCAGGCACCCATAGTTTGCATGAGAACACTAATGACAATGGACTTCGAGTCCTAGAATTGGCAGCATCAAAAAACATGGTCGTTGCGAGTACCAGGTACCCGCGTAATGATATCTAAAAAATGGGTCAAATAAAAAGAGCTCAGAAGAATAGAAAAACGGCTTTACAGACAGAAAAAATCAGCCTGGGAGAAGAACATCATCTGTGAGTTAGAAAGAAGCCGAGAGCGAGGTCCGCCCCAGGCGCGGCAGTTCTACCAATCCGTCCAAAACATGACGCAGTACACACCACGCTGCACTTACTGTAACGACGGAGAGGGAAATCTGCTCACCGATCCCCCAAGCATACTGGAGCGATGGGAAGTGTACTTTAATGAATTGCTAAAGAAGAATACCCTATGTTACCGCCACCAAGCATAGAAGATCTTGAGAAGAATATAGCCCGGCTTAAGAATAACAAAGCCCCGGGGGCCGATGGCATACCAGCCGAATTATTCCACCACGGCGGGCCAGCTTTGCGTCAAGCAATTCACGATATTTTAGTGCACGTATGAGAGCAGGAAGAAATGCCAGAAGACTGGCGAAACGGCATAATTTGCCCCATACATAAGAAGGGAGATGTCACAACGTGCAGCAATTATAGAGGTGTTACGTTGTTGAGTACCACCTATAAGAGACTCTCCTCTATCCTACAAGAACGGATAGCCCCAAACGCTAAAACCATAATCGGACAATATCAGTGTGGTTTCATTCCAGGCAAATCAACAACTGATCAGATCTTTACCTTAGGCAGGCGATGGAAAAATGTCTAGAATTTAACATCCCAACTTGCCATCTGTTTATAGACTTTAAGGCCGCCTATGATAGCATAGCCAGGGTAGAACTTTACAAAGCCATGAGAGAATTCGGCATCCCAAATAAATTGACACGACTTTGTAGGTTGACCATGACCAACGTAACAAGCCAAGTAAAAATAGCCGGATTGCTATCCAGACCAATCAACATCTTTAATAGACTCCGACAAGGGGATGGTTTGGCCTGCCTCCTTTCATTGTATATATAATCTATAGTACTACTATGGAACACGATTTTGTGTTACCTTTCCTTCTCTTTTGGTGACACTGGTGTTGCCTAAAAAGCAGATTGGAGAGATCGAAATGAAGGTAGGCAGTAAGCATATAAAATAATTTATAGAGTGAGGATTAATTATTTTGATTCTGACAGTTGCTGACAACAATTAGGCAGGGTAAGGGAGATAGGTGAGCCAGCTGATGGGTGTTATGACAACAAGGGGAAAATGAAAAGAATTCTATAGGCTGTGGATTTATTCAACGGTTTTTTTTGCATAGGACGATTTATGCTATATTTAGAAGTATAGATATAGCTATATTATTTTCAATTTTCAAATAATTTCGTATATTTTATTTGATTTTGTGAGATTTGAGATATGATGAGAGCTATGTTGCAAATTTTCATGTTTTACAGATACATTTAAACTTTTTTTTCTTGCTAGTGATAGAATTGTATTATATGTATTTGGTTTTTGTGAACTATGTACGTTGCGAATTTTCATGTTTTACAGAAACATTTATATTTTTTTTTTCTTGCAAGTGACAGAACTGTAGGTACAATACGTATTTGGTTTTTGTCATTTGGTTACAGTCATATTTTTAAGATATCTTTCTTTTTTATTTCTTTTTTTTAAATTTTTTTCTCAAATCTGAAGAAATGACAATTTAAAAATTAATAACAAAATTGATATACCTTTTTGTTTGTTTTGTGTTTTTTTGTTTTTAATTTTACTGCTTAAAAAAAGGTGTCCGTGTGAATTTCCATCCAAAGAAAATTTCTTGAACAAAATCAAATATTTTTAAAAATAAACGTATTTGTATATTAATTTTTCAATAAATTTAAAATATCACGTCAATTTCCAAAATTTTTAATTAAATTTGAGATACCACGTGAATTTTAGTACTTCAAGCAAATCGAAAAATTTCACCTGAATTTTCAAAAGTTTAAATAATTTTCACGTGAATTTTTGTAACTCAAATGAAGTTAAAAATTTCACGTGGATTTTCATAGTTCTCAATAAAATTTAAAATTTTAAAAAAATTTTCACGTGATGCATTTTCGAAGGTCATTGTTTTAAACTTTTTTACTTTTTCATGTGGATTTTTCGTAGTTCTAAAGGAAATTTACAATTTCATGTGAATTTTCAAGAAATTACATCGTTTTATAAGACTTTTCAAAAAAAAAATCACTTTATTTTCAAAAATTAAATAACTTTACTTTTCCAGATGGATTGCCAAAGAATTATATCATTTTGTAATTTTTACTAGAATTTTCAAAAAAAAAACACGGAACTTTAAAAAACACGTGGTTTTCAAAAAACTTACTTAATTTTACTATTATAGTTGTATTTCCTAAGAATTATAACATTTTATAAATTTCACGTCAATTTGCCAAAAACACTTCACTGTTTTAATATTTTACGGGAATTCTAAAAATTCTTGGATTTTCAAGTCCTAAACAAATTTTAAATACAACGTGAATTTTCAAAAGAAATTAATAATTTTAAATTTTCATATTTCTTAAGTAAATTTAACATTTCACGTTCATTTTCAAAAGTTGTAAATAAAACAGACAGTGAATGAAAAGTCAGCAAGATTCCTAACTCCCTCCAACTCCCTTAAATTTACATTTCCAATTTTATGCATCGTTCTCTATCTTTTTTTATTTCCTAAACCCTCATATTTATAGTTTTTCCTCTTTGTGACTACCCCACTCTCAAGTCTACACTCGTCTCCACTTCAGGTTGGAAAAAGCTTCCGCCCGTCTCATCAGAGGTCGAGTCGTTCGTGCCTCTCCAAGATAGTACTATTCCATTTCATATACAATGCTCCTCTTCAACCTGGCGTCGGTCGGAGAAAGCAATCCGTGACTCTGGCACGGCAACAAGAGGGGACCATCGTCAACAGGTCCAGCCAGATACTGGCTTACACAGACGACATTGACATCAACGGAAGGACCGAACAAGCTGTACACGATTCCTTCATCCAGATCGAGCAGGCGGCACAAAATCTGGGGCTGCACATTAGTGAAGGTAAAACAAAGTACATGGTAGCGTCGAATGCGAGAAGAACAGTTGGTCAAACAATCAAGGTAGCGGAGCACGAATTTGAAGTGGTGCACTCCTTCAAATACCTTGGGTTAATAGTAGCAGCAGATAATAATTTAGAAGAAGAAATACGCGGGCGGCTGTTCAATTCCAACAGAGCCTACTACAGTCTGTCAAAGCTCTTCAAATCCAGAAATCTCACCATAACTTCAAAACTGCTGCTGTACAGGACCATGGTCCTGCCAGTACTCACATATGGATCCGAGACTTGAGTGCTTAGCAAAAGACACTCCCACCTCTTAAGCGGTCCCTAGACTATCAATATTATTGTGCAATATTTGATATTGCACAATATTATTGAGAGACTATCAATATTATTGTGCAATATTTGATATTGCACAATATTATTGAGAGTCTAGGGCTCATATCGAAGGGTTGTGCATGCAATATATTGTACAAAATCAAAATCCTTTTGATATTTATTGTGCAACCAAATTTATTGTATAGTCTGTGGATGTGTTTGCACCATATTTTGTCATTTGTTTTGAATCGATCATGATGGTGAAGCACAAATAAAGAACTGTCAAATGATTTATTGTGCGAAATATTGTTTAGTGTGGGGTACCAGTCAATAATATTTGTTGTTCAATAATATTGATAGTCTAGGGACCGCTTTAGCCGCGTTCGAGAGAAAAGTCTTAAGGAGAATTGTTGGCGCCATATGTGAGAAAGGACGATTCCGGAGACGGTACAATCATGAATTGTAAGCAATCTACCTTGAAGCAGACATAATGACAAAAATTAAGGTCAGTAGACTCCGGTGGACAGGGCACCTAGCTCGCATGATTGAAGAGGAACCTGCTCGGAAAGCCCTTTGTGGTACATTCTATGGTAGATGGCAGCGTGGTAGACTATGCTTGCGCTGCGCTGGAGAGATGGCGTAGACCAGGACGCCCGAAGCCTTGGGTGCGCAACTGGATTGCGTCGGCTCAAGAGCGGAATAGGTGGAGAGACTTGTTGAAGGAGGCCAGGACCGGACCCCGGTTGTCGAGCCGATGATGATGATGAGTGTCTCAAAATTAACAATTAATATTGCAAATGAATTTTGTAACTGACACTATACTTTCAAACTACGTACATATTTTCAAAACTCAAAGGAGTTGCAGTTGGCAAACTTTTGAATATATGTTAAACATCTAAAAGCTGCATTACTTAGACTAGCCTTGATTAAAGTGATTTAAAAATAAAGCCAATTTCCACCAATTTGAAAATAGTTAGAAAATTGCTAAATAAACAAAAATGGATTTTCATAAAATAAACTACAATCAACTACTTATAACTCCAAACATTTAACGGATCTTCAAGATATTTTTTTTTAAATAGACAAAATAAAAAAAATACTATAGCATTAATTTTGTTGCCATTCAAATAATTTGAAAGATTTTTACCAAGCAGTAAAAATAAATGACTTATAATGGAAAAAAAAATTATTAAAAAAGAAGAACAATGTGATGCTATTGTTTTTTTCAAGCCAAAACGCCATTCTTTTATTTATTTTTTAATTCAAGTTTTGTAAGCGTACAGTTTTGGAAAAATAGAAACTGAACAAAAATTAATTTATTTTGTTCAATACATTTTTTCAAAATAATACGTCAGTAAGTGTCATTTTTATTTTCAATATTTAATGCTTTTATCGATTTTTTACCAAACACTTTTGTGGACTTACACTTTTAAAGATAAAAGTAAATACATACATATATAAAGTAACTTCGTAATAAAAAGAAAAACTTAAAAAAAGCTAAGGACCAAGGCGGGTGCGAAGGCTGCCTAGAGATATGATTATTGTGGGCTCAGAAACAATTTAATAAATTTGAGGACTAAAGCTATTTTACACGGGTTGTATTTGCAGTCGCCTAAAAATATGCAATATTTTCACATCATTTTTGTCAGCAAAATTTCAAAAACTCCTTTTAAGCAAAGTGGAAAATTCGACAGGCATTCTATAAAAATTTTAAATTCATTTAGTGTTGCAAAAGCTTGCAGCCCTTAATTTTATACCTATAATGTAAACGACGGCTAGCTTCATTTGACAAATAATGAAGTCTTAAGAGCCATTTTTCATTTTTATACTAGCTCTTAAGGGAAGCACATGGATTTATTGAAATAAAGAAGAAAAAAACACTTATTTGTAAGTGAAATATACTTAAACTTATTATTATATTTAAACTTATTATATTGAATTACCTATATCTCAATAATAATTGTAAAATGTACCTGCTCTATCTTATAGAAACAAAAGTTTCTTGTACAAGCCAAAGAAGCTTATTCATTTTTTTAATAATTTCAACATAGACAGCCGCAACATTTAGGAATACGACACAAAACATAATTTACAAATTTGTTTTCGTGTTTCATAGGAAGTCCAATTGTTTTTGTACGTTTGGCTAAGATATTTCCATTCCTTAAAAATATTTTTAGGCACTAGGCACGTTTTAGACATTTCTTTTTGACATTGACATATTTTATTTTTATAAATTACTATTTTTTGACATTACATACCTCACTTTTAGCTTATTCGAAATCTAAGGAGTGCTAGCTTTCAATCGATGTATCGCATGAAAGGAAATCCCAAATTTTATCCTTAAACGCGATTGGTGGCTAAACTGCGCATCCCAGACCTCCCGAAGATTGCATATTTTTTGTTCGTCTTCTCGATTTCATTCATTAAATTTAATAAAACTACGTGACATCAATCATAACAGACAATCGAACGCTTTAATTTCAAAAAAAAAAATCCAAAGTATTGACACTTGGTAAGTTGCTTTCCACGACCCCTGGAAGTCAGCACACGAACCCGCAATTGAAGATAGTTTTTGTTCGATTTGACGTTCAATGTATTTCCCATAAGAAAAAAACATGTGAAAAATCGCAAGGAAACAACAACAAATACTTAAAAAAATGGAAGCTATTTTGGTTCGATTGAATTGGTAAACTTTGTGACTGATTCTCAACCATAGTTGATAACCAAAACACATATTCGTAATAAACAATAACAATTAGTGTGATAAGCAATATAAATAAATAAAGAAACAATCAAAAAAATGTAAAAAGAAAACAAGAACATACTCGTACATACATTTGTTTAAAGTTTTTGAGGGCAAATTACACAGGATTATTTTTTTTTTATATATATTTTCCACCTGATTTGCAAATAAACACATTTTATTATGCTTTTACAATCATAATATTTATACCCGTTTATGTATATAAATTCTATCATTAAAGTTAATATTTTTCGAACCCTTTTCTGGTTTTTTCTTATGGGAAAAAATCTATCTCCAATTGAGGGTTCAAGCGTTGACTACCAGGTGCCGTGTTACCAAGTGCCAATATCATATTGTGAGGGAAATTTAGGAATTTCCCCTTGAGGAACTGGTTCATGCATTAGTTTTCGTTGAATTTTTATCAAAAGTTTCGTTGTGGGATGAGTTTCTATTTCCGGGATAAGTTGAACGGGGACCAGTTGTCTGGGATAAGTTGTCTTGGGATGAGTTATCTTGAGATAGCCTATATCCAACCCTACATCTCTACTGTCAATGAGAACGAACTGAGGCATTGCTACCCTGAACTGCCTTAATTTCTTTGTCTCCTTTGGCTCGCATTACGATTGAAATATGAACGATTGAGAACATTGAAATGAAACAGAACGGAATGTGGAAAAAGAAACAGAAATGATTGATAAAATGACCGATTGAAAAGATCGAATCTTTGAAATGAACGACAACTTAACGATTCAATCTTTGAAAATGAACGATTGACACAGTACCTTACTGCGAAAGCCGTATTGCCGGTCATTAAGTAGCTTTCGATCTTCAAGATATTTCTTGAGCTGATAATTTATCAGCGTTTTCATGACCTTGGAAAGAAGGGACGTAAGTGCAATTGGTCGGTAATTAGATGGTGAAGAAGATTCGCCTTTTTTTGGGATAGGCTGGACAAATGCTGTTTTCCAACTGCTCGGAACAAGCCCAGAAAAATAGGATAGATGGAAAAGCTTACGCAGGAGTTTTGCCAGCGTGGAAGAACACCTCTTCAGAACAATGGCGGGGATACCATCCGGACCAGCGGATTTATGAGTGTTGAGATCTTTAAGGACTCTCGCTACAGCTCGAGTACGAAAGAAGATTTATCCCATAGAATCATTTACGCGTCCAAGAACTGGGGGAGTCATGACACTATCAGACAGCGTAGAGTTGGCGGCGAACTGCCTAACGAATAAGTTAGCCTTTTCGAGAGAGCTAACGAAGGGATTGTCATTGACAACCAGTGTTCCGAGGAAGATGTTTTGTTCCTTATGTTTTTTACAAATGACCAAAAATTTTTACTACTTGTGGGACATTGTATTTTTTTTCCTTAATTTTTGGTCATGCAAAAATTTGGTCCTTCGAATATGGGCACCGCTGGCCTTCCTGGCTTGTTTGAACTTTTTCCGGTTTTCCTCAGTTGGGTTGACTCTAAAATAACGAAGCTAACTTCTTTGACCTAATAACCTCTTTACAGCTCGCATCAAACCATGATTTCTCTCTGGTGCTTTTAGCCCTATTCGGGATAAAAGTTCTCATTCCCAAAAGAATCATATTAGTAATCATATCCGCCCTGGAGTCTACGTCACTACCGAGGAAGCATAGTGACCAGTTAAGGATCCTGATCCCCAAACGGTTCTCACAGGAGCTCTTTCTTTAACTAGATTTTTTCGGAAATGATACTATGGTCTGATAAGCCTATAGGCGGTAATACACTGATTGTGTATTTATCGGGGTCAGAGGTTAGAAACATGTCAAGAGTATTTTCGGCTCGGCCATTAACGTCCGATATTCGGGTAGACTCGTTGAAAAGCTGAATAAGGTGGTTAAACTTAGCGAAGATCTCAGCACACATACCTTCGGGTATTGTCTGGCGTGAATGTTGAAGCCAAGAAGAATTGTGTACATTGAAATCACCCATAAAAACGATTTCAGTGTGAGGATGCAAGGAAACAATTTTTTGGATGGAGTCAGACAGAGCGTCAAAGTCACGAGAAGTTGAAACTCTGTCCAAATTAGGGCTTCGATAGAGGAAACAATAATGTACGATGTGCCTGTTTACCGAGAATTTAAACCACAGGAAGTTAAACAAGGGGTTGCTACTAGGACATTATTGTGGTTGAAACTGGTAAGCAACATCATTTCTAACGTAGACGGCGAGACCATGGTGGGGGAGGAATAATGACACTTAGTTATACCAATGAATCTGAAATTTAGCAGGATCAGTGTTTTCACCTACTTGGGTTTCACAAACTGCCAAAACAGCTGGCCTGTTTATAACAAAATGGGCGTACAAAGCAAGGAAATTTGCTCTAAGCCCACGAACATTACAATAGTCAACTCTGAAATTTCCAATCATTGTGATAAAAAAGAAAAAAAAAGACTAAAACAGACAAAATCTAAGAGAAAAACTGAATATGATTATAAGATTCTTTTCAATACACAACACTACTTGTGTTATGCCTTAGTAGTGATGTGAATCGATCCGAACCCTAACAATCAAACAGTATTTCACTATGCATCTCTTGCTATTCGCTCAGCAAGTACATCAATTGAGAGAGCTTAGACGAGTTCAATTCAATTGATGCACTTGCTAAGCCTAACAACTGCAGGTTGGGGAGGAAAGAGAAGGAATGCTCACTGCGCTCTGTGGGTACACATTTTTTAGGGTATTATTTGTTGTTGTTTTTTCTTGTTGCGGCACTAATTTATGAGTTGATTTTCTTTTATTTTTGTGTGTTGATTTGATTTTTATATTTTTGTATGCTGTTTTTTTTTTAACTATAATATTGTTCTTTTTTTTGTTTCTAAACTGATGGGGACACAACGCGACAATTATAAACGACACAAACGGTGGGGACGAGGGGTGACTAAAAAAAATCGCACGAACAGTGTCAACACACACGAAGGTGACCCTAACTGCTCCACCTGCAGACGACAACTGTTGTTTTTCCTTGTTGACACAGAAGTGTAAAATAAAAAAGAAACATTTGCTAACTATTTAATAAAAGCTCTATTTTCCTATTATTTCAATAAGTTCGCTTAGTAAATGCTGCATAGTTCTCTTAATCAAATAAATTTTTTCGCTTGTATGTAGTTTTGATCATCGTTGTAAAAAAATCGTTATGTTTTGTTATGGTATGCTTCAATTCAGGTTATTAGGAGTGTATTCCTCCCGTACCTATTTTCTTTTATTTTGTGAATATGATTAGGAATAATTTTATTGATACATGTAAAAACCTTTTACAAAAAAAAGTCATGTAGAAAATATTTTTGTATTTTTGAGTTGAATATTCTATAGAAGCTATTACTATACACACTTTCAGCAAAACAACTTTTACAGGCCTTGAACAAGCCTTTTCATAATTTATTATACCAGCCTTTTAAACAATTTGTTTATTCCACTCTATGAGCCTTAAGAAAGCTATAATTGAAACTAATTTTAAAAATGGATGACTTGCATAGTAAAGCCTCTTACGGATTCTATTCAAGCTGTTTCCTACCAAATATTAAAAATTGGGCTTTATTTAATCCAATTACACTCAGCAATTGATTTAAATCAACAAAAAAGTTATAATTTCGATGGATCAAAATTATTCAAAACGTCTTCAGTCGAAACTTTATAATACGACACCTTTTTTAATTTTTTTTGGTTAACTTTTTTTAAATTTTTAATAACAAACAACATTTTAAAAATGTATCATCTGAGTGGGTTTTATAAGTATCTAGGCACTTCGTTTGTATTTTTAGAAAATCAAAAGGCAGAAGTGCACCAAGACATCAACCTATGTTGCTATTCAAATTTATAATAATAATTTTCAAAACATAATTTTCATTAGTTAAATATTACAGATAATTTGATAAGCTACACAATTTAAAATATTGCAATAAGTTAAATATATTTAGTTATATAGCAATGTTCAATAACATACCATTTTTTGGTCTTATGGACAAAGCGTATTGCAGGAAAATACTCTTCCAACCATTGTACTCAAGATTAGATTCAAAATTAATTGGTCTACGGAGAAAAATTACTAAAAATGATAATTTCTATAAGTTTTCAGGATAACAAGCCACCATTTAAAAAAAAAGTGACCTTCGATGGTCTGATTTTATAACTAAAAACCACAAAAAAGCCTTTTTTTAAGAACTTCTTTTTCATCTTCTTATTCTTTAAAAGTATACTTCATTTTGCAATTGATGAGGTGTAACTCATCATGTTTTTGTTGTGTGATAAGCCATTCAACTTTTTTCGTCATTGTGGAACTTATCATGCTGGCGAACACTTCTACTCCTACTTTGGTTGTTCCAAGTGGAATAATTGGGCCAATACAGTTGATAGTTTTAGGTGATTCCGCTTCTCTAAACGTTTTTACTGGGTTATTTGGTGTATTTATATAATCTATTTCAGTTCGTCTGACTTAATAAGTACATAATATGTATAGTCGAGTATATTGGATACTGTTGTGTTGTGACAACAATTGAAATACGTAAACCAATATGACACCATCAACAAATACGCGAATCGTCACCGCGACAACGACGATGACGACGACGACAATGACGACGACGCAAACAGCAACACCTTCAATGCGATATTCAATTTCATATGTATGTACATATATATTTTTCTCTATATATTTTGATTGCACCTTTGCAACTGTAGTTATCATATTAATTTAGAATTTATTTTTGCTAAGTAATCATTTACATATATTGTATAAAAGTAGAAAATTTGTATAAATAAACTTCACTTGCTATTATAACGGCAAAATACCAGTTAATTTTTATTTTGACTTCCTCCCACCAGAGGTTAGGGGTCACTAGATTTGAATTGTCGAATTAACATTGGTCCTTCGAGGAAAAATCAGCAAGTAAGCGTTACCAAGGCTTAAACATTGGTTTATCAGAACAAAATAAAGCGTAACCAAGGCTTCAAACATTGGTTTACAACAATAAATAAACTAAAAATAAAATAAAATAATACAGTGAATCATAGGCGGATTTACGGGGGGGGGGGGGGGTGGGGTTCGGGTCCAACCCCCCCCCCCCCCCCCTTGAGGGTGTTAAGTAAATAAAATTTTGCATGTATATAAATTAATATTTTCCCTGTACAAAGAAATTGTTGGATGAACACAGAAACAGAATTATTTTTGGCAGCTATGTAAGCTAAGGACTAACTATATAAAAGTTTGTTTTTTCAGTGGTCAGCCTGATTTCTTTGTCTATGGTTTTAGACATTACAATAGACAGCGTCCGGTCCGTCTGTTATAGTTAGCCCTTTAATTCTCAGTGGGAAAGTCCAAAACTGGTGCATCGTGCTACCAAGTAGTTGAGTTTCCACCTTCAACTTGTATAGCTGTTATTTTGTGTTTTACATTTTAAGCACTTCAAAGAAAGAGAAACCTCAAGCCACACTTGGCGAGAACCGAAACCAAATCGGATCCAAGAAGCAAAACAAAAAAATGTCCCTAATCTTGCTCTTCATTCATGTATTTACACATACCTACAAAAAACAAACGATTTATTTTTATTTCAATTCAAGACTTTTATTTATCATTTGTAAAAGAAACATTCGTTTCCAATCTTGAAAAAGTTTATTGACATGTTCACCCAATTTTCCACCTCCCATGTTTGGAAAGCCACGCAGTATTTGCAATAAGTTTTATCCCCTTTTGCCGAATAATCAAAAAAATTTTGGTATTTCAACTACACTGTTTGAAATTTAAAATTTTTATAATTTGATTTAGGAAAATCGAAAGTCTATGGAGGAATCCAAACATTGTCAACAACATAAAGCATTTCAGATGGTATCCTTTTTTTCGAGAGATTTTCTTCTACAAAAAGGCCAATATCGCTTGACGAGACGTTACATAAATTCAGAGCAGAAATTGCCTCAAAGAGCAGAGTATTTGCATTCGGGTTAGCTTGTTCCGATTCTGTCTGACTTTCCTGTACACTCTGCAAGATTTTTATTTAAATAAAATAGCTATTGTTCAAAATGACCTATGATTTCGATTACATAAAATATCAAACAAAACGGTTTTTTATTCCTCAGAAAATAAGATAAGTTCTTTCTACAATAATTTCCTTGCTTAAGGTTTGAATCAAAGAAGATATACGGAACTTACCTTGTATTTGTTTCCGTCTCAGAATTAGTCTTCTTAAAATAATCGAGTAAATTTAGCTTCATTTTCTTAATCACCAAAAAACACTTTTCTAAAAAAATGTCTTTCAATCGAAAAAAAGCTAAATCACGATTAATATAACGGTTGATCCGAAAAGTCAGTTTTTGTTTCGGTGATAGTGAAAGGATTTTTTGAACGACTAAACATATCGAGTAAGTGAGTACTGAACGAGTTCAGTAAAATTATCGTTTTGTTTAAAATATTTGTGCTTCCATTAATTTTTAGATCTATGTACATACATTATGTATGTTTATTTATAACAAAAACAATAAACAATATTTTTTGTTAGGTTTTTAGTTGTTCGTGAGTTGTGTTTTCTTAACACTTGTCCCAAACGTAAAAATGTAGAAATTACCAATTTTCTTAAATTTTGACAAATAAGTGTCTTTTTTTTTTTTTTTTTTTCATTTTTCATTTCTAAGAAAATATTGCTTTGAAGGAGAATGGGAAATTTGGTCCACCTAGCGTCCACGAATGAGATATTATATCGTTGAAAAGCTTAGCCCTAGTACATCATTTTCATGTATAGACACAAAGCTGTATGCTATGGGGTTAAGGCAGAACATTGCAACAAAGATTGCAATTAGAGCAAAAATTTATTGCCATAGTGTTGTTGAAATGACAGTATTGGTCAATTTCGATGAACTGAATATATCCCAAAATAAATGAACTTTTATACCAACGGCCAATATTAGGGAATATTGTCATGGTTGGCGAATAATGCGCATAACAATATGAAAATTCTGCTCTTTTTTATTTGATTTATCGAATTAAATGAATGGGAATAGTTGTGAAACAAGAGTCCACAAACGACATATAGTACGTTCGAAAGCTTAGTTCAAGAGCTTCATTTTTGAATATGGACACAGAACTGTAAACCATGGGGTTCACGCAGTATATTAAAAAATCTTACCTCTTCCTTTTTACAGTATAAAATCTACTACTTTGTTTATTCAATAAAGCGAAATGTTTTCTTTTCTTTTGGCAGTTTATTGCAACCATCTCAAGGTGTACCTATTGAGTAAAACCCCCCTTGGTGGAATCCTGGATCCGCCACTGCAGTGAATAGTGAAGTTTAGTGAAAAGCGTAACCAGGGCTAAACAACATTGGTTTACGACATAGCAAATAAGCGAATATAAAAATGAATCCAAGCGAGGCCGAGATCTTTACGATAGTAGCTAGGCAGAAAGCCTTAGCGGAGGACATCGAAAGACAATATGTCAAGTTCAACAAAGACAGCGCCTCAAGGAAAACCCAAGCATACAAAGACGAAAGGCTTACACGCCTTCAAAAGCTTGTGGTTAGAATTGCATGCCAATCACAAAAAAGTAGTTCCCCTAGTCAAACATGATACACCATAAACGATGAGGGACACTCACAGAAAGGTAAAGGAAATCTACGAGACCTATAAACAGAAGCTACAAAGTCTTTTTCCACCTGGCATAACCGAACAATTGAACATTGCACCAACTGCTGGAGGGAGCAAAATTGAAGATATTACAAAGCCCTCCATGACCACTCAAACTAGCGAACAGTCATGTGTTAAGGCCGAAGAAGAAGAAAAGCTGAATGGAGCTGCGCAGATTAAGGCTTCGAATCATACAGTTGAAGATTACTTCAATTGTGGATAACATGGATGAATTTGAAGCAACTTTGAAAGAATACTCTAAGGAAATCTATGAGTATCAGCAGAAAATTATGCTTGATCAACTTAAAAACCTTTCGGACCTGAATGAAGACTACATCGCCAATGCAACGGAACAAGATATGAAAGTTCCTTACATAATGAAGAACTATTACAAAGGCATCAAGCAAGATATCAATCGTTTTCTGCACGCAATGGCATCAACTCTAACCAACAACAACAACATTGAGAAGACAACTAAAACAGAGCTCCCAAGGTTGAAAATTCCAACGTTTTCAAAGGAAATTACTTGGAATGGCAGCAATTTTATGATCTTTTCGTTCATATTATTCATACCAAAAAAAGCCTGTCCACCACCGAAAAGATGGAATATTTGAAGACGTACTTTGAAGGAACCTCTTCAACTTATAAAATATCTAACCATCTCAAGCGACAATTACAACAGCGCTTTTGAAATTTTGATAGGTAGATACAACAATGAAAGAAAAATTGTATCTATGCATATTGAAAAGATGTTTAAAGCTGGGCAGCCAAGCAACACTTCATCAGCTACTTCCATCAAAAACATTTTTGATGCCATCAAAAAAGGACTGGCACACTCAAAAACATGGGCTTCGACACCACATCATGGGACGCAATAATAGTCCACATGACGACTAAGGCGCCTGATACTGAAAGCTGAAACCTTTTCGAACAAGGGCCAGCAGAACCAAAAAAATGCCACCTCTGAAGACGCTTCTCGACTTTCTGAAGAGACGTTACCAAGCACTTGACGTTCTTGCTATGACAAAGAAGCAACAAAAATCGTTTGATGAACCGAAGCATACACTTCGTAACTTCCACATTGATTCAAAGAACATCCAAGCTAAGCTCTGCTTGAATTGCTTACGGCATGACAAGCAGTCGCAATGCTTCAGCAAAAGAAATTGTCATCATTGCAACAAGAAGCATCATTCGTTTTTTCATATGGATTGGGCTGAGAGAGTTCCTCGAAATAAACAACTCGAGTCAGCTCAAAAAGAAACAATCAAAACAAACAAACAAGTTAAGCACAGTGAACAAAATCAGAATGCCATTATTGCACCACCCATATTGAAAATAAACAGTTAAGATGGACTTGGCCGCAGTCTAACAATTCGTGCACTCATCGACCCAGGATCGCAAGCATCATTGATCACTGAATCTATCGCACAAATTCTTAGACTTAAAAGACAAACTGTTTGTGTTGAAGTTATAGTGGTTTGGGTGCAACAAGTGCAGGAACTGCAAGAAACAAGGTTAATGTCACAATAAAACCACACTTTACCTCAGATTTTAGTCTTCGATTAGAAGCTTTTGTACTCCCCAAACTTACAAAACAACTACCATCCAAAACTACAAACTGCCTTAAAATCGGAAATTTAGACCAGTTAGAACTCGCTGATCCTACTTTCAATATTCCTGGACAGATTGATATGATACCAAGACCAACCCATTAAAGATTATAAGTTTACCACTGTCACTTATGGAATTGCATCTGCTCCATACCTGGCTATCAAGACTCTTCAACAACTAGCTGAAGACGAACAGCAAAAGTATCCAATCACTGCAGAAATAGGCAAACATGACTTTTATGTCAATGATGTTATGTCCGGAGGGGACACGATAGCAGAGTGCAGAAAAGCTCAGAAGCAACTTAATGAGCTGTTAAGTGGTGCAGGCTTTCATCTGCGAAAATGGGCTGCTAATAACAAAAAATTTCTCAAACATAGTCGAATTACGAAATCAGCAAAAAATAGACGTCATGAAGGAAGAAACAATTAAAACTTTAGGAATCCACTAGAATCCTTTAAGTGACTCTTTTCAATTTAAGGTCAACTTAGACACAAGCGTCGTCGACACAGAAACTGTACTCACAAAACGAAAAACTTTATCCGAAATAGCCAAACTATTTGACCCTCTCGAATGGTTGGCTCCTGTGACTGTTAGCGCAAAAATCTTAATGCAGCGTATTTGGCAATCCGAATAAAAGTGGGATGACCCACTTCCAATCAAACTTCAGAAACAATGGAACAAATTTAAGACAAATCTAGTAACAGTTGAAGACATCAGGATCCTAAGGTGGATAGAGACCACAAAAAATCAATACATTGAGCTTCATGGATTCTGTGATGCTTCTGCAGCAGCATATGCGGCAGTAGTCTATGCAAGTGTAGCTCTACCATCTGGATTTTTTGCTACAACAATCTTAACTGCAAAAACAAAAATGGCACCAATAAGAAAGAAACTTTCTCTTCCATAACTGGAACTATGTGGTGCTCATCTGTTATTAAAGCTACTGGCAGTCATTTTAAAGACATTTGGCTCTCAAGTCGAAAAAAATATTAGCCTGGATAGACTCCACTATCACACTGGCTTAGATTCAGAAATGCCCATCTACCTGGAAGACATTTGTTGCAAACCGAGTTTCAGAAATACAACAAACACAATCTGCAGGAGGCATGTACATAAGATCATCCGACAATCCATGTAATTATGGTTCAAGAGGCTGTTTTCCAGAACAGATGCCGAACAATCAAATATGGTGGTATGGATCTGGTTGGCTGCAATTTGATTCAAACCATTGGCCCTCAGAAGAACAACATTTGAATTCAGTGATCGATATTCCCGAAACCAGAAAAATCCTAACGATCGAAGCGGAGAAATTATTGACCTTACCAAAAGATTCTCTAACTACTCAAAGTTGATAAGAGTAGCCGCTTATTGCAGGCAATATAAATATAACTGCAAAAGCAAGAAACTGAACAATCCAATCGAAACTGGCACGGTTAAAGAGTTAAACGATGCCACAGATGGAATTATACGACATATCCAAGAAAAGGTATATTCCGAAGAGCTAAAATGCTTACGAAGTGGAAAAAATATCAGCAAAAGAAGTAAGGTATGTACTTTCCTTAAACCTATTTCTGAACGACGAGAATATTCTTGTTGTGGGTGGCCGACTGGAAAATTCTAATCTCAATTCTAAAGAAAAACATCCAATCATATTACCTCACCGAGAATGGTTCACAAAACTATTAGTTGAAGACGCTCATGTACGTACGCTACATGGTGGTATTCGGCTAACTCTTGCCAAATTGAGACAACGCTACTGGATTATCCAAGGAAAAAGATGCGGTCAAGAAATCATAAAAAAAGTATACGATGCTTCGGATTTAATGCTCAACTGAGCAGTCAACAGATAGGCATACTTCCAGCGGCTAGAGTGACACCATCTAGACCTTTCACGCATACAGGCGTTGATAATGCTGGACCTATACAAATTTTAACATCTAAAGGACGAGGAAATCGATCAACAAAAGGTTACATAGCATAGCAATATTCATTTGCTTTTCTACAAAGGCAGTTCACATTGAACTCGTCAGTGACTTTACATCAGCAGCATTCATAGAAGCCTTAAAACGTTTCAAATCAAGAAGAGGAATATGCTCGCACTTCTATAGTGACAATGGAACTGCATTCATTGGAGCTGACAAGGAAATTAAACAACAGATGAGAGCGGCTATTAACCATTGTTTAGAAGATGCAACACCAATGCTTGTCAAAGACGAAATGCAATGGCACTTCATACCCCCAGCGTCACCTCACTTCGGTGGGCTTTGGGAATCTGGCGTGAAACCGACAAAATTTCACCTTAAAAGAATAATCGGAGAAACATTACAAACGTTTAAAAAACTTTCGACATTATTAACGCAAATTGAAGCATGTCCTAACTCTCGGCCACTTACGGCAATCGAGAACGATGTTGACGACGACAATATTATCCTTACTCCAGGGCATTTTCCGATAGGAAGTGCTCTGAATGCAGTGCCAGAACCATTAATAAACGAAAGGAAAACATTTCGGTCGCGCTGGCAGTTAATCCAAAAAATGACGCAAGATTTCTGGAAGGTTTGGTCAGCTGAATATTTTTGTCAGCTTTAACAGATGCCTAAATGGAAGGAAAGATATGTTGATATGTGTAGCAGGTTTGTTTATCTTTCTAGTTCCTTTTGTTCGATAGGCAATTTGCATAGCTTAGTAATTGGTCGTTTAAAATGTTTGTTGTTTCTGAAATGAACTTCATCAATTTTTCCCATCATCCAGGATGTTGGCGAAAGTCGGTCTTCTTTTATAAGATCAATACCACCAACTTGAAGGTTTTCTTGCCTTTCCTTCCATTTAGGCATCTGTTGAAGCTGACACAAATATTTAGCTGACCAAACCTTTCAGAAATCTTGCGTCATTTTTTAGATTAATTGCAAGCGCGACCGAAATGTTTTTCTTTCGTTTATCGTTTATTAATGGTTCTGGCACTGCACTCAGAGCACTTCCTAACAGAAAGTGCCCTGGAGTAAGGATAATATTGTCGTCGTCATCGTCGTCGTCGTTGTCGCAGTGAATATTGGTGAACTCGATGGATTTGAATTTCCTTAATAATGTTCTCTGACTTTTTTGGAGTTGTATTGCTTTTTCCAAAGTGGACAAATCCCAGGAAGTGTTTTGTACAGATATCGATTGTTCCTCTCTTTTAAAGTTAAACTAGTTCAATTTCTCGGAGAGGTTGAACGATGGCATGAATGATGATTTTACTCGACTGGTCATCGTTTGTTTCCCAGCAACTGTCATCGTTTGGTCGTAAATGATACACCTTGCTCCCAATTTTAGGAGACCACTACCTTGCACAATAACATGGGCTTCGACACCACATCATGGGACGCAATAATAGTCCACATGACGACTAAGGCGCCTGATACTGAAAGCTGAAACCTTTTCGAACAAGGGCCAGCAGAACCAAAAAAAATGCCACCTCTGAAGACGCTTCTCGACTTTCTGAAGAGACGTTACCAAGCACTTGACGTTCTTGCTATGACAAAGAAGCAACAAAAATCGTTTGATGAACCGAAGCATACACTTCGTAACTTCCACATTGATTCAAAGAACATCCAAGCTAAGCTCTGCTTGAATTGCTTACGGCATGACAAGCAGTCGCAATGCTTCAGCAAAAGAAATTGTCATCATTGCAACAAGAAGCATCATTCGTTTTTTCATATGGATTGGGCTGAGAGAGTTCCTCGAAATAAACAACTCGAGTCAGCTCAAAAAGAAACAATCAAAACAAACAAACAAGTTAAGCACAGTGAACAAAATCAGAATGCCATTATTGCAACAGCCATATTGAAAATAAACAGTTAAGATGGACTTGGCCGCAGTCTAACAATTCGTGCACTCATCGACCCAGGATCGCAAGCATCATTGATCACTGAATCTATCGCACAAATTCTTAGACTTAAAAGACAAACTGTTTGTGTTGAAGTTATAGTGGTTTGGGTGCAACAAGTGCAGGAACTGCAAGAAACAAGGTTAATGTCACAATAAAACCACACTTTACCTCAGATTTTAGTCTTCGATTAGAAGCTTTTGTACTCCCCAAACTTACAAAACAACTACCATCCAAAACTACAAACTGCCTTAAAATCGGAAATTTAGACCAGTTAGAACTCGCTGATCCTACTTTCAATATTCCTGGACAGATTGATATGATACCAAGACCAACCCATTAAAGATTATAAGTTTACCACTGTCACTTATGGAATTGCATCTGCTCCATACCTGGCTATCAAGACTCTTCAACAACTAGCTGAAGACGAACAGCAAAAGTATCCAATCACTGCAGAAATAGGCAAACATGACTTTTATGTCAATGATGTTATGTCCGGAGGGGACACGATAGCAGAGTGCAGAAAAGCTCAGAAGCAACTTAATGAGCTGTTAAGTGGTGCAGGCTTTCATCTGCGAAAATGGGCTGCTAATAACAAAAAATTACTCAAACATAGTCGAATTACGAAATCAGCAAAAAATAGACGTCATGAAGGAAGAAACAATTAAAACTTTAGGAATCCACTACAATCCTTTAAGTGACTCTTTTCAATTTAAGGTCAACTTAGACACAAGCGTCGTCGACACAGAAACTGTACTCACAAAACGAAAAACTTTATCCGAAATAGCCAAACTATTTGACCCTCTCGAATGGTTGGCTCCTGTGACTGTTAGCGAAAAAATCTTAATGCAGCGTATTTGGCAATCCGAATAAAAGTGGGATGACCCACTTCCAATCAAACTTCAGAAACAATGGAACAAATTTAAGACAAATCTAGTAACAGTTGAAGACATCAGGATCCTAAGGTGGATAGAGACCACAAAAAATCAATACATTGAGCTTCATGGATTCTGTGATGCTTCTGCAGCAGCATATGCGGCAGTAGTCTATGCAAGTGTAGCTCTACCATCTGGATTTTTTGCTACAACAATCTTAACTGCAAAAACAAAAATGGCACCAATAAGAAAGAAACTTTCTCTTCCATAACTGGAACTATGTGGTGCTCATCTGCTATTAAAGCTACTGGCAGTCATTTTAAAGACATTTGGCTCTCAAGTCGGAAAAAATATTAGCCTGGATAGACTCCACTATCACACTGGCTTAGATTCAGAAATGCCCATCTACCTGGAAGACATTTGTTGCAAACCGAGTTTCAGAAATACAACAAACACAATCTGCAGGAGGCATGTACATAAGATCATCCGACAATCCATGTAATTATGGTTCAAGAGGCTGTTTTCCAGAACAGATGCCGAACAATCAAATATGGTGGTATGGATCTGGTTGGCTGCAATTTGATTCAAACCATTGGCCCTCAGAAGAACAACATTTGAATTCAGTGATCGATATTCCCGAAACCAGAAAAATCCTAACGATCGAAGCGGAGAAATTATTGACCTTACCAAAAGATTCTCTAACTACTCAAAGTTGATAAGAGTAGCCGCTTATTGCAGGCAATATAAATATAACTGCAAAAGCAAGAAACTGAACAATCCAATCGAAACTGGCACGGTTAAAGAGTTAAACGATGCCACAGATGGAATTATACGACATATCCAAGAAAAGGTATATTCCGAAGAGCTAAAATGCTTACGAAGTGGAAAAAATATCAGCAAAAGAAGTAAGGTATGTACTTTCCTTAAACCTATTTCTGAACGACGAGAATATTCTTGTTGTGGGTGGCCGACTGGAAAATTCTAATCTCAATTCTAAAGAAAAACATCCAATCATATTACCTCACCGAGAATGGTTCACAAAACTATTAGTTGAAGACGCTCATGTACGTACGCTACATGGTGGTATTCGGCTAACTCTTGCCAAATTGAGACAACGCTACTGGATTATCCAAGGAAAAAGATGCTTCGGATTTAATGCTCAACTGAGCAGTCAACAGATAGGCATACTTCCAGCGGCTAGAGTGACACCATCTAGACCTTTCACGCATACAGGCGTTGATAATGCTGGACCTATACAAATTTTAACATCTAAAGGACGAGGAAATCGATCAACAAAAGGTTACATAGCATAGCAATATTCATTTGCTTTTCTACAAAGGCAGTTCACATTGAACTCGTCAGTGACTTTACATCAGCAGCATTCATAGAAGCCTTAAAACGTTTCAAATCAAGAAGAGGAATATGCTCGCACTTCTATAGTGACAATGGAACTGCATTCATTGGAGCTGACAAGGAAATTAAACAACAGATGAGAGCGGCTATTAACCATTGTTTAGAAGATGCAACACCAATGCTTGTCAAAGACGAAATGCAATGGCACTTCATACCCCCAGCGTCACCTCACTTCGGTGGGCTTTGGGAATCTGGCGTGAAACCGACAAAATTTCACCTTAAAAGAATAATCGGAGAAACATTACAAACGTTTAAAAAACTTTCGACATTATTAACGCAAATTGAAGCATGTCCTAACTCTCGGCCACTTACGGCAATCGAGAACGATGTTGACGACGACAATATTATCCTTACTCCAGGGCATTTTCCGATAGGAAGTGCTCTGAATGCAGTGCCAGAACCATTAATAAACGAAAGGAAAACATTTCGGTCGCGCTGGCAGTTAATCCAAAAAATGACGCAAGATTTCTGGAAGGTTTGGTCAGCTGAATATTTTTGTCAGCTTTAACAGATGCCTAAATGGAAGGAAAGATATGTTGATATGTGTAGCAGGTTTGTTTATCTTTCTAGTTCCTTTTGTTCGATAGGCAATTTGCATAGCTTAGTAATTGGTCGTTTAAAATGTTTGTTGTTGCTGAAATGAACTTCATCAATTTTTCCCATCATCCAGGATGTTGGCGAAAGTCGGTCTTCTTTTATAAGATCAATACCACCAACTTGAAGGTTTTCTTGCCTTTCCTTCCATTTAGGCATCTGTTGAAGCTGACACAAATATTTAGCTGACCAAACCTTTCAGAAATCTTGCGTCATTTTTTAGATTAATTGCAAGCGCGACCGAAATGTTTTTCTTTCGTTTATCGTTTATTAATGGTTCTGGCACTGCACTCAGAGCACTTCCTAACAGAAAGTGCCCTGGAGTAAGGATAATATTGTCGTCGTCATCGTCGTCGTCGTTGTCGCAGTGAATATTGGTGAACTCGATGGATTTGAATTTCCTTAATAATGTTCTCTGACTTTTTTGGAGTTGTATTGCTTTTTCCAAAGTGGACAAATCCCAGGAAGTGTTTTGTACAGATATCGATTGTTCCTCTCTTTTAAAGTTAAACTAGTTCAATTTCTCGGAGAGGTTGAACGATGGCATGAATGATGATTTTACTCGACTGGTCATCGTTTGTTTCCCAGCAACTGTCATCGTTTGGTCGTAAATGATACACCTTGCTCCCAATTTTAAAAGACCACTACCTTGCACAATAACATGGGCTTCGACACCACATCATGGGACGCAATAATAGTCCACATGACGACTAAGGCGCCTGATACTGAAAGCTGAAACCTTTTCGAACAAGGGCCAGCAGAACCAAAAAAAATGCCACCTCTGAAGACGCTTCTCGACTTTCTGAAGAGACGTTACCAAGCACTTGACGTTCTTGCTATGACAAAGAAGCAACAAAAATCGTTTGATGAACCGAAGCATACACTTCGTAACTTCCACATTGATTCAAAGAACATCCAAGCTAAGCTCTGCTTGAATTGCTTACGGCATGACAAGCAGTCGCAATGCTTCAGCAAAAGAAATTGTCATCATTGCAACAAGAAGCATCATTCGTTTTTTCATATGGATTGGGCTGAGAGAGTTCCTCGAAATAAACAACTCGAGTCAGCTCAAAAAGAAACAATCAAAACAAACAAACAAGTTAAGCACAGTGAACAAAATCAGAATGCCATTATTGCAACAGCCATATTGAAAATAAACAGTTAAGATGGACTTGGCCGCAGTCTAACAATTCGTGCACTCATCGACCCAGGATCGCAAGCATCATTGATCACTGAATCTATCGCACAAATTCTTAGACTTAAAAGACAAACTGTTTGTGTTGAAGTTATAGTGGTTTGGGTGCAACAAGTGCAGGAACTGCAAGAAACAAGGTTAATGTCACAATAAAACCACACTTTACCTCAGATTTTAGTCTTCGATTAGAAGCTTTTGTACTCCCCAAACTTACAAAACAACTACCATCCAAAACTACAAACTGCCTTAAAATCGGAAATTTAGACCAGTTAGAACTCGCTGATCCTACTTTCAATATTCCTGGACAGATTGATATGATACCAAGACCAACCCATTAAAGATTATAAGTTTACCACTGTCACTTATGGAATTGCATCTGCTCCATACCTGGCTATCAAGACTCTTCAACAACTAGCTGAAGACGAACAGCAAAAGTATCCAATCACTGCAGAAATAGGCAAACATGACTTTTATGTCAATGATGTTATGTCCGGAGGGGACACGATAGCAGAGTGCAGAAAAGCTCAGAAGCAACTTAATGAGCTGTTAAGTGGTGCAGGCTTTCATCTGCGAAAATGGGCTGCTAATAACAAAAAATTACTCAAACATAGTCGAATTACGAAATCAGCAAAAAATAGACGTCATGAAGGAAGAAACAATTAAAACTTTAGGAATCCACTACAATCCTTTAAGTGACTCTTTTCAATTTAAGGTCAACTTAGACACAAGCGTCGTCGACACAGAAACTGTACTCACAAAACGAAAAACTTTATCCGAAATAGCCAAACTATTTGACCCTCTCGAATGGTTGGCTCCTGTGACTGTTAGCGAAAAAATCTTAATGCAGCGTATTTGGCAATCCGAATAAAAGTGGGATGACCCACTTCCAATCAAACTTCAGAAACAATGGAACAAATTTAAGACAAATCTAGTAACAGTTGAAGACATCAGGATCCTAAGGTGGATAGAGACCACAAAAAATCAATACATTGAGCTTCATGGATTCTGTGATGCTTCTGCAGCAGCATATGCGGCAGTAGTCTATGCAAGTGTAGCTCTACCATCTGGATTTTTTGCTACAACAATCTTAACTGCAAAAACAAAAATGGCACCAATAAGAAAGAAACTTTCTCTTCCATAACTGGAACTATGTGGTGCTCATCTGCTATTAAAGCTACTGGCAGTCATTTTAAAGACATTTGGCTCTCAAGTCGGAAAAAATATTAGCCTGGATAGACTCCACTATCACACTGGCTTAGATTCAGAAATGCCCATCTACCTGGAAGACATTTGTTGCAAACCGAGTTTCAGAAATACAACAAACACAATCTGCAGGAGGCATGTACATAAGATCATCCGACAATCCAGCTAATTATGGTTCAAGAGGCTGTTTTCCAGAACAGATGCCGAACAATCAAATATGGTGGTATGGATCTGGTTGGCTGCAATTTGATTCAAACCATTGGCCCTCAGAAGAACAACATTTGAATTCAGTGATCGATATTCCCGAAACCAGAAAAATCCTAACGATCGAAGCGGAGAAATTATTGACCTTACCAAAAGATTCTCTAACTACTCAAAGTTGATAAGAGTAGCCGCTTATTGCAGGCAATATAAATATAACTGCAAAAGCAAGAAACTGAACAATCCAATCGAAACTGGCACGGTTAAAGAGTTAAACGATGCCACAGATGGAATTATACGACATATTCAAGAAAAGGTATATTCCGAAGAGCTAAAATGCTTACGAAGTGGAAAAAATATCAGCAAAAGAAGTAAGGTATGTACTTTCCTTAAACCTATTTCTGAACGACGAGAATATTCTTGTTGTGGGTGGCCGACTGGAAAATTCTAATCTCAATTCTAAAGAAAAACATCCAATCATATTACCTCACCGAGAATGGTTCACAAAACTATTAGTTGAAGACGCTCATGTACGTACGCTACATGGTGGTATTCGGCTAACTCTTGCCAAATTGAGACAACGCTACTGGATTATCCAAGGAAAAAGATGCGGTCAAGAAATCATAAAAAAAGTATACGATGCTTCGGATTTAATGCTCAACTGAGCAGTCAACAGATAGGCATACTTCCAGCGGCTAGAGTGACACCATCTAGACCTTTCACGCATACAGGCGTTGATAATGCTGGACCTATACAAATTTTAACATCTAAAGGACGAGGAAATCGATCAACAAAAGGTTACATAGCATAGCAATATTCATTTGCTTTTCTACAAAGGCAGTTCACATTGAACTCGTCAGTGACTTTACATCAGCAGCATTCATAGAAGCCTTAAAACGTTTCAAATCAAGAAGAGGAATATGCTCGCACTTCTATAGTGACAATGGAATTCATTGGAGCTGACAAGGAAATTAAACAACAGATGAGAGCGGCTATTAACCATTGTTTAGAAGATGCAACACCAATGCTTGTCAAAGACGAAATGCAATGGCACTTCATACCCCCAGCGTCACCTCACTTCGGTGGGCTTTGGGAATCTGGCGTGAAACCGACAAAATTTCACCTTAAAAGAATAATCGGAGAAACATTACTGACGTTTAAAAAACTTTCGACATTATTAACGCAAATTGAAGCATGTCCTAACTCTCGGCCACTTACGGCAATCGAGAACGATGTTGACGACGACAATATTATCCTTACTCCAGGGCATTTTCCGATAGGAAGTGCTCTGAATGCAGTGCCAGAACCATTAATAAACGAAAGGAAATCATTTCGGTCGCGCTGGCAGTTAATCCAAAAAATGACGCAAGATTTCTGGAAGGTTTGGTCAGCTGAATATTTTTGTCAGCTTTAACAGATGCCTAAATGGAAGGAAAGATATGTTGATATGTGTAGCAGGTTTGTTTATCTTTCTAGTTCCTTTTGTTCGATAGGCAATTTGCATAGCTTAGTAATTGGTCGTTTAAAATGTTTGTTGTTGCTGAAATGAACTTCATCAATTTTTCCCATCATCCAGGATGTTGGCGAAAGTCGGTCTTCTTTTATAAGATCAATACCACCAACTTGAAGGTTTTCTTGCCTTTCCTTCCATTTAGGCATCTGTTGAAGCTGACACAAATATTTAGCTGACCAAACCTTTCAGAAATCTTGCGTCATTTTTTAGATTAATTGCAAGCGCGACCGAAATGTTTTTCTTTCGTTTATCGTTTATTAATGGTTCTGGCACTGCACTCAGAGCACTTCCTAACAGAAAGTGCCCTGGAGTAAGGATAATATTGTCGTCGTCATCGTCGTCGTCGTTGTCGCAGTGAATATTGGTGAACTCGATGGATTTGAATTTCCTTAATAATGTTCTCTGACTTTTTTTGGAGTTGTATTGCTTTTTCCAAAGTGGACAAATCCCAGGAAGTGTTTTGTACAGATATCGATTGTTCCTCTCTTTTAAAGTTAAACTAGTTCAATTTCTCGGAGAGGTTGAACGATGGCATGAATGATGATTTTACTCGACTGGTCATCGTTTGTTTCCCAGCAACTGTCATCGTTTGGTCGTAAATGATACACCTTGCTCCCAATTTTAGGAGACCACTACCTTGCACAATAACATGGGCTTCGACACCACATCATGGGACGCAATAATAGTCCACATGACGACTAAGGCGCCTGATACTGAAAGCTGAAACCTTTTCGAACAAGGGCCAGCAGAACCAAAAAAAATGCCACCTCTGAAGACGCTTCTCGACTTTCTGAAGAGACGTTACCAAGCACTTGACGTTCTTGCTATGACAAAGAAGCAACAAAAATCGTTTGATGAACCGAAGCATACACTTCGTAACTTCCACATTGATTCAAAGAACATCCAAGCTAAGCTCTGCTTGAATTGCTTACGGCATGACAAGCAGTCGCAATGCTTCAGCAAAAGAAATTGTCATCATTGCAACAAGAAGCATCATTCGTTTTTTCATATGGATTGGGCTGAGAGAGTTCCTCGAAATAAACAACTCGAGTCAGCTCAAAAAGAAACAATCAAAACAAACAAACAAGTTAAGCACAGTGAACAAAATCAGAATGCCATTATTGCAACAGCCATATTGAAAATAAACAGTTAAGATGGACTTGGCCGCAGTCTAACAATTCGTGCACTCATCGACCCAGGATCGCAAGCATCATTGATCACTGAATCTATCGCACAAATTCTTAGACTTAAAAGACAAACTGTTTGTGTTGAAGTTATAGTGGTTTGGGTGCAACAAGTGCAGGAACTGCAAGAAACAAGGTTAATGTCACAATAAAACCACACTTTACCTCAGATTTTAGTCTTCGATTAGAAGCTTTTGTACTCCCCAAACTTACAAAACAACTACCATCCAAAACTACAAACTGCCTTAAAATCGGAAATTTAGACCAGTTAGAACTCGCTGATCCTACTTTCAATATTCCTGGACAGATTGATATGATACCAAGACCAACCCATTAAAGATTATAAGTTTACCACTGTCACTTATGGAATTGCATCTGCTCCATACCTGGCTATCAAGACTCTTCAACAACTAGCTGAAGACGAACAGCAAAAGTATCCAATCACTGCAGAAATAGGCAAACATGACTTTTATGTCAATGATGTTATGTCCGGAGGGGACACGATAGCAGAGTGCAGAAAAGCTCAGAAGCAACTTAATGAGCTGTTAAGTGGTGCAGGCTTTTATCTGCGAAAATGGGCTGCTAATAACAAAAAATTACTCAAACATAGTCGAATTACGAAATCAGCAAAAAATAGACGTCATGAAGGAAGAAACAATTAAAACTTTAGGAATCCACTACAATCCTTTAAGTGACTCTTTTCAATTTAAGGTCAACTTAGACACAAGCGTCGTCGACACAGAAACTGTACTCACAAAACGAAAAACTTTATCCGAAATAGCCAAACTATTTGACCCTCTCGAATGGTTGGCTCCTGTGACTGTTAGCGAAAAAATCTTAATGCAGCGTATTTGGCAATCCGAATAAAAGTGGGATGACCCACTTCCAATCAAACTTCAGAAACAATGGAACAAATTTAAGACAAATCTAGTAACAGTTGAAGACATCAGGATCCTAAGGTGGATAGAGACCACAAAAAATCAATACATTGAGCTTCATGGATTCTGTGATGCTTCTGCAGCAGCATATGCGGCAGTAGTCTATGCAAGTGTAGCTCTACCATCTGGATTTTTTGCTACAACAATCTTAACTGCAAAAACAAAAATGGCACCAATAAGAAAGAAACTTTCTCTTCCATAACTGGAACTATGTGGTGCTCATCTGCTATTAAAGCTACTGGCAGTCATTTTAAAGACATTTGGCTCTCAAGTCGGAAAAAATATTAGCCTGGATAGACTCCACTATCACACTGGCTTAGATTCAGAAATGCCCATCTACCTGGAAGACATTTGTTGCAAACCGAGTTTCAGAAATACAACAAACACAATCTGCAGGAGGCATGTACATAAGATCATCCGACAATCCAGCTAATTATGGTTCAAGAGGCTGTTTTCCAGAACAGATGCCGAACAATCAAATATGGTGGTATGGATCTGGTTGGCTGCAATTTGATTCAAACCATTGGCCCTCAGAAGAACAACATTTGAATTCAGTGATCGATATTCCCGAAACCAGAAAAATCCTAACGATCGAAGCGGAGAAATTATTGACCTTACCAAAAGATTCTCTAACTACTCAAAGTTGATAAGAGTAGCCGCTTATTGCAGGCAATATAAATATAACTGCAAAAGCAAGAAACTGAACAATCCAATCGAAACTGGCACGGTTAAAGAGTTAAACGATGCCACAGATGGAATTATACGACATATTCAAGAAAAGGTATATTCCGAAGAGCTAAAATGCTTACGAAGTGGAAAAAATATCAGCAAAAGAAGTAAGGTATGTACTTTCCTTAAACCTATTTCTGAACGACGAGAATATTCTTGTTGTGGGTGGCCGACTGGAAAATTCTAATCTCAATTCTAAAGAAAAACATCCAATCATATTACCTCACCGAGAATGGTTCACAAAACTATTAGTTGAAGACGCTCATGTACGTACGCTACATGGTGGTATTCGGCTAACTCTTGCCAAATTGAGACAACGCTACTGGATTATCCAAGGAAAAAGATGCGGTCAAGAAATCATAAAAAAAGTATACGATGCTTCGGATTTAATGCTCAACTGAGCAGTCAACAGATAGGCATACTTCCAGCGGCTAGAGTGACACCATCTAGACCTTTCACGCATACAGGCGTTGATAATGCTGGACCTATACAAATTTTAACATCTAAAGGACGAGGAAATCGATCAACAAAAGGTTACATAGCATAGCAATATTCATTTGCTTTTCTACAAAGGCAGTTCACATTGAACTCGTCAGTGACTTTACATCAGCAGCATTCATAGAAGCCTTAAAACGTTTCAAATCAAGAAGAGGAATATGCTCGCACTTCTATAGTGACAATGGAATTCATTGGAGCTGACAAGGAAATTAAACAACAGATGAGAGCGGCTATTAACCATTGTTTAGAAGATGCAACACCAATGCTTGTCAAAGACGAAATGCAATGGCACTTCATACCCCCAGCGTCACCTCACTTCGGTGGGCTTTGGGAATCTGGCGTGAAACCGACAAAATTTCACCTTAAAAGAATAATCGGAGAAACATTACTGACGTTTAAAAAACTTTCGACATTATTAACGCAAATTGAAGCATGTCCTAACTCTCGGCCACTTACGGCAATCGAGAACGATGTTGACGACGACAATATTATCCTTACTCCAGGGCATTTTCCGATAGGAAGTGCTCTGAATGCAGTGCCAGAACCATTAATAAACGAAAGGAAAACATTTCGGTCGCGCTGGCAGTTAATCCAAAAAATGACGCAAGATTTCTGGAAGGTTTGGTCAGCTGAATATTTTTGTCAGCTTTAACAGATGCCTAAATGGAAGGAAAGGTAAGAAAACCTTCGAGTTGGGGATATTGTTCTCATAAAAGAAGACCGACTTTCGCAAACATCCTGGATGATGGGAAAAATTGATGAAGTTCATTTCAGCAACAACAAACATTTTAAACGACCAATTACTAAGCTATGCAAATTGCCTATCGAACAAAAGGAACTAGAAAGATAAACAAACCTGCTACACATATCAACATATCTTTCACCAGTTTATTGGATGTACATTCTGTTTGGCCTACTCTCCATAGCTGGATCCACCCCAATTCCGAACGATGTCGATATAGTTCGATTTCAAAGTGACCCTGGAATCTACTTAGAGGATGTGGGACAAGCTAACTTAATTTCGAGCTCATGGAAGACCATCGTTTACTTCAACCTAACAAACTATTGGGGAGAATTTGAGAATTTCAAACTACTTGTTTTGTATATGGAGAAAATCTGCTCATCTAGTGATACAATTGAATTAAAATCAATCATGTGCGAACAACGAGAGTCTACTACACGCAACTACACCATTTGATATTGTGGGAACAATCACAAATGAACTATTTGGAGTCCTCGACCAAAGATTCGCTAAAAGTTATATGAAACGATTCAGGCCGTTAAAGAAAATGAGAGCCATCTTCTACAACTCACTAAAAATCAGACTACATTAATTGCTTCAACTAACAACATCATCAAAAAAGAGCAAATTGAAACTTCAAAACAAATAACCTTGTTGAGATCCATTGTACAAAAATTCGAAACCAAAACTAACGATTATGAGTACATGAAGATATTCTCCTCAAATGCCTTGAATGCGCTACTCGTCATGATGAACTATAACAAGACAACTCAAAGCATATTGCTAGATATATGTTTTTTAACCCATACCGGAATAGTAATTGGTCGTTTAAAATGTTTGTTGTTGCTGAAAACCGTGGCAACGCGAACACCATTGTCTTTCCCAGGATGAACTTCATCAATTTTTCCCATCATCCAGGATGTTGGCGAAAGTCGGTCTTCTTTTATAAGATCAATACCACCAACTTGAAGGTTTTCTTGCCTTTCCTTCCATTTAGGCATCTGTTGAAGCTGACACAAATATTTAGCTGACCAAACCTTTCAGAAATCTTGCGTCATTTTTTAGATTAATTGCAAGCGCGACCGAAATGTTTTTCTTTCGTTTATCGTTTATTAATGGTTCTGGCACTGCACTCAGAGCACTTCCTAACAGAAAGTGCCCTGGAGTAAGGATAATATTGTCGTCGTCATCGTCGTCGTCGTTGTCGCAGTGAATATTGGTGAACTCGATGGATTTGAATTTCCTTAATAATGTTCTCTGACTTTTTTAGAGTTGTATTGCTTTTTCCAAAGTGGACAAATCCCAGGAAGTGTTTTGTACAGATATCGATTGTTCCTCTCTTTTAAAGTTAAACTAGTTCAATTTCTCGGAGAGGTTGAACGATGGCATGAATGATGATTTTACTCGACTGGTCATCGTTTGTTTCCCAGCAACTGTCATCGTTTGGTCGTAAATGATACACCTTGCTCCCAATTTTAGGAGACCACTACCTTGCACAATAACGGGCTCAGTATTGAAGTCACAATTGATGTTGATCGTAGTTGTATTTGGAGTACTATATAGGTATCCACGCATTCGGTTGATGCATTTCAACCCATTTCAATGTCTTCGATCATGCATGAATCCATAACTTGCTTGTGTTGAATTATATTCATTTCACAGACACTAAAGGGAGCACCTTTTGTGTATATTGGGTGCTGAAGTGGATAAAAATGGTTACCTTGCAGATTCACCATTAAGTATGCCGACGATGGAACTTTGCGCGTAAACTTTCCCATATTACTTGTAGGTACTGACAAAACCTTATACAACTTGAATTCTTCGTTGTACATGTACAATAATGGCAGATTGATTTCAACAATGAGCTTTTGGGCTCAGGATTTTGTATAGTTGGAGTATTGATTCATGGTGACGCTCTCCAGGAATCATCAGAGATCTTGGAATATTCTCGTGGATTTTTGTTAATTCATCCTTAAATTGTTGCACCGAGAGAATGAGTGGATGTATTCTTCCGGTGTGGGTTGAAAGCAATATATCTAGCAATATGCTTTGAGTTGTCTTATCATCATGAAGAGTTGCGCATTTGAGGAGAATATCTTCATGTCCTCATAATCGGTAGTTTTGGTTTCGATTTTTTGTACAATGGATCTCAACAAGGTTATTTGTTTTGAAGTTTCAAATTGCTCTTTTTTGAAGATGTTGGCAGTTGAAGCAATTAATGTAGTCTGATTTTTAGTGAGTTGTAGAAGATGGCTCTCATTTTCTTTAACGGCCTGAATCGTTTTCTCATAAATTTTAGCGAACCTTTGGTCGAGGACTCCAAATAGTTCATTTGTGATTGTTCCCACAATATCAAATGGTGATTGTTTCTGTCGTCGTCGGGTTGAATCTTCGTTTGCGTGTATTAGAATTTTTTTGTTAAGTTGTATTTGTTGAATCTGGTGCTGAAATTGGTATAGTATTCCTTCGCACATGATTGATTTTAATTCAATTGTATCACTAGATGAGCAGATTTTCTCCATATGAAATTGATAGATCAATTTTGAGATCATGACGTTTTCCTGAACCCCTCCATAAAACCAAAAGCAAAAACGTTGTCCCACTTACTCGTAATTCGCCAAAAACTTTGAAAATGGAATTATTAGTTGATACATGTTTGATCTGAAGTTCTTTAAATATTTAATATGATATTTCATACTAGTTAAAACTTTAACCGAGTTGAATCAAGTAAGGAAATATGAGCATAGGCGCGGTATAGAGAACACCAAAGCAGTCAGTCGCTCAATCTATCTCATTCAGAAAGAAATTCGACCTATATAAATTTTTTTTTACATTATAAGAGATGCAGCAACCCCGGCACCAGCAACAATAGAAACATAAGATTGTTTTAGATTTTCATTTTCTTTAACGGCCTGAATCATTTTCTCATATATTTTAGCGAATCTTTGGTCGAGGACCCCAAATAGTTCATTTGTGATTGTTCCCACAATATCAAATGGTGATCGTTTCTGTCGTCGCGTTGAATCTTCGTTTGCGTGTATTAGAATCTCTTTGTTAAGTTGTATTTGTTGAATCTGGTGCTGAAATTGGTATAGTATTCCTTCGCACATGATTGATTTTAATTCAATTGTATCACTAGATGAGCAGATTTTCTCCATATGAAATTGATACATCAATTTTGAGATTATGACGTTTTCCTGAACCCCTCCATAAAACCAAAACCAAAAACGTTGTCCCACTTAATTCGCCAAAAACTTTGAAAATGGAATTATTAGTAGATACATTTCGATCTGAAGTTCTTTAAATATTTAATGTGATATTTCATACTAGTTAAAACTTTAACCGAGTTGAATTAAGTAAGGAAATATGAGCATGGGCGCGGAGTAGAGAACACCAAAGCAGTCAGTCGCTCAATCTATCTAATTCAGAAAAAAATTCGACCCATATAAAATTTTGTTTATATTATGAGAGATGTAGCAACCCCGGCACCAGCAACAATAGAAACATAAGATTGTTTTAGATTTTCATATTCTATGGAAATACGCTTAATGAAAATATTTTTGAAATGAAAACATATTGTTAATCTAAATGGTAAATATTAAAAATTTAATGCATCGTTTTTACCGTCTTTAGAGCCGGATGTTTGTATATGTTTTGGGCAAGGGTGAAAGATGTCCTTAACATATGGTCCATCATTTTCACCGAACATATATAACATAAGGTACATAGGTACTTATGTATGTAAATGCCAATGCGATATGATCTCCTTTACCCAAGTGAATGCGAAATTTACAATTCACAATTCATACGTATGTATCCGCTTATGTATGCATTTAACAAGCATCATTACTCGTTCTATTATTTGCAGTTACGATTGGAAAATAATAAGATTGAATACCTACATTTCCATTCATATTCAACGAAAGGACAAAAGAATATAGATGAAATTCAAGCAGACGAGGACGACGAGGCTGATTATGATGAATATGCATGGAGAAGGGTGTTGTCGCGTCGGCGGCTTGGGATAATGCACAATGGTCAGCTATTTTCTTGTATAGCAATTTTACTGTGCGTACTGGTCACTGCTACATACAAGGTTTGCTAAGAGCAGATCCTAAGATTCAAAATGAAACAATTTTTAATCAGAGAAACGAAAATTAAGATTGGTAAACTCTTTATGGAAACTTGAATTTTGCACAAAATCGCTAAAAAATCGATACAATTGAAAACCATGCTTGTTTTTTTATTTATTGTCAAAAAAAGCTTAAACTGCTGTTTTAATAGTTTATAAATTAGTTTTTTTTTAATTGTTTCAGTTAAAATGTTCACCTGTGTTTATAAATATAAACATTATTTTTAAACTTTTAAAAGACTTGAAATTGACTTGCTACGTACTAAAAACATAGTAAGAAGATACTAAGTAAAAAAAAAGATGTAATTCAAAAGATTTAACTTCATAAATGTAATGCAGATTTGCAAAAATTCTCAAGATTATCGCTTTGCAAAAATTGAGATCTTTTCACATTAGCCGTTAGAATTCAGCATAAGATTGCAGGTCCCCTTATTTCTGTCGTAAAACGCACACGAGTTATATTTTAATAGCTTGATATCTAAGTAAAACGACCGTATTGTTCTGAGTTCCAAGCTCAACTCAAATCTTTATTGTTTTCAAATTATTTTATTTTATTTACATATTTAAAAATATTGCTAACTATGTACAATTATTCTGGCTTATGAACTAATTTATGCTTATTAATTGTTATTGATTTATTGCTATTTTAGCATAGCAAAGGAAGTGAGGTGTTTATTTACCTTACCATGAAAGTGGTTTGAGTTTATTAACATTGTCTTGATAGGGTCAATATAGGTTACTCCTCCCTGCTTTAAATCTGAAGTCTCCGGCTTCATATTGTCTACAATTTTGATTATCTTATTTTTTGATTTCAATAATACAAAAGTAACAACACCAGTTATGCTTAATATTAATACTAAAGCTAGACTTATATTTGAGCCATACATTATTTTCTTATGATAGTGTAGTTCTTTTATTTCTTCTAAATTTTTAACATTTTCCATAATTATTTTATTAAAATCAATCGGTTTTACAAACATTTCACTATTTTTGTTTGATGGATAAAAAAATTTATCTGGTACAATTGTTTCTTTATTACAAAATTTAGTTTGTTTTATTGTTAGTGAACAGTTATTATAATTAATTAAATAATTTCCTGTTAATGTAATATTTCCTTGATCACAATTTTGCCAAATTACTTCCTTATACATATTTTTAAGTAATAGAGTTTTGTCATCTATTTCTTCAATGGTTGTTAAATTATTATATTTTAAGTAACATGAATTAGTAATAACACAATTTTTACTTTTCTTTAAATTTTTAAATAGTGAATTTTCTTCGTATTTATATATTTGTTCGTCGATTTCTACAATCATTTCTTCTTTTTCGTTAATTTCGAAATGATTGGTGTTTGGTATTGATTTTATAATTTGTAGTTCTCTTGAGATAAAATGTACAGGTAATTTGATAGCGAATATTAATAGGTCATTTTTATATTCCATAACTCCTGCTTTTAAGAGCTTAATTGTAGGAAAATCTATGTTATATTTTTCTAGTTCTTCCAAAGTAACTCGGATGAATAATATTATTTTTAGCAGCCATTATATTATCAAGAATTTGGTTTACTTTATTTTCCAAAAATCTAAGCTTAATTGACTGTTCCAAAACTATTATTTTATAATTTAAATTACGAATAAATTCATTTGTTGTGTTGTATGATTCCATTATTTTAGTTCTATCGCTTTCTATTATAAGTTTTAAATCAGATAAAGATATATTATAATGTTCATTTATTTGAATTTGTTTGTTAAGGTTATTGATAGATACATGGCTATTTTCATCAGTTATTTTTAGGTGTTCAAGAATTTCTTCACAATCTGAATCGTCCATTGTACCAAATAACCAATTTTGAACTCTACCAACAACATTAATTAGACCTCTTTTTTCCCTCTTTGATCTGCTTATTGTTCTAAGTTTACTTTTTACTAATCTATCATGATAAAAAATCTGCTTATCTTCCATTTTTAAAAGCTCTATGTTTAATTCTAATTTAATGCAAATTTGTAACAATTCACTTGGATTAATTATATGTAAAATAGTATCTGTATCATTAACTATATCTACTTGTCTGATTCTTATTTTAGTGTACCCGTTCTCTTCTGGTATGGGATGAACCTGCAACGACTCTTGTACTGAGGTTTTCTTTTAATATTTAATAAATGTACATTTTGTAATGCGAATTTTCTATAATATGGTCCTTATGCCTTACTCTTTTTTAATTTTTTATATAACCTTTAGTTCTATTTTCTACATATTTTTCCTTACTTTTATTTATTTTTGTAATTTAAAAATTTTTTTTATTGTTTACACGATCTACTAATTTTTCCATAGACAAAGTGTCATTTATTCTGTTAGCCTGTCTTGGAGTCATTTCTATGGTGGAAAGAATCCTGTCATTATAGTTTTCAATTGCTTTTTGGACCTTTTGTTCAACTGTCATTTCTTCTTCAATCGCTTGAATCTTTTCTATTAATGTCGAATGCAGCCTTTCAACATCGGCATTTAAAGTGGGACTTTTTGGTTTAGGCCAATGTACTTCAATGCTCTTGTCATTTAAGAACTTAATAACTTGCTCCGATTTAAATTCATTATCCATGATATTTTTATTTGGTTTATCAAAACTAGCTAAATACAACAGCAAATTTAGTAAGCTTATCAATAATAGTAATGAAAGTTTGTTTAGAATAATGAAAAATATCAATATGAACAATATCGCTTCTAGCTTTTGGTGTTTCTGTTATACTCATAATTGGTTTGATAGGATTCCTATCGTATTTAATTTCTTGGCATTTGTCACAATTATTATAATAAGCTGAATATGTTGCTGCAACTTTGGAAAATAAATTTTATCTTTACGTGCTTGATAAGTTTCGTTTATTCCACTCCGAAAGATTCAATAGTATGATATAAGGAGATTTGCTTATGACATTCTTCTTCTGTTTCCATTTCTTGTGCCCTTTTAGTGGTCTTCATAAATTTAATTTTTTTTCGTTTGAAAATAATTGTATTATCAACTGTTGAATTTTATTATAATCTTTATCGTCAACATAAGAATAAATTTCGTTTTTCCCTGGTTTAACATACTTAACTAGTAATTCTTTAATTTCATGTTTCTCATTTTGTGGATTAATTTCTATTATTCTTATTCTACCATGAAGTTTCTCTATTTCCTTACATGGTCTATATGTTAAAATAAATTGAGTTCTGTACTTGTTTATAATTTCTTCTTTTATGAAAATATGATCTTGAAGCTGTTCCGCTACTGAATGGATGGTATCAGATAGGTCCATATTGATTCACTACTGTTTCCATCACATATTTTAGGTCTATTTTCTTGCCTACTTAGCTCAACTCAACTCTTTATTGTTTTCAAATTATTTTATTTTATTTACATATTTAAAAATTATGCTTATTAATTGTTATTGATTTATTGCTATTTTAGCATAGCAGTTACTCACGTGAATACTTGTGAGTTTTAAGACTTCAGCCCTTAAAAGTGTGACAGTAGTTCTCAAACTGTTTTTTTTTTTTTCAAAAAAAAATTTGATTTTAAATAACTAAGTGATAAACAATATGTCCAAAATTGTATAATTATCCAAAACTGAACAAAATCCGGCAGCTGGAAGTGTCTTAAATTTGACATTACGTAAATGCACAAAAGATCTTTGCCTAAGATACACAAAGTTTTAAGTTAAGTCAATGCACACTTTGTAAGATTTTTTCTGATTTTGGATAGGTATGTTATCCATTATTATTACTGACCAAAAATCAATTCAAAATTCAGCTACCTAATAAAAAACAAACATTTTTTTTACTAATTTGGGGTCGCTGAAAACGAAAATGACATTCAGTTTTTTTTCAATGAACCGTTTTCGAAATATACACAAAAACCGTTTTTCTGTCTATTTTTCGAACACTGGCTTATATCTATTAAGTGATCTTTTTTATTTACTTATAAACATTTTTGGAAAGATTACATTTTCAGCTTTCCAACGGTATACTGTTTGTTATAATCGAATGCGAATTCATTAAGTTACAAGCGATCAAAAAATAAAAAAATCGATTTTTTCGAGCTTTTTTGAAAATTTATGATTTTCAATTGAACCGTTTGGATAGAAAAAAAAATTTAAAAATATTTTTTTTGGACTCAAATTAAATTTTTTTTTATAACAAAACCATGAAGATCAAATTCGTTAAAATTGGACCATAAATGTAAAAGCTATAAGATAAAAACAAAAACAAGTGAAAACCATATTTTCATACGAAATCGTTTTCATATTATTTTCCTTAATAAAAAAGAATTTACAAGAATATACTAAATTTTCTGTTTAAGACATGGCCTATGTGGTCAATCAGAAATCAGACTATTTGTAGTATTTTGTTGTTGTTAAGTTGGTAACATTCTACGTCATCACGCCTACGTCAGGAACGAATTGCGATTCTAATACCAATATTTGAAGAAGCTCGTTTTACATCTTATTTTTTCTTTTAATAAAAAAGAGAACAATATATTCTCTTTTTTTAATTTTCTATTAGATCTGTCTCATTGGAAAAACGGGTTTTAAAATGTACCTACATACATACATTATGTTGGCCATTTTCAAATTTGTGCTTTTTTCGAATTTTATTAAAACTTTTTTCATATTTTTTTACTGTGCAAAAATTCACCGGATAAGTTTTGTTTTGTTTGTGGTTTCTACATATTCAAAAAAAAACTCAAATAAAAAAGTTTACCAAAAACCTGCTTATTGCTTATAAAAAATTATTTCGGATTCGAACCCAGGTTTATAAGTAAAACTCCAAATTCAGTTGGCGCCACATGTCTTGTGAACTTAAGCAGGTTTCGAAAAGGCAAAAAAGTATTTGGGTGGATAGGAAAACCAGTTGATGATTGTTACTCTCATTATTGTTTGGCCAGAGTCCAAGGAGATAAATATCGGAACGTGGTTCATGCGGAAGTACTTTCAGTAACAAAAGCTATGCCCCATGCTCCATCGCCAACAGTAGAATGTTTAGTAGATATTTCTAGTGAGGTTAGTAACATTTATCCGAAAGTACAAAATGTAGAAAATCAAGAGTGAAGACTGATGAATCAACCCGTACTTAATGATCTATGCCGTGGACCTACCTAAGGACAAATCGGAATTGCTCGCTTCAAGGTTAAAAGAAATGGGATTTTTGGAATCGAACACAAATGTCACTTATTACAGAAATCGTAGTAAGAAATTCGAAAAAAAATTTCGAAAACGGAAGAATTTTGCTACTACAACAATGTGAATGAGTTGTTTGCTGAATTTGGAGAGCCGCATGATACGAACGAATGGCGGCTTTTTATCGACGGCATCAAATACAGCATAAAAGCAGTTTTACTTCATAAAGGAAACAAGAAGCCATCAATTCCAGTTGCACATTCCACGAATGTTAAGGAAACTTTTAAGACGATGGAAAAGCTTCTTGATTTGCTGAGCTACAAATCTTACAATTGAAAAATATGCTGCGATTTAAAAGTCGTAGCATTACTCACTGGCCTACAGGGTGGATACACAAAACACAACTGCTTTTTATGTCTCTGGGATAGCCGAGCAGATGAAAAGCATTTCACCCAACGCCATTGGCCAAGTCGTTAAAATCATGTTTTGGGAAAGAGTAACGTTGTTGAACAACCTTTTGTGAGAAAGGAAAATGTGATTATTCGCCCTTACACATTAAACTTGCGTTGGCAAAAGATTCCGAAAAATAAAAGATTAGTGTACTTAAAAACAAACTTTCCGAAACTGTCTACAGAAAAAATTAAAGCTGGTATATTTGTCGGTTCACAAATAAAAAAAACTTTTCAATGACGCAGATTTTTCAAAATGTTTGAAAAAGTCAGAAAGAAAGGCGTGGAATGCGTTTTAAGACGTAGTTCACAGTTTTCTGGGCAACAACAGAAGTCAAAACTATCGTTAATTGGTAGAAAACATGTTGGTAAGCTTTCACGCAACTGGTAGGTATTAACTGCGTTTTTGGGCTTGGAAAACAATGGATGTAGTTTAAGAAATTACAAAAAAATTATTCCTTTTCCTCACGGGAAGTTACAACCCAATATAAATATATTTTATTTTATTCATGATTTTAAATCATATTAATTAAAACAAACGGTGTTCAGGAAATAACAATTCGACTGGTAACAGTCAAATATTTGTTTATCAAAAGTCCATAGCAGGATAAAAATTGCAACAATTTATCTTCTTTGAAGACTTGTTGCTACTGTATAATTCGCAGTTGCTCTTTGTAGCTCGGGTTATATGGAATCTCGATTTATTCGGGTAACGTCAAGACAAGGTGTAATGGTCATCTTCTGATGAGCCCAACCATTACACTTGGGCGAAACGCATATTTGAACACTTGTAAGCTGGTTTATATAATATATTATATATTATATTTTATTTTATTCATGATTTTAAATCATATTAATTAAAACATTTTTTATGTTTTGTTCGGAAGGAACCAAAAGAAGATGTTTCAAATTGTTGTTAAATAATTTATTACAAATTTCATTGATTTTAGTACAATCCGTCGTTAGATGATTGATGGTAAGTTGTAGATTTAGTTGGCAGAGGTGGCATGTCGGAGGAGGTTCTTTGTTAAGAAGATAGCTGTAAGTCAGTTGGGTGTGCCCGATTCTCAATCTGATGAAGCATTTATTCATAGTTGCAGGATAAAAAGCAGGGGTTCGGTGTTGATTGATCGAAGAGTAATGTCGATTATATTGAGACCAGTCCAGTGCTTTATGCTGCTGCCAGTAAAAGGTGGTCAAATTGAGAATATCTTTTTTAGTAGGTTGATATTGTGAGATTTCCTGATTGTTGTTTTTGGAGGCTATTTTGGCTTCTCGATCTGCACATTCATTACCATTTACACCGATGTGACCTGGTACCCAGGAGTTTTAAGTGGGGTCCCTAGCTTGATGACGTTATCTCTTGTTTTGCTAATGATAGCTGATCTGTTGTTAACGTTTTGGATTGCAGTGAGAGTTGAAAGACTGTCCGTGCAAATCACAGTATTCTTTTGATTTTTACTAGCTATTTGAGTGGCTTTTAATATTGCTAAAGCTTCGGCAGAAAATATTGAAAAATAAGACGGTAATTTTTCAGCGGAAACTAGGCGAGAGTTTGAATCAACGATTGCGAAACCCGTACCTTCTTCGCTCTTGGAGCCATCAGTGAATAGAATAACCCAATGGTTTTCGATATAGATATTGATCAACTCATGATAATGTTGTAGGTATTTTTCTTTCGGTGTTGAGTCTTTTTTAAATCTAGAAAGTTCTATATTGATTGACTCTCTTGAAAGTAACCAAGTAGGGTGTTTTTCTATTTCCAGTTTCTTTACCTTTGGCTCAAGGTCTATTTTTTTAGCAAACATTAAAGCGTTGTAGAGGGCCGACGGTGTTTTAGGAATTTTGCGACGACTTAGAATTTTAACTACATCAGATTGAATTGGTGTGCTGAATGACTCATAGATTTTTCCAACAAGCCTCGAAGTAAGAAACTCTTTTCTCTCCTCAATTGATGGGAAACCACCCTCTGCGAGAATGTTTTTAATTGGGCTGGTTCTAAAAGCTTTGAGGCTAGCTCTTATCGCTGCGTGGTAGGACGATTGTAGGAGTTGGAAGTTGGATTTTGAACTTTTACCATAAATAACTAAGCCGTAATCTATTTTTGACAGTATGATTGATTTTGTTACATTAATTAATGAGTTTGTATGAATAAAACTATTTTTTGAAGCTAAATATCTTACAATGTTTAACCTGGTAGCTAGATTTGTTCTTAATGCTAAACAATGCTCCTTAAAACTAAATTTAGAATCAAATATAATGCCAAGTATACTTAACTTATTAACAGAAGGAATTAATATATTATTTAATTTTATAACAGGACTAGAACATGTATATTTTCTACAAATGTGTAAGTGGTTACTTTTGGCTAAAGAAATTAAAGCGCCCGATAGGGAGCACCAAGCATTTATACGTTCAAGAATTTCTTTAAAGGTGTTTTCAGTGCGAGCATTATCGTTAAGTTTTGAGAGCAGGTATAGATCGTCTGCGTAAAGTGTGTGATTAATATTTTTGAACTGCATGATAATTTCACTTATGTCATTATAAGCTATTATGAAGATAACAACAGAAAGAGGTGAGCCTTGGGGAATACCGTTATTCAGGTTGTAAATGTTTGAATAAGAATTATTTACCTTGGCTCTAAATTTACGATTCATTAAGAAGGATTTAACAAAGCTGAACATTTTAGGTCCAATTTTCCATTTAACTAATTTGTTAAGTACTATGTGGATGCCGATACGTTCGAAAGCTTTCTCAAAATCTATAAATAGAATAGATACGTGATTTTTACAAGAAAGGGCAGTAGATACAAACTCGTCAACATGGAGTAATGAGTCAATTGTACTCCGACCATGTTTAAAAGCAACTTGGTTAAGGTCTATGAAATTATTCTTCTCAATAAACCAAAGCAATCTCTTAGCGATAATTTTTTCTAATAATTTACTGGAACATTAAAGGAGGGATATAGGTCTATAACTACTTGATTCAATAGGATTTTGTTTTTGTTTGGGGATGGGGATTAAGGTTGCAGTCTTCCATGCTTGCGGGATAACACCCTTGTTAAGAATATTATTGTAAAGAAGCCTTAAACGTTGTTTTAGAGACATAGGTCCATTGCAGAGCATTGGGTAAGATATGCGGTCAAACCCCGGTGTTTTGCCTTTGACCGAGCTAACACAACATTCAAACTCAATATTATTTATAGGAAGCTCGATATCGATGGCAGATGGAGTTAGATAGGATGGAGAATAGATGGTATTTATTGATAAGAGTTTAGAGTCACAGAACGAGTGGGAGAAATTTGAATCGCTAGAATATGAGGACCAGCATTTAGCGAAGTGCTCTGAAATTTTGTCCGGGTCGCTTATGGGTTCTGACTGGGACATAATGACCTTAATGGTGTGCAGTGAATAGTTGCAAGTGAGTGTTTTTATGTCCGACCATATCTTTTTGCTTGAGGTATTAGGGTTAATGCCTTCTGTAAACTTTTGAAAGCTTTCCAATTTTGAAATTTTTAACTTTCTGCGAAATAGAGCATTAGCTTTACGGAAGCTGATTAGGTTCGTATTAGTAGGGTATTTTTTATAAATTTTCCAAAGTGATTGTTTGTTATTTCGTAATGATTGTAGTTCGGCGCTCCACCATGGAACAAAATTCTTGTGTAAAATGTTTTTAGATTGGGGAATAGATACATTAGCAGATGAGATTATACATTTTCTTATTGTAGCGGCTTCTTGATTTACATTTGACGATTGTGGGTGAGAGTTAAGGAATTCAGTTGATTTGTTTTGAAACAGGTTCCAGTCAGCACGTTCAGTTTTGAATTTAGGTGTAGGTTTTGAATAATTAAAATGGCTACCCAAATTTATAGAGGTAAGAATTGGAAAGTGATCGCTGCCGTGAAGGTAATTATTCCTTCTCCAGGATGATAGGGGCAAAAGTTGGGGCGAGATAAAAGAAAGGTCAACGTGAGTAAAAGTTTTGTGTGTAGAAAAATGAGTGGGGCTCCCATCGTTTAAAAGTGACAGCTCTATGTTGGCTAAAAAATTTTCCACTGTTTTTCCTCTTGCATTTGCGGTAGGTGATCCCCATAAGGGACTCCAAGAGTTAAAGTCTCCTGTTAATAAAAGTGGTTTACTAACAGAATTTAAAATATCCTCTAAGTCGTTAGTGGAGAAGGTTTGGTTTGGATGGATATAGATTGACACAACTGTAAGTTTGACTTGGAGCTGGATTTCAACTGCAATAGCAGAAATGTTGGAGTTTATTACAATCAACTTGTGGGGGATGGACCGGTGAATCAACAAACCTGTACCCTGCTTTGCGATAGTATTATCTTCAAAATTGTGAAAGTATGACTTGAACTGCTTGGGTGTTTTAGGTGTTGCATTTGAGAGAATGTGTGTTTCTTGCAATGTTATGATATTTGGTTTGAACTCATTAATTAAAAGTTCAAGTTCGTGGTAATTGTTATAATATCCATTAAGGTTCCAATGAAGAACGTTAAGGATAGGGTTTGAAAGATAAGTAGACTTTTGACCAGTATAAACTTTGTTATACTGAGAAAAATCAGAGGGTGTTATGTAAATAAATGGTGGAATGAACTTGACTCTGCCGAGCCGGAGCTGGATCATCCAAACTGCAAGTGCAATCTGGATGTCCCAGCCCCCGATCGGCAGAGTCTGAGTTTTGGAGACCGAGATTATTTTTAAATGTCGTCATCTTCAATACTTTCGTAGTAATCATTTGAAGTGTCGAATAACTTTTGTGCGGGAGTGTGCATTGGAATTGAGTTATTTTTGTATGATTGAGTATTTAATGCAATTGAGTGAGTTTGATTATGAATATGTGTTTCTATTGAGTGAGATGCGGTTGAAGTGGATGCTGAGGCAGAGAGTTTTTGTTGTGAGAGTATTGGGGCATTGTTGTTTGTATTGTTTGATGTTTTATTAAGTGAATTAATTGTTGCTAAGGATGGTGCTGTTGTTGTTTTCGTTTGAGATGGAAGTGTGTTTGATGTGTTGGATTGTATTGTTGAGTTGAGTCTGTTCATTTGGTTTAAGAGGGGATTTAAAGGAGAGTCGTGTGCTGAATTCGAATCAAGATGTTTATTGTTGAGAGGTTTGGGCATTGATGATTCGGAATTTGGTAAAAAGTTAGTTAGAGGTGGGAGATCAACATTAGAACTAAGAGAAGGGTTTGTAGAGCTATTTTGTAAGTTATTTTTAACTGCTGAAGAGTATGCAATAGAAGCAAATGGAACGGGGTTTTGTTCGCTGCATATTTTTTTAGCTTCAGCCATACTACATTTTTTAATGGTTTTGATTTTAAGTGTTTCCTTAGCTTGAATAAATCTCTTACAATGTTTGGAGGATGCAGCATGCTCTTTAGAGCACTTTGCACATGACGTACGAGTGCAACTAGTATCAGGGTGAGGGGGTAAATTACAAACTTCGCATGTTTTGTCTCTATTACACCTTTTGGCGGTATGGCCGAGAAGTTGACAATTTTTACACCGCATCGGGTTGGGGAAATATTCTTCAACTTGGAGTTATACCATCCAATGTTGACGGAGGTTGGGGGACGGAATCGATCAAATGTGAACAGAACTAAACCTTTAGCACTTGCCTTATCGTCTACTGTTTTTTAAATTTATAAATGTCAGTAATTCCTTGGTCTTGCATTTCAGACAAAATTTCTTTTTCTGAGACGTGTATTATGTACTGCATATACTGTACCCTTGGAAGAATTGAGGTTAGAGTGTAGAGTTACGGAAATTGGGCAAATGTTGGATAGTGTTTTTTGCGAGAGGAATAGATCAGCGATTTTTTTGGATTTGACGAGAATCAGAAGATTACCGTCACGTAGTTGTGAGATATCCTCATAAGCAGAACTTATGCCGTCTATTGCTTTTTTAATAAGAAATACGCTAAACGAGGAGAGGGGTTTGTTAGGATCGGAAGGAGAAATGAGAATAAATTTAGGATTTGAGTTATTGGAGTTGTATGGAAGATCAAAACTTTGGTCTATAGGAGAGAATGAAGGCTTTTTTTTTTCTTTTGTGGGAAAAATTGGGTTGATCAAGCATATCAAACCGGTTTCCCGGAGTAAAGTGAGGCCCTGAGGCCATAGTTAAATAAATGTTCGCATTGGGTGTAATCACTCACTTGCACGACACTTAAAAAAAAAATTAAGTTAGGAAAAAAACTTGGAGAAAAAGAAGAGAAAAAATACACCAACTTTGAGAGAGCAGAGAAAAATAACAATCGGAAGACGATGTTGTCGGCTCGAAAGATAGTCGGTGACATGGTTAAAAGTCCTGGGGACCTAATTTTAATATTTTGAGGTTTGTTACAGGACAACGCGGAAAGTATATAATTTAATATTTTGGAAACCTACGTATATTGAATTTGAAAAATCAATAAAGAATTTACTATCTGCTTTTACAAAATAAATCCATAACATTAAACCTAAACATATATTAAGATTGTTTTATATACCAGGTGTAAAAATACAACCTTAGTTTATGGATCGAGGTACGTTCATAGACTTTTCTTTCAGGTGTTAAATATCAGTAAGTAATACAATTAATTTTTTTGAATAATTTATCATGTTGAAACGATCACTGTTTTTTTTTTAGTTAACAAACCAAGTATTGGTTCATACGAATTCTGGGATAAAAAAGGAATGGAATATGTTTACAAACTCAGAATATTTTGTTTTGAATTCGTAGAAGGATTTGATTCGAAACGAATATCAAAACTGAGGTGATTACTGTCATAGTAGTATTTTGTTTAAAACAGGTTTTTCCGTATCAAAGTCAAAAGAAACACTAAGATCCACTATAATTTAAATATGTTAACATCATAAGCATACCTACCATTTTAATATTCTTTACAGACACTTAATATATATGTGTATACGGTGTACCAGTAACCATGGCATGGTCCAAGCGAAATATGGTGTTGGGCTGATCATATAAACTCTCAGAATACAGTACTTTTCCGTACCGAATCATAAAGGTTTCGACAAACGGCTGTTTTTATTTTTGTAATTTCGACAAACCCCTGGTTTGAACCAGTTTTTTCTAATTGTACTTGGTTTTTGATGTTTGTAATTTTTACATCTACACATTTGTCAATAATTATAGCAACACTTTGCATCTAAATATTTTTTACTGCTTTCAGGTTCTCAAAGTATGACCACTAAACTTTAACTTGAAATTTAAAATGGTACCCTAAAAATAACTCATGAATCGATATTGGTGTTCTACATATTTTAAAACATGCTATTTTTCGAAAGTTTCCAAAAAGTTGAAAGTTATAAGCATTACAACATAATTAAATATGACAAATAAAAAATAATATTTCAAAAACAATTACAAAAATCTAAATTTTGATGAAGCTGGTGTGTTTTTAACCTTTCAAATGGCGTTTAAATCATGAGCCTATGATTTTTAGTTTTTGAAATATTCAATAAAACTCTAGAAGCTTTGAAACCGAACGATGAAAAAGATATGATGATGTCCCAAGATTTTTCCGAAATTACTGATTTAAAAAAAAAAAAAAAAAATTCGAAGCTTAATTATTGAATACCTACTTCAAAAACTAAAAATCGTAGGCTAATGATTTAAACGTCATTTGAAAGGTTAAAAACAAACCTTTTATTTGAAACTAAAAACATATGCGTGTGTCTAACGGTTTCTATGATATATGCACAAAAAGTGCATCTGATCAATGAACTTCAAACGTGAAAATCTCGAAATCCCTACCTACGATTTTCCTAAAACTTCACAGTTTTGATGTACAAGTATCTACCTTTCTTTTGGTACCACTCTTGTTCCTGCACGCTCATGGCCCAAGCCCCATACAGTTTTGCGTCATCTCCTTTCAGTTTTCTTTGTTCCAATATTAATTAAAGCTTGAACATTTCTATGACAAAAAAATTCTATCACATTTTTTGTATAAGATACAGATTTAATAAAAAAGTAGGTTAAATAAAATCTATAGTGTAGTATTTTTCAACGATTTTCGAGATTTCAATACAAAAATTTAACAAGTTTTTCTTAGAAACAGCTCAAACAACGACCTTGCAAACTTATGTAACCCTTATTCCGGTTAGTATGCAATGTGAATCTGGTTCTAGTCTCGCAGTGAACTTCCCCAAATTAATATTATTTTTTTATATAGATTTATTAAAACCATGATATTTTGATCTAAGCTTCAGGAATTTTTTTATAACATAAAATTATAATTATCCATGAACTCGATAGCTGTGATAATTGTACATTATTTTATAGAAAATAGAAAAAAATTCACACACTCTTGTGGAAGAATATTAACTAGTTTTCTATCTTACACTGCTAACCGGAGTTGAATATAGTTCGTTTATATATTAAATCATTCTAGAAATGTACCTACAACTGTAACGGAACGATCCACATGTTAAGTAATGTAGTATATATTTCTGTAAACCATAAAACATAATCTCGTATGTAGGCATTTGGAACCGGTTTTACACGTCATACAAATTTACTTCTTTTATTTAAGATGATAATGAACGATAAAACATGTTTATCTTAACAAAAAAGGGTATCTTATAATCAACCCTATGTGCTCTTCGTTCAGAGCCTATGAGCATTATGGGAAAATACAGTACAGTAAATCAAATTAGAACAAACGAATGCTCAGGATCATGACTTAGACCAGTTTTACTAGAAGGTCAGATGTTCTAAAGATACTTCTCAGAATCCAAGAAAATATCAAAAACATAGCCCAAGAACAACTAACACGGTAACTTATGAAAAATAAATAAAAACAGAAATAGGGCGGGGATGAATCTACCGATGTCAATGTCGCGTGTCCCGTTTCAATCCTAAACGCGGGGTTGCGTAATAATAATAACTTAAATTGGCTCATGTCATTTTGAAAACGGTCAAAAATATATCTATAAGTAGTTTCTCATTTGCTTATCAAAGGGGTGTCCTATAAAAGTATATGATATAAATAAAATTGTTCTTCAACTGAATTAACATAGGAAGTATGCATCAAAATATATTGAAGGCTCAAAAAGGGTTCACGCAAAATGTTTAACACATTCTGAAAAAGGATCTTTTCTTTGCCTAGAACTTTATTATAAAGATTTCGGTTGTGATTAAGGACGCAGCTCGGGCGAAAAAAAAATTGTCTTTATTCCTTTGTTCTCTGAGTCGTTAACACAAAACAACACAGCGAAACACAATGCCCTTTGTCATGTCAGTTGATTTTGGTTTTATTGTTGAATAATATCTTTTTTATTCCTTGGCGGGATAATGTTGAAATAATATTTTTTTTTGCTGTGTGTGTGGTTTCGATCTTTGACATTGCCACGGGGGTCTTGAAAGGCAGCATTCTATTAATTTTTTGTAGATTCACGAGCTTGGCACGTGCTTTAAGAAAATATAACCCATTCTATTAGTACAATTTTGAAATAATTGTTATGAAATATATATGCATTTAATGGAGTTAATTTTGAAAGAGTAAATCAAAAAAAAAAGAACTAAAAGATGGAAGCTACTTGAATTTTTGGTTTTATAACAAAACGTTTTTCCATTAATAGCAAAAATTGTTAGTAAAGGTAAAATTTGTCAATTGAATGTGATTGAATAAACATTAAACCAAAATTAACCCGGTTACAGCCGTTCTGATTTTTTCTTTTTCTTGTCCTGGTAGATATATCTGAAAGTATTTAAAATTACCTAGAAATTGCAGTTTAATTTTTTTCTCGGTCTGCTTAAGTGCAATTTGAAAATTTTATCTGGTTCATTCATATTGAGTAGATAAAGTTTTTTGCTCAAGGTGTTGGGTTGGCTTATATTTTTCCCAACCTTATGTTTGGGCTGCAGCATCAGAATCTGATCTTCTTCTTCATTTACCAGCGATTTTCATGATTTCAAGTAGTTACACAACTCTCCCAATCCACTGCTTTACCTTAAGACTCCACTTGTGGGGTTCGCCGGGTTGACCTCAGAAAACGCCGACAGCAAAATGTCGTTACCCAACATGGATAAAATACAGACAAAATATTTAAAAACAACTCTTTTTTTTGATATTGGCTTATAACTCTAAACTATTTTGAAAATGATGTCTTACAGGGCGTGACGTCCATATATGTAAGTCGATTATTTCCGACTTACCTTTTGAAATTCCCACTTACAAAAATATTTTCAAACTTCTTCTCCTAACAACATGAATCTTATAAAAACATATTCCTACACACACTGCAAACATTATTTTACCTTCTCTGCGGTCCTACACACACGACTGCTTTTCAACTCACTCCACAAACAAACACAAAATGATAGTAAAAAAAAGTCATCGAAATAAGTCGGGTTATAAAATTCATCGCTGGATAGAGAAAATGTGTTGTTTTTCCTCTTTATTCATACTATTCATTGCGTTTGACACCTTTCTGTTTAATCCACGCTTTCTTATGGACCAAACTAACCCGGTACTCACCGTCATATTTGTTGAATTCGTATGTATCTTTCAATCACTAGGCTGATGAGCCAAATGTAGCAAGGTTGAGGTATGTGGCTGTTGGGGTGATGACGTTGAAGAAAATGTATTGCGCAGAGCCATTGTATATAAATTTGCATAGTACTATCTTCAGCACGTTCCACACGTCGGCCCCCAAGCGATCACATCACTTACTAATTTTTTGGTTGCTGTGTCAGTGTATATACAAGTGCGCCCTCAGACGACCACAGCACACAACTCAAAAATCATCGTGATGATAGTACTATAAGTTTTATATACAATGGCAGAGCTCAAGTCAGGTTGAGGTAGGTTTCTTTTTATAAAAAAAGATTATGCAAAAAAAAATATCTGTAAGTAGTTTCTCATTTGCTTATCAAAGGGGTGTCCTATAAAAGGATATGATATAAATAAAATTGTTCTTCAACTGAATTTACATAGGAAGTATGCATCAAAATATATTGAAGGCTCAAAAAGGGTTCACGCAAAATTTTTAACAAATTCTGAAAAGGGATCTTTTCTTTGCCTAGAACTTTATTGTAAAGATTTCGGTTGTGATTAAGGACGCTTTATTCCTTTGTTCTCTGAGTCGTTAACACAAAACAACACAGCGAAACACAATGCCCTTTGTCATGTCAGTTGATTTTGGTTTTATTGTTGAATAATAACTTTTTTATTCCTTGGCGGGATATTGTTGAAATAATATTTTTTTGCTGTGTGTGTGGTTTCGATCTTTGACATTGCCACGGGGGTCTTGAAAGGCAGCATTCTGTTAATTTTTTGTAGATTCACGAGCTTGGCACGTGCTTTAAGAAAATATAACCCATTCTATTAGTACAATTTTGAAATAATTGTTATGAAATATGTATGCATTTAATGGAGTTAATTTTGAAAAAATAAATTAAAAAAAAGAACTAAGAGATGGAAGCTACTTGAATTTTTGGTTTTATAACAAAACGTTTTTCCATTGATAAAAAAAATTGTTAGTAAAGGTAAAATTTGTCAATTAAATGTGATTGAATAAACATTAAACCAAAATTAACCCGGTTACAGCCGTTCTGTTTTTTTCTTTTTCTTGTCCTTGTAGATATATCTGAAAGTATTTAAAATTACCTAGAAATTACAGTTTAATTTTTTTCTCGGTCTGCTTAAGTGCAATTTGAAAATTTTATCTGGTTCATGCATATTGAGTAGATAAATGTTTTTGCTCAAGGTGTTGGGTTGGCTCATATTTTTCCCAACTTTATGTTTGGGCTCCAGCATCAGAATCTGATCTTCTTCTTCATTTACCAGCGATTGTCATGATTTCAAGTAGTTACACAACTCTCCCAATCTACTGCTTCACCTTAAGACTCTATTTGTGGGGTTCGCCGGGTTGACTTCAGAAAACGCCGACAGCAAAATATCGTTACCCAACATGGATAAAATACAGACAAAATGTTTAAAAACAACTCTTTTTTTATATTGGCTTATAACTCTAAACTATTTTGAAAATGATGTCTTACAGGGCGTGGCGTCCATATATGTAAGTCGATTATTTCCGACTTACCTTTTGAAATTCCCACTTACAAATATATTTTCAAACTTCTTCTCCTAACAACATGAATCTTATAAAATCATACGCCTACACACACTGCAAACATTATTTTACCCTCTCTGCTGTCCTACACACACAACTGCTTTTCAAGTCACTCCACAAACAAACACAAAATGATAGGAAAAAAAGGTCATTGAAATAAGTCGGGTTATAAAATTCATCGCTGGATAGAACAAATTTGTTGTCTTTCCTCTTTATTCATATACTACATTGCGCTTGACACCTCTCTGTTTAATCCACGCTTCCTTATGGACCAAAGTAACCCGGTAGGCCGGTACTCACAGTCATATTTGTTGAATTCGTATGTAACTTTTAATCACTAGGCTGATGAACCAAATGTAGCAAGGTTGAGGTAGGCTGCTGTTGGGGTGATGACGTTGAAGCAAATGTATTGCGCAGAGCTCAAGTCAGGTTGAGGTAGGTTTCTTTTTATAAAAAAGAGATTATGCAAAAAAAAAAATGAAAATGAAATAACGCGGTCTACTTCCGACTTTTTTGGTGTATTTGTATGAATTTGTATGCTTTGGGCTGATGTGTCAAAGGTTGCCACTTCAAAAAAAAATATGCGCTGGCATAAGACATATTTTTGTCAGAAATTACATAAAATTACTGCAATTTCAGTAAAGTGGTACAACTAGCCTAAATGAATTCAACAGATCCCAAGTGATGGCTTTTCTAATTTAAAAAACTTAGTTTACAAGCAGAACGCATTGTGAAACTTAAATCAATTTTGTGTTACTTTTGAATATAAAAAAATATTGACAATTAAACCTTTAAAAATTCGAAATAAAAGATTCAGTTGTTTGATTATGGCCTTATTAAGTGTATAGACTGTTGTTTAACAGATTTTCTCTTGAAGGAGTCAAATAATTTTAAACAGCTTAGTTTTATGAAGAAAACAAAATTTATAGATTTAGGACGCTCCACCCCTTCCATTATAATAGATTTTAAAAGAAAAGATGGTTTCAGTTCTTATTTTAATGTTTCATTATACCAAAAGTATACTTGGTTGACTGGCAGTTGTAAGTTAAATAAAATGTTTTGTTTTTCCAATTCTCCTAGTGTTTGGAACCGTAAAGGCTACGCCGACATTAATTATTTGGTTAACTCTGCAAAAAAGCATGTCAAAACGGAAAAACATATTCGCAGTTGTTTATCTCTGCATGAATTTGGCATTAATCGAAGAGACACCTCTTTAGGCAATTTGGGACTGTTGAGAGGAATCGTAAATTAATGGAGCGTTTATTGATACGGTAGTTCTTTCAGGCAAACAGGAGCAGGCATTTCGGGGTCATGATGAAAAGTCGGATTCCAACAATCGTGGAAATTATATTGAAACAATATTATACCTATCCAAATATGTCACGTTAATGGACACTCATTTAGAACAGTGTTCAAGTGTACACATTTTTTCAAATGACATACAAAACGATTTGATACACAGTATCGCTGCAGCTTTTAAAATCTGAAATTTAGATTGAAACAAGTCAGACGCAATTTGTGTCAATTATGATAGATGGAACACCAGACGTGAGCCATTGGGAACAACTAAGTGCAGTACTACAGTATTTATCGGAGGATGGGATAGAAGAAAGGTTTCTTGGTTTTTTTGACGTGAGTGATTTTCGCAACGCAGACGAGCTGACAAAGCATATTTTGAATGTATTAGATATATTCTCCTGTAAGGAAAAGTTAATTGGACAATCTTACGATGGTGCGGCAGTTATGTCAAGGGAAGTGGGTGGTGTGAGAAAGAAAGTCCTTGATGCTTGTCCAACGGCTAACTTTATTCCTTGCTACACGTTCAAATCTTTTGAAACAAATAGCCAACCGACCGACGCATGCCTGGAGTTTCGGAGACTCGCTGGCATTATCATTCGCGAATAATAAACGTCATTTTAAATTGCAGATTAGATATTATTGAAACTTTTTAACAGAATATTAGTTAACTCTAACGAATGGGACAATGACTCGCTTTCTATAGCCGAGAGCCTATTAGTTAAATTAGAAAGCAAAGATTTTTGCTTTTTTCTCAATACTCTCTCCGAAATTTTTGCTAAGACTGATATTCTTTTTAATTTAATTCAAAATAAGCAAACGGATGTTAAATTTGCAAAAAGAGAAATCGAAAGTTTTGAGTCTTAACTTTGCTCTGACTTTCTGAACAAATTTGAATCAATTTCTGAAAGTTTGAAGGATTTTGCTGAGCCGCCACGAAAAAGAAGAATGCTCGAAATCGAAATGGAATTTTCGATTTTACAGCTTTTTAAAACGAACCTAGAGTTTTATATACAACACCTTCTCGTCGACACTTTGAGGTGACGTTCAAGCACTTCATAAGCATTTTAAAAATGAAATGACTTATTTCCGCAAATTTTTAACCTGAGTAGTTTATTTTTAACACTACCGATAACTGTTGCTTCATACATATCTAAGAAATTCGCAAGGAGAAAATAGGCTTTCTGATTTAGCACTACTATCTATAGAAAAAAAATTCTTTTATAAATAAAAAGTAGACCTTTTTGAAAAGGTATCGCACAGCATTGTGAATAAAGCCGTTGATTTTAAATATTTTTTTTTCCATTTTAAGTCAATTTTTTCACAATGCTGTGCGATACCTTTTTGAAAAGGTATCGCACAGCATTGTGAATTAAGCCGTGGATTTTAAATAATTTTTTTTCCATTTTAAGTCCTATTTTTTCGAAAATTGTCCCTGCTGGCTAAACGGGGGGGGGGAAATAGACCCCCCCTCCCATACGATTTTTTTCTTGTCTCAACGCAACCTACACGCCCTAGCATTTTGTCGCACTGCTCGTGACTCACCCCGTATATATCAAATTATATTTAATGTATGTATAGTATATGTATATCTTATGAAGAGTTTAATTTATTTTATTTATTTTTTTAATTTATTAATGAAGAAATATTTGTGAAGTTCATAATTTTTTTTTTTTTTCAAATACCAAAATTTTATTTAAGATATCGCATTTGCATCTGCTAAAAAGGTTTCTTTTGAAGCCGCTTTTATTATGCCTTCAACTCATTGTAACCTTCTACTTTAATGACTTAATGGTTCAACAAAATTGGCTTGAATTCCTCAACTTTTTAGGCTTGATTAGCAGATATATGTACATTGCACGAAAATTGACATTTGGCATCTGTCAAGAGTGGTAGGAAAAATTAAGAGATCTATCTAAAGAAGCGAAATTAAATTAGAAAAAGTAAAAATCAAAATTCCCAAGTGTGTGAAAAATCTTCAATTGATAATAAAGTCCTAAAATCAAACATCTTCCGAGTAAGTTTTAGCTTTAAGAACCCCAGAGCTTAGAAACTACAATATACTCGAAAAAGATAGCCTCAACTCAACAAATGCTAAAAAGAGGCCTAATAGAAACCTCTCCTGAACAGTTACAAACTGAAAAGCGACACTCCACCTTCATTGACCTCAATATGGGAAATAATGATGAACTGCTTAAGCACCTTGCAATTAAAACAGACTTATGTACAGTGCCTCCATTCTGAATTTGCAAGCCTGCAAAATCGTCATGAGGAAATAAGACAAAAAGTACTGCAGCTGGAAAAACGCAACAAGGATTTGGAGGAACAGATTGACAAAATGATGCAAAAAAAAAACACTAAGTCAAACCAAAACCAAATCCAAACTCCATAATAATGTACACGGCCGCAACAAACGAAGCGCGGTTGTAATTGTAAAGATGAGGTCTCGGGAAGCAGCCTGGAACTTGCTTCGACGCTGAAGCAAACTCATCCACATAAGGGAAGTACTCCTTGAAAAAGACCCTTAAAAGAAAATATTTGTCCGGGATGATAAATTAATTAAAGAAGGGAAAACCTTCTCCTGGGACTCCGACTTAGGGTTAATTTGCGGCGAAAACGATGGTATTAATGCATTAAAACTCTTTTACGGCGACACTTCTTTTATAAACAATTTTATGAATGAAATTTTAAATAAAATCAATGCGTTCTATAAAACAAATGTGACAATAATGTCAGTAATGTCAACGTCAGTAATAAATCTACGCACAGGGTGTCACCTAAAAATACAATAGTAAATTCGGGTGCAAGCACAAGCACGAGCTTACACGAGGCATGAGATGTAGCAGTCCACCAGAATGAAGTTTTTTTTACTAGAAATATTAAAATATTAATTTATAATGTATCAGGAGTAAAAAATAAAATAGTGTTTGTGAATTTCTTTAATTATATACAAAATTTTGATATATTTGTTCTATTTGAAACACATTTATTAGAAAACGAGGAAGAAAGATTTAAGAATTTATACTGATTTCAGCAAGGCCTTTGACTCAGTCAACCATAGTGTACTCATTAATAAATTAGAAAACTTTGGATTTCATTCTTCTATCCTAAATTGGATCTCTTCATTTTTGGTTGCTAGAACCCAAAGATTTGTGATCGATAACAATTTTTCAAGGCCTATCAATTGCCCGTCTGGTGTCCCACAAGGTAGCCATCTTGGACCTCTGCTTTTCATACTGTTTATTGATGATATTGTTTCTGTTTTAAAATTTTGTGATTATTTAATTTTCGCAGATGATTTAAAAATATTTTTAAAAATAAAAAATATTGATGACTGTGCAAAAGTACAGTTAGATATAAATCAACTAGGTATCCAGATGGTGTAGTGTAAATTGTCTTAATTTAAATATTAATAAGTGCAGGGCAATTTCATTTTTTAGAAGTTCCTCAATAATTTCGTATGATTATTGCCTTGGGCATAACTTGTTAAAAAGAGTTGAAAAAATAAAAGATCATGGTGTAGTTATTGATACTAAATTAACTTTTAACTATCACATTGACTATATTGTGGCTAAGGCAAACCAAATTGTTGGTTTTATTAAACGCAATTCAAAAGATTTTACTGATCCCCATACGCTTTTAATGTTATACACCTCCCTAGTGAGGTCCATTCTCGAGTTTTCTGATATTATTTGGAGTCCTTCTTATGAAATTCACTCCAATCGAATTGAAAAAGTTCAAAGAAGTTTTACGAAATACATCTTTAGAAAAATGAACTGGAATTTTTCCCCATCATATGAAGAAATATGCAAACTTCTTGGGATATATTCGCTGAAATCTAGAAGATACGTACATGAATCTATGTTCATAAGAGATCTGCTGTGTAATCATATTAAGAGTCCCTATCTTCTATCTCAAGTTCCTATTAATGCTCCTGTTAGACCACTCAGGGAACATCATTTTCTTTTTCAACCCTTGCATAGAACTAATTACGGTCTAAACGAACCAATTTCAAGATCTATAAAATCTTTCAATGAAGTAAGTCGAAATTTTGACCTTAACATTTCACGGGATTCCTTCAAAAACATTTTATTTAATTCTTTATATTAATTTATTGAACGAAATCTTAAATTAAATCTACCTACTGTAGTAAAAATTGTTTATAAGTAAATTTTTCTTATTAATCCTTATTGTAATCTGTTAAGCTAAGCTTGTAGATGGAATAAATAAATAAAATAAATAAAATATTTTTCAAATTTTAATTACGATGGACACACGCAATAAAAACAAATACCTTTGGTCATGGCAGCGGAGGTGAACTATTCGGATATCGGAAAAATTTAACTGGAGCAGACCTAAGTTTTAAGAGAGTAGGCGATTCCTACGTGCTAAATGCTGATGCTGATAGTAAGAGTAACAGAATGTACATAGTTCCAATTTATTTAAACTGCAGCCATTGGGAAGTTGGCTTTGAAAAATTGTGTGACACTGTACTCTCTACAGGCCATCGACTAAAATAATCTAATGCTGGTAGGAGATTTCAACCCTCGAATTGATTCTTCACAAAACAACTTCTTCAGTACACATTCTCCTTTTCTGAACCCAAACCATTGTTCTAAAGACAAAGTTTGCGATAGCAAAGGATCAAAAATCTTGGAACTTGAAGATATCTATGATTGTCATCTCTTGAATGGTAGCTGCTCAGGAGATTCCGAGGGAGAATATACTTTCATAAGAGGTAATGCATGTTCTGTCATTGATTACTGCTTTGTAACTGATAGCTGGAGTAACATTATGAGCAATTTTAGAGTAGCAGCTGAGGCATTCTCAGATCACATGCCTCTTGAAATGTCTTTTTCATTGACAGAATTGTATAACATTGGAAATACGAAGCAGCTTAATCTTATTCCAAAGCTAATCTGGAACGATAGAAATACATAAGATAACATACCAAATTAATTTAAGAACAGAGATAGAAAAACTTACAAATTCTGGTATACCCGTGAAAATAAGTTCTCTTACAGAAGCCATTAAAAAAGCTTACCCAAAAAGCAGGCCGCTTTAAAAAAATTATATGCTGATGCAAACAAGAATTTTAAACGAATGTGTATCAACAAAAAAGCCGCGTCAATATAATATTGAAATTATCAACAATACGCAAAATTACGTATATTGAACGAGTTTTTAGACGCACCATTTTCAGTATTGGAAGTGAGACAAGTAATAAAGGACTCAAAAGATAACAAGGCCCAGGAAAGGACCGCATTCCTTCTAAATTCTACAAGCATGCCACGAACGAATACATCAACTTAGTTGCTAAAGAATTCAATCGAATCTTTGAAAATTAGCTTGTTTCCGAAACCTTTAAGAAATCAATTATTTTTCCAATCCATAAAAAAGGCACCTACGAAGATCCGTCAAACTATAGAGGCATCTCGTTTCTTAATACTTGTGCTAAATTGTTTGCCAGGGTTATCCACTCCAGGCTGTCGAAATGGGTAGAACATGGCAATATTTTATCAAAATTTCAGGCCGGATTCAGGAAAAAATACTCAACCATTGACCAAATATTTGCCCTTGTAAACATTGCCGACTACTACAAAAAGAAAGAGAAGAAATTATATGCCTTTTCTGTTGACTTCCGCGCAGCTTTCGACTCAATTGACCGAAATGCTCTCTTTTACAAGTTAGGTGTGATAGGCGTATCAAGTAAAATTATTGCAGTCTTGAGAGCATTGTACGATAGCAACGTCGCGTCGCATACGTTTGGGATGGAGATACAATATCTGATGAATTTGCAACAACAATGGGTCTCAAACAAGGTTGTATAGTGAGTGCACTGCTGTTTACCATATTTATAAACGACATTACAGATGAAGTAATGGGTGGAATTATTGTGGAAGAGGTAACAATACCTGCTCTAATGTATGCTGACGATATAGTCTTTCTATCGGATACGGTTGATAAAATGCAAATTATGATAAACAGACTTCATCAATATTGCAAACGGTAAAACTTGGTAGTGAACCTTGAAAAATCTAAAATGATGCTGTTTAGAGGTGGAGGTAGTAGGCATGCGCGGAGCGAAAAGTGGACATATAACGGAGAGCATATTGATATTGCACGGGAATACAAATACTTAGGAGTTTTAATAACTTCGAATTTGAAGATGAATAGACACCTAGAGGGTAAATTAGCTGAAGCAAAAAGAGCAATCTCTTCGATTTGGGAGCGGTGCATAAAAAGCAAATTTATCCAACAGAGTGCAAAACAAAAGATATTCCGCTCTACAGCAGTGGCAGTGTCAATCTTACTTTATGGGGCTCAAGGATATTCTTCTTTCGAAGAAGTAGAAAAATTTCTTCGATATATTAATAAAAGAATTTTTAGATTGCCAAGAAACTCGCCAAACTTTATGCTGCATCTGGAGACAGGAACCCCTCCTCTGGTATTGGATACACTTCAGATGCATTTTAACTACATTGTCAAGGTATTAAATATGGCAGACAGCAGGATTCCAAAAATCGTCCTTAAGACAGTGATTCAGGCAAAAGGATCTATGCTAGAAGAGTGGGAAAACTTTGCTTCAATATGCGGTATCGATCTCGAACTGGCAACAAATGGACAACCCACCCTGCTTTTATGAAAATTCAACATGGTCTTGGAAAAATTTGGATGGGTGCTGTTTAGAATATACGAATCTGAAGCTAGGTCATCGGTGTTCAAGAGCCACTATAGTCGATTAAACTTCGCTCGGCAGGATAGATCGTACCTGATAAATAGCAATCCACTAGATAAAATAAGCATTATTTTTAAAACAAGGGGAGAATTACTCAACCTGAATTGTATGCCACATCGACCTGATCTGCCTATATTATGCAGTCTTTGTAATATGAAAGCACGTGAGGATACCTTCCACTTTATTGCGGTATGTCCAGTTTTGAAAAAATTAAAAATAAAACAAAAAGCGTAGGTATCTATTTAATCTGTGTAATTTAATTAGTTAATTATTCCTATTTTGTTATACAAAATGTATTCACAATCGAAAATGTCAGTCTGGTAGACGGCCATAAGCCTTACCTATACGACTTATGAAATTAATTGTATTATATTTTATATTATATATATCAATAAACTAAAAAAAACTAAAACATTGCACGAAAAAATTTCAAACATACATTTGCAGTTTACTTTTCTGGTGGCTAATTTTTCTTCGACTTACCTTTTGAGATTATTCACGCCACGCCACTGTGTCTTAGTACAGTCGAATGCATATGTTTTTTTTTTTTTATAATTTGCCCGCGCTCTGTTTTTCAACAGAGCGCGGGCGTGAAGGATAGGGATGGAAAGGAAAGGTGTACGGAAAGGTATGTGGCGCGAGGTACTGAGACTGAAGGTGGTGGTTGTCTCAGATATTATCTCCAGAGTTGGCGCCTGGGCTAAAGCGGAGAAAATGCCGTGTCTTATATCAATGTCCCTTTATAATTCACATTATTTTGTTCATTGTCATATTTGTTGGGCATACTAGTATTTACTCAATCACATGTTGTTAGTGTTATGCCTGAACAACATGTAAATTTCAAACCATATACTCGTACATATGTACTAATTGCAATATACTTATGTACCTACTAATTGCAGTCAATGTAGCGAGCTTAAAAAGCTCTAACCTTCTTAAAGTTTCCTAAGTTTCTTATTGTAAATTAAAAATCCCGCATTTCCAATTAAATATTTATTCAAATATTCATTCATAGATTATATAAAACGAGATTTTGATTTCCCCAAAAACATACTAGCGTAGCTGAGGAAAAAATCAATACAATCTTACAAATTGCGTACAAAAGCAATTTGTCTGTATAAATTTACTAAACTATTTGAAAGCCATTCTCTAAAACTACAGGCCTCTTTAGACCAATATGAAACAATCAAATACGACGGCGAAACAACACGTTGCTATGACAATGTTTTTTTTTATTGTTTTAATTGCACCGATTTCGCATTGATTTTGGAAAGCCTTATATTACCTTATCAAGTTTTCCGCACCGACTTGCTGCCTCTTGCGAAAAATTGGCCAATTCTCCATGAGTACCTGTCACTTTTAAATAAAAGTATAATTATTGGATGAATTCTGCAAAAAAGGAACCAACCAAACATAAAATTCTTAATTTTTAAATAGAGAAAAGACCAAAATGCAGAAGAACTTCATAATCTGCAATAGTACTTTATCGCACATTCGATTTTTTGGCATGAGTTTGCTTTTGTGAGCTTTTCTTCAAATCTGCAGATGCAGTTCCATATAAGTCTTTTTTTTTTTTTCTTCATTCACAGACAATTACTATCATCTCGATTGGGACCACAGCTCTCTTACTCCATAGCTTCGTTCTTAGGCTCCACTGTGGGTTTCACCAAAATAGTGTATTGTAATCTAAATTTTGCTAACAAAACTGTTTCAACAATCAAGTAAACAAAAAGTAAACTGCACTAGCATTTTATATTTCTCATTTGCTCAGGTAATTATCATAACTGTTTGTTTTAAAAATTACTTCTGACAACTTTTCATTCAGTTTTGACCCTAGCTTAAATTTGGTTAAGTCTGTTAGAATTGGGCCCTTGGGTGTTGGTCCTTGATGGATAGTCAACGGCACCAAATTTATGTATTTACTTTATTTATGTGTTCTGCATAAAGTAGGTCCTTTTTTCAAATGAAAACCGTAACAATACGTAAAAAAGATAAAATAATTGCGTTTCAATATCATAGCAAATATTTACAGGTGGATCAGAAAAAAAACGAAACTGAAAAAACCAATAATCATAAGTGTTAACCGCTGTATACAAGAAAAAAACATATAAAAAATGAAAAACACATTCCAACACTCGATTTTGTCGGTAGGCATAGGGATATAAACACCGACCGACGGCGACCCGACGCTCTATATTCGTCCATACCCAAATATTATTTAATAGGGGGATGAGTATGATTGAAGTAAATATTCGACTGTTACCAGTCGAATTGTTTTTTCCTGAACACCGTTTATTTTATTAATATTCGACTGTTACCAGTCGAATTGTTTTTTCCTGAACACCGTTTATTTTAATAAATATGATTGAAAATCATGAAAAAACCAGCTATGAAGTGTTCATATATGCTTCAACCAAGTCCCTAGGAGGCAAAAAATAGCTACAATTTATCTTCTTTGAAGACTTGTATAGCAACTATATAATTCGCAGTTGCTCTAAGCAACGCAAATTATATGGAATCTCGATTTATTCGGGTAAATATGCGTCAAGACAAGGTGTAATGGTCATCTTCTGATGAGCACAGCCATTACATATGTATCTGTGCGAAACGCATATATGAACACTTCATAGCTGGTTTTTTCATGATTTTCAATCATATTTATTAAAATGAGTATGATGTTTGCAGGATTGTAGACTGTTGCTAAAACTACGGAAAATTTTATTTGACATGTAAATATTTAATATCGGAAATCAGGTTGTGGGAGGACTAGAGGTGCACAATGCGCATAATAACCTACACATAAAAATGTCTGAATTGAATATGAAATTTTGCAAAAATTTGAACGTGGAATTTTAGATAATATACTTTTTTGTGAGAGAAAATGAATTAAGATAATTTTCCCTTTTTGAATCAATCCAGTGGCAGCGTACGTTCAGTAAATAAGGTGATTTGCAATTGGTTTGGAAAAAGACTAGAGGGAGAAGGTTGAACCAAAAGAAAAGTTAAAAATCATAAGGGGTCTACTTGACCCTGTTGAGGTGAGAGGGGCAATTTTGTAAAAAAAAAAAAAAAAAAAAAATACTCAAAACAGAAAAGAAACAATAAAATAACGACAACGCATAAAAAGCCTTCCTATAGCTTTTTTAAAGTCACGCAACACAAAGACCAATTCAACGTAATCGCATATTCCGCCACGAGTTCAAATTTCGAATTTGGGTGAACAAATTCCATCAACGCAGTTTGCACTACGTTGAGAGAAGAAGGCTTTTTTCTAAATGGTACAGGTATTTTGGCGCATTGATCACAATAAAGAAATATTTCTCACGATGAATTCCAGTTTTTGGTAAAAAAATATTTTTTTTCATGATGCATGAAACATTTTACTTATTATGTTATGTTTGTAACTGATGTTTCTATTCTAGTTTATACAGAAAGCTGTACATCAAATCTTAGCTGGAGGTGCTTATCCATGTTTAAATTAAACTATGCTCTTTTAAGAACTTCCTATTTTGTTATTCCAAACTTCCAATTTTCTTCTTCAGAAATCTTGCTTCTTAATTAAAAGTTGGAGGGAAGATCAATCTTCTAGAAAACATAATGATCTTTATTTCATCGCCATACATTGCAACACAAGCTTTTTTAAAATACATACTAGACATCTGCAACGAATGGCTTGAAACCACTTCCAAGTCGTTCTATATTTATTCAAATACACTATTAACTGCATTCACATCTTTTAAAACAGAACAAATGATTCATCAACTCAAACCAAAACAATAGAATCGTGTATTTACTTAAAACGAATACACTATTTGATTTTTTTTCTGAAATGCATCGAATACAGCGAGTATATATCGAACACATCGAATATACCGACTACACCAAATACAACAAATAAATTTAATTTGAATTTATATATATGAATTTTTAAGCGTTTTTTAACTGTTTTTTTTTTTAATACTTTCTAAGCGTGTTGATATAAAAATTTAAAATTTTGACAAAACATGTAAATTATTCTATAGAAAATAATTAAAAAAGAATTAAAATTATAAAAAATCGCCAAGTACCGTTATTTGCATAGAATCGATGTATTGTGTTAATTTTTTCGTATAACGCATCTGTGTGAAAAATCCAATTTTTGATATCTCGTTTCTAACTTTACGTTCCATACAAGGTCTTACAAGAGATACGCGCAAGCTACACCAGAACGACCTCGGAACCAAAAACTATTTTCACGATAATAATTATAGTCTTGATATGATGTCCACAATCTGCAAAGCCAGAGGTGAACTTTTGCCTTTAAATTATTTGCTATACAGGGTGAGTCATGAGCAATGCGACAAAATGCTAGGGCGTGTAGGTTGCGTTGAGACAAGAAAAAAATCGTATGGGAGGGGGGGGGGTCTATTCCCCTCCGTTTAGCCGGGAGGGGCAGTTTTCGAAAAAACTGACTTAAAATGGGAAAAAAATTATTTAAAATCAACGGCTTCATTCACAATGCTGTGCGATACGTTTTTGAAAAGCCAATAACTTTTTCTTTCATTCTGTGTTTAAATAAATCTATTCTAAGAAATAGTTTTTGAAATATTAATTTTCAGTCAAAATTTTGAAAAAAAAAATTGAAAAAAAAATTTCAAATTCATTTTTTTCAAAATTTTACGTAATTAAGTGCTAATTTTAATTTCAAAATTCAATGCTGTTATTAATTTTAAGTCTAAATAAAAAAACCGGATGTAAAAATTTTATGTCGTTCTCAAGAAATTAAAAAAAAACCAAAACCACCTTTTTCTAAGAAAAACATTTATTTTTATTGTAACGAAGCAATTTATTTATTTATTTAACATTAATCTTAGTTTTTTTACTTTTTTTTTTTTAATTGGAGTTTTATGAGAACGTAATAATATTAAATAGTATTGGAATAACCCTGGATTAATATTATTTTCATTGATAACTTCTGAAAACTGACCTGTCAATATTTTTGCCTTGGCCTGCCCGCAGCCCATGGGTTCTACCTGGGGACAATAGGGACAATAAAACCGCATTTTTTTTAATGAAAAAAAAAAGAAAATTGCAACGCAAGATAAATAAAAGGCATTGCAGTTTTGCTTAGTAATTATTTCCAATTTGAATATTAACTCATTAACACGTAACGATGTCAAGCTCATACACCCGACAAGAATTAACGGACATGCATTTCTGCTACGGTTTAGCTAATGGTCGAAGTCGTGAAGCCGAAAGACTGTACGCTGAAAGATATCCCGATAGGAGGTGTCCCCATCATAGCACGTTTCCAAGAATCCACCGACGTCTAAGAGATCATGGAGTGCTGGAGCATCGAAGAAGCGAAAGGCCAGTTTCTGATGAGTCAAGAATCTTAGATGAAAGAATTCTGGATTTAGTCCGAAATAATCCCTCCGTCAGTACAAGAAGGATATCCACTATGCTTGGAGTGTCCCAATCTAGAGCATGTCGTATTGTTGGACACACTGTGATCGGGCCCCGGTTTTTGAATTCCATTATTAATGGAGAATCATACCTGCAATTCCTACGAGACCTTTTACCCGATTTATTAGACAGCGTTCCATTGGTTATAGCAGATACTTTAATCTACCAACAAGATGGTGCTCCAGCACACTACAGCTTACAGGTGAGAAACTGGCTGGATGATCATTTTAGTGACCGTTGGATCGGAAGAAGGGGCCCCACGGAATGGCCGCCTAGGTCACCAGATTTAACTCCCCTAGATTTCTATGCATGGGGATTTATGAAGTATTATGTTTACGAAGTGGAAATAGTATCATTGGAACAACTGAAGGAACGAATTGAAGTCGCTGGAGTCAAATTGCAGGAAAATTTGTCAAGCATAAACTTATGTGAAGCCATTACAAGGAGATATAATCTATGCCTTCTAAACAATGGAGATCATATCGAGAATTTTTTATAAGTACTTCCAATAAAAAACACAGTAAAAATAAAAGGAATAAAAAAAAAACTAAGATTAATGCTAAATAAATAAATAAATTGCTTCGTTACAATAAAAATAAATGTTTTTCTTAGAAAAAGGTGGTTTTGATTTTTTTTTAATTTCTTGAGAACGACATAAAATTTTTGCATCCGGTTTTCTTATTTAGACTTAAAATTAATAACAGCATTGAATTTTGAAATTAAAATTAGCACTTAATTACGTAAAATTTTGAAAAAAATGAATTTGAAATTTTTTTTTCAATTTTTTTTTTTCAAAATTTTGACTTTGAAAATTAATATTTCAAAAACTATTTCTTAGAATAGATTTATTTAAACACAGAATGAAAGAAAAAGTTATTGGCTTTTCAAAAACGTATCGCACAGCATTGTGAATGAAGCCGTTGATTTTAAATAATTTTTTTCCCATTTCAAGTCAGTTTTTTCGAAAATTGCCCCTCCCGGCTAAACGGAGGGGAATAGACCCCCCCTCCCATACGATTTTTTTCTTGTCTCAACGCAACCTACACGCCCTAGCATTTTGTCGCATTGCTCATGACTCACCCTGTATAAAACCGACATAGATTCTAGATGCAGTCTATGCAATCTTAGAGAGACAGAAGACATCCAGCATTTTATTGGAAGATGTCCAGTTCTGAAAGCGATTCGGATAGCGGTCTGGGGAAAAAATGCATTAACAGCCGAAGACACCATGCAAATCCTAAATGGAGATAACTGGCACCAACTCTACATTTACATAAAAACAGCACTTAATTATTATCGTTTTAAATAAACAAAATTTTCTTTAATTATTCCTTCTCATTAAACATTTCTACAATGTGATCAGTTTAAATCTAAGATCTTATCTTTTTAAATTAGAAAATATTCTCTTTTTTCGGCTGACGGCAAAAGCCAATGCTCTATTGTGAAAACTGTACAAGATTTAACCAAATCAATTAATAAAATCACATATTACTACTACAAGCGTCACAATCATGAAATAAGTTTAAATTAAATTTACACTAGAATTGAATTAGATATTTTTTCTTGGTTTGTCGCCGCGACCAACTACCATTTAAGAAGTAAAGCTTAGAAGAAAAAAAAAACTAGTGTATTTGATTTTATACTCGGTGCATTCGGTGTATTCGATGTGTAAGGCTTGTTCTGTTCTATTTGATTCAAGCATTCAAGCCTAGGAGAGAAGCCTTTTATAAAGGGATCGAATGGTATGCAGGGTTTGTTTTTAAAAATAGTGTATTTATTTTCAGTGTACACTACTTTCTATGAATGCAATAATACTGAAGTACTGTGATTGGTCAGAGAAGGCAAATGAATGCATTCATGCAGACCTTCAATATCTACATACTATAAATGTATAGAGCGAAAGTAAAGGGTTCATAATGCAAACCTGGCGCACTATTTGTGACTGAGCAAGACTACGGAGAACAACTAATATGATATCCATTGTCGAATATACATACTTTGCAAAAGCCAGAGCGAATTAGCTTTTCATTTCTGGCAAAAGCCAGAGCGAATTAGCTTTTAATTTCTGAAGAAGAAAAACAATCTCTTTTTTAAGATGACAACCTTTCAGCTAATTCTTTACAACTCGCTTTTATAGTTATATTAGGAAAAAACCGAATACTTGAACCGATATCTAACCTGTACTAATTTGGAAAACAAATACTATTAAGTAGGTACTTACGGCCCAATACATCTAGAATTTACCTGAAATGAAAAAAAGATAAGATTAAATGAATTAGTTTCGATGTGCCTTTTAAATTAATTATACGAAAATTCTTTGATGAATAGTAAAATTTCTAATGGATAATATTTTCAACATAACAATTCGCGCTCAGTGTCGAGAAAAAAATTGGAATATTTAAGCTATCTTTGCAAAAACTGGCACTACTGCAAAGCAAATAAAAAATGCAGTTTAAATCCCAAAAGCATATGTTTGCGCAAGATATTTTCGACATTTGCATTTGCCCATAAAAATAAGGGCAAATTCCTAAGCGCAAAACTTGCACAAATTATGCAACTGTTCCAAAATGCAAACGTAAACATCCCTGCTAAGCAGATTGCCCTCTATGTATTAGATTTTATTTTGGAACTGTTGGCTTAGCATAATTTGCGCAAGTTTTGCGTTTAGGAATTTGCCCAAACTATTCAGTACACAGGATAATATTAAATTGACTACAGACAACTCAGGGTAAATTTTATATTTTTAAAGCATTTTGTGATTGAAGTTTCTTGTTAGGGCCCACATACTACATTGGATTTAAAATTAAGCAATGTTTTTAAACACGAATTTGGATTTGTGGATTTTTTTTTTCGTTATGTACGTGCTAAAAAAATATTGAGTGATACAAAAAGATACTTATTTAATATTTTCCTTTCTCTGCATCAAAACTGGATTTAACTTTTTTCCAAATACGTCATTGCTATTGAAGTCAAAGGAATGTACATTATGTTACTTTCAAATTACTTGTCATATACAACACTTTGTGTTTGTACAAATAAATATATAAAAGAAGTCAATAATTTTCTATTACTGAAAATTATTTTACTTATGTTTTTTTTTTGCTCAAAATTTCAATTAGAACAAAACTAATTTTTCTTATTAAACATATTTTTCATTGTTAATTTATAATCAGTCTTTTTATTAAAAGCCATAGGTTATGGGCCCAGCCACTGGTTTATAAATTAAAGTTGAATTGTTTTCTGTTGCTTGAAAGATAAATAATAGGATAATCAATTAATCAAGAAAATAAGATGGATCTTGTGAAGAATGTAAAACTCTTGAATGGTTAAAGAGACTGGCCAATATGGAAGAGGAAAATGAGGGATCTTCTAGATTACCATTAGGCATGAAGGAGCTGTTGACGAAATCGATGGATGGAGTGCGACTAATACTGAACTTCAGAAGCTAGGACATAAAAAGAAATGCGATCTGTACAGAAAAGCAAATAGTTATTCAAAGTCAATGATAACTAGTTTTGTAACAGATGCAGTCTATCAAAAGATTATGGACAAAGAAACAGCTTTCGAAGCATAGAGTGCATTGAAAAAACAGTTTGAAGCAACTTCGAAGGACCAGTTATTCAAAATTTGTACTGATCTCTTTAATTTTATCTGGAAAAGGGGATATGATGTTTCAATCCATATAGCTCAGTCAAGATGCTGTCAACAAAGGAAAAAGAAAAATCTTTCGATGAACTGACAGCACAACTCTGCATGTTTAAGAGAAATTTTTAAAAGAATTCTGAAAAAGAAGATGATCCTCAAGAGGCAAGAACAACTGATTCTTGTAACTATTTCAAGAAGAAAGGATATGTAACTATTGCAGAAAATAGATATCTGACTGACGCAGACGCCCAATAAGAAAGAGACAACCACATATCCAAAAAAAATCCAAAAATATAGCAGCTTCGCTTATTTTTACTACAATGAAGTTCTTACATATGAAGAAAACTCAAACGATTGGTAGATAGATAATGTGGCAACGAAACATGTCACTAATTCTTCGGATTACTTCTACGAATTCAAAGAAATTAAAATGAAGTCGAAATGTCTGGTATGTATCTAATGTACCGCGAAATTTATTTTCAGTTTTAGCAGACAAGATAGAAAAAAAAAAAGCTTATTTAAATCATTCGCCTCTAAGTGGTCACTGGCTTCATGTGATTCATCATCATCATCATCGGCTCGACAACCGGGGTCTGGTCCTGGCCTCCTTCAACAAGTCTCTCCACCTATCCCGGTCTTCAGCCAACGCCATCCAGTTGCGCACCCCAAGGCTTCGGGCGTCCTGGTCTACGCCATCTCTCCAGCGCAAGCATGGTCTACCACGCTGCCGTCTACCATAGAATGTACCACAGAGGACTTTCCGAGCAGGTTCCTCTTCACTCATGCGAGCTAGGTGCCCTGCCCACCGGAGTCTACCGATCTTAATTTTTGTCACTATGTCTGCTTCAAGGTAGATTGCGTACAATTCATGATTGTACCGTCTCCGGAATCGTCCTTCCTCACATATGGGGCCAACAATTCTCCTTAAGACTTTTCTCTCGAACGCGGCTAAGAGGTCGGAGTGTACCACTTCAAATTCGTGCTCCCCTACCTTAATTGTTTGACCAACTGTTCTTCTCGCATTCGACGCCACCATGTACTTTGTTTTACCTTCACTAATGTGCAGCCCCAGATTTTGTGCCGCCTGCTCGATCTGGATGAAGGAATCGTGTACAGCTTGTTCGGTTCTTCCGATGATGTCAATGTCGTCTGCGTAAGCCAGTATCTGGCTGGACCTGTTGACGATGGTCCCTCTTGTTGCCGTGCCAGGGTTACGGATTGCTTTCTCCAAAGCCAGGTTGAAGAGGAGGCAGGCCAAACCATCCCCTTGTCGGAGTCCATTAAAGATGTTGAATGGTCTGGATAGCAATCCGGCTATTTTAACATGGCTTGTTACGTTGGTCATGGTCAACCTACAAAGTCGTGTCAATTTATTTGGGATGCCGAATTCTCTCATGGCTTTGTAAAGTTCTACCCTGGCTATGCTATCTTAGGCGGCCTTAAAGTCTATAAACAGATGGCAAGTTGGGATGTTAAATTCTAGACATTTTTCCATCGCCTGCCTAAGGGTAAAGATCTGATCAGTTGTTGATTTGCCTGGAATGAAACCACACTGATATTGGCCGATTATGGTTTTAGCGTTGGGGCTATCCGTTCTTGTAGGATAGAGGAGAGTATCTTATAGGCGGTACTCAACAACGTGATACCTCTATATTTCTTATGTATGGGGCAAATTATACCTTTTCGCCAGTCTTCTGGCATTTCTTCCTGCTCCCATACGTGCACTAGAATATCATGAATTGCTCGGCGTAAGGCTGGCCCGCAATTGGTATGCCATCGGCTCCCGGGGCTTTGTTTTTCTTAAGCCGGGCTATAGCCTTCTCAACCTCTTCTATGTTTGGTGGCGGTAACATAGGATATTCTTCAATTCATTAAAGTACACTTCCCATCGCTCCAGTATGCTTTGGGGATCGGTGATCAGATTTCCCTCTCCGTCCTTGCAGTAAGTGCAGCGTGGTGTGTACTGCGTCATGTTTCGGACGGATTGTGAAGCCGTTTTTCTATTCTTCTGAGCTCTTTATATTCATCTTCGCGTGCCCGCGTTCTATGAGATTGTTGCATTGCTCGGTACGCAACATTCTTACGTTCAGTCGTTAGCTTGCATTCATCATCAAACCAGTCGTTCCGACTTCTACGACTGCTGCCTAAGATGGAGTTGGCAGTACTAATGACAGTGTTCTTAAGGCGTGTCCACTTTTCATCTACTCCCAGCATACTGACTCCAGGACTTACTCTCCATGGATCGAATTGTTCTAGGGCGAGTCCTAACGCATGTCCAAAGGTGTTACTGGTGTTTTCGTTGCGCAGTGCAGCCGTGTTGATTCGAACCTGATCGGCGGATGCAATACGTCTTCGCAAGGCAACCCGCCCTCGGAAAACCATACCAACAAGATAGTGATCCGAATCGATATTGGCACCTCGGTACGTTCGTACCGTCATCAAGTTCGAGTAGTGGCGACGGTCTATCAACACGTGGTCAATTTGGTTACGAGTTACTCCATCAGGTGATACCCAGGTGGCTTTGTAGATATCATTACGCGGGAACGTGGTACTCGCAACGACCATGTTTTTCGATGCTGCCAATTCTAGGATTCGAAGTCAATTGTCATTAGTGTTCTCATGCAAACTATGGGTGCCTGCGTAATGCCTGAATACCGGCTCCCGACCTATTTTTGCGTTCAAATCCCCAAGGATGATTTTAACATCATACCTTGGACAGGCAATGAGGGCCCTCTCGACTTGTTCGTAATAAGTCTCTTTTTCTTCGTCTGAGGACTCCTCTGTAGGTCCGTGAACGTTAATGAGGCTGATGTTCTTAAATTTGCCTCGCACGCGAAGGGTGCATAGCCTTTCGCTTATAGCGTTAAAGCCGATTATGGTAGACTTCATTTTTTCGCTGACCAGGAAGCCTACCCCGAGCACATGGTGTTTTGTATGACAGCTGTAATATAAGTCATATTCTTTCTTCTGCAAAACACCATTCCCTGTCCATCTTATTTCTTGCAGTACTGTTATGTCAGCTTTATATTTTGACAGGGTATCGGCTAGCTGCTGAGCAGCTCGAGCTCTATAGAGCGATCGTACTTTCCATAAGAAAATTCGTAAATCGTTGTTCCGTTTTCGTTGCAGGGGTTGTCGTCGTGAGATCAGTCCGTTTCCGAGGCTTGTTGACGGTCTCGTAATTCTTTTAGTTTTACAGAACAGGGAATTAGCATGTTGCCAACCTGTGGAACTAACCTGATCATATTTGCCAAACCTTTTTAAAGGATTGTTTCTAGCGGCCGCCGCGAAGAGGCTATGATCACACTTCCACCAGTCCCGAATAGTTACGGCACGTGCACGTTTTCGTATGGTACATGTTATTTCCCCTATTCGGCTGATTGCTGACCGCCTGGAACATTAGACTATGAAATAACATATCGACATGAAGCAAAATGCTACAGTGGTGCTGACTTTGGGAGATGTATTAAGACAGGACGTTCAACTTTAGGAGTCGTTATTAAATATGCTGGTGGCTGGATGGTGGCTTGGCTACATCAACAACAGAGGTGAAATAGTAGCGGCAAATGAAGCAGCCAAAGAAGCAATATGGTTAAAAAGGCTATTTAAGGATATTTTCGAACTCAAAGATGTGCCAATAATCCAAGGTGATGATTCTGCGGCTGTGAGACTTTCGCAAAATTCGGAATTTCATCGAAGGATCGAGAATATAGCTATAAAACATTTTTTCATTTGAGAAAAATTTGCTGTAGGACAAATTATGGTGCAACAGATTGCAACCAAACATTGGAAACAGAAATGTTATGACAAAGCCATTACCAGGCCCGCTTTTGAAAATATTATGCAGACAAATTGGACAACGTCTCGTTTCAAGTAACAAGGGAAAGTATTGAAGTAAACGGAATGTATTTTATTTTCACATATTAAGGAAGAAAATAATGTTCTATTAGGTACCTACTGGAGTAGTTATATATAATATATATATATATGTTAAGATATCGCATGCTACCAGTGTCAATTGTTATATTGTTACAGTGTTATTCATTTACTATCTATCTATCTTTAAAACACACATATTGCTTCATTATACAAAATACTATAAACCGATCGTTATATACTTTAATATAAACCGAACGTTGTTATTGCATTATATAGTTTTCCCTACCGCTCGTTATTTCCATTGTATAAATTATTCTCTTTTCCTAGTTGTAATTTGGAAGCCAACAAGCAAAGACGTGTTCTTTATTTCATTGTGAATTGAGTTAAATATTAATCAAAGACATTTATAAATTCAGTATTAATAAAAGACGCCTATACTACTGAAAATTATTTTTCTTATTTTTTTTTCTTTTTATTTATTTAATGCGTTAAATACTAACGTTAAACACTTATTATAATCTTACTTAAAAGTAGTACATACAAATTTGCATTACAATTATGAATTAATAAAGATTTGTTTGAAATTATTACTTTTAAAGTTATCATTGACTGAGGAGATCATAAAGTAATACTTATTAAATTGACAGATCAATTGATTTAAAGGACTATTTAACCCATAATTTGTTCTACTGAATGATCGACATAAAGGTATTTGTCTTCTTATGCTAAACTAAAACTGCAAACGATCCAAAGTTGATGGTGATGTTATAGAACCGTTAACTAATTTAATAATGTAACAAAGCTGTAAATATTCTCTATGCCTTGAAAGCAGAGGGAGATTCAAAAGCTTAACTCTTTGAATGTAGGGAGGAAGAGAGACTCCGGGCGACCATGGCAGAAAACGGAGAGAAAATCTCATAAATCTCCTCTGAATACTTTCTATTCTATTGATATGAACTGAATAGTATGCTGACCATACAATACAGCCATATTCGAGTATAGGTCTAACAAACGATACATATAAAAGTTTTATGACGTATGGATCATGGAAATCTCGTGAGAATCGTTTAACGAATTCTAGCATTTTATTGGTCTTATTGATAATAAAGTCATAGTGGTAAGTGAAAGTGAGTTTCGAGTCAAGTATAATCCCCAAGTCAGAAAAAATGGGTGGTCTACTTTAAGGACAAGAGTCAAACATGTAATTATGCAAAACGATTTTCTTTTTGCGTGTTAACCTCATTGTTTTACACTTGTCAATATTTAAAAACAACTGGTTTTTATTGCACCATTCCCTAAAGTTTTGTAGATCTTCTTGAAGTTGTAGACAGTCATCAACTGAAGATATTTCTTTAAAGATTTTTATATCATCGGTATAGATGAGAAGAGAAGATTTTTTAATAAATGAGGTCACATCGTTTATGTACAAAATGAACAATAATGTGGCTTCCTTGTGCAACACCAGAATTTACATAAAATTGTTTAGAACACTCACTACGGAAGATAACAGAGTAACTTTTATTTTCTAAATAAGAAGCGTTCCACATTAAAAAACGTTCATTGAAACCCAAGGCTTTGAGTTTTATTAATACTGAAATCAGTAAACACACAATCTACTTGCTTTCGTTTTTCAAATGACTCAATACAAAAAGAAGCGAATTGAAACAAGTTTGTAACGGTAGACTTATTTTAGACAAAACCATGTTGACTGTCGTTAATAATAGATCTACAGTTAGAGAACAACACATTACATATAAGAGACTCAAACAATTTTGGGATGACACACAGTTTAGCGATGGGGCGGTAGTTGCCGATATAATTTTTTGGTGCTTTTTTTATATTGGTCTTATAAAAGCACTTTTCCACAATAAAGGAAAGACTGAACATTTAAGAGATTCGTTAAATAATAAACATAAGGGTATGATAATTGGGATATGCATTTTTTTAAAACACAAGACGGTACACCATCTGGAGCCGGACTAAAACAATTTTCAAGCTTAAAAATATTCTGAGCAATTGATTCTTTTTGAATAGCAAAATTTATCGAGTTAAGATGTGAGTAATTTAGTTGCGGATCGAGATTATTTGCTGGTTCATTTGAACTATTTACTACATATGCATCCTTGAAAAAATTGGCAAACATATTTGAAATTTCACGGGAGTCATGACTAGTTATGTTATTGAATGACATAGAATTAAGATAGTCGTCTGTATTTCTCTCGTTACTTACAAAGTTCCATAAGTTTTTTGGGCTATGCTTCAATTCACTCTCGACCTTCAATACATAGTTTGAATACAAGGTATTCAAATAATCAGCGTAGATTCTATAATCCTCATCATCCTTGATTTACTAAAAGCTTGCCAAGCCTTATTTCTTTTATTTTTTAGGTTTTTTATGCGAGAGTCGAACCACGGTGGATTGTTAGATTGTTTTGTAAAAGTAGTCAAAAGTAGACTATATAATTTTTGAGCACATATCATTCACATTACAATTAAGAAACAATTGATTTACATTATACAACATATTAACAAGAAGATCAAAACTACATTTTTTGAAATTAAACTCAAGCTTAACATTAGATTTTAAAGATACATTACACATGTTCAGATTCAAAGATATATCTAACGCAGGGTGATGTCTATTTTCGTTTAATAATAAAGTGTTAGCCGGAGCTACGGTTATGTCAGAGTTTAGTGAATCCGTGAAGAAGACAAGATCCAGTATTTTATTAAAGCCGTTACGAATGCCATTATATTGATTTAGCCCGAATGAGGCCAATCCGGCGGTGACAGAGAATTCATTAGAAGATGATAAATTCGTTGGAGATATAATATTGCAATCATCTGTGTGTGTCCAATTTAAATTTGGGAAGTTGAAATCGCCAAGGATTAGAAGTTCGTCATTAGGTTCCATTGAATTGCTTATAGCCAAACCACAATCACGCTTTCAGTCGGTCGCGCTTTGACTTTTCGAATAGAGACAATGGATTCTTATGAGGCAATCTGAAATGTTACCTCAGGCGTTGCGACCGCTTGATATCAGACCACCGTCGGAGTGAAGCAAAAGTAGAGCTATTTTCTATTTGGTCGGGCGTTTGACAGTTCATTGTCAGGAATTTTGTTTTAATAGATAGAAATCGAAGTGAATGACCATACAATAAAAAGTAAGTAATTGAAGTTCTTTTTTTTTAATAAATTAAATCAAAAAAGTGGGTTTCCGTTTTCATTTAATTCATAATATTGTTTCAGAAATCTTGAAACCAGTTGTATGAATCCCACTCACTTAAATAATTGAACAACCAAAAAAAAAAAAAAATACGCATACATATATAAATACCTTTTAACTTATTAATCAGTAACAAAATTTGTTGGAAAAATTACAATTAAGTAGGTATGTATGAACATATTTATCAAAGATGTTATAGAAATATCCTTCAACGCTTGAAGCTAAATTTCGTTTTACAATTTGTAGCGCCGCGCTTTTTGACACATAAAATCGTAAAAAATCGAAAATACGATCAAACGCCCATTAACGCCGGACCGACCTAACGCGTGGTTGTGATTTGGCCATTATGCTTTCAATACAATCAATATATTTCTCGTATACATTAATTATTATTATTGGAGCTTGGCGGGATATAAGTACAGATAATAAAGAAGCCAGTCTCTAACATTGTTTTAATAGCAATTATTTCAGCGTCTGTAGAGTTGAAATCATCAACAACTGTGCAAATAAAATTGTTTTTAACAGCTAGCTAAATCCCACCGCCTACTGTTCCCAGATCATTTGAGTTATGTCTATCACGTCTGAAGATTTGATATGACCCGTCACAAAGCTCAGTGCTTAGAAAGGAATTGTTTAACCACGTTTCATTCAGGGCAATAATTTCATGAATGAGATTATTTATATTTTTATAGACCGAATTGGTCTTTGTGCTTAATCCGTTTATTAGTATCTGATGAAGCTCCTTTTTTGGAGTTTTTGCATTGTCCGTTCGTTTTGAAAAGGGTTCTTTTTGGCATTTTGATGCTTATTAATAAATTCGTGAACTATTATTCCACTTGGCTACAATAATGGAGAGTTTAGTTTTAGGTATAATGAATCTGGTACTTTTATTTTAAATGATGCATATTTTGAGAAATTCCGGTGTATCATTTTCTCAACTTTAATCACCGCAGAAGTTTTAATCTTAGTCGATATATTTTTTTTATATCTAGGGCATTTGTTGAAGGATGGAGCTCAGAAACAAACTAACTCGAAAAAACAAACTTAGAAACTCAACTATCTTTAGACCGGATGAAATCGGAGAAAAGTTCTGAGTGGATTAAAATAATTGCGGATAGGAAACAGGATGTGTTTGTAGTTTTAAATCACTTTTTAAATCACATTTGCATTTTTAGTTGCATGCTTTGAGTTTTCTATGATTGTATCGTCTGATAATGTTGAACATAGCGAATTTGTTATCTGTTCTCGTCGTGGTACATTTATAGTTGGACGATGTGTTTCGTTAATCGATACAGACGGCGCTGGTTTCTTTGTTAAAGGATGTATGTCAGATGTTTCTGAATCAGTTTCGTCAATTTTCCTTTTATGGGGTGCGGTATCACATGTTGAAGGATTATTCATATTTGAAGAATCTTGGTTTTATTCTTCTTCGTTTAGTGAATGATGAATATACACATAGTCCAAAAAGTCTCCGTACAGGAGATAATATTTTTTTTATATCTGCAAAACAAATAGTAATGTGCAATAATAGAGCAAAAAGGGAACACTGGTGATAGCACGTGTTCTATTCTCGCTTTTAAACCAAATTCCAATAATCTATGTGAATGAAGTATACCGTTATATATTTTATAACGCCGAGTTTTTTAAAAATAGAGAAAAAAAAGTGTCCGTACAGGTCTCATTTCCATGTTATTTGTAGTTGGCAATGAAAGGATCATGATAACATTTTTTTGTTTTTTGGGTAAGTTTTAGCATTTTTAATAATATTTCAGTTAAAAAATATCTTTTTCATCTAAGGCAAAAATAATGGCAACAAAAAATAAGCAAAGAAGCCATTGATTCGAAAGGCAAATAAAAAAGCTAGGCTATAGTATGCAATCTCACACTTAAAGATAAGGAAAATTCTTTCTGGGGCCAGGTTCACATGGGCGTCGTGTGGTACAACACTGCTCTGAATTCTAGGCACTATGTTACCACGTGCTATCACAAGTATTCCCACTTTAACTCAATTTTTTTATATCTGCAAAACAAATGGTAATGTGCAATAAAAATATCCTGTACGGAGACTTTTTGGATTATGTGTATACATTACTTTCAAGTTACTTGTTAAGTTGGTTCAATTGTTTATGCAGATTTTCGATATTCAGCTTATTTTGTAGTACATCATGAACGATATTGGTATATGCAAATGGATCACAATCGTCACAAAAGAAATAAAATGATTTTTTTTTCTTTAAATAGTTTAATGGTGCTAAATGGAGCATTAATACAAGCAACATGCAACATTTTACGACAGTTTCTATGACAGATAATTGCGTCAATGAGATAATCTGCAATGTTATAAAGTAGAGCACACGCAGACATAATTTTATTGATTTTTGTTTGTAACAAAGTTTCTGAGACTGACTGTACTTCGAACCACAACTTTAAAAATGTCGGTAATGTTGTTTACGATAGAAGGCTGTATTTGACAGATGGTAGATGTAATGAGTGATGACAGATGATCAGTAGAATTTAGTAACAATATTATTGTATTTAATGAGTTTAACGATTAGAATAATTTATTGCAGCAAGTTGGTTTGTATATAAATGCAAGATATAGTATATAATGCTCGAACACAAGTTGAAGATGACAGCAGTGCAGCATGAAATGGTAGGCGCCAACATTGAGAGAGCATGGGAAGTAGAGAGGAGAGAGCTCTCTTCAAGAGTGGAAAAAGAGAATGTTTGTGAAACTCCCAAAGTAAGGAGACCTTAAGCAGTGCCAAAACTGGTTTAAGTTGTAAGTTGTTTATACCTTTTTTAAAAAGTGTTTTACTTAGATAAAGAACTTAAATCGTGTAGAAAGGACTTTGTTGTTAAATAATGCAAAATAGAACCGTTTTTTAAAATATAAACTATAAAACCTATGGTTAAATTTTTTTTTTGTAAATTGAATCTGATTTAAAAAACAACAAAAAAAAATAATACAATATAAAATAATATATTATAATGTTGAATAGGCTTTACCGCTTTCAAAATGTGAGTATTAATTTGGTAACTTTGAAACATCATTTGAAGCGCTAAAATTTTTTCTTAAAAAAAATAAGATAATAGCTCCCAAGGGAATGAATTAAACTAAAAACTGGTACCCATAGGTTTATAAAACACTGAAATGTGCGACATTTTGGAGAATTTACTTTTTCCAAAGCTTTCAATTCAAAAAAAGTCCTAAGTTTGTTTTATAAATATTTTTAAATTGTTAAATTATGTTGAAAATTGAAGGAGTTAAGCTTGGTTTCACACGCCAGAAAACGAAAAATTACGTTACAATTAAAAAATAAAAATTTGAGATAATAGCTTCCTTTATTTATTCACTCTTCTTTAGAAATAAAAATAAAAAAATAAAAAGTTGCGTGGTTTAGTAATATCACTCTTGGAATAAAAATCGCTATTTTTATTTTAATGGCCAAAAAAAATTTCAGTAATATTTTGTAAACGCCAATTTTTATCTGTATCCAATAACTAAGTAATACTTCTTATTTCAATAAATTATCTTCACAAATAACAAAGTTAGGTAACAATTAGTAAGCATACTAACTGCAAAATGCAATGGAAACTCACCCTTAACACCTTGCGAATATCGATCACCATTTCACCTGCTATTCATCAACTTCGAAAAGGGAAGAGAGACATCCCAGATAAATTGATTACTATTTTCAAGGATGCTTATGATGGATCCAAATGTCACGTTCTTCATAAAGGAAGTTTGTCATAGGAATTTCCGAAGTGATTTTAGAAAGGCTGTTTAATGTCCCTAAAACTGTTCCTTTTGGTAATTAGTGATGTACCGCACGCATCTTTGTCGATGGAAAACGGAGGAATTCAGTGGACTTTTCACTCATACCTCAAAAACCTAGGCAACGCAGGCGAAGCGTCGTATGTTTTCTCTCTCATGGGATCATGGATCCATCAAATGATAACAAGGTTGGAGAGAGAAGCTGAAATCATTGGGCTAAAGATTAATTCGTCAAAAACAAAAAGGATCAGCCTTGGATTTCCCTCATTTACCCAAATATTTTTGGACCACCAGTTTAGATGGTGGAAAATCAATACAATATCTTGGAAGTGCTGCCTCTACAGATGGCTGAACTGAACTAGATATTAACAGTCAAATTGGAAAAGCATAGGCTGCGTTCGGGATGCTGTCCAAAATATGGAAAAAAAGCTCTATAAGTTTAAAGATAAGGCTTTGGTTCCAATGTCATTCTTCTTTAAGGACTTGGAAAGTAACAATCGCTATTATAAGCTGCAAACGTTACTAAATAGATGTCTACGAAACATATTAAGGATTTTCTGGCCCAACCGTATATCCAACAGTGAATTTCATACGAAAACTTGATATAAGCATAACAATTCCAAATAACAGAACAATATTCCAACAATGGTCTAACAATTGAACAAAAAACAGCCTTTAAAGTATATGGGTCCTTAAAAGCAGACAAATCCCGTTTCAGAAAACCTAACATCGAGTTTGATTTGGAGACAATATGAGAAACGTGTGACTCAAAAGCCAATTTTTCTTCAAATATTACTCTCAAATCTTTAACTTCAAAAACTCTGCTTAATTTATCACTTCCTAAAAAGTAATCAAAAAAATTGGACTCGATAAGCGATTAAAAGTCAAAGCAGAGCATTTAGAAAACATAAGAAGCAAGTCATTTAGCTTGCACTATGTAACAAAGTTTACCAAGTCCTGTTGAAATGCAATGAAATCACTATAACTTTTTATAGCTTTAAATAATTTTACAACATCGGCAAAAATTAAGCATTCACAAACAGATAAAACTGCCGGAAAATCATTGATAAAAATGTCAAAAAGCGGTGGGCCTAATAGGCTACCTTCAACATCAACATCACCAACATTCTGCGTATCCTCAACGGTTTCCACCCGAAAATTCAGTTCACTGTCGAAATGGAACAAAACAAAGCGATAGCTTTTCTCGACGTGAAAATCCATCGTGAAAATGACCATTTTGTATTTGATTGTTATCAAAAAAAATACAGCATCACGCAGATTAATAAACTTCCGTTCCAACCAAGCGAAGCACATTATTATGAACACCTCGTGAGACCTCGTGAGTAAGGTTTTTACGCTGAGTGATGAGTTATTTTAGAAGTATGGTCTACGTGCCAAATCTCACTGAGAACTTTAAAGAAATCATCAGCAAAAAAGTAACCGACGATCGCTTGGCTTTCAAATCAAATAAAAACCTTGCCCACCTTTATACAAAACTTAAGACAAAACCAGATAAAGACAAACAAACAGATGTAATTTACAAGATTAATTGCAATGGTAAACCAAACGAACCTTGCAACCTGTGCTACATCAGAACCACAAAACAAAACTTCATTTGAAGTGCTCTTTCTTTTATAAATGATTTTATAATCATTTAATGTTAAAATTACAATTGTGTACAATTTATTGTTTAAATTGTTATAATGCTTAATATAAGAAATGTATTATTTTTTTTTTCGTAATAAAGTTCCCCTGAGGAAGGCAGCAACCCCTGCCTAAACGCCGGGAAATCCAATGTGAACTAGTTGTTTCATTGCAAAAACTACAGTGACCAAAAAAGTCGACGGAAGATTTTTATATCACTTCCACTCGTCAACCTTCAGGAACGCCTGAATGAAGATCACCAATTTTTACATTTTGCTTTCTACCAATTAGATAGGACCAGAACCATTTTAGTAGGGTACCATCAAAACCATATAACTTTAATTTTTTAACTAAAATTAGGTGCTTTACTCTACTGAATGCTTTAACAAAATCGCTATAGACCACATCCATTTGGTATCGCTAAGCAAGCCAAATTAGTAGTTGTTGAGCGACCGTGCTGAAAATCAGAAATATGACCCTTTTTAATGTCATACAATTTGTTTTTTACTATTTTGCCAACAGTGTACAATTTATTGTTTAAATTGTTATAATGCTTAATATAAGAAATGTATTATTTTTTTTTTCGTAATAAAGTTCCCCTGAGGAAGGCAGCAACCCCTGCCTAAACGTCGGGAAATCCAATGTGAACTAGTTGTTTCATTGCAAAAACTACAGTGACCAAAAAAGTCGACGGAAAGATTTTTATATCACTTCCACTCGTCAACCTTCAGGAACGCCTGAATGAAGATCACCAATTTTTACATTTTGCTTTCTACCAATTAGATAGGACCAGAACCATTTTAATAGGGTACCATCAAAACCATATAACTTTAATTTTTTAACTAAAATTAGGTGCTTTACTCTACTGAATGCTTTAACAAAATCGCTATAGACCACATCCATTTGGTATCGCTAAGCAAGCCAAATTAGTAGTTGTTGAGCGACCGTGCTGAAAATCAGAAATATGACCCTTTTTAATGTCATACAATTTGTTTTTTACTATTTTGCCAACAGTTTAGGAATCGTAGCGAGCTTACTTATAGCACGGTAATTGGTAATTAGCTTTTTATCCCCGGACTTGAAGATCGGGTTTATGTAAGAAACTTTCCATACATCTAGAAAATGGCGAGAGGAGAGTACGATACCTCAGGCGACAAAGTTTAATGACGGATTTGTATAGAACAGTTAAAAACACGCATTTATTACTATGGGAGGGGGGTCTATCTCCCCCCGTTTATGCGTTGGGGGCAATTTAAAAAATATTAAATTATTTTTTCATTGCTTGAGTATTTACGTAGTCTTATTTTGATAGTAATAATCGAATATGGATTAAGATATACCTAGGATAAATTAGTTTTTGTTTAATCCAGCTTATTTAAATGCCCAAGCAGGGGTGTTGCACCACCCATACACACCTCGATGTAGCACACGTACTCGTATACACAACCTTGTCTGATTTGACAGATATGTAATTAGTTTTATACTTCCGCTGAACGAATATGGTTGTGTATACGCTTAAACAACGCTGGGAAATATTGTGACATTACTTTGAAAAGAAGATGCCGATTTTGCCGAAAAAATCATCTTTTCAGATGAAGTTCATTTTGATCTCGGCGGGTATATAAACAAGCAAAATTGTCGCATTTGGGGCACAAAAAACCCGCACGCTTACATTGAAAAGCCGATACACCCAAAACGAGTCACTGTTTGGTGCGGATTTTGGTCCAGAGGCATAATTGGGCCATTTTTCTTCGAAAATGAGCAAGGAGTAGCCGTTACAGTCAATGGCGATCGTTATCGGTCCATGTTGAACGAAAAGAGGAGGATATTGGCAACATTTGGTTTCAACAGGACAGGCGGCGCTACGTGCAACACAGCCGAAGCTACACTCGATGTTTTGCGCCCTGTTTTTGAAGATCGCAGCCTCAGAGCTGACCGTTGCACTATTATTTGAGGGGTGCCGTAAAAGATAAGTGTTACTCCGACAAGCCAGAGACAATTGACGCTTTAAAGGACAATATTCATGAAGCCATTGGTGAAATACAGCTGCACACAATCGATAATGTGCTTAAAAATTGGACCGATCGTGTAGGATGGCCAGCCGAGGCAGCCATTTGAATGAAATTATTTTCCATTATTAACCGGAAGGATTGTACTTTCAAAAAAAAAAGAAATTTGAGAAAATATTCTGTAGTTTTTTTTTATAGCATTTTCAAAAAAAAAAGTTATTTGGAGGACCCTTTAGTAGTTTTCAAATTTCTCAAAAACTAAAAGGCATAAAATCATCTAGTTTTCAGTTTTTGTTTGAAAATAATTAAGGGCAACAAAATATAAAAAAAAAAATTATTATAAACTTATGGTTTGAAATATGTATTGAAATTGAACATTTTTTTAACTTTTTTTTATTCAAATTTTGAGTTTAAAATTAGCTTTTTTCAAAAACTATGCATATTTTTGACTTGATTTTAAAACTGGCTAATAGACAAAAGTGTTGGCTTTAAAAAAATGTATAAAACTTAGTTGTAAGTAATACCGTTATTTTTTAATTATTTTTTATCCATTTACATATTTTTAAATTGTCGTCCCGTAGTAAAAAATGCTTGTTTTCAACTGTTCTATACAAATCCGTCATTAAACTTTGTCGCCTGAGTTATGGTAGGTACTCTTGCCGAAAGCGACTGATTAAAAATGAATTGCAGAGGATAGCTTAAAGATTCAAAACAATGTTTCAAAACAATTTGAAATACTTTATTAAAATCTGAATTGGCCGAAGCTTCCAGTTCATTTAAGGCAGAAGAAACTTCTTCCAACTCACAATAAAAACTACAGCATCTGTCATAGATACCAAATTCATAGCATTATAATTATTTGCAACAATTATTTCTGAAGAATTAAAAGTATTTTGAAAGTTTTCAGCAAACCAGTCGACAATCGTTAGAAGAATCATCATTTTAAAACATAGTTGATGGATTTGCGTTTGAATTAACGAAAATTAACGTATACTTTTCAGGGACGCAAATATAAAAGAAAGTCAAGTTTTTAAAAGTTTTAAAGGCTTTATTCTTAGCATTTTTCGAGATGAGATTTAACTTTGATTAAAGTGCGCTGAACAGAGGCAGCCAATTCTCTTACAATATAATACGTCCACTTAAAAAACATAAATTGAAAGGTACACAGCTTGAGCCAAAGATAGGGATTAAATGCCTTTATTACTAAAATATCACCTCTGCCACGAAGAGCATGACACCAATTAAATAGTTTTCGATTCAATTTAATTTTAATGTCGTGTAAGTATGTAGGTTTGTTCCCTTTGAAATACTCTGAAAAAAAGCGATTTTTATTGCAACCTCATCTCATCTAAAATCTCGGAGCAGCTGTTGAAACATTCAAAGAATGCAGTGTCACGACAGGGCATACACATTTTTTGTTTTTTCTTTAGATTTTATTTTTCATTTTAATTGAAAATAGATCTTACAATTATTTTAAACGCCCAAAGTAAACTAATGAATGGAAGAAAGCAAGTGCGTAAAACTTTTCATGTCTTGTCGTTGCTTGGACTAATTGCGCATGCTAATGGAATGCTTCATTGAACGACAGAAATAGAGTTCAACACCAACGAAATTGTATATCAAACAGGGTGTATGCTATTTAAATGGTAATGCTTTCTGGAAACTATTCTAAAATAAAATTCATGATTGGGTTGTGAGTGCTGTCCGACATCACCTCCTATTCTGAACTCGTCCTTTGTGACATCTTTTTCTTAAGTTATTTTGAGAAATTATTAGATCAATTTTTTAAGAGATAAATACATAGTTAAAGTGCGATTTAGGCTTACGATTTAGTAAACTCAAAAACTTATTTAAAAATGCTCGAAATTCGAGTAAAACCTATTACATAATTAATTTTTTTCCTATTCCTTTTTATAATATTTTATTGTTGTTATTATGAAATAAACGACTTAGGTATCTCAACACCATTTCAATTCAACTTCAAGGGATCGAAGTAGCGGCAAATGGTGCGTGGAAGAGCACAAATCTACTTTTGTGTTAACGTTGCGTGACACAATTTGGCTTTGTTGCATTTATGTAACTATCATTTCTATACCAAACACCACCGATATATACTTCGTGCACGTACATATGTATTCATAAAAAGTAATATAAATGATTTACCAACAAACTATTAAATATCATACCCATTTCATAAATTAAAGAGTCTGGATAGGGATACAAGCGCAAATGAAAAGCCAATGAAAAAAGGAATTGAAATGTCAAAAGCATATGTTTGCGCAAGATGTTTTTGACAATTGCGAAAATACATTTGCATTTGCGCATGAAAATTAAGGCCCCTATTATGACTCGCGAGTCGAATGTTTGTCTTAAGTCGAACGATTTAGCGAATTACTCTTGTCGAGGTATTGCTAAAAGCGAGTTTCAACATTCACCTTTCAAAGTCACATAGAATTGCAGTTCGACTGATTTTGACAGATAAAGGCGAACATTCGCTAAAGATAATAGAATGACTTTTCAATTCGCTAGATTTTTTGACATTTGAGGCGAATGTTATTAGGCGAGTCGCAAACGGTAATGCCAAAAAGTCACATTCGACACATTTTTCGCGCGACTCGCGAGTCATAATTGGGGCCTAAAACAACTACATTAAGGGGCAATCTGCTTAGCAGGGATGTTTACGTTTGCATTTTGGAACTGTTTGCTTAGCATAATTTTCGCAAGTTTTGCGTTTAGGAATTTGCACCAAGTATACCGACATGGCCATTGTATATCAATTTGCATAGTACTCTCATGAACACGTCCCACGTTGCTGTTTCTGTGTATATACAAGTGCGCCCTCAGACGACCACACCCCACAACACAAAAACCATCGTGATGATAGTACTATAAGTTTTATATACAATGGACATGGCGCAATTTTCTTTAGTTAAATAAAAATCAACCAAAATTAAATTTTTTATGTCAGTCGATTTTTTATGAAGTCTAGTTGAAATATTGACAGTCAGATAAAAAAAAAATCGGTATTTTAACTTTCCAAAAATTCGATTAGAAAACGACATTATTTTTCTTTTGTGTGTCAATCGTATATGACTCAAATTTTTAACAGATGTCCAATTTAGCCCGCGTGAGTGCAACCCCTTTATTAATTAATTTAGCTTTTCTTGAAAGTAGGTCTCTGTAGTTTAGTAAAAAATTTTCTGGACTCAAAATAATGCTATTCCTTTTTAAAATGTGTACAAATGTTTAAATGCAAAAGTTCTGTAATATACATACCTAACCTATTTTATTAATAAAATGCACTAACGGCACATCCAAGGTAACATAATGGACTATAGTTTTGATCTTGAAGATTTCCGTTATAGTTTATTTATGTTTCTGCCTTTCTTGTTATCGACATGTTACTTCGTTACTTCTGAAACCAAAAAAAAAAAAACTGCCTCTACGTTGTCATCAAAAACGTTAAATTAAAAGTTTGAAGAAAATAATTTTGTCTTTGAGTTCTAGGTCGAGGTACAGACAGACCAAAAGGCAAGTAGAGTTGCAGAACCCACTTTTTTACGTTCATCATCGTAATGTAATTCGAATTAATATCTGGAGCTTGATTATTGAATCAAAAATTTGCAGCTTTAGGGAGTGAATATTTCATGTTTGAATTTTTGTGTATTCAAAGAAAGTTGAAATTGAGTTACATAATAATTTTTGACTACTTTTAAATATGAAGGATTGCTATTATTTTAAGTTTTTATATATAAACAATAGGACAATTACTCGTATTTAATACATTTATGATTTAGAGGTTTAAATGTTTTTTTTTTTTTTATGATCATGAAAATATGTACATATGTATAATCAAAAAGAAGAAGGTTTACTGACTGAAGAAGACGTTGTAGAAGCTTTGCTATCGGCTCCATCTACTGCAAAAGGTTTAAATACAAATTTTTTAAACCTGCTCTTAACTTCTTTTCAAACAATTGCAGATATTATTAACAAAATCTTGACAACTCAAAAACAAAATAATTCCTACACCTAAATCTAAAAGCCAAATTCAGTGCATATCGCAAATCGCACCGTTTTATCCAAACCGTTTGAGAAAAGAATACTATTTTAACGCAGATAAATTGTCAATTAAAATCATGCTTCGGTTGGTTTTTATACAGAAAAACTCTGTAAGAATGTACTCTGTACTACCTCTTTCATTATATTTGGAAAGATTTATACGCTAAATGTCAAACTTTTTTACTTGTTAGATTCACAAAAGCGTTCGACGTGGTAAACCACTCTGTTCTATGAAGAAGCAATTTAATGATACTCAATTCTCTTCTACAGAAGTAAAGCTCTTGACTTCTTACTTAATTGATCATAAATGTATGTATATGTAGGTGACAAAAGATCAACATTTCTTTGAGTTCCTCAGGGTTCCCACAACTTGCAAGACACTGTTTGCTGACGACGTATAATTTTTCTTGTATTGTTAATTTTATACAATTTGCAATACTATTGAAATGGTGGGTACCCAAGGATTATTTAAGGCGTAATACTGCGAAGTCGACTATTTGTATTTATAAACGAAAACGAGGTACGTCAAAAATATGTCAACCATCAATTGAATAATTAAATCAAGTTCAGAATTTGTTCATTGTCTTCAACTTGTGTGGACGAAAACAAAAATAGTTTTTGTTAAATCTATATTATTACTCATTTTGCTGTATTTAGGTTGCGTCATTTTCGGTAAATCTGACTACACAGCTTGAGAAAAATTCATTGCTATTTAAAAGAACCTATGAAGATGTCTAAATAAAAAAAAAAACTTATATTTCGACCATATTTAAAAATGTTCTATGCGCTCATCCTATTTCATAGTGAGCCTAGAATTTATATTACTGTCTTCTAGAACTCATTACCAAATACAATAAGCAGAACAATGAACACAAAAACACCACTTAAAAAAAAATGTATTTTTAATCGAGTGGTTGACATTGTAGAATTACTTCTTGTATTATCTATATCTTCTGGAATTTCGTATTTCTTTCATAAATTCTTACAAATAAAAATATAAAATTAAATACATCTTTTAGAATAGTGTTAATATAACAATAGGCATTTATCAAATTATTTTTTTTCTTAAGTAAAAATGGCAGATAATTGCAGTGGTGAAAACTGTGGAGAGAGAATGAATCGAAATGATGAATTTGTGTTATGTAGCGGGATCTGCGGGAAAAAATTTCATATCAAATGTTGAGCAAATTTGATTTGAACCCACTAAAAACAACACTAGAATCAAATTTATGTGTTTAGACTGTCCTAATATCTTAGCAAATCTAAGTAAACAAATGTCAGAAATTAATAGAAATAATTGTGAAATTAAAAAAAGTGTCAGAGAAATAGAAAACATAAATGCAACAACACTCAAGGCTCTCATATGCACAAGCTTTGAGAATACTGAAGTTATTGCTATAAAACCAAAGAGTCTTTTACCTAAGCGTCGAATTTGGCGAGTTGTAGAAGCTAAGTAAGGTCAAAGATTCTCGAGATCAATCTCCAGATGAGTCCTGAAACCAAAGGGCGCTTCTCCCCACCCTTTCTTCCTACCTTCATAGTAGTACGGTGCGATGCTATACTGCTACTCCCACAGAATACTGCGTGATGCTGTTAACTGTTTCCCTTCATTTCCTCAAGCGATACGGCGTGATGCTGTTCCGCGCTCCCACCCCATTTCATCTATCCAAAATCCCTTCCCCCCTTCCTAATATTGGGCTGGATCAAGGTGTTATACGACCCGTGCCGATGATCAGCCTGGCTGAGGGCACAATTCAAAACAGCTCAGTCGCTAACGGAGTATCCCGATACCTGGTGACCTACGGATTAACCAGCCTAATCTGCATATACGGATCTCTGTGCATATGTACCACCCTTCCTTCGATACTCGTGGGATTCAAAATGAATATAAATAAAAAAACAAAAGATGTTGATGGTGGTAAGCCCGATTCTTCTCGAAGATCGGCCAGTAGTGCGGCTGAAAAGTCGTCTGCTGATCCTCCTTCTTTGTGTGACGGTAGCGGGACCATGACTTGTCATGGTAAAGTAGCCGAACGCAAAGGCAGTGAGAGTACGGTAGCAATATCTTCTTCAGGCGTCAGTGACGCCTATAAAAAGAGTAACGCTCTTACCAAGCCTCACTTCAGTGGCAGGAAGGTCGTGGACCACGGCCCCTCTGCCAGTGAAGGGAGTGCCCCCCTTTAAAATGGCCCTCTATAAGGAGATGAGAAATGCCAAGAAAATTCTTAAGGTATTTGGCGAGAAGCTGAATGCCGGAGGAACCTCGAAGCACAACTCCAAAATAATGTGGGCTAAGAGCTTCTTAGCCAAGCACAACCAGGCCAGCGGAGACTTAACGTCGAAGCGACAAAGGTCTGTGGAGGAGACTCCCTCAGAATGCAAAATACATAAGGTGCATAACATCAGCATTCCCTGCATTCCCATCAGCGGAGGTATGTCTTTCAGTGATCTTCTGAAAGACAAAATCGTATCGTGCGATCTGTATAAGCTAGCTGTGAGTAAGGTAGGGGAAGTCTAGCCAGGTGCGAGGTCGTTGCTAAGGAGGATATCCCATGCAGACCTAGGGCACTCACATGGATCCCGACTAACCCGGCCCGGGAGGAAGAGATCCTCGAGATTATCCAGCTATCGAACCCATCCCTACCTTCTCATGACTGGAAGGTCGCGAAACTGGAAGAGAAAAGGAATATCTATAGAGGAGCAATTATTGTGATCAATAAGGATTCCATTTCTCCTCTGGCGCAGACCAAAGGCATGATTAGGTACGGGTTTGAGACCATTACGATCAGAATTTATATAAAAGATGAGGTAGACGCAGCAAGTGCCCCTCCACACCCTAATGAGGACGAACCGCAGTAGCATCATCTACTGTAGTTGAGACCTCTCCAAACGTCGACGGATTATCCAATATGGAGACCGAAGGATCTTTTGAGTGAGGACGCGCTCTTAAACTCGTCCTCTGAGTTTGAAGATTTCAACACTACAGTGGTGGAGGCTGATCTGGCCAGTTGTAGCGAAAATGCTGCAGGTAGTACAGATTAACCTCCTACACTCAATTAAGGCTTCGGCCTACCTTGTTCTTCGACTATCCAGCAACGGAGAAGATATCGTCCGGATCTAAGAACCTTGGATTGTGAATTTCATTGTTCGGGGACTCAGGACTCCTGGATACTACTTACTGTATGCGTCAGATAAAGGTAATCCTAGATCTTGCACACTAGTAAAAAGTACCATTAACGTATATTTACTCCCTAATTTCAGCGATCGAGATATCACGGCCGCCGCCGCAAGACTGGAAACAGCTGAAGGAACAATCTGGCTTGCATCGGCATATCTCAGCCACGACCACCTTGGCCCCCTCCCAGGCGAAACCCTGACGAGACTAGTCGCTGATGCAGAAAAGCGAAAGATAAGCCTCATAATTGGGAGCGATGCTAACCACATTGGTGGTCTTCTAAGCTAAATCCTCTAAGGAAAGAGTGCAGGAGATTGTTCAATAGAGCTAAAAAAACAAGAGAAGAATCTGACTGGGATCAGTATAAGATATCCCTGAAGATTTATGAGAAGGAATTGAGAAAATCCAAACGATCTTCATGAAGCGCCTTCTGTGCAAACATAGAAGAGACTTCTGAAGCATCGAGACTAAGGAAAATCCTCTCAACAAATCCAATCATGCCAAGCTATCTGAAAAATTCAGATGGTTCCTGGACAAACTCATGCGAGGAATCGCTGAACCTGCTATTGGACACGCACTTTCCAGGTAGCTCCCAAACTGTTAGTAGCACAAGTAATACCAATACAAACAGCTACTCAACTTACCCACATGATCTGATCTCTAGGGAAAAATTGCAATGGGCACTCAATAGTTTCAAACCATATGTAAGTCTGCCAGGCCAGACGGTATCATTCCAGCTGAACTTCAACTGAACTCTAAAATACTTCTGCCTATCTTAGAAGCTATCTTCGAGGGTTGCATTAAGTTATCCCATATTCTTTGTATATGAAAACTATAGTACTCTCATGGCGAGTTTTTTTTAGGGTTGCCCGGATCCTGGTGGTGGCGCTGCAAAATGTGTAGTGTAAAATTCGATGTGGTGAGTCTTTAAGTTGAAAATTGGTGGTAGGAGCAAGAGGAGACCATTTTTTGGATAATTGCATCCAAAAAATATCAATAAATATCATTTAAAACCTCCATAAGCTCTCCGCAAAAAAAAAAAAGAGTAAGGGTTGCCGGCATACATTAGATGTCGCCCCATTCGACTTCCACCATGAGAGTACTATAGTTTTCATATGCAAAGCATATTCCAACATTATGGTAAGTGCACCCATGTAAATCCCAAAGATCTAAGGCCTATAAGCCTATCATCATTCCTACTCAAAACACTTGAACTACTGATTAATTTACACATTCGATCCAAAATTAACATCAAATGCACAACATGCTTACAATAAAGGGAAATTCTAGAAACAGCTCTAAACACACTGGTTCGTAATATCGAATACTCCTTACACCAGAAGGAATACACAATGGTTGCTTTCCTTGACATAGAAGGTGGTTTTAACAATGTCGACATATCCGCAATCGCATCTGCACTGACAAATATAAAGGTGGATAAGTCGCTTGGGGAATTGATCAATCAAATGCTAACTAGCAGGATTATCAATTCTAACCTGGGCGGTTTCTCAGCAAGAAGATTTGTCAGTAGGGGCACTACGCAAGGCGGTATGCTATCCCCCCTCCTATGGAACCTAGTAGTGAATGAGCTCCTTTTGCTAGAAAAGGAGAGTTACAAAGTGATTGCCTATGCGGACGATGTTGCCATTGCAGTCTCAGGAAAGCATCCTAATACCCTAAAAGAACTTCTACAAAAAGCCATTAATAAGCTAACTCGCTGGGCAGATCGGTGTGAACTGGGTGTCAACCCACACAAAACAGATCTTGTCCTCTTCACTAGGAAATACAAAATTCCGCATATAGACCACCCTTCTATTAAAGGCATACAACTTAAATTTTCAGATCAAGCAAATACGCTGTTTAGGTATATGAAAAATAAACCAAATTTTCTCTCACTCATTTAAGGAGAGTGAAGCGGTAGGTACCAATGGTTAATTGGGATAACAAAATTAAGAAAAGAACAAAATCATCGACTGAATAACCACAAAAACAGAAAATGACGAAGACCACACAAGCGGGAGGACAATAAAAAAAAATCAAGCTAAGCGACAAACTAAAGGGCTTGCTCTTAGAACTTATCCGAGACACGATAACAAGACAAGCATTTTATCTTTATGCCATTTTAATGCCAGAAATACTTTCACAGGATACCGAAGATAAAAATGAAACTAGAAAAGAAGCCCATGTAATATAAACGCAAGCATGAATATTTGATGCTGATGGCATTGTAGCACCGAGGGACACTTTATCTTTGGAAAGCTGAGTTGCTTATCACTTTTTTCTCCGCTGATATTTCACACTTTCTTAAAAAAGTATATGGTAGGAGTCATACAATCTTTCAAAAGGATCATAAATGTATACACGAAAAGGGTTGGTAGTTTTGGTTGTGCTCTTTACTACAAACCATTGGCGGTGCTTGAGAAAAAGGATAATGCTTGTACCCTGGACTCTAGTGAATGATTTATCTTACAATAAAATACGAGTGCCTGCAAAAATATGTCATACTCAAAGAAATAACAAGGCTTTCTCGATTCCAAGAAAATCACATTCCAGGAAAGAATTTTAGAGCAGATCAAGAAAAATGAAGTAAAAATAAAAAGTATGCAGTTTCTCATTCTAGCTTGGAATTTAGCAATTCAAGATTATTTCTTTCGTGAAAAACATGTGATTGAGTAAATAATAGTGTGCCCAACAAATATGACAACGAACAAAATAATGTGAATTATAAAGGGACATAGATATAAGACACGGCATTTCTCCCCACCACCTTCAGTCTCAGTCCCTCGCGCCACACACCTTTCCATACTTAATTTTTAAAAAAAGTTTTTCCTTATTGACCGCAAAAATCGTAAAAAAAGACAAAATTTTGTTGTTTTTTAAATTTTAATTCTTTTTATTTAACAGGAATGCATTTCGGTTCTCAGCTGCGGAACCATCATCAGCGGACGACAATTAAACAAAAACACAATGAGATTACATAAATTACAATTTACAAAAGCTTGACTTTAAAACAAAACAAAGAGTGTGATAAGTACTGTTTTTATCTATTCTCTTTCTTAAAAGCGCTGAATAGTGTAGAGTCAATTGTTCCAGGTTCTAAGTTCATGAGGTTGTTGTTGATATACATAATTTATGTTCGAGTACTTTTTGTCCGCGAAAAAAAATAATAAAATCAATTTGTATTTTGGTTTTAAAATATTTTTATTCGAAGCCTTAGATCCCTTACCGTGGGTCGGGGGAAATCTTCAGCTTATATTGAAAGACTTAGATTAAAGACTGAACAATAATGAGATCGAGTGATCCCTTTTATAATACTTAAATGCTAACGCAGCAAATCTCAGTTTGGCTGTGGATGATACAATCATATTGAGAGGTGCTGACTTGCAGTTTAATTCCATTGAAAGATGACATTGTATCATCTTTGTTTATAGTTTGACATTGTGTGTTTATGTTGGTTGAATACATTGTGTGTTTATGTTGGTTGAATACATTGTGTTTATGTTGGTTGAGTATGAAATTTAAAGTCAATTGTTTTTGAGGGCGCACAAGCTGGCTCTCATATAACACCTCCCCCCTTAGAGTCTTCTAATGGTTGGAAAGTAACCGTTGGAAGATTTACATTGTTAATTATCTTCCTATTTTTAGTTTTACATTTCAAATAGATATAAGGGATTATGATAAGTATAATGATTGAAATTATCAAGTACATAGTTAAATTTGTATGTTTGTGCTTGTATTTTAATTCTTCTATTTCTTTTAAGTTTTGTATATTTTGATAACGTAATTCTTCAAAAGTTATGTCTTCTGATTTGGTATAGTAAATGTTTTTAATTGATTGGGTTCATGTTTATAATTTTTTCTTTGGTATATTTTATTATTCATTTCAATTTTACAATTTTCAAATTTAATAAGGTAATAGTAATGTTTTGATTATTACAATTTTGATTTATTGCTTGTAATTTTACATTTATTAATACAAGATTGTTATTTCCTTTTTCTAATATTTTTTGATTTACATTTTTTATTAGTTTACAATTCATTTGATTTTGAAATATATTCTGTAAACAGTTATCATTTATTTTTGATAAATGTTTTTTAATATTCGTATTATTATAAATTGTTTGATCTTTAGTCAAATAAATTTTATTATTAATATCTAATTGTTGACTATCTTCTAAGTTTGGAATAGGTTGAACATAAATTTGTTTGTACAATTCGTTTGTATAGTTTGGTATTTCAATTATAAAAATAATAGAGTTTTTATATAGAGCAAGTTCTAATTTTATTTCTGAAAGTTTTTCAATGGTAATATTGTTTTTATCAATTTCTATTTCAGAAAATATATCTTTGCTAAGGATTCCTAGTCTCGATGATTAAATTATATCGTTTATTTTGTCTATGTCATTTTCCAAATATTTTATATTTTCTTTAATTTCTATTTCTAATTTCAAATTATTGAAATCTCTTTCTAAATCGTGCTGTACATGGACAGATTTTTCTATATGGTCAATTAATTTTTTAGTTTTGTTATTAAACGTATTAGTTAGCAATGCAATTTGTTCATTAAAATGATTGTTTATTTGTACATATTTGTACGTTTGAATTTTCTATTAAAATATGTGTATGTATATCGTTGTCGTCCATGATTCCGTATAAAAATTTCATTCCCGTACCTAAAATATTAATAAGTCCTCTCTTCTGTTTGTCATGTGGTATTATAGTCTCAAATTCTCTTCTAGTATGTTTCATTTAATTAATAATTTCAATGTTTTGTTCAGGTAAAAGTTGTTTATGGTCTTCTAGTATTTTTAAATTAGCTTCGTACTTAGTTAAATTAATAATATGTAGTATTTTAGTATAGTTTTCTATTATTTGTATCTGTTTTAATTGTATAATTATAAAACTGTTACCGTGGTTGTAGTCAGTTATCTGTATTTCTTGGGGTAAAATTATTGGTAGAATGAAAACCAATATGATGAATACCTTGTGAAGTAGTGGGTTGATCATATGAAGATCCGCAAGTGACTTCTTTTGACAAAGTGTCGTCCCTATGAATGGGAATATTTTCTATAAATTTCTTTCGTACGGGAAATTGATCTTTATGAGCTATTCTATTTTTTATCTTTTTATATTTATTACCTGTGTCTAATGTGTATTTTTTATTTAGTTTATTTAATAATTTTACTCTTTTATGTTTACGTGTGACTTTATTTTTAATTTTCTCGGGTTGAGTTATTTTGATATAATTTTCATCTACTTCTGTCTTTTCTACCTATGTTAATTTTGTTTAAAATTTGAATTTTAGTTTTTTTGTAAAATATAACTCTTCTTTTTCCAACATGTGGGTAAATAATTTCTTTATGATCATTTTCGCTGATTTTAAGAATTATTTGTCGATTAAAAAGGTTAATCGGTTTCTCACTAATAGGAATTAAGTTTGAATTATCTGATTCAGCACTATGGATAGTTGCTAAATCATCTTCTTTTAACATATTTATTTTTACACGAGAGAGGGCATCAGTCAGTTTATTCTCCTTTCCCTGTATATATTGTATATCGAAGTCATATTCTTCGAACCTAATTTTCCAGCGTTGTAATGTTTAGTTCTTTTAAATTACTTAGCCATACTAATGGCCTGTGGTCAGTTTTAATTATAAATTTTCTTCCGTACAGATAGTGTCGGAATTGAGCTGTAGCCCAAACAATCGCGAGAAATTCTTTCTCTATTGTGCTGTAATTGCACTCATGTTTGTTTAGAGTTCGCGAGGCAAAGCATAGTGGACCGTGTAATTGGCTTAATACTGCTCCAATCGCGAAATTGGAAGCATCAGTAGTAAGTGTGAATTAATTTTGGAAATCAGGATGTTTATTTATTAGATCATCCTTTAATTCCTTCGGGTGTAACTACATGTCCTAAAAATTCAGTTTCTTTTCTCATGAATTCAAATTTATTTAATGATACCTTCAAATTTGTATTTTGTAAGGTTCCTAAAATTTTCTTTAGTAAATTTACATGTTCTTCGAGAGAAGTGCTGAATATGATAATGTCATCAAGATAGACATAACAGATCTTTCCTATATAATCTTTTAAAACTTCATTCATTAAACGTTGGAAAGTTGCCGGGGCGTTTTTTAAGCCAAAGGGCATTCGAATAAATTCGTAATGTCCTAAACGAGTAGAAAATGCGGTTTTTTCTCGATCACTTTCCTCTACTTCTATTTGATGAAACCCTTTGGTTAAATCTAGAGTAATGAAATAGTTTGAATGGCCAAGTTTAACGAGTATCGAATCTATGTTCGGAATAGGATATTTATCCTCTTTGGTTTTTAAATTAAGTTTCCTATAATCTATTACCATACGCCATTCTTTATTGCCAGTATTGTCCTCTTTCTTCGGAACAACCCAGATTGGTGCATTGTATGGTGATGTGGAATGTTGAATTATTTTAGATTCTAACATTTCTTTGATTTGTCTATTTACCTCAGACTTGTAAATTTCTGGATAGCGATATATTCTTGTGTAAATTGGAGAATTGTCTTCTGTGGGTATTTTATGTTTAACATGGTTTGTGAATGTCAAATCATCTCCTTTTTTGTAGAATGCTTTTTTATAACTCTTTATTATTTCTAGTAGTTTAGTATTTTCTTCCTTATTTAAGTGATCTGTTCTCAAATCATTTTCGATTGATGGGTCAATCCTTGATATTTGTGGAATAATTTTATTAAGATAGTTAATTGATTCTTCGTACTCACGTTCTTCATTTGCGTTGAGAAAGAGCAGTATATCAGTTCCATTTAATTTTAGTATCCTTTTTGAATAACAGATCTCAACATTATTCGGGATAAGGATATTATTTCCCATTATTCCGTTGTATTCTTCACTAAAGTTATACAATTGGAATTGACAGTCTTCGATAACAGAGAAAATAAACTTGTCTTTTGGTATAACTACGTCTTTTTTTATTGTAATAAAATCACTTACAGTTTTTATAAGTAATGGCTTTTGCCTTATTTTAATAAAATCTTTAGGAGCATCGTCTTCCCTAAGAAGACTATTTGTGGATCCAGTATCAATTAATATGCGAATACCTTTACTTAATTTAATAAACGGTAATTCAATTTGTGATCCGAGGCTGAGGCACGAAAATTTACGCCTTTATTATATTTTTGCTCTTCCACTATCTCTTTTCTTCAACATAATTTGTTTTAGGGACCCTTCTTATTTGAGAAGATGTAGGGTCTACTTCCATAGGTTCAAACCTTTGGTATTATTGTCGGTAATTATTTTGGTTATAATTTTTATTAAAGTTTTGGTTATAATTTTTATTATAGTTTTGATTATGATTTGGATTATAATTGCGGTTATTTTAAGTATTATAATTATTATAATTGTTAAAATTTGGTTTTGGAATATGTGGTTTTGATCATGCCACTCTTCCTTCAATTTTTCGATCATGTTGGGGCTTTCGAGATAATTTGCCACTGTTCTTCCTTCAGTTATTTTTGATTACTTGTAAATATTTTATGTTGCGTCTTTTATTCTTTTTATTTTATAATACTGCACTTTATTATTTATAATAATTGTTCTTTTTCTATTTTGTTCTTAGTTCTTGTTGATGCTTTTTAAATTTTTTGCTCTTTTATTTTATTTCATTTAATAAGTATATTTTTTTTAAAAAATATTTTTCCACTTTCCTTTTAAATTTTTGCACTTTTATTTTATTTCGTTTAATATGTATTTTTTCTTGATTAATTATTTCACTTTGATTTATTTTTCTCCTTCTGTTCTCTTCACTTTGATTATTTTAAATTAGTTCTCCTCTATAGAGATTTGTAGCATTACCATTTTGTTGGAGTGAGCTACTAACTTATTTTTTCGATTTTTGTTCGAAACAGCACTGGTGTAGTCTTATTAGTTGTGTCGGCATATCGCTTGTTGTTTTATTTATTTTTTTATACCTATTTCGTTAATTTTAATTAGTTTATTTGACATTATCCACTGAATAAGTGGATATTTTAAATTTTTTTAATTACAGATGTGCTTATTTGTGTATATCTATGCAAAAAACATAATTTTTATCCAGTAGTGCTTGTGCTTGGTGAGACTTTTTGTCTTTTGTTTGTTTTTTCCTCTATTTGAGTGATTTTATCATTTTTTTTATTTATTTATTTAAATCCTTCTATGTGTTTGTGTACACTTGTGCTTTCCCTTTCTTTCTAGCCCTACAATTAGAAATATTTGAAATTCTATTTTACTCATGTTGCAATTCATAATTGTGACTTGTATACTATTTTATAATTAGCCCTCTGGCGCAGTTTGTACGCACGCGGATATCAGATCTTCGCTAAGTGGGTTCGAATCCTAGCAAAATCAAATATTTTTTTTTTTTTTTTTTAATTTTTTCCTTTTCTTCAATTGTTTTTTTTTCTTCTCTCGTATTTTCATCGCATTTTTTCTTGAAAAATGTCTTGTTCTGTAAAAAACTGTTGCGAAAGCTCTAAAACTGCACAACTTTTTGCTTGTTTCGGACCTTGTGGTAATCTTTACCATGCTAAATGTATCGGGTCAACCACTGCCTTTATTGAGAAAATAAAAAATTCTCAATTTGCATATTGGTATTGTCTCGATTGCCGTAAATACTCCTTGTCCCAACTTGCTTTCAAAATGTCAAATTTTAAAACGGATATGAAAATACTCTCAAAAGGATTTGAAGAACTTTTTAATAATTTTAATATTCTAGTTTCTAGTTTTAATTCTGTTAATGTCCCAAACATTTCAGTAGATATCGGAACTTCAACTGATGATCTTCTCCAGGAACCTCTTCCTCCTTCTAGTTTGCATACTAATGTTGACCACTCTGCTCAATCCACCTCAAAAGCATGTAATAATCATGTGTCAGCTGCCAAAAAGAGCAATAAAAGAAGAAGAGATGCAACATTAGCTGCTAAAAACTCAAGCCCTCCACCTAAACGAACAATCCAAAGCCCCAAAAATACTATAGAATCACTGGAAGATAATACCTATTCGCTCCAGATTGATAATCAAAATTTAGTGACAGTTCAACAACCGAATCCCGTTGTAGAAATTGTTACTTTATCTGATAATAATTTTAACCCTAGGCCTATAAGAGCAGTTTCTAGACCAAAATCTATTTTTATTTCTCGTCTAGAAACTGATATTGGTCCAGAAGATATTGTTTCCCATCTGTTAGCCAACAATTGTATTCCTACCAGTAACTCTATTAAATGTACAAAAATTAGTAAAGTGAACAGTTTTGTGTCATCTTTTAAAATAGTCACACATTCTTCTTTCTTTGACTCAATATGCAATGTAGATATTTGGCCTCCTGAAGCTCTTATTAAAGAATTCTCTAATACACGTAAAAATAGAATTACACGAAATTTATCCAACAGTACATCTGCAAAAAACTAAACAGGATCACCCTCTTATACCAAAATGTAAGAGGTCTACGTACTAAAACTTCTGATATTTTTATGAACTCTCAAGCATTATCTCATGATGTCTTTGTTTTGACTGAAACTTGGCTTAATCCAAGTTTTTTGGACACAGAACTTTTTAGTCAAGAGTTCTTAGTTTATAGAAATGATCGTCATGAAGACAAACCTAAAGAATTAGGAGGTGGAGTTTTGATTGCCATTCGCAATAAATTTTTGTCTTGTCTTGTTGTATTTCCAATTAGGTTCTCTATCGAACTGATTTGTATAAAGTTGACCGTTGAGTCCAAAGTTGTGTATATATTAAATGCTTATATTCCTCCAAAAAGTCCGGCGTCAGTTTTTGATGAACTCTCTATTGCAATTGATTTTATAATTGACGTGTCTTGCTCCAATAGTGAAATCTTACTGCTGGGAGATTTTAATTTACCGCATATTGACTGGGTTCCCTCTGAAGATGAAACCTTCTATGAACCTTCATTAACTTCTTCCCAATCTGAACTGCTTTTGCTAGATAAATTTAGTTGCACTGACTTACAGCAAGTAAGCTGTATCAAAAACTCAAAAAATCGAATTCTCGATTTAGTATTTTCTTCTGACGCTATTAGTACACTTGTTCTAGAATCTAGTTCCGGTATTACTAATATAGATAACTATCATCCTCCCCTGGATATTTTTCTTGACTTGAGCAGTCATCTAACTGAAAATAGCAACTCTTACGATTGCTCGTATATTTTTGACTTCAAAAAGGCAGATTTTCGTTTGCTCTCTGAAAATTTAACTAGGTCTGATATTGTTGGTCAGATATCCGTTTCTTCTAATATTGACGATGCCGTTTCTATTTTCTATAATATTTTTAACGCTTGTGTGGAAAATACTGTTCCATTAAAATTATCGAAAAACTTGAATTTTCGTCATGCTTGGTACACGAAAGAGCTTAGATTACTTCGTAACAAAAGAAATAAAGCATGGAAATTATACTTAAAAACTCTTTCACCAGTTGACCACTTTTCTTATATTTCTTTTTTCGAGGAATTTAAAGCCCTTTCAAAAACTTTGTATACAAATTATGTAAATGAAACGGGAAATTCTTTAAAACAGGACCCTAAATCATTTTGGAGACTCGTTAACTCAAAGAAAAATTCAGATGGCTATCCGTCGAATTTTATTTATGAAAACTGCTCGTTACGTGAGACCGCCGATATTTGCAACGCTTTTGCGAATAATTTTCGTAACTCCTTCGTTGAGGCACCTGTTGTTGTTGATGAAGAATATTTTAAAAACTTCCATATCTATGCTCAAACAAATTGTAATAGTATTTCTCTGCGTGAAAACACTATTCTAGAATATCTTTCTTCATTGAAAGATGACTATTCTTCTGGCCCTGATGGAGTTCCCCCAATAGTAATAAAAAATTGTAGACATATTCTAGTTCAACCCCTTAAACTTTTGTTTGAGCTCTCTATTAAATCAGGCAAATTTCCTTGCTTCTGGAAAAAATCATTTTTAACTCCCGTTTTTAAAAAAGGCGAAAAGATTGATATCAAAAATTATCGGCCTATATCGAAATTATCTTGTATCCCAAAGCTCTTTGAAAAAGTTGTTTGTGAAAGCCTATCCTTTCATACCAGGAATTTAATTAGTGAAAAACAGCACGGATTTGTCCAAAAAAAGATCAACAGTAACAAATCTTCTTTCTTTCGTGCACAAATGCTCGAATGCCTTGGAAAGTGGAAGTGAAATTGACTGTATATATACCGATTTTTCTAAGGCATTTGATCAATTGAGCCACAATATTATTTTGTTCAAACTAAGAGCTTTTGGTTTCCCACCCTTTTTTGTAAATTGGATTAAATCTTATCTTGAAAATAGGTCCTATCAGGTGAAATTCCGCAATAGTCTTTCTAGTCCATTCATTGCCCATTCAGGCGTACCTCAGGGAAGCCACCTTGGCCCTTTTCTGTTCATTCTTGCTATAAATGATGTCGTGTCATGTCTACAATCGAGTGAGATTCTTATATTTGCAGATGATATGAAAATTTTCAAGACAATTAAAGACAAACATGACAACCATCTTCTTCAGGCAGATATTGATAGTTTTACTGTTTGGTGTAGTAAAAATGGTCTTACTTTAAACCCTGCTAAATGCCAAACAATTACTTTCTCAAGAAAACGTTTTCCAAATTCTTTTGATTATTATATTTCGCAGCATAAACTAGGTCGTATCTCAAGCTTTAAGGACTTGGGTGTTCATTTTAGTTCTAATTTAGAGTTCACGGAACATATAAATTTCATTGTTAAGAAAGCCAGCTCTATGCTTGGTTTTATTAAACGTTGGGCAAAGGAATTTAACGATCCATACGTTACTCTCTCTTTGTACAATTGTTATGTACGTCCTCATCTTGAATATGCCTCACAAGTATGGTCCCCTTTCTACGAAACACATAAAAGTCGGATTGAATCAATTCAGCATAAATTCATTCGCTTTGCTCTGAAGGGCCTTCCTTGGACTGACCCGTTCAATCTACCACCATATGAACATAGAATCCAACTTCTGCAAATCCAAACTTTATATCAAAGACGTGTCAATAATGACCTTATATTTATTCATCAACTCATTAATGGTCAAATCGATGCTTCCGATTTGTTAGCTTGCATCGGCATTAACTACCGCGGAGGATCTCACCACCTGCGAAGATTTGAACTTTTACACGTTGATTTCCATAGAACCAACTATGGCTTGCATGAACCTTTGAACCGTATGTGCAGGCTTTTTAATTTAAACAATTTGTCTATCGACTTCAACATGAGTAAATTAAGACTAAAAATTTCGTTTCGAACCAGTGCTCCTCTGTCGTGATATTGTTTTATTTTTAACAATAGATATCGTGAATGTCTAGTATTTTGTATATTTTTGTTTAATTTTGTTTTATTTTTATACTTTTTAATTTTTGTAATTATGTAGATATTTTTATGTGTTGCATGTGTTAGTTTTCATTACATTTACTAACCACTAACACATGCACTTATGATGAGCCTCTTACTGTAGTTGAAGCTTGCTCTAAGCTCACTACAGCAAAGAATCTGAAGTGTAAAAAAAATTTTGATTCGATTTTCACTCGAATATTTTCTTTTTGCACTGAATTTGATTTAATATCCGATTTGCGTTCGGTTTTCTTCAATGACTTAATGCAATTTTATGTATTCTTATGAAATTTAAATGCCGATTTTCGCTCGACTTATTTCTTTGAATTATTTATATTTGCATTTTCACAAAAAAAAAAAATTTTTTTGTTTTCGATCGCGAAATTTATTTCCGGTTCGATCACTAGATTACCATATCTCAATAATTTTCACTTATTTCTGATTGGTATCCTACCGACTGCGCCATTTATGTTCGAGTACTTTTAGTCCGCGAAAAAAAATAATAAAATCAATTTGTATTTTTGTTTTAAAATATTTTTATTCGAAGCTTTAGATCCCTTACCGTGGGTCGGGGGAAATCTTCGGCTTATATTGAAAGACATAGATTAAAGACTGAACAATAATGAGATTGAGTGATCCCTTTTATAATACTTAAATGCTAACACAGCAAATCTTAGTTTGGCTGCGGATGATACAATCATATTGAGAGGTGCTGACTTGCAGTTTAATTCCATTGAAAGATGACATTGTACTTTGTATATGAAAACTATAGTACTCTCTGGTGGAAGTCGAATAGGGCGACATCTAAAGTGTGCGGGCAACCCTTACGGAGGGGAATAGACCCCCCCTCCCATACGATTTTTTTCTTGTCTCAACGCAACCTACACGCCCTAGCATTTTGTCGCACTGCTCGTGACTCACCTTGTATATATCAACAACAACCTCATGAACTTACAACCTGGACCAATTGACTCCACACTATTTAGCGCTTTTAAGAAAGAGAATAGATAAATACAGTACTTATCACACTCTTTGTTTTGTTTTCTCTTAAAGTCAAGCTTTTGTAAATTGTAATTTATGTAATTTCATTGTGTCTTTGTTTAATTGTCGTCCGCTGATGATGGTTCCGCAGCTGAGAACCGAAATGCATTCGTGTTGAATAAAAATAATTAAAATTTAAAAAACAACAAAATTTTGTCTTTTTATTACGATTTTTGCGGTCAATAAGGAAAAACCTTTTTTTAATTATTAATCCGACCACAAACCTGGCTAAATCATCACAAATTAATTGTGAATTTAACCTTTCCATACACCTTTCCCTTCCCATCCTAACCGATCCTTCACGCCCGCGGCGCTGTGTAGCAAATGTTGTTAATATTTCAGGATTTAGGAAGTAATAATTTTAATCTTAAATTGCATGAAACCAATTGTTGATTTGCGAATTCCAGTGTGTGGAATGCAAACAACAGATTTGGTAATTCTTTGTCATAAAATGTAACTTTTATTTTGCTTATCTACTATACAATTATTGGGACCATATGTCTTAGTTTTTGTAATGTCTGAATGTATGTCTACTTAAATAAGTAAATTTTATTTGAAAAAAAAAATCAAGAATTTCTTACTCGGGACTTGATCTCCAATACCTTTGGTTACGGAGCGAGCACGATATCGCCAAGCCAGCTAGCAACTCAAAAAGCTGGTTTCAAAACTTAGTTAGTTGAAACGTTATAGGTTTACATGTCATTATGCTTTCGTGCTTTGAATACATAAGCACTGTTTGGTTATGCATTGAAATGAAACATTTTAATAGAAAAATAAACATGAAAATGGGCTATGAATGTGATTATCAGTTAAATTTATTTAAAAAAAAAGCATACATACATTGAATTTATTTAGTAGAGGTGTACTACATCAAGCTATACGTTAGTATTTTTCTACTTTTCAGCTTTGATATTTGACAGTAGGTAAGATTTTCATTAACGAAATAAAACGCCATGATCCAAAAAAAAGAAAGAAACATAACTCCTAGTTTTATTGTGATTTGTGGCAGTAGAAATACTTGTTCTCTAGGCAACAGGCAAGCATACTAAAGCTTGATATTCCGTCCGTGTATTTGATTACATGTGCTCTTATAAGATCCAGTTTTGAAAAGTAAAAACTGTCAGTACCTGACTGAAAAATAGATGATATTAGGACTATTAATGAAAACGTAGTGGAATTTGAGCAACCTCAAACATTTTTTAAAACAACAACATCAAAAAAATAAATTTACTTTGACTTTATTTTTTAAGAATATGTATATAAAATAGGTAAACCTGCGCGTATCAGAAAGTGGGGAGCATATGTATATACTTGGTCTTTTTCGCACTTATGGGTATCCATTTCCATTATGTTGTTGTAGGATATTCACTTATGTAAGATGGTTCTATCATATTTTTGTCAGCAAACAAAAACAGCTGATACACTTTAGGGTAACCTTATCCTAAATCGAAAATTAAAGTTTGTAATAAAAAGCGAAGGACTCACGACGCTTTCCTGGTGCCAACTTAATTGGCACATTATGCAAAACTCTTGAGGAAACTCGATATATTTCCCTTTTGATTCTTATACACTGGATTAAATTTGTGGTTGATTGGCCCTAGTCATCTATATTATTTCATTCTGGCTTTTATTGGTGCAGTTTACACCTGCACTATTATCTTCTACTTCATTTATTATTAAAGAAAATTAACAGAAAATTAATTAATGATTTTTCTTGTCTTACGACGACGTCGATCTTTGACTTTCATTTAACACATTTTTATGAGAACTCGTTGTTTGAAGATTTCTTATGTGTAAAGAAAACGAATGCTTTATAATATAATATAAAAATACTATATATGTAGGTATATGTATATATGAATAATTAATCTTGTAATGCTATATATATTTCGCTAAAGACATTTAAGAGTTTTCTTTCTAGTTTAAATATAAGTACCATACAATAAAGTTAATAAATTAAAAAAAAAGGTTTTTAAATTACAGAAAATCACAAAACTAAAGATATAACAACAACAGAATGAAATTTGGTGCCCAGCCAATCGTGTGCGCGTTTGTAAATTTAAAAAGGCACTAAGCCAAACCCAGAATTCATTCAAAGCTTAAAAAAACACAATTTTGCACAAAAAAAGGTGCCAATAGCTAGTGGGGACTGGGGACATATACCCTCAAACACACAATACCGGTGATAGGATATTATCTGGGGATTTGAGCGGTGGAGATGGTTAAAAACATAATTTACCTATGTACATAGCATGAGATTCTCTAAATGATATTAAAAAAAAAAAAAAAATTTTTTACAAAAAAATATTTTTAAAAAATGAAAAACTAAACTATAAAACAAAATTTATACATAAGTATTTGACTGAATCTGAATATTAAAATATGATTTCTTTTTTGGTTTTACATAATTTAACCATTTTGAATGTATTTTTTTCTAAAGGGTTTTGTATTTTAAAAAGAACAAGTTTGGCCTTAACTGCAATAACTCGGAATTGTAATCTACGCCTTTCATTGTTTTATTAATATAACAGACTTACTCTCAAAGAACAAAAGATTTTTAGCTGAAAAGCACAAGTAAAGTGAACAAACTAGGAAGATCTAGCATGCGAATTAAATTACATGCAAAAAAAATACTTTTTACTGATGAAACTGCTGTGCACTTAAATAATAGGACAAGAATACATATGTACGTAGATGCGGACATTGTTTTACACAGATTGTTAAGCGAGACACTATTCCAACGTTGCTTTTTCAATGAGACGAAACTACAAATAAAACCAAGAAGAAAGATTAGGTTCCTTTTAATTACTCAAATTGGTTGTCTTAGATTAATTTTTTTTCATCATTAGCAAACGTTCCATTATTTTAAAGACATAACAAGTTAGTATACATACATACATATGTATGTACATATATTTTCAGTTTGTTTTTTTACGGTGGCGTAGATAGTTGTTAATGATAGCTTTAATAGGAGCTTAATTGATATAATGAAAGGCTCCTTGTTGGAACTGTTTACTTCTTTGAGCCGGTACTTTGAAAAGATTAAGAAAAGAAGATGGTGAATTTTTTTTTATCTCCAAGCTGGCAAAGACAAGAAATAAATCTTCTGGGGGAAGGTACGTATTTCACTCCGTTTAAGTTTCAAAAAAACATGACTTTAAATATTAAATCAAGTTTTGTTTTTGAAAAAAATTAATTTTTCAACTAAAAAAATATATTTTTTCAATTTTTTTTGCTTTAGGAATGCTTTTTTTAGTTAATAACTAAAAACCAGGTAGTCCTTTTCCATATGATTCAATAGAAACAGGTAAGAATAAAAACATCGTTTAAACAAAGAAAAAAGTAAAGTGCTAGCTGAAATGATCTTATAAATGGGGATTTTCTTAAAACTTATAGGTTTTTTCCCATCTTCTCCTATATGCCTATTTTTAAATATTATAATTTATCCTTAGGCATTTTTTTGGCAATGATATCTTTAAAAATAAGTGACTACGTATGTGTTTATTCTTAATTTCATAGATAATTTATCGTCGTATTTAGCTTTAAAACTTTACATTTGTTTAAAGCCATGAATTCATCCCTAATTAAATTTTCAAAATGCTCCAAAGAAAATAGAATGCTAACAGCAACTTCTGAAAAATCGTAAGAACGCGAAGAAGGAATATTAATTTATCTAGTATGAGAGAACTATTTAACAGTCTATGAATCGAAAAATAAATTCAAAACATGGTTTTAAAAAAAAAATATTCTGAAAAAAAAATTCAGGAATATTTATATATATATTTAAAATTGTCTAGATTGAATTTAAAACTGCGTTTCCAGATATGTAACTTTCGATACTTTGATTTGATGAGATAGCAAATAATTTAAGTTTTTATAAGTTCGCATGTTTTGCTGAATCGATAAAGCAGCTAACTCGAATTCAATTCTCAATTCGTGGAAATTTTCAAAATTATATTAAGATAGATGAAAATATTTTTTGTAGCGCAAGATTCATAGAAAATTAAGTAATTAACATTTTGTACATACGAGCGATCTTTAAAAATGTAGTTATTATGTAGGACTTAAAAAATTGTCCAACATTGGAAATAAAAGCCCGTAAAATTCTATTATACAAGATTTATCCATTTTAAAGTCATAATATAGTACAGGGAAGTTAGACTTTCGCTGGGAACTAAATCCGAGGTCAGGTTTGACTTAACTGTTCGATAGGGTATTGGTTCACGAGTCTAGAACCACATTTTTCACAACTGTACCTAGAGTCATTTGGCCGCCATTTTGTTTTATATGTTCATTTTGATTTTTGGGTATAACTCGCTCATTTTCGATCCTAGAAAAGAAAATTGTACTACAACTTGTAGAAAATTAAATTTCCTACAAAATATGTTAGATAACTTTTTTCTTGGTAAGGCTGGCTTTAATGAAATAAACACCATAAGAATTTACCAATTTTATGAAAACATAATCAGGGCTACCGTGAACAAATTCGAGGTCAAAAGATTAAATTCCCAAAGCATTAGTGTTTTTTGAACTTTTAAATTATGAATAATGAGTATATGGTTGATACAAAACTAAAAGGCAAATGGTAAATGGAGTTCATAATTTCATAATAATTATAATTACCTACTCACTTAACGAATCTATGGTATGGAAATATTTATCTCTTATCAATTTTAACTCCATTAATTTTTTATGGGAAGGCCAGATTTCTATAAAAATAATTTTTGGAAGAAATACAAAGTTTGATAAGACAAGGGTCGAAATTTCTTCATTAAGATAAACTGATACATTATTTAACAGTAGTAAATTAGCAGCATTTGAGTTGAAAAAGCAAAACAGCGTTTTTTTGCGCGCACTAAAATCGTTTTATTGCAATTTTAAATATTTGTTCTGCAATCTTTACAGCAGCTTTAAACCCCCGAATTTAATACGAGGGAATGGAAGTGACATTTGTACGAATAATTGTTTTTTATGGATTGAGAATTAAATAAATCGTATAAATTTAAAAAGAATAATATTTATTTAGTTTTTTAAATGCAAATAATGTTGATATTGCACTTGTTACAGAGACATGGTTAGATTTAGAAGTTAGAATCTCAACTCCTGGTTTCTATTGCTATCGTGTTGATAGATTAGACGAAAGAGGAGGAGGGGTTGCGATTTTAGTTCGCAATTCAGTTCAACACACTATTTTATTACCTATTCGCACGTTGTGCATAGAAAACGTGAGAATAGAATTAAAGTTAAGTAATGATATTATGGTAGAAATAATATGTGCTTATTTTCGGGGTGGTTCTTCATCTCTTTTGAAGAGACAAAACCTTAAAGCTGATTTGAGAAAACTCTTAATAAAGAACAACAATTATATTTTAGGTGGTGATTTAAACTGCAAACACAGGGATTGGAGCTGTAGTAGAGCGAATTCGTGGGGTAACATTTTGTCGGATTTGACAAACATTTTTCCTTTCTCAATTTTGTTTCCATTAGGTCCTACTTACATACCCGGACCCGCTGGTTCAAGAGGAACTCCATCGGTGCTTGATCTTTTTCTCACAAATTCATCTAATATCCTATCACAGCCTATAGTCTTTAATGAACTTCCTTCGGATCATAATCCTGTTTTATGTAGATTTATCGATCCAAGTGAATTAAAAGAAAATTATTACCTTGATTTTAAACATGCTAACTGGTCACTCTTTAGGAGTGATTTAAGATCGAAACTTGGAAATATACCCACGGATTTAAGAAATATTTCAACAAAAGAAAGTGTTGACATACTCGTTTCAAGTTTCACCGAAAAAATCCTAAGTTCGGTAGATATTTCTGTACCTAAGGCGATAAAAAGAAATTTTTTTATGAAAATCCCAGACTATACTCTTGAATATATTCGTGTGAGAAACGGCATTAAAAGACAATGGCAAAGATATCGCTTGCCAGTACATAGTAACCAGTTGAAATATTTTAACAAACTAATTTCAATGGAAATTCAAAAATTTAGGAACACTAAATGGAACGAAAAACTAAGTCGTCTTGGGAAAAACGATAAACCTTTTTGGAACATTTCCAAAATTCTAAAAAATAGAAACAGAATGATTCCAACATTAAAACAATCCACCGACGTTCTTTACACTGATAGTGAAAAAGCCAATGCATTTGCCACAGAATTTAAGAAAAATCATGAAGTATCTCAACACCTTAGTGACTCAGATACTACAAATATGGTTGATGCTGCATCTCTTAGGATTTTATCTACTGTAGCGGAAACATCTCAAGATGAATACATATCTGAAAATAAAATTGCTACCATAATTAAACAACTACAAATTAAGAAAACTGATGGTTTTGATACTATTAAAAACTTATACCTCAAAAATTTGCCAAAATCAGGAATTAAGTATCTTACATTTCTAATCAATGCCTGTCTTAAAAATCAGTACTTTCCAGATGCCTGGAAAATGGCAAAAGTAATACCGATATTTAAAATAGGTAAAGATAGGGAAAATCCTGGTAGTTACAGACCGATTAGCCTACTAAGTAGCCTGAGTAAGGTATATGAAAAAGTATTAAAAGACAAATTAAATCATATAATCGAAGAAAAACATATTTTTCCAAACGAGCAGTTTGGATTTAGGAGTAATCATAGTACTTCACATCAAGTACTTAGAATATCTAAAATAATTAAATCTAATCGTGCTGTAGGTAGGTCTACAGGTATGGTGCTATTAGATATTGAAAAAGCTTTCCATTCAGTTTGGCATAACGCTCTTATTTACAAAATGGAAGCTTTTGGAATACCGATTTTTCTCATAAAAATTACTCAAAATTTCTTGTCCGGAAGAAGTTTTAGAGTGTATGTTAACAAAAGTGATTCCGCCTTAGTAAATATCCCGTATGGTGTGCCTCAAGGCTCAGTCCTTGGTCCAGTATTGTATAATATCTATACGTCCGACTTCCCACAGCTACCGCTTTGTGAAACTGGGATTTACGCAGATGACACCTGCGTACTCTCATCGCATTTATTTGGTCTTAATATTGAGACCAATCTTCAAAATGCAATTAAAATCCTTATGAGATATTTTCACAGATGGAAGATTAAAGTAAATGCTGGTAAGACTAAATCAATCTTTTTCACCAGAAAAAGAAAACGATTATATCTTCCCAGCAACGAGCTGAAGGTAAATGGAATTTGTGTTAAATGGGAGTCTAGTGTCCAATATCTTGGAATCACTCTTGACAAACGTCTTGTTTTTAATGAACACATTAGCAAATCTATTAAAAAGGTTAATATTGCAATTAAAATGCTATATCCGTTAATTCATCGCAAATCTCTTTTAAGCAAAGAAAATAAAATTATTATTCACAAAGTTGTTTTCCAATCAATTATGTTATATGGTAGTCAGGTATGGGGAACATGTGCAATATTTCACTTAAAAAAACTTCAGGTTTGCCAAAATAAAGTACTAAAAATGATGCTTGATTTGCCGTGGTACCATTCGACAAATGATTTACATAATCAAACTGGTGTTGAATTGATTTGTGAAAGAATCCAAAAGTTAAATATAAATTTTTTAATAAACTGTGATATCTCTGTTAACCCTTTGATTGTCGAGCTGAATGTATGATTAATGACTTTTCTTTTATATTGTATTATTTAATGTTTTCTGTTATTAATTAATTACATATTTATTTATTTTTTCTTTTTTTCTTTTTTGTTTCTATTTATGTATTAATTTGTTAATTTATTTATTTATTAATTAATTTATTTGTTAATTTAATTTATTTATCTGTTAATTTATTTATTTGTTAATTTATTTATTTGTTAATTTATTTATTTGTAAGTTTATTTATTTGTTAATTTATTTACTTGTTAATTTAATTATTTGTTAATTTATTCATTTGTTAATTTTATTTATTTATCTGTTAATTTATGTATCTGTTAATTTATTTACTTGTTAATTTATTAATTTGTTAATTTTATTTACTTGTTAATTTATTTATTTATTATTTATTTATTAATTTATTTATTTGTCAATTTATTCATTTGTTAACGTATTTATTTGATTATTTATTTATTAAATTATTCATTTACCTATCTACTTATTAATTTTTTGACTTACATACTAACTTATCTATTTAGTTGTTTATTATTTGTTTTTCTTTTTTTTATCGATCTGTGATTATTTATTTATATACCTATGATTATTTTTTTATTTTTTCCATACTTTATAATTATTAAATAGTCTTTAAGTTTTAATGTATTTTCATTAATAACTATTTTTTTTTCTATTCTTTTAATTGAAGGTTTTTGTCAAAATTTTCCTTCAGAATGCATCATTTCTCTTTTCAAAATTAACTTATAATATTGTTTAAATTAATAATTCAGTAGAAAGATATAACATGTATAAATATCAAATCTCTGTGTAAACTGAGCGGTAGCGCATGCAATTTGTATTATTTAAAGAACGAAATAAACTATCTATCTATCTATCTAATATTTATTTAGTGAAATGGTTTCTTTTAGTTGAGTAGTCTGCATAACCAAATTATCTCTTTTGCTAGGATATCTTTTTGTTGTTTTCATGATATTCTATTCCCAAGCTCAGCTGGTACAGCTATGTAACGGAATACTCTCCTTACTCGTTGGACATCTTCTTTTGTTGGATTTTCTAAGGAACTTGACAGAAATTCTATAGTACATATAAGCCAGATCTGGCATGCCTGTATGGGAAATTTTGCTTTTCATCTTCTTCTTCCCCTGATGTCGAAATTGGCTTACACTCTTGGAATTGAAAATGTTCCAAGATTTTTTTGAGTGTGCTGCTTGACTAACTTTGATACAATCTACTTTTTGTTCAATCTGAAGTCCGAGGCTTTCTTTGAAACAATCTTAAATTCGTTTTTTAGCTCTACGATGAATGTATCTAGCTCGGGTCCATCGTCTACATACAAAACTGGATTCTACCATCTAAATTCTTCTACAAACAATAATAGCAAGAGATTGCTTTCGATCCTTTTGACTAAGCCGTCAGTCTCCAGGTTTGATTTTTCAATGATGTCATCTATCTTTCCATGATAAGTTTCGACGTTTGATGAATAATTAATAAAATCTTTAGCTGCCATGACAGAATCGATAAGATTCTCAGGTTTTCTTAATATAAATCAACTTCTTAGACGTTCGTTCACTTGTTGCTGCGAGATGTCATTTTCTTCACTTTGGGAACTGCTTTCTCTCTTAGCTTCGGTGCTAGAGTACTTGATTGTTTTTGCCATCTCTACTAGAGTTGGGTTTTCACGTTCACTGCCATCATTCCCTTCAGGAGTATATGGCGCTGTCAGTCTCTGCGTGATGATAAACTAAACTCTTCGCATGTGCAATAACTTCTTCAAGTCCTATCTTGACATCTGATTTGGGTTCTATGACGAACCCTAACGGAATTTAGAGTAGCTGTCCTTGAATACAACAAGATATTTCTTCTTCTTGAAAAAGTTGACTTCATTCAATGTCACTATTTCTTCTTTTTATCAAGTCTTGCAACTAGTGTCTCTAGAGCCAGGTTTGTCCTCATCTTCTCTACCTATTTTTGAAATTTCTTTCATACATGCAAAGCTGCATCATCAACTCATCAAATGTCTTGTCTTCACCTTAAGTTAGTAACATCCAGCTTGATCTAAATGTCTCGAAGGTATTTGGCAAAATATGCAAGACTTTGCACACTTACATTAACTCTGGTAATGCTTTTATATTCTTAGCTTTGAAACCGTTATTTAATTCATTCCACAAACTTCTAAGTTTTGCTATGTGTGTGGAAACGATATCGCATATGTAGCTGTTTGCTTTTCGTTATAAGCTGCTTTCTTCCTTATGCTGACTTATTTCATCTACTTAAGGGCTCAATGTTCAAGGTTCTGATTCCGTTAATAGCATCTAGACCTCCATGAAGGTAGTCTAACAAATCTCGAATCTTCCTTTTCCAAATATATGTTCTTCGCTTAATCCATTTTTTAGAATTTAAGTACGATTCTTCACAAAATAGGTATATACTCGCGACTGGGCCCATAATCTACTGTTTTTTATGGATTGAGAATTAAATAAATCGAATTAATTTTAAATAAATACTATTTATCTAGTGAAATGAACATTTGAAAATATTTGATAAGACTGAGAAATTTCAATAGTAATTTAAGAGCTGATAAGAAAAACAAACTTAATTAAAATATAAAAACAAAGTTTAAAACATGTTAAGTAATTTAACATTAATAATAATAATAACTTCAACACCATTGTGAACTTGCTTATACAAAAATGCGTATCGAAATCTGACGCAAGGTCTGATATTTATATTTACTGGACTATCTAAGATACATGGACATGTAAGAAATAAGAATAATGCACAGAGCTTTACCAAAAAAATTCTGTTAACCTGGTGTTATCTAACGCATATCCAATACATATGTCGGCGAAAATTTTAATCTGGTTGTAGAAATCTCAAACCGAGACTAGACATATGTACTAACCCCTAGAAAAGAATGCGAAAAAAATTCTGCAGCCGGAGCCTCAGGAATTAAATAATTTTTAACTTTTAATTTTTGACATTTAATCCCAGTTTATTCCGCCTACGGCTCCGTCAGATTCTATTCAGCCAGTAAAGGTGGGTGGCAGGCACTATTCGTGATTGCTTAAGAAGCGAAAGCACGGAATATAGCAAGTTGAAAGTCATTTATTCAAGATAACAACATACATACATATGTATATCGCTTTCATGAATAGCATCAAAACCTTTCCTTGCATTGACAAATACTAAGTAAATCTTATGTTGAAAAAAATTATCTCAATCCCTCATAACTTACCTTTTATAATATTTTTTCTTCAAACGTTCTTGCGAAGTGTTTTGTGTAAAATACAAAATATCAGCTATATTTTATAAGTACAAAACACACACTTTAGCCAAATAGCAAGAAACTAAAAAACACCGATCTTTAAATCTTTCACAGGTAGGCATATAAAATAATTTTATTTTTAATTTGACTGGAATGAGAATTCAGCTGAAAAGGCAATAGAGTTGTAGTTGGCATTGGTTCCCTGAACGAGTTTTCGTAATGAATGTGCTCCAATCATTCTTCATACCAAATGGCAAGAAATTAATATTGAGGAATGGCAATGTCTAGCGGATAAATAACCAATTTTCTATAAGTGTGGATTTTAAATATTTTAATTTTCTGAATTGCCTATTGCAAGAACTCATTCCATGTCGTCCATGGTTTATAAGTACATGAAAAATGCCTAGCACATCTTTGTAAGGGTTCTAGTAGACATTGACACATGTCTATTTGAATACAAAAAAGTTCATTAAACCAAACGAATAAATCCTGAAAAAAACACTAAAACGATTCATTGAACGCCGCCGCCGCCGCGTCGCATCAACGTGGCGCCACTAGTCTTAAGGATATACATTTTTATGACTAAATTCACATTCAAGAACTTCGACGCCAACATTATCTAGCTCGTAAACCACAAACAGCGGAGAGCGGAACAGGGAAAAGACAACCCCCAACCCACCCACTAACGTATTATTATTTCTTTCATCAAATTTATATACATACATATACAATACATACATAACCAACATTTGGTGAACGAGACTCTCCTTAGCAAGTTAAAGCGAGTACTACAGTTGGTTTTCAGTGTCATGACACATGCGAGGTAAAATAACGAAGGTAAAAAGGACAAATGAAACTCTGTTGCCAGTTCCCTCTTTGTATATAATTATTAACTATATAGTACTCTCATGGTGGAAGTCGAATGGGGCGACATCTAAAGTATGCCGGCAACCCTTACTATTTTTTTTTTGCGGAGAGCTTATGGAGGTTTTAATTGATATTTATTGATATTTTTTGGATGCAATAATCCAAAAAATCGTCTCCTCTTGCCCCTACCACCAATTTCCGACGCTTAGACTCCCAAAATCGAATTTTACACCTCACATTTTGCAGCGCCACCAAGGGTCAGGGCAACCCTTAAAAAAACTCGCCATGATAGTACTATAGTTTTCATATACAAAGGTTCCCTTCACTAAAATAAAGTATCAAAAAACGTTTGTAGGAATGTTAAATTTGTTCCCCCTTCACATCTGCACAACTGTCCACCGTTCCTTATATTTCTTATATTGACAAAAAATGCCAAACAGGCCAACTACTTTGCGAATGCAAATGCTATAATTTACTTTTCAAATAGTTGCTTTCCCTTTCTTAATGCTTTTTTCTTTTTATAACTATTAGTAATTTTTTACAAGGGTTTCCAAGGAAATCAATATTCTTCCTTTTTTGTGTTTTGTGAGGTATTGTTTGCAGTCTGCTGCCGTCATAGGGTCGCGCCGCCTCGCCGCCGGCTGGTCGCCGGATGTGGAAACTATAATAACGGTATGCAAACTTTTTGTTTTCACGTTTTTATTTAATAGCTTTTTGTCCTTTTTTTATTTCTTTGTGCTTTGTGGTACACGAGGGAACGTCCTTAGTTCTTTTTTATGTATGCCGAATGGAAAACGGGACTGCCAAAGCTACTGAATGTACTGAAGGGCAATTTGCACTCTTTTTTATGTACTAAAGTGTATCTTTGTATTTAATTATTTTTCACTGTAATAGAGTGCCCTTATTATATTTCAATCATTAAAGTGTTATGCACTCAGAGTTCCCCTTGTTGAAATGGGTTAAGAATATCACAAAAGTGAATCTCGCTTGTGGTAAGAGGCGACCATGAGATAACAGCAAGGCAAAAAAAAACCAAACTGACACAACAGCACCTGAAATCGTTCCATGAAGTGAATACTTTTCATTAGTCCATTGGTGATCACGGCGCGGAGAGGATGGTAAAAGAAAATCCAAAAACGAAATGAGGCACATGTCTGTGTATAAAACTTGCGATTTTCAAAATTTTTGACTTTATTGAAATTGATTTTAATAGAATAAGAGACACTATCTCACCAGACTAGGAAAGTAATAAAACAGATTCCACATTAAGAGTAGCTAGTTGGAACGTCTAACGTATATGCCGTAAAAGCCGAAACACTTATAGTCTTATAAATTATATTATTAACTTCCCATAGGGAGTTATTGTAATCGGTCCGATTTGTCAAATTGAAATTTTTGACATTTCTCGACGTTTCAAGGTCCCTAGAGCCTATATCAATCATTTTTAGAGAGATGTCTGTGTGTGCGTGTGTACATACGTTCGTACGTCCGTACGTTCTGGTACCATTTTTCGTCGTCGATATCTCAAGAACGAGTAGAGATATCGACTTGAAATAAATTTTGTTTTACAGATAATAACTTCGAAAGAAGCTGAAAGGGCGTTTATTAATATTCAATCAATTGTTTTTTTATTATAGCAGTTTAAAAAAGACGTAAAAATTTTGGTTGGGCTCAAATATCTCAGGAACAAATAATGCTATTGACTTGAAATAAATTTTATTCGACACATTATGACGTCATACAAATTTGATATGAATTTGGAAAAAAATCAATATACCGTTATTTTTTAAAATCAAAAAAACTAAAAAAAAATTTGTATAACTAGAATATCCTTAGATGGAAAAACGATATTAACTTTAAAATAATTTTATTTTACGAAAAATGTTTTTTTTGATTACTGGTGAAAATTTCAAAAAAATTCAATGGACAGTTTTTTTTACAAAAAATTAAAAACTACAAAAAATTCTACCAAAAATTGGTATAAATTGTCTTTCGACTCAAATTTCTCAAAAACGCGTAACGATATTGATTTCTTGTTTGTTTTATTTTCTACATAACATGATTGTTAGCAACTGATAATATTTTGACAGATATTGAATGGGTAGTTTTTTAACAAAAAATCAAAAACTGTTAAAAATTCTAAAGAAAGTAGTTACAATTGTATTTGAGCTCAAATATCCTGAGAACGAACAACGATTGTGCCTTCTAAAATATTTTATTTTATACATAGTACAATTTTTTATGAAAGGTTAAATTTTGACGAATATCTAATTGATAGTTTTTGACAAAAAATATAAAAAAAAAAATAAACTAAAAAGTGGTAAAGTTTTCAAGATCACAAATGGGAAGTTATCAGTGTGGGTCGCACCCAGCCTCTTTTATAATATTTCTATACTAACTCTATGTTTACAAATAACTACTAATCATATATTTACAACAATCGATATCGAGCACCCCACGCTTTTTTACAATGAAATTAATTTTCTTTTCATGACTTTATTTTTATTTTTGAATTTTTGAAAATTATTGAAACATATTGATGAGTTAGTATACTTCTTATAACCGTTGAATAAAATATAAATTTAAATTTATTTTCTGATGTTTAGTTCGATTTGCTATTAAAGCGTGTTTTTTTAGTTTTTTTAAACTATATTTTATTTTTCACTTTTTAGTTCGATTTGCTATAAAACCGTCTTTAATATGTACAGATGTGTTAACAGTTTGCATCTCGATAGAAAACATATTCAAGAATTTTTATGTTGCCAACATAAACAGCGAGACATAGTGGTATAACTTTATTTACAAACAAGTCTTATGAATTATTTCGTAATCGAACCAATTCATCTAATGCTTAAAATCACTAATCCTGACAATCCTAATCAGGATAATGAGATAAGCTTATCAAAATATTGTATTGTCGGTGGTCGTTAATAAGTCTACAACATTTTAAGTAAATCTGATCGCTTAAAGTGGGGCAAAATTGAGCCCCAACGAGTCAGTTACATACATACAAACAAACAAACATACAGGTGAAACTAATGAAAGCGTGTTAAAAATAGAAAACTTTTTATGCTGTTCAACTTAAATGTCTCTCGCTAAAACTCGTGATGATGCTCATAGCATCGTATATAAATTTTCTTTAACGGATGATAATTTCAACTTGCTCTTAAGGAGCAATATGAAAATAAGATAATATTAGTCAATAAACAACTGAAGAATTTATTGAATATTTCTCACAATACAGTTAAAAACGATAGGTGTCTTAAACAAATAAATAGAGAAGTGAACGACTGTCTAAGTGCTATAGCTTCATACGGGATTCGAACTGAAACCTGGGATTCGTTCCTAACATTTTTAAATTCAATTCGTTTAACGCAAAAAAAACTTTATCGTTGTGGGAAGCGAGTTTAGAAAATCCAACAGATATACCAACATGGAAATCGATGACTAAGTTCTTAGTATCTCGATACAAAGTACTTGAAACGGTTAGTGACATTCGTGTTACTAATCCTAAACATGGTGTTCCTGTCCCACAGACACTGCCAGTGAGGAAATTACGAACACACCTTGCTAAGGTTAATGAAGTTTTCTGCTTGTATTGTAAAGGTAATAAAACAGAAATTACTTTGATTTCAAAGGCTGTTCAACTCCGTTTGGATCTCCATTGCACTCCCAGAAATGCAACCATTTCAGGAGTCAACGCTACTCTAGCTACGACGACGTGCAAATTGTTATGTTATTTGAGAATAGGTTCTAAGCTGAACTCTACCACCGTTCCGGTACAAGCCTTCGTCGTTGATAACTCAACAGAGAAACTTCCTGCTCTACCCATAATATTGGATCTTTCAAAATTCTCTGGGATTCAACTAGCAGCCCCTATTTTCGTAAATCTTCTCGAATAGATTTGCTCATTAAAACTGATAATTATCCAAATATCATTTTAGAAGGACTTCGTCGGGACGTTCATGAAGGCTTGATGGCACAATACACAATTCCTGGTCCCCTTCAGAAAACTACGCCTTCAAACTTTGTGCCCTTTCTCAACCAAGTCTCACTTGATTATGAAATAAAACGCTTTTGGGACTTAGAAGAGATTTCTACTCCTAAACTTATGTCGTTGGAAGAAAACTTTTGCCAAAAACTATATTCTGAATCGACCTATTGGCAGCCCAATGATATGTTGCCTTTTAAAAGGCAATTTCCTTATGATTTAAAACTTGCAACTCCGAAATCGACTCAAAAAGCTCTCTACTTGAAGCGGAATATAATAAAAACAATGTTATACATGAGCATTTAGACGTTGATCATATGAAAAAGGTTTCTTCTAAAGAAATATCTCTCGGCAATAACACTGTGTAATATTATCTTCCCCACCATGCTGTTGTAAGGCCAGAAAGCTCAACAACACGTCTGAGAGTAGTCTTTAATGCATCCAATCCATCTCAAAATGCAAATAGTCTGAACGACGTTCTTTACACCGGTCCAATCTTACAACAAGACTTACTCTCAATTATGCGTATTTAATGCAGATATTGCAAATATGTCAGCCATCAGCAGAATAGGGGGAATAACATGTAGCATACGAAAACATGCACGTGCCGTAACTATTCGGGACTGGTGGAAGTGTGATCATAGCCTCTTCGCGGCGGCCGCTAGAAACAATACTTTAAAAAGGTTTGGAAAAATATGATCAGGCTAGTTCCACAGGTTGACAACAGGTTAATTCCCTGTTCCGTAAAACTAAAAGAATTACGAGACCGTCAACAAGCCTCGGAAACGGACTGATCTCACGACGACAACCTTTGCAACGAAAACGGAACAACGATTTACGAATTTTCTTCTGGAACGTACGATCGCTCTATAGAGCTCGAGCTGCTCAGCAGCTAGCCGATACCCTGTCAAAATATAAAGCTGACATAACAGTACTGCAAGAAATAAGATGGACAGGGAATGGTGTTTTGCAGAAGAAAGAATACGACTTATATTACAGCTGTCATACAAAACACCATGTGCTCGGGGTAGGCTTCCTGGTCAGCGAAAAAATGAAGTCTACCATAATCGGCTTTAACGCTATAAGCGAAAGGCTATGCACCCTCATTAACGTTCACGGACCTACAGAGGAGTCCTCAGACGAAGAAAAAGATACTTATTACGAACAAGTCAAGAGGGCCCTCAATGCCTGTCCAAGGTATGATGTTAAAATCATCCTTGGGGATTTGAACGCAAAAATAGGTCGGGAGCCCTTATTCAGGCATTACGCAGGCACCCATAGTTTGCATGAGAACACTAATGACAATTGACTTCGAATCCTAGAATTGGCAGCATCGAAAAACATGGTCGTTGCGAGTACCACGTTCCCGCGTAATGATATCTACAAAGCCACCTGGGTATCACCTGATGGAGTAACTCGTAACCAAATTGACCACGTGTTGATAGACCGTCGCCACTACTCGAACTTGATGACGGTACGAACGTACCGAGGTGCCAATATCGACTCGGATCACTATCTTGTTGGTATGGTTTTCCGAGGGCGGGTTGCCTTGCGAAGACGTATTGCATCCGCCGATCAGGTTCGAATCAACACGGCTGCACTGCGCAACGAAAACACCAGTAACACCTTTGGACATGCGTTAGGACTCGCCCTAGAACAATTCGATCCATGGAGAGTAAGTCCTGGAGCCAGTATGCTGGGCGTAGATGAAAAGTGGACACGCCTTAAGAACACTGTCATTAGTACTGCCAACTCCATCTTAGGCAGCAGTCGTAGAAGTCGGAACGACTGGTTTGCTGATGAATGCAAGCTAGCGACTGAACGTAAGAATGTTGCGTACCGAGCAATGCAACAATCTCATAAAACGCGGGCACGCGAAGATGAATATAAAGAGCTCAGAAGAATAGAACAACTGCTTCACAGACAGAAAAAATCAGCCTGGGAGAAGAACATGATCTGTGAGTTAGAAAGAAGTCGAGAGTGAGGTCCGCACCAGGCGCGGAAGTTCTACCAATCCGTCCGAAACATGACGCAGTACACACCACGCTGCACTTACTGCAAGGACGGAGAGGGAAATCTGATCACCGATCCCCAAAGCATACTGGAGCGATGGGAAGTGTACTTTAATGAATTGCTAAATGGTCAGCTCACTGCAGAAGTAGAGAAGCAGGAAGAAATGCCAGAAGATTGGCGAAAAGGTATAATTTGCCCCATACATAAGAAAGGAGATGTCACAACGTGCAGCAATTATAGAGCTATCACGTTGTTGAGTACCGCCTATAAGATACTCTCCTCTATCCTACAAGAACGGATAGCCCCATACGCTAAAACCATAATCGGCCAATATCAGTGTGGTTTCATTCCAGGCAAATCAACAACTGATCAGATCTTTACCCTTAGGCAGGCGATGGAAAAATGTCTAGAATTTAACATCCCAACATACCATCTGTTTATAGATTTTAAGGCCGCCTATGATAGCATAGCCAGGGTAGAACTTTACAAAGCCATGAGAGAATTCGGCATCCCAAATAAATTGACACGACTTTGTAGGTTGACCATGACCAACGTAACAAGCCAAGTAAAAATAGCCGGATTGCTATCCAGACCAATCAACATCTTTAATGGTCTCCGACAAGGGGATGGTTTGGCCTGCCTCCTCTTCAACCTGGCGTTGGAGAAAGCAATCCGTGACTCTGGCACGGCAACAAGAGGGACCATCGTCAACAGGTCCAGCCAGATACTGGCTTACGCAGACGACATTGACATCATCGGAAGAACCGAACAAGCTGTACACGATTCCTTCATCCAGATCGAGCAGGCGGCACAAAATCTGGGGCTGCACATTAGTGAAGGTAAAACAAAGTACATGGTGGCGTCGAATGCGAGAACAGTTGGTCAAACAATCAAGGTAGCGGAGCACGAATTTGAAGTGGTGCAATCCTTTAAATACCTTGGGTCAATAGTAGCAGCCGATAATAATATAGAAGAAGAAATACGCGGGCGGCTGCTCAATTCCAACAAAGCCTACTATAGTCTGTTAAAGCTCTTCAAATCCAGAAATCTCACCATAACTTCAAAACTGCTGCTGTACAGGACGTATGGATCCGAGACTTGGGTGCTTAGCAAAAGACACTCCGACCTCTTAGCCGCGTTCGAGAGAAAAGTCTTTAGGAGAATTGTTGGCCCCATATGTGAGGAAGGACGATTCCGGAGACGGTACAATCATGAGTTGTACGCAATCTACCTTGAAGCAGACATAGTGACAAAAATTAAGATCGGTAGACTCCGGTGGGCAGGGCACCTAGCTCGCATGAGTGAAGAGGAACCTGCTCGGAAAGTCCTTTGTGGTACATTCTATGGTAGACGGCAGCGTGGTAGACCATGCTTGCGCTGGAGAGATGGCGTAGACCAGGACGCCCGAAGCCTTGGGGTGCGCAACTGGATGGCGTCGGCTCAAGACCGGGATAGGTAGAGAGACTTGTTGAAGGAGGCCAGGACCGGACCCCGGTTGTCGAGCCGATGATGATGATTGCAAAAATGTATAGGCAAATACGCATTCATCGTTCTCACACCTAATATCAGAGAATCTGTTCAGAATATCACCTAAAAAATCTATTGATGATTTTGAACTACAAACGGTCACTTTTGATAGGGTGCACCCTATCTAGCAATACGCACTCTGTTAAAGCTAGCTGATGAAGAAGAATCAAAATATCGTTTAAGATTATAAATGCTCCACAACGATTTCTATGTTGACGATTTGCTTTCCGGCTCTTACAACTTAGAGCAATCTCTACAAGCACAATCAGAAATAATTTCGATTCTAGCATCAGCTGGTTTTGTTCTAAGAATCTCTAATGATCTAATAGATCTCTTTTAGACCACATACCAAAGGTTCAAATTTTAAATGACCTCTTTCTTAACTTAACAGATCAAAGTTCGGTAAAAACACTTGGAGGTTTTTGGGAATGCCAAAAAAGATTCATTTTATTTTAAAATAAAAACCATATATTTCTCATCTACATGTCCTGAGAGAGAGGTTTTTTCTCATATTGCTAAACTCTTCGACCTTGCAGGTTGGACTGCACCTGTTATAATCAAAGATAAAATTCTTATGCAGCAAATATGGAATGATAAAACTCTTTGGGATGAAAATTTAAAAACTCATTCACTATCTGTTCGGGAGTCTTTTACAAAGACTTTCACTGAACTTTCAAGGTTAAAAATACCTAGATGGCCAGGAACAGGTTCTTCCGTCCTAGTTGAAATTCATGGATTTTGTGATGCCTCTGAGGTAGCGTATGCCGCTGCCATTTACGTGAAGGTTATACATATGTATATGCTTCTATGAATATGAGATGTCAACTCATGTGTGCGAAAACAAAAGTAGCACCTGTCAGTTCAGTTTCACTACCTACCTGTATGTCGTGCTGTTCTCCTTTCAAAGTTTATGAAAAACGTTAAAAGCATAGTTAAAGCAGAAAATATTTCTGTTTACTTAAGGACAGACTCATCCATAGTTTTTGATCTTGCATGCTTAGAAAATGTTTTTGGCAAACATTTATTGCCAATAGAACGAGTCTAATTAGGAGTAATGTAGGGAATATTCCGTAGAGGCACGTTTATTCAGCAGACAATCCGTCAGATTCGGCAACTCGGGGCGGTGGCTCCTGGTGAACTTGTTGACAATGTCTTGTGGTGGCCCGGTCTGATTTGGCATCGTACCAATCAACTGCCTTATCTGTGCTCCATTCGCTCATCTGTCAACGAAGCTGACCTTGGGTCTAAGCCCCTCCAATCTTTTCACACTTCTACGAACAATTTTGAAGATCTACTTGAAAGATTTTCATCTTTCGAAAGGAATTAAGAATAATCTCATATATGTTTCGGTTTTACACCCTCTCGAGCCCGCGGTTCAAAGTAAAATTTATAAAAATTTAAACATTCAGAGAGATGAAATTCTTTATGTTAAGGAAAAGCTTATTATGCTTTTTTTTCTCCTTCGGAATACAAAAATTGAGATACCAATCAACCAATTAATCCAGTTCTTGATTTAAAAGGTATCATGAGAGTAAACGGTCGACTTGTAAACTCAAGTCTTACTTGGGCTGAAAAGTACCCATCATATTGCCCTTTTCGCCAAATTTTTTGTGGCATTTATGCATGAGATTACTCTGCATGGAGGCAACCAATTACTGTTTATCTTAATTCGACAAGAATATTGGATACCTAAGCTTAAGAATGTAATTAAAACTCGTATAAATGTATGCAAAATATGCTTTTATACAAAGGCCATACATTTAGAGGCAACTACAGATCTATCCACTGCGTCATTTTTGACTGCCTTGTATCGATTTGTTGGAAGAAGAGGTCTTCCTAGTAACATTTATTCTGACAACGGAACGAATTTCGTTGAAGCTAATCGAAATCTAAAAGAAAATTTTAAAACTCTTCTTAAGGAATTCGCTTTGCAATTTTGTAATGCTTACAATTCGCCATCTTGGCATTTCATTCCACCTGGTGCTCCTCACATGGGCGGACTATGGGTAGCAGAAGTAAAAAGTTTCAAGAAGCACTTTAAAAAGGTTGCTTCTTCTTACAAGAACACGTTTGAAGAGTTCACAGAACTGCTATGCCGCATAGAATCGTGTCCTAATTCTCATCCAATTAGCGCAATTACTGAAAACCAATTCGACAATCTTTCCCTCCTTATCTTCCTTATTGAAAGACCACTTTTATCAATACCTGAGCCAAATCTTCAAGAATCTCGAAAAATCGATGGGAAAAATTAAAATTCCTTCATCAAACTTTTTGCAAAACGTGGTAGGAGGAATACCTTAAAGAATTGCATAAGAGATTTAAGTGGAAGTTTCCTCAGCGAGACATTGAATCTGGAGATATCGTAGTGGTGAAAAAAAAAGAGAAAATTTACCACCAAAGGAATGGCGCTTGGTCGTATTACAAACGTATTTCCAGGCAACGACAGAAGGGTGCGTTTGGCTAGGATTTAAATTGCATTTGAACATTTTGAAGTACACGTATTTTATCTAATCTAATATATTTATATAAATATATTGGATATCTATAGAATATGTATATTATATTATTTTTAACATTTTAATAAACTATTATTTTGTTTCTCCTTAAGGTGAGCTTAGCTGTCCTCTACTAACATACCTTCCCCCGGGGTCGAGGAAAATGAAATGGATATAGGCATTAGTTTTTACTATTGTTTTGAATTATTGCTGTTATATTACTGCAAGGCAGTAAAAAAAAAACTGCATTATCATAAGTATTTAAAATTAGTTTGTCATCAGCCTTAACTTTATTTATTCATTATGAAGCCACAGGGGGCAGCTTGGCTTGCACATCTAATCTCTGATTAGCTTGTCAAACCGTTCTTCCTGTGGCCTTTTTCATTCTCTTTTTTCTACTAACCCTCTTCGAGGTAAGATTTATTTGCATATTACAAGAAATAATCCATTTTCAATAAAAATAATTTGTGAAACTTACAAAATTTTACTGAGTTCTTATTTCTTTCTTTTATTCTTTATTTTTGTATTTTTATATCAAAGAATACCGGGATCAATTCCGCATCCCAACACTATCATTTCTTTTTTTTTTTTTTCAAAGCCAGAACGGAAACTTGAGAACTTAATTTTCGCAGAACTTAACAAGTATTTTAATACGAGTTATCTTACATATGGTGTGTCAGTGTTATCAATGTGTGTGTGAATGGAAGTCACTGGTACAACATATTTCTGACTCAAACAACTTAAGACACACATATTTGGATTTTTCATGAGAAATACCCACCAAATATAATTTTGTTTTATTTAAACCAAAAGCTCAATTTTTGATAATTAAAAGAAATATTCCCAAATTTATCTGCAACTGCATTAATAAATGCAATACCAATTTCCATCTAATTACTTAATCCCATTTAGCTCACATAATATTACGTTAGTTACTGTTATTTTGACCTATACAATTCAACTAAATCTGCAATTTATTTACCTTGCATTTTTTGATGCAATATTACTGACGATTCAAACCAAATAAAACATAAAAAAATCCAGTTGGACGAACACATTTCGGTCTTCATTTTTATGTACGAGTATACTATTATGAACCGTTTTGATTATCAATAAAGAATTATACAATCTAATCTAAGTTAGGGCACGAGTACGATAACTTTATTTTATTATTATTATTATTATTATTAACTGATTTATTGGGCAAGAGTATGATAACCGGGGCGCCGAGAAATGATAACGGATTTTTGTAGAACACGGCAATACAAGCATTTTTTACTATGGGAGGGGGTTGTCTATCTCCCCCCGTTTAGGCGGTAGGGGCAATTTAAAAAATATGTACGTTAAATGGAAAAAAATTAATTAAAAAATAACGGTAATACTTAAAATTAAGTATTATACGTTATTTTAAAGCCAACATTCTATTCTATTAGCCAGTTTTTAAATCAAGTCTAAACTATGCATAGTTTTTGAAAAATTTAATTTTAAACTCAAAATTTGAGAAAAAAAAGTTAAAAAATAGTTTTAAATTTCAATATTTCAAAACCATAAGTTTATAAATAAGAAAATTGAAAATAACCACAACTACTATTTGGGAGCGGGTCATAATCCTGTATGTCAAAATACTGTATGACAAAATACTGTTTGGTCAAAATACTGTAAGATCATAATCCTGTATGTCATTATACTGTAAACACAAAATCCTGTACGTCAAAATACTGTATGAGCAAAATACTGACTTGCAAAATCCTGTTTTGTAAAATCCTGTACGGCAAAATACTGTATTTTCATACTGTATTTTTTTTTAAAGAAATTTCCGTTAAAAATACGCATAATACTATGTTTTGAATATTAATTGTTTTTCGTTTATTGACATTATTCAAATTTAATTTATAACAGTTAGAAAGTAAATAATTCCTTTGAAAATTAACAAATAAAAAAATAATTCTACAAATAGGTTCATAAGGGTATGTCATAATGCATATTTCAGCCAAAATCACTTTTGAAGATTTAAACTTTAGGGGGTTTAGGACGCTAAGCTTAGCCGCCAATCACGTTTAAAGATAAAAATCGGTTTATATTATTATGACACATTTCTTATTTGCGCGGCTAAAATAATGTGCATTCAAATGTATGACAAGTAAGTTGGTATAATTCATTCATGAAATCAAATTATGTTTTCACAAAAAAAGAGAAGAAGAAAAATTGAAAAGAAAAAGTAAGAAAGAGTAAGCAAACAATTACTAATGGAGAGAACTCAAGAAATAATTTTAGAGGGAAAATGAAGTGAACGAAAAAGAAGTAAATAAGTGTAGAATTTTGTTTTCTCCCTTTTTCTCTTAGCTCCTAATTAGGTACCTACCTACATATATTTATCAACAATAAGCTTGCTTTTTTTTTAAGTTTGATATTTTATTATCGATTATCAAAGTTCTGAAAGTGCGCGCGCACTTTTTTACATTATCAAAACGATATTTCTTTTACAGTCTTTTTTACAGTATTTTGACTTACAGTATTTTGACATACAGTATTTTGACCAACCAGGATTTTGCAATACAGGATTTTGACATACAGTATTTTGCTCATACAGTATTTTGCACATACAGGATTTTGACATACAGTATTTTGGCATACAGGATTTTGAATACAGGATTTTGGCACACAGGATTTCGACCCCAACCCCTACTATTTTAATTTATTTATGTTTTTTTTTGCTTGAGTGGTCTTATTATGATAGTAATAATAATTGTAGGTGCGAGTTTGAGTATATGCAACAGTGGGGTGTGTTCGAGTTTATATGTATGCAACAGTGGGGTGTCTATGGGGGGGCATGCTGCCCCCCTGCAACCCCCTGCTTGGGCCCACTGTAGGATTTGGGGTAGGTGCGAGGTTGGGTGTATGACACACCGAGGTGTGAATGGGTGGTGCAACCCCCCTGCTTGGCCTCACTATAGGATTTGGGGTGCGTGCAACATGGGGTGGGTGCTAAGTGGGGTGCATGCAAACTTTTTTTTTGCATTTAAATAAACTGGATTTAAGAAAAATTTATTTATCCATATTCGATTATAACTATCAAAATAAGACTACGTAAATACTCAAGCAAGGAAAAAATAATTTAATTAAAATATTTTTTTTGGTAATTTTCAATTTTCTCAAGAACTAGAAGATATAAAATCATCTAGTTTTCAGATTTTGATCAAAATTAAATTAAAGCAATGAATTCTAAAAAAAAAAATAACAGTAGGTAATGTTAAAGTTTTGAAAAATTACACTTTAAACCTTATTTTTAACTATTTTTTGCCCAAATTCTGAATTTAAAACAATTTTTTTCAAAAACTATGCATAGTTTTGACTTGATTCAAAAATTGGCTAATAGACAAAAGTGTTGGCTTTAAAAAAATATATAAAACTTAGTTGTAAGTATTACCGTTATTTTTTAATTATTTGTTTTCCATTTAACGTACATATATTTTAAATTGCCCCTACCGCCTAAACGGGGGGAGATAGACCCCCCCTCCCATAGTAAAAAATGCTTGTATTGCCGTGTTCTGCAAAAATCCGTTATCATTTCTTGGCGCCCCGGTTATCATCATCATCATCATCGGCTCGACAACCGGGGTCCGGTCCTGGCCTCCTTCAACAAGTCTCTCCACCTATCCCGGTCTTGAGCCGACGCCATCCAGTTGCGCACCCCAAGGCTTCGGGCGTCCTGGTCTACGCCATCTCTCCAGCGCAAGCATGGTCTACCACGCTGCCGTCTACCATAGAATGTACCACAAAGGACTTTCCGAGCAGGTTCCTCTTCACTCATGCGAGCTAGGTGCCCTGCCCACCGGAGTCTACCGAGCTTAATTTTTGTCAGTATGTCTGCTTCAAGGTAGATTGCGTACAATTCATGATTGTACCGTCTCCGGAATCGCCCTTCCTCACATATGGGGCCAACAATTCTCCTTAAGACTTTTCTCTCGAACGCGGCTAAGAGGTCGGAGTTCCTTTTGCTAAGCACCCAAGTCTTGGATCCATACGTGAAACGTGAGTACTGGAAGGACCATGGTCCTGTACAGCAGCAGTTTTGAAGTTATGGTGAGATTTCTGGATTTGAAGAGCTTTAACAGACTATAGTAGGCTTTGTTGGAATTGAGCAGCCGCCCGCGTATTTCTTCTTCTATATTATTATCGGCTGCTACTATTGACCCAAGGTATTTAAAGGATTGCACCACTTCAAATTCGTGCTCCGCTACCTTGATTGTTTGACCAACTGTTCTCGCATTCGACGCCACCATGTACTTTGTTTTACCTTCACTAATGTGCAGCCCCAGATTTTGTGCCGCCTGCTCGATCTGGATGAAGGAATCGTGTACAGCTTGTTCGGTTCTTCCGATGATGTCAATGTCGTCTGCGTAAGCCAGTATCTGGCTGGACCTGTTGACGATGGTCCCTCTTGTTGCCGTGCCAGAGTCACGGATTGCTTTCTCCAACGCCAGGTTGAAGAGGAGGCAGGCCAAACCATCCCCTTGTCGGAGTCCATTAAAGATGTTGATTGGTCTGGATAGCAATCCGGCTATTTTTACTTGGCTTGTTACGTTGGTCATGGTCAACCTACAGAGTCGTGTCAACTTATTTGGGATGCCGAATTCTCTCATGGCTTTGTAAAGTTCTACCCTGGCTATGCTATCATAGGCGGCCTTAAAGTCTATAAACAGATGGTATGTTGGAATGTTAAATTCTAGACATTTTTCCATCGCCTGCCTAAGGGTAAAGATCTGATTAGTTGTTGATTTGCCTGGAATGAAACCACACTGATATTGGCCGATTATGGTTTTAGCGTATGGGGCTATCCGTTCTTGTAGGATAGAGGAGAGTATCTTATAGGCGGTACTCAACAACGTGATACCTCTATAATTGCTGCACGTTGTGACATCTCCCTTCTTATGTATGGGGCAAATTATACCTTTTCGCCAGTCTTCTGGCATTTCTTCCTGCTCCCATACGTGCACTATAATATCATGAATTGCTTGGCGCAAGGCTGGCCCGCCGTGGTGGAATAGTTCGGCTGGTATGCCATCGGCTCCCGGGGCTTTGTTTTTCTTAAGCCGGGCTATAGCCTTATCAGCCTCTTCTATGCTTGGTGGCGGTAACATAGGGTAATCTTCTTGAAGTAGTGGAGCCTCTACTTCTGCAGTGAGCTGACCATTTAGCAATTCATTAAAGTACACTTCCCATCGCTCCAGTATGCTTTGGGGATCGGTGATCAGATTTCCCTCTCCGTCCTTGCAGTAAGTGCAGCGTGGTGTGTACTGCGTCATGTTTCGGACGGATTGGTAGAACTTCCGCGCCTGGTGCGGACCTCGCTCTCGGCTTCTTTCTAAATCACAGATGATGTTCTTCTCCCAGGCTGATTTTTTCTGTCTGTGAAGCCGTTTTTCTATTCTTCTGAGCTCTTTATATTCATCTTCGCGTGCCCGCGTTCTATGAGATTGTTGCATTGCTCGGTACGCAACATTCTTACGTTCAGTCGTTAGCTTGCATTCATCATCAAACCAGTCGTTCCGACTTCTACGACTGCTGCCTAAGATGGAATTGGCAGTACTAATGACAGTGTTTTTAAGGCGTGTCCACTTCTCATCTACGCCCAGCATACTGGCTCCAGGACTTACTCTCCCTGGATCGAGTGGTTCTAGGGCGAGTCCTAACGCAAGTCCAAAGGTGTTACTGGTGTTTTCCGGTTATCATACTCTCCCCATTTATTGAAAAGAAAGATTTGTTTACATAATATTACATAGTATTTTCTTTAATCTAAAAACATGGCAAATTGCCGTCAGCTTGAGAAGTAATCTCTTCAATCTTAATTTAAGTTACAGAATCTGTCTACAGTTTAGATTATTCAAAATTTCCGAATTACATAGGTATTTAATCCTTTTAGGTTTTTTTTTTCTTTAAGTAATTATTTAATTTTATATTACGTTAAATCAATATTGTTAATGAATTTACCTAGTTTAAATACATTATTATTTCATTTATTATTTTTTTTTTTTTTTAATTACGATATTTCAAAGCGCTCTAAGGCCGAATCCAAATATAAAAAAGAAATACATATGTAGTACAGCTTATTTTATTATCTAAATTTCTTTATTTTTTTTTTTGGACTAAATATTTAATTTTTTTTGGCAATATATTCAGTTCAGTTCAACAAAATAATAATTTCATTACGATCAGTTGTTATTTTTTTTTTATAATTTGTTCTGTAAAATATAATATTTTATTTTTACTTGGTATAAATACAAATTAACCATAAATCTTCTTTCTGTAGAAGTTCACTTAACTTATTTGTAGTTAATTCTAAGCTTAAGTTATACTTTTCGGCCAGTTTTAAAAGATGCCTATACCATGATATTTTTTTTTCAATTATTTTAATTGACAGTATTTTGGGCAATCTATGATTTTCCATGGCAAGTACTTTGGATACGTATGGATGAAGCTTCAAGGTGTGCAAATCAGGGAGACCGGTTTCGAGTCCTATCATGTATTTCAGTGTGTTATATGGCAGTCTAAATAGTTTCTTTATAAAAAATCTCATAGGTTTCTCAACTGGCTCATGTTGGACATATAGCCCCAAATTTCTGCACCATAACACATTATCGCCCGAGAGACAGCATTGAAAATTTTAAATTTATGAGAAGGCGCAATTGCCATTCCATGTTAAGTTGATGCTATTCTTTGCAATTATTAATTTTGTATTTAAATGTTGTTTGAAGGAGAGTTTTGGTGTCAAAATTATGCCAAGATATTTGTACATATGATGTCACTACCTCGATTTCCTCTTCACCATAGAACCACTTATGAGCGATATCATTTCTACCACCTCTTCTAAATACCATTATTTTGGATTTAGAGAGGTTGAGATATAATTTCCAAATAGAACAATATTCATGGAACTTATTGATCATGCCTTGCATTTTAGACGGGTTATCTGAAATAAAAACTAGGTCGTCTGCATACATAAAACATCTGAAATTTTGATTGCATATTTCAATACCCCTACTGATAAAATCACTTAAATCGTTTAAAAACAAAATGAATAGGATGGGGCTTAAAATACAGCCTTGTTTTACACCGGATGTGGTATTAAAATATTCAGATGTTTTATCTCCAAGCCAGACTGCAGATTTTGAACCTTTGTACATATTTTTTTAAAATTGAATAAGCTTGCTAGATAGACCTAAATTGAATAATTTATAAAAAAAGTTCATTCCTTTCAATCGAATCGAAAGCGACACTAAGGTCAACGAAAAAGCTCTAGACTTTCTTCTTTCCTTCATACGAGCAAAGTTCAATGGTGTTAATAAGATTAAAGACATTGTCAACAGTCGAATAACATGGCCTTAATCCTACCTGGCATTCATTAAGAATTCTATGTGTAGCTTCCCATCTAAGCAACCTGTCATAAATTACACTGGTAAACATTTTAACACACGAATCAATGAAGCTGAGACCACGATAATTTTGAACTAAGTTTAAATCTCTAAATAGGGAATATTATAGATCTCCGGAAGCCGTCAGGGACTGCACCAGAGTCATATATTTCATGAAAAACTTGCATTAATTTTACCACATATAGAAAAGAAGTATTCTTATAAAATGCGTTGGGTATGAGATCTTGGCCCGGTGCTTTGTTGTTTTTCGCTTTCTATATGACACTGAAAACTTCTATCGAAAATGGTGAGTCTAATATAGGATCAATTACATAAGGTTCTGCATACAATATTTGTATTGCAGAAGCAGGTGGATTTAATAAATTTTCAAAGCGATTTCTGATTTCAGTTCCAGATATATTGAGTCCGATTTTATGTTTTGACCCTAATAGTAATCTGACTTTCATCCACCACCCTTTAGCATCCTGAACTTCATTTATTTCTTTAGCAAGCAAATTACTATAATACGATCTTTTTTTAACTTGACACAAATGTTTGTACTTTGAATTTGCCATCAAATATAATTGGTAATACCCAGCACAACCAAACACTAAATTTCCATAAAGCTGACCTATCGCAAATCATTTCTCACTTCCTATCTACTTAAATTTCCTTGTTTATGGTTGTGCTGTAGGTGCACATTTTTATTCTTTATTTTTATTTCATTTGTTATTTGTATTAATTGTTTTGTTTCTTTGCACATTATGCAGTGTATGCAAAATATGTTTAATTTTTCTTCGTTGTGGTCAATGACACATTTTACACACTCTGCACACTTCAAATGTTATTACTATTATTTTTGATTTTTTGACTATTTGTTAAATATTGACCTAGTATAATAAATTGTAGAATAAGCTATTAAATAGTATATAAGACCATTACTTTGAGGAATAAAATCATTCACTTTCAAACCACATTCGTGTTTACTTTTACTTCCTTCATCATTACGACTTCCCCCCACCAGCGGTAAGGGGTCGAATTAATTCAATCCAAGCAACAAGAAGCCTTTGCCAGTTCTACCAAAAACACGTCATTAATTGAGATCTTCTGGTTCATGTACTAGAAGCATTTCACGTCATCAAGGTGACATCACTTTGGTCGACAACGTTCGTTTACTCGTTCATTTTGGTGACCCCGACGTGATTTGGGAATAAGTTGGTTAAAGCTTCTTTTTGTTTATCTGAGGAATCTCAGGCTGAGGAACCATCTTTAGCGAGAACTAATACAAACCATTGCCAAGAGGGCAAGAAATTTCAAGTAGACCAGCTAAATCCAAGTAGTCTAATTATGGATCAACTTGCAGCTCTCCAACAAGCAACCGGAGATGAGATTCAACGTCTCATCGACAACTACAAAAAAGATTCAGCTAGTCGAAAGACGCTAAACTACTATAAAGAACGCCTTCGCAGACTTGAGGCATGCTGGAGTACGTTTGATGCCACGGACAGTGACATCCGACAGCTACATCCACAACAACTACAACATCCTTACTTCACGAAGGAATATTACGATCTCGTTAAAACAGCATTTAACGAATACAAGGCAATTTTTTGTAAAAACATAGATCGCTTACAAGAAGCAGCCAATCTAGAGCCAAAGAGTGGCTCAATTCTTGCAGCAAGGGGCATTGATAACGGGAATGATCCACCCAAGTGTCAGCAACAAGGAAGCACAGCACCTCCCCAAGCCAACCAGCCATGTGATCAATCCAGCAGTGCTCCTGAAAAAAGGCGACAGCAATATCTCATAGATATGCTGCAACGCAAAATCAGCAGCTTTGATAAAACAGACGGGATCAAACACTTTTGGGACGTCATCAAACAACAATTATTCATTATTGGGGACAAATCGAAGCAAACATGAAGTTGATCGAGTCAAACCAAGTCACGGCGGCTGAAGAAAATGAATACTGGCAATTAGAGGAAACTACCCAAGGGGCTATCATCAGGTGCGCGAAAGAGGTCGAAATGTTAACAACTCCGCAATAACCCCAACCCAGTCTAGAGGTTCAGTCCCATTTCATACTACCCAAGGTCTCCTTGCCTAAATTTGACGGAGACTACCTGACTTGGAGGCAGTTTTGTGACCTTTTCACACAAATGGTTGACAAGCAAAACATGCCAAAATGCCAAAAGATGTGGTATCTGAAAACAAATGTGACCGGAGAAGCCGAGAAGTTAATTCGGCATCTTCCGCTCACTGAAGAAGTTATGACTCGGCATGGAAGATGCTGCAGGATAGATCAACAACCAGAGAATGCTAACAACAGCCCTGCTCAATCGTTTATTGCATCAACCAGCCAGCACAACAGAGTCAGCCAGCGGCATCAAGGCACTCCATGATGTAACAAAGGAGTGTCTACAAGGCCTAATCAATCTGGGACTAGAAATCGAAAATTGGGATCCTCTTATAGTGCATCTCCTCATTCAAAAAATGGACAGATCAACTCATAATTTATATGAACAATCAATCGAACAGCCAAACAGCTGAAACAATGCGTATTCTAGGAATTGGCGAAGGAACAAGAAGATCAAGCAAAAGAGTAAACCTCACACTAAAATCCAAAACTACAGATTTTACAGTCAACCTAGAAGCATTTGTTTTGCGCCAAATAACTCCAAATCAACCAAATCCAATTATAAACATTGCATTCTGGAACCTTCCAAATGACTTTAATTTGGCCGATCCACACTTTAACGAGCCTGGCCAAATTGATCTTCTACTAGGAGCAGAACTGTTCCATCTGATACTGAAGGTCGGACAGATGAACATCGGTAAAGACCTGCCCCTACTCAGGGAAAATGAGAGGCTCTTCAACAAGTTCGTCTATCTGCGGAATTTCAATCAAAGACCAATTACAAGACAGTATCGAAAAATTCTGGAAAGTGGAAGAAGTTCAAACAGCAAAGAACTCTTTTACAATTGCAGAACGCAGATGTGAGACTCACTTTGCTGAAAATACCATCAGAAATCTAGAAGGACGATTCATAGTACGACTTCCATTTAAAGCCGATAGCAGTGCGTTGGGTGCCTCAAAAAATCTTGCTCTTCAAAGATTTAACGCCTTAGAAAAACGGCTAGCAAAACAAGACAACCTGAAAGAACAATATACCAAGTTCATTGAAGAATACATTCGACTGGGGCATATGACACAAGTTGACATCAATCAAATTCATGGAATCCACTACTTCCTACCGCACCATTGTGTTCTTAAGCCAGATAGCACAACAGCAAAATTACGGGTGGTTTTTGATGCATCCGCAAAAACCTCAAGCAATGTCTCACTGAATGACATCCTTTCAACCGGACCCACCATTCAAGACGAGTTATTCACAACTCTCCTTCGTTTTCGCCTTCATCGATATGTATTTACTTCCGACATCGAAAAAATGTATCGCCAAATACTGGTTCATCAAGACGATCGACGATTTCAGCTCATCCTATGGCGAAATCATCCAAAAGAAAAATTAAACATATTTTGCATACACTGCATAATGTGCAAAGAAACAAAACAATTAATACAAATAACAAAAGAAATAAAAATAAAGAATGAAAATGTGCACCTACAGCACAACCATAAACAAGGAAATTTAAGTAGATAGGAAGTGTGAAATGATTTGCGATAGGTCAGCTTTATGGGAATTTAGTGTTTGGTTGTGCTGGGTATAAACAATAATCGTCTCCAAAAGTTTATGTCAAACTTGCGGTAAGTTTTCAGATAGGAAAAAAAACAGGTCCCTTGCATTTTGGCAATCACCATCGAACCAAGGTTGTCTGTAAATAACTCTGCCTTGTATTCCAGCTTTGAATGATGAACTATAAATTGATTGTCGAGCACGATAACTTAGTAATTTTCAATTTCAAAAACTAGAAGTCATAAAATAATCTAGTTTACAGTTCTTGATTAGGAATTAATAAGAGCACCGATACTATAAAAAAAATTATTTAAAATTTTATTGTTTTGAGAAATTACACTTTTTTTAATGTTTTTTCCCGAATTTTGTTTGAAACTAATTTTTTTGAAAACTGTGCTTACATTTTGTCTGATTTAAGAAGTGTCTTATAGTACTGGCTGTATAAAAAAGTATTAAACTTAATTGAAAGTTTTACAGTTATTTTTTCATGATTTTTTTTTCTATTTTAAGTACTTTTTCCATAAAATTATCCCTCCCGCCCAAACGGGGCAAGATAGACCCCTCTCCCATAGTAAAAAATGCTTGTTGTCAACGCCTCTACAAAAAACCGTTATCAATTTTTGGCGACATAATTATCGTACTCTCCTCTAAGTTACCTGTCTACTGCGCCCTTGAACAAAACAAACAAATCGGAACTATCCTTGCGTACGACTGTTTGATGTCTCTGAAGTTTGTGATGCAAGGAATGGTGTGAAATTGCCATCGATTATATTTTCCAAAGTAGGATATGAACACCCTGAAAAAGATTAAAAAATTTCGAATACCATATTAAATAATGTGTGCATCAAACAACAGCCGCACCTTGTAACTTGAATTCGCATCGACCAACATTTCAAAGTCAGATTCATCAGGCCGCAAGTGAAAAATTGCAAGTATTTTAACTATTTTCATAAAAAATGATAAGGATGTGCAACAAAGAACAAAAAAAAAAATCTCGCCTCAAAATGTTTTACAGACGTTGAAAGAAAGTGGCAAGTGGTTTTCAATAAGAGGTGTTATTTTGAATAGCCAACTATTTTGGTAGTTGTCACTTTTGAAGATATAATTTTTTCACATTTAACAAGTAAAAACTACGCCATTAATAAAAATGGAACGATACACGCTTCAACAACGCATTGAAATTATTAAAATTCACTAAAAATGTTGAAAATTTGGCAGAGACGGTTCGTAAAACTAAAACATTTTTTGGTCCTTTTTAATGAAAAGGATATTGCTGCAATCTGGCACAAAATTTATTTATATATTTATCATGATCACAAATTGATAAAAAATGTCAACCTAAGAATTGTAGGCTTTAACTTGTCAGACAATAGAATAATACCCCATCAAATTAGCCAATGTTAAATCTGTTTATCGAATGACGTTATCTATACGTCATGTATTTATTAAATTGTAATAATCATATACTACATAAGATTATCGAATGATCTCTTTTATGTAATGTAAATAAGTATGTAACTATTTTAAATATATAAAAATCCGTGCACATGCAACTGTAAATTTGTTAATCTTCGTGTTTTTAACATGCAAATATAGAAATAAAGAGATTAGTTATTGTCAATCGTAGAACGAAGAACATTGTTTGCCTCGTTATTTGTGCCTTAGCTCGGTTTCCATAGAATGTTCTCAGATCAGTCAATAGGAGTTACTGTTGATCATGATAGTCTTCGGTTAAAGAAGAAAAACACTTTTCAATCGTATGTAGATATAACCTCCATTTTTAATGTCAAATTGTTGTTTTAAATTAAACGAATGGTCAAATTTCGACCATTGGGTGATACTACTAGCATCATTAACAATATCACTCTTCTTTTTTTTTGTAGAGAATGTAAAAATATTTAATTGGCGTTTTTTCTTATCTGTGCTAATTACTCAAAGTTTTGTACAAAATTCCTGAAGTGTTATTATATTTTGAGATAGTTTCGGATATAATTTTTTATTTTCACATTTGTAAGAAAATGTATTTTTTTTTAATTTTAAATGAACTATACGGTGCATATTATTTTTGTTCATATGAAAGCTTACCTTATATGATTTATTTGAATGTGTTAATTAAAATCTCAAACGAATTAACTTAAAGCAAAGTAAATTCATTGAATTAAACTGGCTGTATTCTATTTTCGAATTGGATTTCTTTTAAACTTGAAGGTGAATGCAATGTCGTTGCTTCATATATGTACGAGTATATGTATATACATACATAGACTCGCAAGCAAATACAAAGTTTTAACAAACGGAAGCGCTTCCTGCCTTCGGATATTCCATTATATTGATATCCTTTATTTTTTTTTTACAATAGACAAAAGCGGAATAGCCTCATGTGTACCATTACAAATAAGAACTAAATATTGAAGCTTGTTATTTCTTTAGTTCAGTGAAATAGTCCATCTGGTCATTTACACAAAAGAAATTTAACTTATGTGTAGACTGTAGAGTATATACTCGTACATACATATATAAAGAAACATAATACCATTTACCGAATGCGAACAGTCTGTCGGAACTATAGAAATAAACAAGTGAAAATAGGGACGGGGAAACGTGACATCTATGCCTCTGAAATCGTGGTAATTTGATGGTAGTAAGAAGCTCTAAATGAATAATAGTCCAGTCATATAAGACACAAAAACTATCCCCGAATAATCAATTTTATTAAAAGGGCCCAGAAATTAATTTTTCAGGCATAACTTTTAAAAGGTACATGCGATTGAAAGGTGTTTAAAAGAATCATTCATTTTTTCCAATTTGTTTTTAATTGTTTCTATTTGAAAGTAAGCAAAACAAGACAAAAATAGTGAAGAATCGAAAATTTAGGTTTTACGCATACGACCGTTAAACGGTACCTTTTATCATTTTTTTATTTGCACAATTTGTTGCTTATCTATGTAACGTTATACAGAAAAGTTTTTACAGTTTTTTAATTAAATTTTATTTATTCTTAAATTGTTTAAAAGTAAAAAATATTGTTTTTTTTTTGTCTTTGCGAAATACAAGAAATATTATGTATTTTTTTTCATACGAGTGATCCATGATATTAGGATTTCATAAATTATACATAATGTACAAGCCGCTCTACAATTGTTAGCCACGTTCAAATCGATTGTTTCTTCAGAATGCCGTGGTAAGACTATGAACCAAAAAAAAATTTCCAGCAATTTTCTAGTAGTCAAGTATAAGGACTGGACTATAAAGCAATATTCTATACGAATGTCCCTTTTTAAGACTTTTTCGTATTTATTGGTGTATATGACTTACATGTTGATGTGTTGACACTTAATGTTGATGTGAAGAAGCCTTGCAAATGGAGAACATAGAACTTATTTAAATTTCTTACCTACTTCGTGGCCTATGTTCTTTGAGAAGGGATAATAGGTTCCCTTTTACCCGCACTCTAACATTTTATTGCTTTTTTTCTCTTTGCCATTAATGACTTTAAATTTGTATAGTACGAACAAAAAATGAGTAATATGAAGCAATTCATGTTAAATAAATACTAATATTATGATGAATTTCTTCCATTTGGAGTTGAGTTTAAATTGAGCTGAGATACAGGTTGTAAATTGCATCAATTTATTCATGTCATAGCCAAAGTAAATAAAAATATTATAAAAACGAATAGCTATAAAAATGAATGCAAAGTTTTGCACACAAATGCAAGTAAACATTTGAAAATTCGAACCGTGGAATCAATATACTCCACTCAAATGAGCTCATTTAAACTTAAACAGGAACACAAAAGTTTCACTCTTTTTCAATCTTGCATATCGAAAAAAGTAAGTTTTGCCATGACACTTAGTGGTTTGAGAGCGGAAAAAAGGTCATTCGTCTTTATGTTAAATACCGATTTTTTTGATTCGTACTCAATTTGAAAAAACTCAAAATATGATTATTTGCCTTCAGTGACTTGTGTGCCCAAAGCATCTTTCATAATTCCAATAGAATTCTTGTGTCAGCAATTTTATAGGACAAAGAAAAAGCAGACGATCTTCAGTTGAAGATAGATTTGCTAAATAAACATTTTAAAAGTATAAAAAGGGTTTCATCGATCGTGATCAGTTCAGTTCACAGTTTGTCATTCTACGTATAGCCTAAGATTTCCCCCCACCAGTGGTAAGGGATCTGAAGCTTTGATTTAATAAATAATATTAAGTTTAAAAATACATAAATGTGTTTTATTTAATTGTCGATCTTCTGCGATCACAAAAATATATTTTTTTTTAATAAAATAACGAATCGGAAACGAAATTGGGTGCAACACAATAAATTAAATATATGAACGTTAAGAAAAATGAAGAACACAAGATTTCAAAAAACAATTTGTTTTTTTTTTTAAATCTTGTATTCTTCATTTTTATTAACGTTGAAAACACCCACTTTGAGTGAATAAAATTAAAATTAAAGGTTGAAAAAAACATCAACTTATGTTCAACTGCGAATTAAAAAAATTCGGCCTCATAGATAACCCGGGCGTATGATTTCAAAGTATTTTTAACGTACATCTATTATAATGTCCTTATTTACAACACAATTAAAAAAGATGTTTCAATTTGTAAACTATAAGCAAGTTCCAAAAAAAAAGAAATACATCTTTACGTACCTGCTTGCCGTAACAGTGCCTATTCCTCAGTATATTGAATTTGGGGATCTTGAGAATAAAATTATCATTTTGCTGACTTAAAATTTGAATCTTTTCAAATGACCGGCAGTGTTTTTTTCATCAACAAAATTGTAGATGGTTTTTTTTAAGTTCCACAAAATAAATAATGTAAATTTATAATATATCATTATCATTTTATTGGTCTATTTTTGAGAATTATAAAAAAAAAGCAATTCATAAGAGAAGTCTTCACAAACTAGGCCTACGCATAGGTAGGAACTTAAAAAGGAAATTATGTATGTACAGTTGTACACTCGTTTTCAACTGAATAGGCACACCTTTTAAACAACCTTAAACAAAAAAAAAACAAACTGTAAATGACTTTTTAGACACAGTCCAACTTGAGAGAGGATAACAAAAAAAAAACAAGTTTAATACCACTATTATTACTCGTCTTATAACTATTTTTTTGATTAAAACGAAAATTTGTATAAAACAAAATTTATATAGCATATATGAGTTTTAGATAAGATACCACAAAAATTCAAATATTTGTCTGTAGAGAACAAAATATAAAGGATCTGTACCAAATTTGAACCAAATACTGTCTTAATTTTTCCACAGTATTAACGCGAAAAACTTCGCCGTTTATGTAGTAGTAGTTTTAAAATAATCACCATTATTGTAAGTCCCAATTGTAAATTGATAAATATGGACATTTGATATTTTTGAACTTATTACCTACTTACTGAAAAAAATTCAATTCATAATAATTTGCATCATTCCTAATTAATAAAACTTATGTATATAAATTGGGTTGTTAATATCAAATTTCACTGTTTGTCAACTATCAATTTATAGTCGCAACCTACAATAAGGGTATATGTTTTGCTACGCGGCCGTCATGTTACCAAACAAATTTCGTTATTTTTCTCGCACCCCCCACACAGCCTCGGTGTGACTCTTCTTCAATTCTGGTCATCTCTTCTGCTGTTTTTCTTTCTAATAACCTTGTTGCAGAAGGGTCTAATAATTTTTGTAATTTCACACTTGCTGACCTTTCTGTAATGTTTATATCTAAGGGATAGCATCTTTTTTTTTGCCTCCAGCAATTTATCATAAGGTGGAAAAACGTCATGTCCTTCGTTTTAAGGGCATGTCTCAATACTTCATGTTGAGGCTTCCACAAATCTGCTTGCATAAATAATGCAAGAGCCTTATCTGGGTGAGAATGTGATGAAGAAAAGCTTTCTGATGTTGCTGCTTAGTTTATCTTTTCTTGAGTAAATAAATGTCTAATGTGGTCTCTCTTATATCCTTTAGAACGCTCACAGCATTCTTCAAAACTCATAAGTCATAAAATATTGTATACAGGTAGCAAAAAAATCATGTAAAAAAAAAAACACCTTTCTCGTTAATTTTTATCTGCCCCTACTTTTTCCGTGAAATCAAAAAAACTGTGTGATAATCCCTAATCCTTTTGTTTATTCTTTACTAAGCTTTATGATATAATTCTATTTATCATAACATAATACAATTTTAACATAATTTTCCTGAGAAAATTGAGTTGAAAGTTGAAAAATTTTTAAGGCAGAAATTATTTGTTCCGCACGAATTTCTCAGACTTTGGTCAAGGTACGAATTTTATTTTATTTTTAAAATAAGCTCATTCTGATAATTAGAACTGTTAAAAATTCAATACTATTTCCTTTAATTGTTTTAAAGTGGCATCACTTTTCATTTTGAATTATTTCTTATAGATTGAATTTTTGCAAATTATGTTCATCTCTTTTTTTAAACATTATACATATCTATGTACATTATATTAAAATTTAAACTGTAAATTTGAGCATTATATAAACCCATGCAAATTATGAATTCCGCACAGTTAACGATTTTCTTTGACCCGATATCATTTGGTTAAATTTTGCTTAGTAAAATAAAACTTGTTATAAATTGGACATTTTCGTTTTTCATTTACCCGGACTTTTATATTAAAATTTTCTTCATGGTGCCGAAACCCGGGAATCGTTTCGGAAAATAGATTTAACAAGTTTTATTGAAAGAAATAAATCGTGTCGGTTCATTTATGCTCCGTAATACTCTTTTTTTCTCGATCGATAAAATAAAATGGAGCTGCAAACACGTGCTGGCTTTCGCAGTCAAATTACGAAGATCGCCAACGAAGCAACAGAGTATTTAAAGAAAGATTCGCGCGGCATAGAAGATATGTCGGAATTAGATACTATGGAAGAAGACCTATCTTCTTATTTGCAACGTCTTGCAACGGCCAATGCTAATTTGAATTTAGTTAATAAAGACATTCAGACAAAAGAACTCGAGGATAAAAATCCTGAAAAGATAGCAGAATATGAAGATGCTGCGGCGGGAATGTTGGCTCGGCTTCAAGTTCGTCTTGCTAAAATCAAACTACGTATCGACCATATTCCAAGCTGCGGAAATTCTCAACGCCCATCATTAACGAAGAGTCATTTCACCGAGCTACCTAAATTGCAACTTAAGCGATTTTATGGAGATTACCAGGAGTACCTTTCTGGGAAAATTTTAGTTCAGCTGTTCATGAAAATGAATCCCTATCTGGTGTTGAAAAGTTTAATTTTCTGCAATCGGTGCTCACGGGCAACGCGGCAAAAACCATTGTAGGTTTTACCCCTTCCGATGCATGCTATGATGGAGCCATTTCTCTCTTGCAAGAGGAATACGGGGATACCGAGAAGCTTATCGATAAGCTCATGCAGACCCTTATGGATTTACCAACTGTGCATCGTAAAACTGATGCTCAAGCATTAAGGAAGCTGTAAAACAGTAATGGCTTGCAGCCGATCCCTTACCGCGTTAGGTGTACCATCGTCACATTATTACATAATGCTAAAAACCATTCTTCTTAAATGAATGTCTAATGAGTTACGTATCGATTATTATCACCGTATTCATAAAGAATTAGCTGACAAAGGAAAAGAGACGGCTGATTCAGTTGACGACGATAGTTCCACTCTTTCATTCGACGGAGACAAGCAAGTTAAAAATATTTTACGATTTTTGAAACAAGAAGTTGAGTCTATCGAAAGAGCGGCCGTTGCGAAATCCGGCAAATCAACCACCCACTACAGTCAACCAACCACAGCAGCTGGCCTTCTTACACCCACGAGCACCTCCGTTTTTAAATATTTTTTCTGTAAGTCTGCTGAACATTCTAGAAGAGATTGTGATTGTACACATTCTATCGATGAAAAGAAACAGATGCTTAAGACGGCAGGTGTTTTAGATGTACGCAAAGTGGACACAGATCGAAATTTTGTAGAGTGAAGGGTATAGTATGTAAAAAATGCAAACGTATGCACTCTACCGTTTTGTGTTGAGGAGAAGCATGGTCAAAGTCAAATAATAGAGAGAGTGCGAGTGATAAGCCTATCTTAACGTCATCGACTACTTTGTGCTCTTCAAAGAATTATAATAAATTCTTTACTAATGTTTTTTTGCAGACGGCAAGTGTTTTCCTTTCCTCACAGAAAACTAATCGCAATTTATTTGTGCGACTTATTATTGATGGTGGGAGCCACAAAACTTACATTAGAGGAGACGTCGCCAATAAATTAAAATTACCCATCATTGGATTCGTTATGAGCGTCATCCCTTCTGGTTACACAGAAGCTCCAAGTTTTCAGAAATTAAAAACAACTAAGTTCACAATAAAAAGCCAGTTTAATGCAAACGAAATAGAAATTGTAGCTGTTGTAGTTCCGGAAATTTGTCTTGACACATTGCCTGCTCCTGAGAATTATTGTAGTCCGCAAATACAACGGTTCTATTTAGCTAATTCAAATTATGAGGGTCATGAACAAACGGAGGGTTTGAGCATCTTAATCGGAGCAGACTATTTTTGGGAAATAGTCACAGGAAAGTATAAACGTCTTGCAAAAGGATTAACAGCTGTTGACACCGTATTCGGCTGGACGCTTCAGGGCGTGGAATATTCTGAGCGATGACCTTTCTCTTAATATCGATCCAGAAGATCTGCAAAATATGACTTCAGCTACTAAACATAACGTTTTGAAGATTATTGCTCGAATATATGACCCTTTAGGTTTTATGAACCCAGTAGTAATTCGCCTTAAGATTCTTTTTCAGTCTTTGTGGAGGCAAAAGCTTACCTGGGATCAACCTATTGGAGATGAATTTCACAGTTGCGATTTAACCGTCTCCAAGTGCAGTCGCATTTTTGTCTTTCTCTTTAGTTTTACCTTTTAATCAAACTAAAATAAATATCCGACCCCATTAAAACCGACCCAATATCTTTCCCCATAATAACATTTTGTGTTTTTTTTTGCTTACAGTGCATTTGTATATTTTGTGTCACAGTGCGTTTGACTTTTAAACGAATTATTAAATTTTTTTGCTTACAGTGCATTTGTACCTCTGTTACGATTACCCCTGTAATTATTAAAATAATATATTAACTGACCTGCTTTGTTTGTTTTTTCTCTCTGTGTTAACTATGCCAGTGAAGTGTGGAAACATTAATTGCACAATCTCTTGTGTTGCTGCAGATCTTATTCCTTGCAACGGAATCTGCAATTTGGGTTTTCATCCCTATTGCAATGGTTTGAGCAGAATTATCAAACCTCACATTCCGGAAATCATGGCTAAGTTCTGTTTCCTTTGTGATGAATGTAAACCTCTGTCCCTTGCTCATCTTATGAAAGCAATTAAGTGCAACAATGATCAGCTCAGTTCTATCATTGACTCTATATCTGAGCTGAAGTTAGAAGTGCGCCATAATTACGTAAGACTTTCTAATTCAATTCACGATAATCTTGACCCTGTAAATGCCTCTTTAGACAAACTTGACAGTAAACTCAGTGTCTTTAAAAAACCCCTCGACCCTATCCCTTTGAATGTCAGCAAAGAGCTTAGTAAAATTCTAGACTTGCTCTCACTGATCGACTTGAAACTGGAACCTAACGAACGTGGAAATAATGATTTGGATGTCAAATCTTATCTAGCCCAAGGCTCAATGGCGGTCAATTCCATTTCCAAAGATATGGTTAAATTTGACCAACGTATGGATGAAATACTCACCGGAATGAATTTTATAAAAAAACAGTCGGATGGATCAAAAGAATCAATTAATGTTGTTGCGGACGAAATTCGTTACCTCTACAGCAAACTTGACAATAATGCTCCAACACTGAACAACAAATCCATTCTCGATGAGATACTCGCCATCAACAATGAACCATCTCTTGCTTCCTCCTCCGTACCGGATTATAATGTCAACATTCCATCCACTCAATCATCATCACCTTTATCAGCAACAACGCTTTCTTCACCACCCATTGCTCCTGAGATCGTTCCTGCATCCCTCACTCAACCTGCGTCGTCTGTGCCATCTATATCTTCACCACCAACGATTTTTTCACCACCCAATTCTTCTAATATTGTTCCTGCATCATTATCTCAACCTGCGTCTGTGTCATCTTCACCACCCAGTTCATCATCTTCAACAGAAGTTCTTACTGTTTCTGCTCCAAAACATAAACCTGCATCATTAACTCAACCTGCGTCCATGCCATCAAAATCACCATCCGGTGAACTTCATGCTTCAGTTGCCAGTTCCAATGATCCTGTTTCATCTGCTACTTCTTCCAACCGTCCTGGACCTCCTTCCGATAGTTCAAAAGTCAAGTATCTAATTAAAGGCTTACCTAGAAGTATAGATGTACGCTGGCTCTCCAATTGGTTCTCTTCTAATTATAAAATTCACAATGCTCGTTTTAAGAGAATCTTCCAAACGGACCGTTACTTTTCTACGTTTATCGCATATCTGCCAAAAAAATATGATTGGATGTTCTTCTCCCCTGGATCTGATGTTACTGCACACAATGGTGTAGAGTTTCGCCGCTTTAGTACTAAGCCAAACATATCTTTTAATCGTCCCTATAGACTTGATCCCAATTGGCAGTTTAAATTTGGTAGATATCCCAATTTTAACAATATTAATCCTTTTCGCGACTATAACACTTTTGATGCTACCAATAACTTCTGCCCTCCTCAAACTACTCCTCATAGCACTGCTCCCTTAAACACTCAACCTTCCCTGGCTCCACAAACACCTTTAAGACCTCCTAATAAACGTGTTTCTTTTGACCTGTCTAATTCCTCTCCTACACCGAGTTATCCCAACTTTATTAGATCCCACATCCTTAACCCAGCACCTTCTAATCCATTATTTGCCTCCTCTTCTCATCCTTGTCCTTCAACTTCTTCATCTTCTCATGGATCTTCGCCACCCTTCTCAGATCCGCTCACCCTTCCAACTACAGCACCTTTTTATCCATTAGCAGCCTCCTCTTCTCATCCTTGTCCTTCAACTTCTTTATCTACTCATAGATCTTCGCCACCTTTCTTAGATCCGCTCACCCCTCCAACTACTAGATTAACAAGACAATTTGTGGATCTTAATGACGATGGACGTTATGTTCTCTCTCGTCTCAGAGACCATAGAATTTACTCTAACATCCGCCTTTACCTCGCTTACCTTCATGACAAACATGACTCTGTATGTGTGGACGGTGTCACCAGAACCAATCTTATGGTATCTATCCAACAAGAAGGTTTCCCAACTAACCCTGATGAACTTAAAAATATTTTCGTTCGTTTTCATGAATCTTTCAGACTAACTCCTGCAGATGTTGCAAATGACTTAGCGTCTTTCGCCTCGTACGTGAATTCTAAACGAATTTCTCATCTACAGAGGAGTAGGTCCAACTTCAATAATTTTTTTCGTTCCTAAACCCCCTATTTCGTCTAATCAGCTCCCTAAATGCTTGTCCGTCTATTACCAAAATGTCAGGGGTCTTCGTACCAAAACCTCTTCAGTCTATCTTAATTCACTTATTTTAATCTACGACATTTTTGCATTGACTGAGACCAACCTGTTACCTAGTATTAACGATAGTGAACTTTTTAACGCTGATTTCAATGTCTTTAGAGTAGATGGTTCTTACCACAATGATGTATCCAGTGGTCGTGGTGTTTTATTAGCAATTCACAATCGCTTTGACTCGTCCCTCTTCAAGTTATCTGTGTCCTCCCCTTTTGAATATGTCTGTATCAAATCAACTATCGATAAAGTCACTTTTTATATAGCTTGCTGTTATATAAGACCTTGCCAGCCTATCCAATCTTATCAGCTTGCAGTTGATGCTTTTGATTCCATCTTTGAAGCAGCTGAATCATCGGATAATGTTTTAATTTTGGGTGATTTTAACTTTCCAAATCTCAACTGGACTCTCTCTGATGATGAATCTCATTATACATGTTCTAATGCCATGACCGATAAGGAATTCCTTTTCATTGATTGTCTCTCAGACTCAGATCTTTACCAAATAAGTGGTGTCAAAAATAATTTAGGCCGACAACTTGATCTTATTTTCTCTTCTGATGCGGAGAATTGCGTAGTTTCAGCGAGTAACCATCTCCTATCCACTCTTGACGCCTACCACCCTCCCCTTTTCCTGACTTTTTCATACGAATCGCCCCATATTTCCACTGCTTCAGAAAACACAATGGCTTTCAATTTCCGTAAAGCAAATTTTCCCAAACTCAATAATTTGCTTCGTTCCGTCGACTTTAGTGTTATCATCGATTGTCGTGATATCAATTTTGCCCTCTCCCATTTCTATTCTATAATGTTTAACTGCCTTAGTCAATCAGTCCCAATTTCACCTCAAAAAAACATTTCCTCTAGCCCGCCATGGTATAACAACGATTTAAAATCTCTCAGAAACAAAAGGAATAAACTTTGGCGCAAGTACTTGCAATCACGGTCTGGCTATGATTTTTCTAACTATCAGAGTGCAAACTATAATTTCTCTGAACTATGTAGTTCTCTTTATAATGATTACCTCGCTCAAGTTCAATGTAACATCAAATCTGACCCGAAAAGCTTTTTTAATTTCATTAATGCTAAAAGAAAGTCTGATAGCTACCCCTCAACTCTTACTTATTTGAATACTTCTTCAGATAATCCATCTGTAATCTCGAACTTATTTGCTCAATTTTTCAGTCAATCTTTCTCCGATAATACCTCGCAACCCAACTCTGATTACTTTTCTTATTTAGACACCTGTACCCAAACGTCTCTTTCTTCAATTGTCATCCCCCCTTCTTCCGTAGAAGATAAGATTAATAAACTTAAAGTCAAATATACTGGTGGTCCTGATGGCCTACCATCAATAGTATTAAAAAACTGCTTGACAACTCTTTTAAATCCATTGACCGCCCTTTTCCAGCTTTCAATCTCACAAGGGATTTTTCCTTCCAGCTGGAAATATTCTTTCATTATCCCGATTCACAAAAAAGGCCCTAAAACAGAAATCCTGCGGATCTTGTAAGTAGGGGGGTATCTACTCAACAATTTGCTGCGTTGCTGTTATGGCAGGAAGGTCCATATTGGTTAAAAGGTGATGCTTGACCATCATCAAATTACGTGATTGATATTGACGAGTCTACAAAACTGCTGACGAAGTCCGAAGAAGATTTAATAGCAAAATCCACCGACGTTTCGGGTCCTATTTTTCCTTTCGAAAGAATAAGTCATTGGAAGAAGCTTTTAAGAGTAACCTGTTTCATTTTTCGAACGATTGATATTATTATTTACAAAAATAAAAATAGGGTTGCGACAAGGTTTCTTGGAGCAATTGAACTAAAGAAAGCTGAAGATTATTGGTTAAAATTCATTCAAAACAATTATTTTAATAATGACATTTTGTATTTGCAGGTCGGAAAACCAATCCCTCGTTCTTCGACCCTGCAGAATCTCAATGTGTTCCTGGACAATGACGGCTTTCTACGTTTAGAGAGCAGGCTTTAAGGACTCGATAAATCGCTTGTCGCAGTGAATCCCATTATTCTACCAAGAGGGAGTGCTTTAACCAGATTAATCGCTAAATATTTCCACGAACTCCGTTTGCATGGAGGTGTAAACACAGTTTTGGCGAGGATGCGCGAAAGATTTTGGATGCCAGCTGGTCGTCAACTAATAAAAAAGGTCATTGCTAAGTGCCCAATTTGCAAGCGGATGAGAGGGAAACCTGGTTCACAACCATTTGCACCGTTGCCCTTGGAACGATTAGTGGCAGCCCAGCCTTTTGAACCAGTTGGAGTGCATTTCGCTGGCCCACTGTATACGCCCATCAACAATGGAGAAAGCAGCAGAAAGGTATATATCATGATTTTCACTTGTGCAGTTGTTCGAGCCTTGCATTTAGAATTGGTGTTTAACCTCACTACTGAGAGCTGCTTATTGGCTATAAGGAGATTTATAGCAAGGAGGGGTTGCCCGAACGTAATCTACTCTGACAACGCTAAAACGTTTAAAAAAGCAGCCATCGAAGTAAAAACTATTGGAGAAATCTTTAGCAGCGAAGTTTTTCATGGATTTCTCAGCAATCAAGGGATCATCTGGGGATTTAGTGTTGAAAGGGCGCCATGGTGGGGCGGCTTTTTGGAGCGAATGGTGAAAAGCGTAAAATACATACTCTTTTGACGGAAGCTCAGCGTATAATAAACATGAGACCACTTACCTATATCAGTAATGATCCACTCGACCTATCACCGCTAACACCCGACAACTTCCTTACTGGTATTTCGAGTTATGTTCCTGTCGAGACTGGAAGTAAAGATCGAATCTCTTCTTCGGAGCTAAGGACAAAATGGATTGCGTGACTTAAGTACACCTCACTTTTTTGGAAAAGATGGAAGGCCGAATATTTGGGCCTGCTACGTTCAGCTCATCATTCAAATAAAATCTTTACAAAAGAAATTCGACCAGAAGACGTAGTTTTGGTTTATGACGCAGCAACTCCGAGGATACATTGGAAATTGGCTATCGTGGATGTATGTTTTCCTGGACGAGATGGTAAGGTGAGAGCAGCTGAAGTGCGCTTTGGTGGTGGTAAGAAATTAAGACGAGCTGTTCAACACTTGTACCCACTAGAGATTTGTGACCGCGACCTGGCGCGGGCGGAGGATGTTAAAAATTGAATACTATTTCCTTTAATTGTTTTAAAGTGGCATCACTTTTTATTTTGAATTATATATTGAATTTTTGCAAATTATGTTCATCTCTTTTTTTTAACTTTATACATATCTATGTACATTATATTAAAATTTAAACTGTAAATTTGAGCATTATATAAACCCATGCAAATTATGAATTCGGCACAGTTAACGATTTTCGTTGACCCGATATCATTCGGTTAAATTTTGCTTAATAAAATAAAACTTGTTATAAATTGGACATTTTCGTTTTTCATTTACCCTGACTTTTATATTAAAATTTTCTTCAAGAACCGAAGAAATTATAACTATTTGATATAAACCACCCTCAAAATTGAGTTTTTTGAAAACCGATTCAGTAAAACAACTTCAAACTTCCTTTGCCTAGATCGTATTTGAGCTTTGAATAGGTTTCTCTGTGGAGTGAACTTTTCGCCTTATCTATGCTGTCTTCTCTTGCTTTAGAATGTAGCCTTCGAGTAGATTACAGAGAAAAGGCTTGCAGTCTGCCAGGTTATCCAAAGTCAAGTTGAAAGGGATCTCACATAAGTCTGCCAAATTTTTCCATTCTTCAAACCAAGAAATTTTGGATTTAATCACTAGGACTGCAATTTTTCTAGCTATTTTATCGATGTGGCTGTTCATAAGTTTTACAATGTAGTTAAAATGTACCTTTAAAGTTGCAAGGTACATTGGTGATAATCCCGTTTCGATGAGCAGCATGTAATTTGGTATTGTGTCCGGTAGCCGAAATTGTCGTTTTAAAAAGAATCGCAGGAGTTTTTCGGTGGTTTCTGACTGACGCCAGCCCCATGATTCTGCCGCATAAAACATGATTGACTCGGGTTTCCATAGATATTCTGCTATACTGTACCAATAGCAATTTTGGAAGCAGATAACTTTTTTTCCATATTGCTTGTTATGGTGAAGCCCAGGTATTGGTATTCCTTAACATTTTCGATTTGATCCTCCCCACAGTACCATTTTTCATTGGCAGCTAAACGTCCAGTTCCTCTCCGAAACACCATAGTTTTTGATTTGCTGAGATTAACAGTATGGTTCCACTTAAAACAATAGTATCGTAATTTATTTATCATCAGCTGCATGGAGTTAGGTGATTCCGATAGAAGGACGAGATCGTCTGCGTCCATAAGTATTTTGATCGAAATGCCATCGAGTGTTATGCCACATGGCAGTTCTTTATTTAAGTCCTCAATGTAGAGGCAGAACACTGAGGGGCTAAGATAACATCCTTGTTTCAGCTCAGTGGATGCCGGGAACCATTCTGACACATTTTTCCCATACCATATTGCATGACTTGTTTCTTTGTATATGTTTTCGATCATCCTTCCAAATTTAAGTGAAATCCCGTCTGCAAAAAGCTTGAAAATTAGGGCTTTTCTGTCAATCGAATCGAAAGCCGCTCGAAAATCTACGAAAAAGGCGTATAGCTTTTTGCGTTTGCGTAAATATATTTCTGCAATGTTAGTCAGGGTAAAAATATGGTCTACTGTGGAATATCCTTTCCTGAATCCAATTTGAAATTCACTCAGCAGTCGGTTGCTATCAACCCAGGCTGTAAGGCGGCGCGGCGTCTTAAGATTTCCATAAAAATTTTGAGCGATGAGTTAAGAAAAGAGATAGTTCGGTAGTTCGATGGATCCATCTTGTCTCTTTCTTTGTATATTGGAAATTTTCGAAAAGACTCCGGTGCTTCTCCTGTTCTGAAGATATCATTAAATACTTTTGTGAGGTGGATCAAAAACTCTTTGGTGGCGCATTTGAAGAATTCGTTTGGGATTCTATTGATTCCGGGAGCTTTATTATTTTTAGCTCTAGCCACAACTGATTCCACTTCTGAGAGTGTTATTTCGGTGTTCAATATATGATTTTCGAGATTTTACCTAGCTTATTGTATTGGTTGGGAGAAAAGTTCCGTGTTTAATTGTTGTTCGAAGTGACCTCTTAGTGTTGATGTAGGTAAATGTAGTTCTGATGCAAATGTTTTTCCTTTTATGTTTTGTATGACTTTCCAAAAATCAGATGAGTTTTTGAAGTCTGTTATACTTTCTGCCTGTGTCTTAGAGAAACTAGCCTTTTTTGATCTGCATAGTGCTTTGTACTGTCGATTTGGTTCCATGTAGTCTTCTTTTAAAGAGCTAGCATTAAAATTTTGAAGTAGCTTTAGATGAGCAAACGATTTTTTTCTAGCAGACTCGCAGTCCTTATCATACCAAGGTAATTTCGATTTAAAGGTCATAGATGGGTTTGTACGTGTATCCGCTGCCGATATTATAATGCTCTGCAAAATTTCTATTGTGTGTATGTGCTCATATAGTCCTTGTGCTGTTATATTGCGGTTAAGATTCGATTGATACGCTTCCTCACGATTTTTTCGCCATTTAAGTTTCGGGGGAAGGCAATTTCCTGGCTCAAAATGTGGTTCGTTTTCTGATTCTGAAGTGGTCAGAGTGGTAATCAGTGGCATATGGTCAGAATATATCTGACTGTCCAACTCAAAGTCAAATAAATAGCTAGATATATCATTAGACATGAAGAGATAATCTATAACGGACTGGCCTGGATTTCGGATAAAAGTAAGTTTACCATCCTCATCACTTTTTTGTGTACCGTTCATTATGGGCATATCAAAAGAATTCCCCATTTCCAGGCTAAATTTCCCCCTTGCGTTTTTTTCTTTATCTTTGCATTTTCTTGGAAATGCAAGGATTCCACATGATACGCATTGTTCTTGTCCAGTGCGCGCGTTGAAATCGCCAAAGAGAATGCAGTTTTTCTCTCTCAATATTTGCATAGAGTCGAGCAGAGTAGCGAAGTCGGTTTGCCAATGCGAACAATTTAGATAAACTGGTACTAAATTTATCCTTTCGCTATCAATCACAATTCCTAAGTATTTAAATTATTCTATTTCCTTAAACATCCGCTGTATTGTTGAGATAGATTTTTTAAATCCATAGAGTGCTCCATCTGATGCTCTTCCTCTCATGGTTTCATTTCTTTATACAGCTACTACCCAGCATAGCTCATAATCTATAAAGAGATCTTCGAAGTATTTTTGGTTTTTTTGCATGACATGAGTCTCAAAATGAAAAAATATTTCAAATTTATTGACATAATTAAAAAAATCACAATACATTGTTTTGTTCGATAATCCATTGATATTATAGCTTAATATTTTTATTTTTTTCTGACTCAATTTATTTTCGATATTCTGGCTGACTGATAAACCCTAGTGCGAACGCACCACAACTTGCTCTACATTTCCCCGCAACTGCAATATCATCACTATTTCCCATGTTATTCAACTGTTGAGATGAAGGTGGCGGTAGGCCATTCGCTGATGACGTTTGCGTGATGTCTATCGATGACACTAGTAATCTATTGTTTTGGTTTGTGAAATTTTCTCGCTGCAAATTAATTCCATATTTTGACGAAAGAATATTGAATCAATCAAACCTCTCGCACATCAACCCATTTTCATCGTTCCAGAAGAAGTAATGCTCGTCAATGTGCAATTTATCATCCAACAAGCTAACTTTGAGATCTCGGTTTTGTTGTTTTATCTCTCGTTTGAACTTCAGCAATATGGTTCTTTTTTGACGCATTCCCACTGGATATTCTTCATGCATGGATATTCCAGAATTTGCTTACTTTTTACCTTGGCCTAATATATCCCGTGCTAACTTTCCACTTGCTAACTTGACTCGATATGTTCGCCGGTTCAAGGCCTTGGTATTAAGTTCCTTGAAGTGTTCGAATGCTACTGTATTTGAGCTATTTGTTAAGCTCGTGCAGGTGTTTTGCAAGCGCTCTTTCGGGTTGTCGTTATTTGTGATCGGAAGATGAAATATAATGTTTCGATCTCTCGTCTCGAGATCAGAAACTTCAAAACGCCTTTCAAGCTGATCGCATCTCATTTCCAAGGATTTAACCTGTGCTTGCAACTTTTCGTTACTCACTCGAAGTTGCATTAGTTCGGACAGCACGGGTTCGAGGTCTTCTTTTGTTGCCAAATTTCTAAGATGCTCATCAAGATTCCGATTGAAATCCTCTATTGACAAATTTGCTAATTAACTCATGTTTGATTTATTTTTTTTCGTTGATACTAGATTCTTTTCGTAGTCAGGTGATGTCTCGGATAAATTTCGCTTGTTTGCTGGCGGTGTTTCGGGGTTAGGATTCATGCGTGTGCAATATTTTTATAAATCTCTAACTTAGGACTAGCACTTACGTTGTTTTGATTATAGGAGAATAAAGTTCGGTCTTTTAAATCTTTTGCGATAATGTTCTGATTTTTTACTAAATGTTCAATGATGAAAACTTAACAATTTCGCACAGCACTCAAAATAATCAACTTTTTGACAAAAAATGTATTTTAGTTAAACATTAAAAACCCATATATTTTAGAAAAATGTCAATAACATTTTTTCTAATAATTTATTTTCAACCAAATTTGGCCACATGTGGATAAGGAAGATATTAATATGTGTACCGAATTTCAAATCAAATCTGTTGAATATTTCAGATTTTACAGACTTTTTTCCGACCTCCCTTACAAACCAAACTACTATGCGACGCGTCGTTACTTTTTTGATAAATCTCGCGCCACACACCTTTCCCTTCCCATCCTTACCTATATCCTTCACGCCCGCGCTGTGTTGAAACATATAAAGGGTACACCAAAAATCTTCTTGAGCGCGCGCAAATTATAAAAAAAAAAATATTTTTTTGGCAATAATAGAATTCTCATCTTAAAATCTATCGCGGTATTGTCAATTGGACAATGATTTTATAACTAGAAAAAGATGACAGCTGTTCTCGTCAGGTTTAGGTCTCGTTTTCTTGTCGTAATCAAAACATTGCACAGTGAATCGAATAGTGTATTCTAGGTGGACAAAATTATTTTTGTCTTGTAGTTAAGTAAGAATACATGTTTATTTTTTTATTAAGTACATTCCTTTAAAAAACCCATGAATAAAAGGTAGAGGTCATTTTTATAACTTTTATTATAAGATATTATTATTATAAATTATTAAACTGAGATTTACTTGAATTAATCCGCCAAATATTGAAAAATTCCATCCGAGAGATCTTGATTCGAATACCCTAGTAAATTAATGATAAAAAAAAATGATATTTGGTCTTTAAAAAGCTACATTTTCAACCTTTTCAAAAATATAAGAATCATCACGTGGAGAGGCGTGGAGCTAATAGTTTTACAGTCGGAAAGCTAAAAATTACGTTAATTCCTGCCAAATTCAATTAAAAACACCGACAAAATTTTGATACCTATTAGTTTTTAAACCTGTTAAATTTACCTTTAATTATAAACCGCTCTCCATTATAAACCAAAAACTTATAACATTCACACAAAAATAGAAAAACCATCGCTAACAGAATTAAAAGCACAACTGAGTAGGTAAGAACCAATCAATTTTTTCCCAATTTTTTGACTTTGGCTACGAATAACGTATAAACGAAAACAATGAGCGGCTTAAAACTGATTAGAATGTTAATCTGTGCCCATTTGTAAACCAAATTATTCCGTTTCCAAAGCTTCCCTCGAGAATGATTTTGTCTACTTAGCATGCACTATTCAATTCACTCTGCATTGGGGCATGTTTATTTTAATTTAAAACTCGAGTTTATCAATGCGATCGGTAAACTACTATCAGTATAGGCCGTGGGCAATAAAAATTAAGCAAACAATTTTAATGTAACTCAGAGATGCTGCAGCGGCAGCAGGCACTAGTATTTCTGAAAAAGCTCTCCCATCTTTGCTGCAGATATAAATAAGACAGAGTATAGTGAATTCCAATTCTCAGCCTGTGTGCGTGAGTGTTTATTGGCATGAATTGCTTATTAAATTAAATTGGAAGGTATATTACATTAAAAAGCTTCAATAAATATATATAAATACCATTTTTTTGGTACTATAAGTTCGTACATACATAGTTTCGAAATCCATCACTCACCTGAAAGAAAACAAATTGTTATTAATGTTATTTATTATGAAATAATAAATTAATATTTACTTAGATTCAAAGTTAAATAAAGGGGAAAAACTTCTGGTAGGGATACCGAACTACGAAGTAAATAATATTGCCTCACTGATTTGCTTATCTGTGAAATCTTAAGGTACCTTAGACTAGAGACCAACCCTCTCTTTGGCAAGAGTACGATAACTCAGGCGACAAAGTTTAATGACGGATTTGAATAGAACAGCCAAAAATAAGCATTTTTACTATGGGAGGGGGGGTCTATCTCCCCCCGTTTAGGCGGTAGGGGCAATTTATAAAATATGTGCGTTAAATGAAAAAAAAAAATAAAAAATAACGGTAATACCTACAATTAAGTTTTATACGTTTTTTAAAGCCAATATTCTATTCTATTAGCCAGTTTTAAAATCAAGTCAAAACTATGCATAGTTTTTGAAAAATTTAATTTTAAACTCAAAATTTGAGAAAAAAAATTAAAAAATAGTTTTAAATTTCAATATTTCAAAACCATAAGTTTATAAATAATTTTTTTTTTTAATAATTTGTTGCTCTTATTAATAGTCAAACAAAAACTGAAAACTAAATCATTTTATGCCTTTTAGTTTTTGAGAAAATTGAAAATAACCACAACTACTATTTCAATTTATTTATGTTTTTTTTTTGATTGAGTGGTCTTATTTTGATAGTAAAAATGACAGGTGCGAGTTTGGGTATATGCAACAGTGAGGTGTGTGCGAGTTTGGGTGTATGCAACAGTGGGGTGTGTATGGGGGACATGCTGCCCCCCTGCAACCCCCCTGCTTGGGCCCACTGTAGGAATTGGGGTAGGTGCGAGGTTGGGTGTATGCCAAACCGAGGTGTTAATGGGTGATGCAACCCCCCTGCTTGGGCTCACTATATGCATGCAATGTTTCTTTTGCATTTAAATAAGCTGGATTTAAGAAAAATTAATTTATCCTAGTATATGGGGCATTTCACGTGAAGCGGACAACGAAAAAAGTGATGGGTCTTGGAATTCGTTCATTTTTGGTTTATGTAAACTTCTTTTTGTTCTTAATCTAAATCCAGAAGAATTTTGAATTTTAAGGTCTAGTATTGGAGTTATGGGTTTTTAAAGTTTCGACATGCTATGGGTAAGGGTTTTCTTAAAAAAATACTGATAAATTAAATTGAGCACTAAAAAAATAATTTCAATGGTGGAATATATAGTAAATTAGATGTCCTTTTTGTTCATAAAATTTAAACCGGAAATTGATTTTTTTTTCTTATAGAAAACCGGAAGTTAACATTTCAAATTAAATTTTAGTCAAGTTAGCCATTTTTAATATTTTTTGTTTTGGTCTCATTTTTAAGCCTAAATCTCAGAAATACTACATGCCAAGTTTCAGAGTGGGATATCCATACGTTTAGAAGATACAGCATTTTAAGTCCGAGAAATACCTGCAAAACCAGATTTTTGTATGGAAAACCAGATTTTTGTATGGAAAATACGTGTTTTTAATACTCAAATCGAGTTTTGAGTACGTTCGACCTTTTTAAAATTTTTTATCTTTCCTCACAATCTTTTTAATACAATACTAAAACTACTTGCCAAGTTTCAGATTGGGATCTCAATTCGTTTAGAAGATACACAATTTTTTGTGCGTGGCTAGACTACTTAAAATCTGAATTAAATTGCTAACATCCGGTTATCTATACAAAAATCTGAATTTGCAATAGAGCCACGCACAAAAAATTGTGTATCTTCTAAACGAATTGAGATCCCAATCTGAAACTTGGCAAGTAGTTTTAGTATTGTATTAAAAAGATTGTGAGGAAAGATAAAAATTTTTAAAAAGGTCGAACGTACTCAAAACTCGATTTGAGTATTAAAAACACGTATTTTCCATACAAAAATCTGGTTTTCCATACAAAAATCTGGTTTTGCAGGTATTTCTCGGACTTAAAATGCTGTATCTTCTAAACGTATGGATATCCCACTCTGAAACTTGGCATGTAGTATTTCTGAGATTTAGGCTTAAAAATGAGACCAAAACAAAAAATATTAAAAATGGCTAACTTGACTAAAATTTAATTTGAAATGTTAACTTCCGGTTTTCTATAAGAAAAAAAAAATCAATTTCCGGTTTAAATTTTATGAACAAAAAGGACATCTAATTTACTATATATTCCACCATTGAAATTATTTTTTTAGTGCTCAATTTAATTTATCAGTATTTTTTAAGAAAACCCTTACCCATAGCATGTCGAAACTTTAAAAACCCATAACTCCAATACTAGACCTTAAAATTCAAAATTCTTCTGGATTTAGATTAAGAACAAAAAGAAGTTTACATAAACCAAAAATGAACAAATTCCAAGACCCATCACTTTTTTCGTTGTCCGCTTCACGTGAAATGCCCCATATATCAATCCATATTCGATTATTACTATCAAAATAAGACCATACGTAAATACTCAAGCAAGGAAAAATAATAATTTAATTAATTTATTTTTTTTGGTAATTTTCGATTTTCTCAAGAATAGAAGACATAAAATTATCTTTTTTTTAGTTTTTGATCAAAAACAAATTAAGGCAAGGAATTCTAAAAAAAAATAACAGTAGGTAATGTTAAAGTTTTGAAAAATTAAACTTAAAACCTTATTTTTAACTCTTTTTGCCCAAATTTTGAGATTAAAACAATTTTTTTCAAAAACTATGCATAGTTTTGACTTGATTCAAAAACAAGCTAATAGGCAGAAGTTTTGGCTTTAAAAAAATGTATAAAACTTAGTTGTAAGTATTACCGTTATTTTTTAATTATTTGTTTTCCATTTAACGTACATATTTTTTAAATTGCCCCTACCGCCTAAACGGGGGCAGATAGACCCCCCTCCCATAGTAGAAAATGCTTGTATTGTTGTGTTCTACAAAAATCCGTTATCATTTCTCGGCGCCCCGGTTATCATACTCTCCCCTTGTTTTCTACTCTGCTGAGTTTAACCGGACCAAATTGTAGTTCACCCAAGTGTTGTTGTTTCATTAAAAAACCTTCAACTGTCTATTTTTAAAACTACATTGCATTACTTTTTTACCTAAATCTAACTCTGACACCACCACCTCTAGTTTTGTGTCAATCTACACCTTGAACATGCAAAATAGGTATATTTAGTGCAGTAGGTAAGTAATTACGATATCATTTCAAGTAATCACCTGCCCCAACCAAAACCAAATAAATGAAGCTTAAAAGATCCAAGCATATTTTCTTCGCTTCTCCCATTTAGTTGAAATTGGATTTGCCTTTATCTCACTTCTTATTTTAAGTAAAAATAAGGTTTGTATGCTGCACCTACATTATTTTGTGCTGGTACAATTACAACAAAAAAATTATTCACCCCAAACAATATCATTGTTCTAATATTAAAGGGAGATGCGTCAGAAAAAAATACACTCCTCAAATGAAATTTCATCTATGTACATCTCGTTACCCAAGTTCGAAATAATAACAAGTCATTTTACAAAATTATTTTCTACACGTCCTGGAAAGAAAGAAAAACAGCAAGCAACAGCAAAATGGATGAGCAACAGAAGTTGAGCTGGAGTCGTTTACACAAATACACAAATACACAAATAAGCTAACGCTAAAGGATAGCCAGAAACTCCCGACTTCTTGCTCAGTTGCGTTATTCTTTGAGCCACTTCTACTTTTCTGTCATTAAATAAACACTGAAACCTCTGCAATTGCTTTACGAACTGAGGTTAGTTTTAATATTACCTACCCCACCGACACCGACTCATGGCTGGTGGTACAGATATTACCTAAACATCTTTAGGAATTGAAACAAGGACAAATTAATTTTTTTAAAGAAAAAACAGTAGGTATCTCTGACTTAGATTCAGCAGATATAAAAGCGCAAGGCAAGCAAGCGTTGGTAACAATGACGTCATGGGATCGAAAAAAAAAAAATACTTGTGAGGGTTGACTTTTATCGTTTTCATAATATGTACATATATTTAACAACCCACGATGAAGATTATTAAAAAAAAATCACAATTACTTAAGCAGAACAGAATTTGAAGAGGAATTTTAATTGGGCGGGATAATTTTGCGTAAATTAAGTTGATATAAGAGCAATAGGAGTATGGATTAAAACGTTTCAGACAAATTTGTTTAAAAAACTGATGACGCTTGTCTTCTGAGATTTAATTTCTGTCAAGATTTTTGGTATTTTGGTGTACAACTCTTATAGATATGGACCTACTCCGGCGAAATTATATAAAATAAATACTAAACTTCTAAAAAATAATATAGCGCATTTCAGAGTTGGGAACTCTAGCCATTGGAGTAATAGATAACACTAGTTTACAAAATTTTGGATCACCGAAGCTGCTTGAAAAAATTTTTTTTTAATAATTTGGGGTCGCTGAAAACGAAAATGACATCAATATTTTGTTTCAAAGAACCGTTTTCAAGATATGCGCAAAAAAAAGTTTTGTTTATCTATTTTTCAAACACTGGCTTATATCTCTTAAGTGGTCCTTTAAATTTACATATGCTAAATATTTTTGGAAAGATAACACTTCATGCTTTCCAACGGTATTGTTTGTTATAATCGGATGCGAATTCATTAAGTTACAAGCCATAAAAAAATTATAAAAATCGATTTTTTCGAGCATTTTTGAGAATTTATCATTTTCAATTGAACTGTGTGGATAGAAAAAAGTATAAAAAATATTTTTTTGGACTCAAATAAAATATATTTTTTTAACAAAATCTTGAAGATTTGCACGATAAATGTAGAAGCTATGAAATAATAAGATCATGTCTTAAGCAGAATATTTAGTATATTCTATGTAATTTTTTTTTCTTTTATTAAATACGATTTCGTATGAAAAAAGATTTCGACTTGTTTTTCTTATTATTTCATAGCTTCTTCATTGATCGTTCAATTTTTATGAAATTGATCTTCAAACAAAAATGTTAATGTCATTTTCTCTTTCAACGACCCAAAATTAGTAAAAATTAGCGTCGGTGACCTAAAATTTTGTAAACTAGTGTAATGTATTGCGATTTTGACTATCCGTGGTAATTGAACGACGCGACGGCGACGTGACAAAAAAAAACACACACTTTTGTGTACTAAGTTTAGAAAAATTGGTTTGTAAAATTTAAATTGTAAAAATACTAAAAATACTAAAAAATCTGATACATTGGAATAATAAACAAATAATTCCTCTATAATAAACAAACTCAACTCAACAAAATGCAAATCCATGAACCCCTCCAATTTCATTTACACAGGTAACAGGTAGCCTTTAAAATTTATTTGCCTTTCAATTTCATTCGTAAGAAATGAATAATCAATTAGTCCCTGTCCATAATGGCATCACTGCACTGCACATCACACTTGCGATGGTTTTACGAACACTCTTTTACTGATCGTAGTCGCGTCGACTAGTGAATTCAGGCTTTTCCTGATTTTAAAATTACTATTTCCTTACTACACCAACTAAATTGTGAAAATTGGGTTGCTCTATACAAATTTATAGACTACATCCACTTATATAGATTTAATATTATTAAAGATTTTTTATAAACAAATATATGCAACGAATATCTTCTTCATTTACCTACTAAGTATTACAATTTTTTAATAGTCACTTTCTAATTTGAAAAAAATATAAATGACCAAAAATGTAATTATATAGTTTTTTGAAAATTAATTTACATATATCGTTTTAATTTTAAAATTAATAATTTAATTTATTTTTGGGTATTTGTAGTTAAAAAATATTTTTGCTTGTCCATTGTTCAGTTAAATTATTTTTATATTATTAGATATTGTAAAAAATTATGTAGGAGGTACCTAATAATAATTATCGCCACGACGACGATGAAGGGTCAAAATAACAACAACCACAATGCGAAGTCCCTAAGTGGTGCAATCTTGTTTTCTTCTATTCATGCTATAGATAGGTATGTATTTCATTTCTATTAATTTCGAAAACAAAAGAATACAACAATCTATGGTCATATTGAAGTTACCAAAGTCATTATTAAAGCCACCTATGTTATGAGCATCTTAAACTAGTGGTACGAGTTACATACTTCATTACACACAACATACGATTATAGACATCCATCAATATCTATCACACAAACAACCATGGGGCGCAGTTGTGTAAAATTCCAAGGATATCCATCCAACAACCATAGGCGGCGCGGCGTGGTATTCAAATTGCACACTTGAACACGAAATGAGTTCTTCAATACAAGCCAAAAGTTCTTACGTGTTCTTTTTCTTTTTCAAGCTCTCTTTCCTGCACTGCCAGTCTTTAATATGCTGTCTTTCTCATATCGTATTCATGAATTAAATATTGTATAAATCGAGAACATACACAGCCAACATGGACACAGTACCAGCATTCCATACTTATATTCAGTTGATCCTTTCACAATAACTGGCGCCGCGCCGTGGCTTTTACTGCTATGAAAGCTATGCATGTATTGCATAGCTTCATCCTTAGATTATTTCGATTTCGATGGATTTAAGAAGGAACGTGTTTTTTCACTCATATCCTTTATTTTTGCTCTGACTATATCAGTCCTTGACTTGTATTTTGTATTTTAACGTACCAAACAAAAGAGTGCCAGTTGCCAGTCACAGTGGCATCAAAACCACTAACACAAGTCAAGTATATCATAAAATTTATACACATATACATAGAACCTTACTCACTCATGATTCATATCGATTCTAGAATCCGCAAAAGTACATCCGCAGTGATTTAAAGTATAGTGTTCTCTTTTCTTTTCAAGATAAATGAGCAGATAGGAAATAAAGCACTGTATGATTATGTGTATATTTATTTTGAACATTCTACGAATAGATCTACGTGATGTGTCCTAGTAATAGGACACATTGGCGCCACGCCATTGTACTGTGGTCCAAAACTAATTATTTTGATTAAAAAATCAAAACTTTTGAACGCATGAAGAAGATATTGGTTTTTTTCCAAGTCCTAATAAAATCGTGTCATATTTTTGATTTTTTTTCAAACTTTGTGGGAATCATCTTTAGGCCAAAGTAAATCAAAATCCAAAAGGATTTAATTTTCGAATGAACCGTTTTCAACCTACCCCCCTCGAAAATTTTAAAAAACGTCATTTTGATGGTTTTTTGTTTTATTTTTAAAAAACTTAGTTTTGAAGATATCAATATCTTTGAGATGTCAATTGAAAGATAAAAAACGGTAGATTTTGTAAAAAATATTTTTTTTCACACACACATAGTCAAACAGCCTCAAATACGTTGGTGAAAATACGTGTGTTTTTTTCATTTTTGGTCATTTTTAACTGGCTCCCGTTCGCCAACCGTTAGATGTAACGAGCTAAAATTTCTCAAATAATAAGAATACATATTTCTAAAGAAATTAAACTAAAAAACGACAGATTTCGGTAACCCTTTATATAAGATATAACGGTTTTAAAAATTGAGTTTTTGAAAAATTGCGTTTTTTAGGCCCTAATATCACCATGTTTGACAAAAAATATCGAAATGAAATTTTTTGCATAATTTAAAGCGTCTTTTTAACTATTGGTCCTATAAGTTTCGTTTTGATATTTTCACCCAACCTATGTTAAAAAATTGTTTAAAAAGAGCATTATTAGTCAAATATATACAAATAAAATAAAAATATATAATAATGTATTTTAAATGTCGTAACTCTATATATTAATAGTTCATATGTGTATATTCATTTAAATGTATGCATACATATGTATTAAATATACATATGTACCCACATAAATATATATGTACATATATGTAGATAATAAAATGCATTTGATGTATTTATTTATACATATAATAAGCATATACAGTGGCTCCAATGCATAATCGGACAATGATTTCATAAATTTATAAAGTGCTAAAAACTTAGGAAAAATGTGCTAACTTAAAATTTTTTTTCGCTTTTATTTGAAGTATTACACTTAATTATCTTAATAGCATAAAAAAATTACAGTTTTTTAAGTAATAACTGTGAATTTCAAGAGAAAAGCAAAATAAACCTAATTTCTCAACGTATAATCGGACAAATCAAAATATATAAAATATATATAAAATGGAGGAGGCTCTGTCATGGTTTGTGGCTTCATGTCGGGTGCTGGAGTTGGCAATTTGCATTTTATTGATGAACACATTTGTAAACTTCAACATTTTGAAAGGAAATGTGAAGCAAAGCGCGGAGAAATTGGAAATCAAACAATTTTGCTTCTTGTCATGATAATGATCCCAAGCACAAGTCAGGTGTTGCAAGGCTTTGTCTGAGTCAAAATTGTCCCAAACTTATTGAAACACCAGCGCAGAGTATAGACCTTAACGGTATTAAACATCACTCGGAAGAATTGGCTAGAAGAGTTTATCAGAAAAGAAATTTAACACTTTAAATCAGCTAGAAGAAGTCTTACTCGAAACGTGGAACTCTATAGAGCCAGATGAATGCCAAAACTTGGTCAAATTTGCCCAAAACGCTTAAAAGCCGTTCTGGACAACAAAGGATTTGCCACCAAGTACTCAGCGACAGATTTTTGGCTTTTCAGTTCTGAATAACTGAATTTTTCATTAACTTTTTTGATTTGAAAATATTAGAAAATATAAAAAAATATTTTTTTTGGCTCAAATACAATATATTTTTATAACAAAAATTTGAAGACCAAATTCGTTAAAATTGAACGGAAATGCAGAAGTTCTGAAATAATAAAGTCATTGTCTTAAACAGACAATCTAGTATATTCTATGTAAATTTGTTTTTTTTTATTAAATAAAGTAGTAATATGAAAACGATTTCATATGAAAAAATGACTGACTTGTTTTTCTTATTAATATTTCATAGCTTCTACATTTATCTGCAATTTTAACGAATTTGATCTTCAAATTTTTGTTATAAAAATATATTTTATTTGAGCCAAAAAAATTTTTTCTATATTTTTTTTCTATCCACACGGTTCAATTAAAAATGATAAATTTTCAAAAAAGCTCGTAAAAAATCGATTTTTATAATCTTTGATCGCTTGTATCTTAATGAATTCGCATCCGATTATAACAAACCGTATACCGTTGGAAAGCAGAAAGTGTTATCTTTATTTACTATGGGTAAATTAAAAAGATAACTTGAGAGATATAAGCCAGTGTTCGAAATATAGACCAAAAAAAACTTTTTTGAGTACCTATATCTCGAAAACGGTTCTTTGAAAAAAAAAATTAATGTCATTTTCGTTTTCAGCGACCCCAAATTAGTAAAAAAAAGTTGTTTTTTTTTAGGTAGCATCGGTGACCCAAAATTTTGTAAACTAGTTTAATTTGAAATATCTTTAGATTTTGCTCTTAAAATTGAATATGTGAACTGTACAAAAATCTTGAAAAGAAAAAAAAATTCTTCCCGCAATCTACTAAAAACATTATAACTATCCGGTAACTGTGTCTTTTTGAAATGCTTATGCGCTTTAGTTTTTGCATTTTTTGAATTAACTTGAACGTTTGCGTATAAGCGGAACATGATTATATGTGTAATGTGGATTCAAAAATTGTAGAAAACTTGAAGAAAATCTGAAATTCAATGAGCCAATTTACATTATGAAAGGCAAAATTCATTTCATTCATGATGTCAATATGAAATTTATAAATTTGATTATTTGAGTTTTTATATGAATTGATCTTTTTAAAATTGTAATTAATAATTCTAAACCCAATAGCATTATGATGAATTTTATTTTTTAAAAAAGGAGAACAATTGACTAAATTCACATTTAAATTTTCTGATACAAAAACAAGATCAAGCAATCTATTTAAAGAGTTAAATCCGTCATTAATTTGCATTAAATTTAAAGAAAACAGATAATCAATAAAACATATCTCAATATCAGATGATAAATGCAAGGGAAGCATCTTAATTTCATAAAAACGAAGTCATTTTAAAGAACTCAAATTGAAATCACCAATAACACAAGTATTCAAATTATCGGTTTCATATTTACACAAGATATTTTCAATATTGCTTAAATGTTTTTCATACAAAGATAAACTGCTACCAGGAGGAATATAACTAAGAAATATCAGCAAATCTTCCGACGATGAATTATTTGAAGCAATTCTTACACATATTTGTTCAATATTTAATGTTGATTCAATAAATTTTATATCGATGTCAACAGCAGTAGCAATTAAATTTCGACGAACAGCAAGTAAGACACCTCCACAAAAAAACTAAAGAAAAACTCTTAGTCTCAGAAAGATAAGTATAATTTTTTAGCAAATACCGAGGAGGCTATTTATTAGTAAAGCATATAGTGTCAAAAAGTTACTCAACGCAGATTTGACTGACAAATTAAACTTTTAGAAGAAACAAACAAACAATTCTTATAAAACTCTAATTCACCCCACTTCGAAACTTCGCCTGAAAACAAAAGAAAAGATAAGCAAAAAAAATGCTATTCATTCACACTATTTCTTATCGACCGTGCTATTTACAGCCCAATGACTCATTATTTTTTGTTAGTTGCCTTTTTAATATTGCAATTTTTTTATAATTGAAGAAGTGGTTAAGTGACATTTTTATAGTTTTGAGATATTCAAAGTTTTTGAATTAGAACTTTTTTTGAACTGACAACTGAAACTTTCTAATGAGGAAGAACAATAAAACACAAAACAATCTTTTAAAAATACATATGTAAGTACTTCATTTAATAGTAGATATTGACTTTAAGCTACATATTTTTGACAATTCTGCTAATGAAAAAATCGAAAATGTCACTTAGCCCCTTCTTCATTTCAACGCTTCAATTATTATAATTCAGATTATGTTCTATTACACTCATTTTAGTTTAGTACACATAAAGTATGACAGAAAGTCATAGTTATTTGTACTATACCATGAAATAATTTGCCAATAGCTTCATGTTCAATGAATCATTTTTACCAAGTTTGATGAAGGTACCATTTATTATAGGGGGATGGAAATAAGGCCGCGATACAAAATGAAATAAGGCCGCGATTGAAAAATTAAATAAGGCCGAGTGGTCTTATTTCATTTTATAAATCAAATTAGAAATCAGAGCCCTATTACATAAGCATTGACAGGTGACAATTCTACAAATTTGTCACATTTGTCTCACATTTGTGACAATTATTGTCACTTGTCTATTTTTATGATCCAAGCAATTGTCAGACAAATGCGACAAATTTGTAGAATTGTCACTTGCCTATTTTTATGATCTAAGCAATTGTCAGACAAATGTGACAAATTTGTAGAATTGTCACTTGTCTATTTTTATGATCCAAGCAATTGTCAGACAAATGCGACAAATTTGTAGAATTGTAAATATGTCGTGACAACTTGACAATTGTCATACTGTGACAAATTTGTCGTTACGTTAGAACACAACATATTAAGGTACATAGAAAAAAAAGGACCACCTAAAAACAAGAAATTTGGCTTATTGAGCATGAGCAGTTTTAATAAAAAATCTTATTAAAGTGAATGCATAGTAAAATATTTTTAAAGAATAAATTTTTCATTAAATTGAAAGTCACTTAATGCTATAAAATCATTGTTAATTCTTTCTTTAAAAATTCGAGGGCGTACAATACGGTATTCCACTTGAATATCTTAATCACTTTCACCGGAAGAAATAATATCTAACATGTTGAATGATACTAGTCACTTCTCTATCTCAACTTGACCGAAGCTCATTTGTCACAATTGTCAATGACATATTGACAAATTTGTAATTTACATATTTTTTCCTGTCCCATAAAAGAATTGTCACGACAAATATCTAATATTGTCAGAAAATTCGTGACAATTGTCGGAAAATTCTTGACAATTCATTGTCATGACAATTTTTTTATGATCCAGAAACTTGACAAATTATTTATGGGACAGAAAAGTGACAATTGTAGAATTGTCACTTGACAAATTGTCAGGTGCACGAAATATAAGTAAACGAAAGTAAAGAAAGAAAGAAAGTAACGAAAGTAAAAATGCTTGCTTTGGACCCCTCTTCAAAAAACCGTTATCAATTTTCGGCGCCCAAGTTATCGTAGGTACTCGTGCCGGATACTCGGATGACTGTGAGGTGAAGGAGTTTGACACCACTCCTACAAGGTCAAACCGCATTTCTGCGGCAACTAGTTATCAGCATCACGAATTATGTTATGAAAGCAAGTTAAAAATATCCCGAGCAAAATATTTTGATTTGAAAGGACTTTGTGAAAAAAAACTATTCCTGAACGGTATCATGACGAGTACTTATCTTTGAGGTTTGCAACAACGATCTAAGATAATTTGAATGAAACCGACGAGGAAGATAGTATAGAGAGTTAATTTGATTTTAACATGTATACACATACTTTTCTTTATTTCGTATCTATTAAATGAATTTTTTATTTTAATTTGTTATTTTTTTAAACCTTTAACTTTTATTTCCACTAAAAATACATAAAAAATGTGATTTTTTCATTCTAATTCGATGTTCTGTAAGTTTTTTAATTTTATCGTAAACGCCAAAATTGGATCATGAGTTGGTAAGAAGTGAACACCAAAAATATCGTAAACGCCAAAAACGTCAAAAACAACGTTAATATGACAGCAGCAGTATCTTTTTTATATGCATTAACAGTATGTACAAAGATATAACTAAATACAGAAAATAAGCTCGTTTCATTTTGCAGCTCAGGAAAAAAACAAAAAAAAATTGTTTCCTGTAAAATTTACTTTTTGTCGCTTACGATAAAATAGCGGTTAGGACATACTTTTCTGAATACTAAACTACCATTTTAATAAATGATCTTTATGCCCCGTGTTATTATAACGTTTATTTTAAGTTTATCAATGGCAACTGTAAAAAATTTCACAATTTAGGAACATTTCCCAAAATTGGATAAAATGAGTTTTAGTACAGGGAAGTTAGACTTTCACTGGGAACTAAATCCGAGGTCAGGTTTCACTTAACTGTTCGATAGGGCATTGGTTCACGAGTCTTGAACCACATTTTTCACAACTGTACCTAGAGTCATTTGGCCGCCATTTTGTTTTTTATGTTCATTTCGATTTTTGGGTATAACTCGCTCATTTTCGATCCTAGAAAAGAAAATTGTACTACAACTTGTAGAAAATTAAATTTTCTACAAAATATGTTAGGTAACTTTTTTCGCTAAACACTGTTGTTTAAAAGTTACAGCCTACTAAAAAAAAATTTAAAAAAAAATGTCCTTATTGCAATAATTTTTTTTTCTAACTCAAATCAAAAAAACATCGTTATAAAAGTTATAGATCTTTTAATTGTCTATATTTTCTGTCTTTACAGTTTCTTAATTGAAATAACGGTTCTTGCTCTGGAGCGAAAATAAGCTCCAGAAATCCGCACGGAATAAGTTTTTTTTGTTATTTTTTTAAATTTTAAAATACGAAGAATACCGAGTATTACCCAGTCTAATTTATGCGTTGTGATGTTTTGAAATTCTTCTTTTCTTTTTGGCAGGTCCTGCCGCGGCAGCGGTATCTTCTTCGTTATCAAAATGCTCAACGCTATCTTCGGAGGTGTTGTGAAGTATCAGTGAATCGTTTTCACACTCTTGTTTGTCCTCATCTAATTCAACTGAAATTTCCTGCATGTTATCACATATCCCTCCTTCACAGTTCTTACAAACAGCTGAACAGTGAAGCCCAGCTTTGCGGCAACCACAAGCTCCTCCACATCCAGTCTTGCATGAACAAGAAACTAATTTCATTAGTGCAGGTGGTGCAGGGTCCTTCGTTGTTGAACTGGAACCAAGCCAACATCCCTTTTCCATCCCCATTCTTCTGCGTCAAGTTTTATATTGAACCACAGTTGGATTTGATGATACGTCCTTAGAACATGTTGCACTGCAGCAGCCTGAGTCATAGGAAGTGTCGCGAGATTTGGTGTTTTTTGCTAGTAGATTTCAAAAAACATTTGTGTTCGACTGGGGGGTTTCCTCCGTATAAAGCAATAAGAAATTTTTCACCAATTTTTTATAACAAGACATTTTGGTGAAAACATTGTTGTTGTTTTTGATGGATATCCGGAAGATCCTCCCAATTGGAGTACAAAGACATGTGAGCAGCTATAAAACGAGGTATGAACCATCATTCAACCGACATTGTTTTTAATAGATACTCAAACATTACAACAAACCAAGAAAAGTTTCTTGCTCACGAGAAAAACAAATCCAGACTCATCGACATTTTAGCAACTTATTTAAGGGAAAACATGGTCCAGGTCGAAACATGCATAGAAGATGCTGACACGACAATAGTAACGGATGCCATCAAAAGAGCTTCTTCCTATCCTACGAAGCAGTTTTCAATCATTGGTGAAGACGTTGACTTGCTGGTAATACTAACTGGCTTGCTGCTAAAAACAACGAACGTTTATATGAAAAAGCAATCAAGGGGAAAAGTTCCCGAACAGATATTCTCGCCAACAAGTTTTATGCATGATGAATCGGTGAAGGATAAAATTTGTTCCTGCATGCTATCAGCGGCTGCGACCCAACGTCCGCTCTCTTTAACGTGGGAAAAACAAAGCCATGTGTAATCCTTGAAAAACATGTTGAACTCAAATCTACTTTAAATATATTTAAGGAAAAAAGCATCTCCAAACACTTTGGCAAAAATTGGTGAAAAATTTCTTATTGCTTTATACGGAGGAAACCCCGCAGTCGAAGAAAAATGTTTTTTGAAATCTACTAGCAAAAAAACACCAAATCTCGCGACACTTCCTCCGACTCAGGCTGCTGCAGTGCAACATGTTCTAAGGACGTATCATCAAATCCAACTGTGGTTCAATATAAAACTTGACGCAGAAGAATGGGGATGGAAAAGGGATGTTGGCTTGGTTCCAGTTCAACAACGAAGGACCCTGCACCACCTGCACTAATGAAATTAGTTTCTTGTTCATGCAAGACTGGATGTGGAGGAGCTTGTGGTTGCCGCAAAGCTGGGCTTCACTGTTCAGCTGTTTGTAAGAACTGTGAAGGAGGGATATGTGATAAAGTGCAGGAAATTTCAGTTGAGTTAGATGAGGACAAACAGGAGTGTGAAAACGATTCACTGATACTTCACAACACCTCCGAAGATAGCGTTGAGCATTTTGATAACAAGGAAGATACCGCTGCCGCGGCAGAACCTTCCAAAAAGAAAAGAAGAATTTCAAAACATCACAACGCATAAATTAGACTGGGTAATACTCGGTATTCTTCGTATTTAAAAATTTAAAAAAAATAACAAAAAAAAAACTAATTCCGTGCGGATTTCTGGAGCTTATTTTCGCTCCAGAGCGAGAACCGAGACAATTAAAAGATCTATAACTTTTATAACGATGTTTTTTTGATTTGAGTTAGAAAAAAAAAAATTATTGCAATAAGGACATTTTTTTTTAATTTTTTTTTTTAGTAGGCTGTAACTTTTAAACAAGAGTGTTTAGCGAAAAAAGTTACCTAACATATTTTGTAGAAAATTTAATTTTCTACAAGTTGTAGTACAATTTTCTTTTCTAGGGTCGAAAATGAGCGAGTTATACCCAAAAATCAAAATGAACATAAAAAACAAAATGGCGGCCAAATGACTCTAGGTACAGTTGTGAAAAATGTGGTTCAAGACTCGTGAACCAATATCGAACAGTTAAGTGAAACCTGACCTCGGATTTAGTTCCCAGCGCACCATATAATGAGATCTAACTTCCTCGTACTATTAAACAAAATTTGCAAACAATTAATTGTAGTAAATTTTTGTCGTAGAACAATGGTATCAATTTCAAAATTTTATCATTTTTTTTTCATAAATAATCCAAAAAACAATTTTTTTTTAATTCATAAAACCCAGCATTCCATACCAAAACTTTTAATTAATTATATTTTTCGTATTAAATCTGTTTGCACAATCTTTGTCAGACGTCTTATTGAAAGCTGTGTAAACAAAAAATTTGTCATGTCCTTAGTTGTCGAAATAATCTATGAAAGTGTGAAAATCATAAAATCCAGCACTATCAAACCGTAATTTTTTTTACTAAAAATGTTTGTGGCATGGAATTTGTTTAAACAAAGACGTCTACTTAAGAGTTGTGTCAAAAAAGAATTTGTCACGTCCTTTGTTGTCGAAAAAATCCATGAAATTGTCAGAGCCCAAACAAATTTTTATTTTTGGAGCTATTTGACATTTTTTTTGTTTTTTTTTTTAACAAAAAAAGACAAATTAAAAAACGTAATTAGTTAAAAAGTTTTGATATGGATTTGCTAGGTTTTATGAAATAAAATTATTTTCGGAGCCTGCCTCTGGAATTTAAAAACAATTGTGTTTTTGGATTATATATTTAAGAAAAAAAATAAAGTAAAGATTTTGAAATCGATACCACCTCTGGGGGGTAGTAGTGGAAAGATGACTGTCAGCTTAACACTACCAGGGTTTAAAAAACGCACGCGACAAATTTTTCTCAGATTAAACCCATCTTTTGCTGACAGTATTTTTTATGGAGACAAGGTAACGCGTAACCAAAAAAAATATTTCTGGGGGAATGAAGTTCTACAATATGGATGGAGTAAAATGCGAAGCATTTGTCTACTCATTAGTACTATTGGGCCTCAGGAAGTATGCCCCTGCAATGAATGCACCAACATTTAACAGACATCAGAACTTTTGAAAAAACGTGATTTTACTAGAGGCTTGACAAATGCTGTTTTCCATCCACTCGGCTCTGCTCGCTGAAGAAAGTTGCCTCCGATAAAAACCTTTACTTGTTCCGGTGTTTCTCAGTAAAGTGATTGTTCTGAAAAATGTTAGCCCATTCTATTTGCCGGCAGTGTAAATACAAAAATTAATGACTACTTACAAGTTGTGAAAATCCACTGCTTTTATTAACTGCACAGTTAAAATATTATGATTTTAGCGTATGGGGCTATCCGTTCTTGTAATATCAGTGTGGTTTCATTCCTGGCAACTCAACAACGGTTTGGGGTTGGCGATGGTATGCGTGGACGACTGTCAACCAAATGGTCACAGGTTTGATCCCAGCCGTAGTTCTATGTCTTGTTTTTTTTCCATTATCATTGATCATTGTTGGGCCGCTGGTTTCGACGCCACCGAATGCGAGAAGAACAGTTGGTAAAACAATCAAAGTAATGGATCACGAATTTGAAGAAGTGCAATCCTTTAAATACCTTGGGTAGCAGCCGATAATAATATAAAAGAAGACATACGCGGGCGGCTGCTCAATTCCAACAGAGCCTACTATAGTCTGTCAAAGCTCCTCAAATCCAGAAACCTCACCATAACTTCAAAACTGCTGCTGTTCAGGATAATGGTCCTGCCAGTACTCACGTACGGATCCGAGACTTGGGTGCTAAGCAAAAGACACTCTGACCTCTTAGCCGCGTGCGAGAGAAAAGTTTTAAGGAGAATTGTTGGCCCCATATGTGAGGAAGGACGATTCCGGAGACGGTACAATCATGAATTGTACGCAATCTGCCTTGAAGCAGACATAGTGACAAAAATTAAGATCAGTAGACACCGGTGGACAGGGCACCTAGCTCGCATGATTGAAGAGGAACCTGCTCGGAAAGTCCTTTGTGGTACATTCTATGGTAGGAGGCAGCGTGGTAGACCATGCTTGCGCTAGAGAGATGACGGAGACCAGGAGGCCCGAAGCCCGAAGGTGCGCAACTGGATGGCGTCGGCTCAAGACCGGGATAGGTAGAGGAACTTGTTGAAGGAGGCCAGGACCGAACCCTGGTTGTCGAGCCGATGATGATGACAGTTAAAATATTAATACTGATTGCTGACTGTTTTTTTTTTTTTTGCAGTTAAAGTACCCACACAAAGTATTAACTTGCAATAAATTGTTAAGTTAATAACCTGCGACTTAAGTGACTGCATTACCAAAGTACTGCAGTCTTTTACAACCCTGCTAACTAATTAATTTTCACTTAAAAAAAAATTATCTCAACACAATAGGTTCTAGGTACGAGTAGGTACTTTTGTCACCACTTCTTATATCCTTGTGTGGCAAGCATTAACGTTGAGCTTATAAAGAACAATTTCTTTTTCACCGTGAGTAGTTTCTTTTAGATTTGTGTATTCTGATAACTTTTAAGCTGGAGTTCCTGCTGCCTATGTATTTCAAGTTTCCTGCTTTACATTGATTGTGGGGGTCGACCACAGCTACAGCAATACTAATTCGACGAAATTTCAATTGTTGCTATTCCCACCATAAATCCGGCTCAAGTGACATAGAGTATGCTTTCGTCATTTTTACTTGTTTTTTTTATGTATTTGGAGGGTTCGTGGGAAGCGTTGATATGCTGGAGGCTTAAACACAGGAACATTGTTGAATAAAGAAAGAAAGCAACAAAGTTTATTGCTTCCTCTTTTTCGCATAGTTAGTGGCAAATGTACCTTGTTTTCTTTCTTGTTGTCCTTAAAGCTAAGAAAGAACCAACACGAAAAAAAACTAGTCACCGAGCTAAACTACATAATGGGTCTGGGGCTGATTTGCGCTTGCTATTTTTTCTTATACTTCTGTATTGTGAGTGTATGAATGTGAAGTGTTTGAAGTTAGTACATAGTCGTCCTAGTAGTTCTACATTTTAGTGGTGGCTGTGGTTTAAATATTATTGTGTGGTGCACTTGTCGCGTGGCGTCCTTAATTAGAAGGACGTTAGAAGGACGAGAAGTCTCATACAATAATCGTCGTCATCGCATTCCCTAAGCATAAATAACGATGAGTTAAGGAGTGAGCTAGAGTTGCATTGCAACGACGCGACGCACGACGGCAAATCAAATTTGTTTCAAAACACAGAGAAAGTTTACACAATGAGATAATTTTTTTTTTTTACTTTTTGTATGGTGTCGGTAATTTTTTTTTTTGTTCTCGCCACTTAAAGTGATGAACCTTCAACAGGAACGATGAATTTGATGTGAGCATTGTATATATTTTATTACTCTAGTTTTGATCGTAACTACGGATGGGATGTAGTGTACCCTTTTAATATGAATTGTTCAAAACGCTTTTCACTATCGAAAGCGAAAGTTAACTAAGAGTTAATTTAAACAGTCTAATCACAATTTTTAGCCAAGTCCAATGATGATTTATTTTGCAAAGCACCTGTCTCAATCTTTATGATTGGAATGGAAAGAAATCAAAGAGTTTAAAATAAAATGATGCGTCTATAATTGTTGCGCGTAGACGCGGTATAGGTGTGTTATATATTTTTTTTTTATAATGTTAATCGGAGATTCATTTTTTACTCCCGATTAACATCTTCCAAAATTCTTGCAATCGTTCAATTTTGTACAACCGACACGCTAACTTCCATATTTTAAAAATGTACAATGTACATCAAGGCGTCGATTATAGTCTTGCTTAAAAGACATCATTGAAAATGTATATTGTTATTCTGAGTCATTTACTAAGCGAAAGCACAAATGATTAATTTGTAGGCCACTGTAAAGCTAGACTGAAATATTTTTTCTTTCCCCCACAAAAAAAATTATTTTGGATCAGTCTTTGACATAAAATTACATACATACTTGGTAATTTCTTCAGTCTTGGATGATTAAAATAATTACAGTCAAACCTCTTTATAACGAACTTCCTTATAACGTAATTCTCTCTAAAGCGAATTTCATTTTGTTCCCCTTCCCCTTAAGAAATATCCCATACGAATTAGGTTATTTATAACGTAATTATCTATAGCGAAATTCTCTTTATAAGGAACTAATTTTGTGGCCCGAAAACAAAGTTGTTTCTATATAACGAAATGTCAATTTACAAATTTGAAAACAAAGCTTACTAAGATTTGTATTCCTTATTTTAAAAGGGAACTCCCCGTTTTTGGAAGAATTTTCTCAAAGTGAATGTGTGTATGCATGGATGCATGAAAAAGCGCATGTGTAGTAGAAATGTTACGTATATCAACAGGTCAATCGTTTGAGTTGGCATTTTAAGTTCGAGAATTGTTACCAAAATGTCGAAGCGCAAAGCTATTTCGGTATCAGAGAAGTTATCGATGATTGAAAAAGTTAAAAGGGGAGAAAAGAAAAAGATGCTGCAGAAAAATTTGATATATCGTTTAGTACATTGCCGACAATTTTAAAGAATTAGTGCAAAATTTTAATGTTTGCCGAAGAAAGTTCAAACAGAAGCCAAAAAAAAATTAAGAAACACAAAATACGGTAATGTGGATAAAGCAATGTTAAAATGGGTGCAGATGAACAGGAAAAGGAATTTACCACTCTCGGGATCTATTATCAAACAAAAAGCTAATTTTTTCTGAATATTTGGGACAGCATAATTTTAAAGGCAGTACTGGATGGCTAGATAAATTTAAAACACGATAAGCTTGCGTGTTAAAAAAAAATTTCTATATAACGATTTTTTTAGAAAACTTTTTTATAACGAAGAAATTTTGTGTTCCCTTGAAGGTTCGTTATAAAGAAGTTTGACTGTATTTATATTTTTTTATTTTTAAGTGTACACTTGTACATTAGGGTGTCCCGAGATTTTTTTTTCGATTTTCCAAACGTAAGACCTCTCAAAACTTGCGTAATTGGTCACAGATTGCAAAAGTATTTAAAAAAAAAAATTAAAATATATCTTGGGGGCGCTATCTTGTGTAAAGTACGTTGTAACAGCGTTAAAAGTAATTTTTGAAATTTTTCAAACAATGAATTCGAGACGTAGCGGGACTACTTGTGATATATTGGGATCATACCAACTATAAGGGACGTCATTAAAAGTATTTTGTTTGTCAGGAACGACCTAAAACTTAAAAGTAATGGAATGTATTGAATTGTAACTAAGAAGCGAGCTATTCAACTACTTAAATTCTATTTCGAAAAGTACAGGATTTTAAAGCGATACCCCAAAAGCAAACAAAATGATAATTTCGAAAACAAACTGAAAGGTTTTTTAGAGTTATCTGAGAAGCTTTTTGATGTTGCTGCTTGCAAATGCACTTCATTTGAAACTTGTTCGTTCTTAAAACCTAAGAAAGTTCCCATCAATGAGAGAAGTTTTTTGCTGGATCAAAGAAATGAGAGGAAAATGGTTATAAGTGGGATTGACAAGAAAGGAACTAATATCTTGAAGAAACGACATCAGAGCAAATTGAAGAATCAAAGAGAGAAGCAAGAAGGTGTTCTACGCAAGAAACCGATTCTATGTCAGGAAACTGCGATGAAGATTCGGTGCATGAATCTTCCACAGAAACGTATGCAATAACAGAGGCATCCCCAGCAAACGCACCTTTATCAGAGACATCATCGACTTCAAGGGCTAATCGGAACACATTGAGGTTGCCAACAGTTGCTAAAATCAGTGACCGATACGGTTTATCGACGCGATCTGCTGCTGCTATTACTTCTGCTGTTTTGGCTGATGTCGGCTTGGTTTCTACCAAAGATTTAACTCTAGTTATTGACAAAAACAAAATCCACAGAGCTGTATCTAAATCACGTGAAAAAGCTTTAAATGATATTGGAGGTATAGCTATAAAAAGCATTTACTTTGATGGACGAAAAGACAAGACACTGATAAATGAGAAAATAGGGGCGCGTTATCATCGCAAAGAAATTTTTGAAGAGCACATCTCAATTTTGGCAGAACCTGGATCAATTTATTTGGGACACACAACACCAGCTCGTGGCACCGCAAAGGAAATTTTTTTTTTTGGAGAGACCGCCTCAATGGTGTATTTGTATGCTGCATGCCAATGAGTTACCTCTTCGTCATTTATTCTTGAAGTTAGATGGTTGCACTTCGGGTCCTAGAGAATATTCCGGACCTATTGGGAAACAATTAGCTAGTTGCGAAAATAAAACCACCGTGTCCTTTGCGCTGTGGCTGGTAATATGCCTGACTTGCCGAAATATGTGGTTGATGAACTAAGTACAGATCAAAAATATATTTATGAGATAAGTCAAGCTGTATCAACTGGTTTGTGTACCCCTGAGCTGGAAAACCGCCAACCTGGAAAAATGGCTCACTCGAGATGGCTAACTTGTGCTAATCGAATACTCAGACTTTATGTTAGTATACTTAATCCATCAGAAAATTTGCTGTTGCTAGTCAATTACGTCGTTAAAGTATACGCTACGATTTGGTTCCAAATCAAGCAAAAGATGTCTTTTAAGGATGGAGCTAAACATATTTTCCACCTAATTATGTACTCTCGATATTTAGCCGAACATTTGAGATCAGTTGTGGATTCTGTTATAGAAAGAAATGCTTTTTTTGCGCACCCAGAAAACCTGCTTATCAGTATGTTGTTTGATGAAAGAGACCACATTCGAGAATTGGCATTGCGAAGAATAAAAAAAGCTAGAGAAGCTGAAATTATCACCAAACGCAGGATATATAAACCACCAAAAATTAACTTCTCTGCTAAAGACTATATCGAAATTATTTTGTGGAACGAGTGTCAGGTTACACCACCCCGGTTCTTCGACATATTTCTTATGAAGACCTTCAAATCATGGCAAAAGGTAAAAGCTTGGAAATTGTTGACTTTCCTTGTCACACCCAATCTGTGGAAAGATGTGTTAAACTGGTAACTCAGGCCTCACAAAGTGTAACTGACCCTTATTCTAGAGATGGCTTTATTAGAAACAGATTTCAATCTCGAGCAGAAATGCCAAAATTTCGACACAAAAATAACTTTAAATTTTAAGTTTTTGTCATTGATTAATATTTTGTTTGCTTATTTTGTATTCACGTTCCTTGTATCAATAATATTTTTACGATACCTTCAAAACTTGATTTTTTTTGTAGTTTTATGCATACGGTTCGTCTGTAAAAACGTGAAATTTACAAATCTTCAAGCCATTTTTTTTTTCGTTTTCTTTATTTGTGTTAAATTACGCAAATTTTGTTACCTCTTATGATAGTGTAGCTCGAAAAAAAAAATGTCCCATACACAGGGCCGGCCCAGCCCAAACGAGCGCCCTGTGCAAAATTTAGCTTTTGCGCCCCTTATTTTCATTACCTACTTCGTTTCTTAAGCCATTTCCGCATTACCTATGAGGTAGGCTTTTGAATGCGTTTGAAGCGGTTCTTAATTTGAAATATTCTACTCATATTTTCTCATTCGAAATGTAAACGAACTACCAAGAGAAACAAAATGAGAAAATCGTGTTTGACAGTAAAAAAAAAAACACCCACATTCATTTCGTTTGAAAGAATTGAGCGCATAAGATTGAGAGATTTTGCTTTTGTGCAGGATTTAAATCTGCACAGTCTACGTCGGCCACACTGCGCATTATTATTATTGTGGGATACATTAATTTCAAACAAAAATCCACGTTTGAGTTTATTTTTCTATCAAAAATGTTGGTTGAGTGAATTCCCATATGTGCAAATCTGAAATTTGCACATTTCTACTCGAACGATTGTATGGAAAATAAAAATGAGTATATTTATTTATATGGGGATTTTCGAGTGAAACGGGCAAATAAAAATCTTGCACGTATGGAAGAAGTTCGAATCTTTTTTGTTTGAATTAATTTATTCTTGGCGTTGATTTTGGCACTTATACGAACGATTTTTTTTTTTGCAAAATGATAAAATGGTTTAATTCGCATGTTTAGAAATTATTTGATAGTGACATAGTAAAAAAAGTTATTAAAAAAAAAATAATTAAAGCAGGTTAATATAAAAAGAATGAAAACATATGAATGTAGTTTTCTTGTGAGTTTGCGCCCCTGCAGTTTTGCGCCCTGTGCATTTGCACATCTTGCACATATGGTAGGGCCGGCCCTGCCATACATCAACGGGACACCCTATTGTACATAGAATGTCAGTTTATTAGACCTGACCATTCTCTATTTTGTCAATTTCATTGAATTTTTGTGAACAACAACAACAACTTAAAGGCACTACCCAATTGTTTTGTATGAATTAATTTTTCTATTAATTCATTTATATTTTATTTTTGGCCGGAGTTATAGCTATTTCATGCTTGCCAGGCAATCATCAGACTCCTTAGTGGTGCTGAGCTTTAATCCAATTTTATTTGAAGAACACTTGTAGGATTCGAACCCACGCATATCAGATCTGCTCAGTCTTTGTAGTCATGTGCACTTTTTTTTTTTTTTTTTTTTTTAAACTAGTGTACTTAACTAAGACTTAAATATAACTTACTGGCCCCATTGGGGCGCTCTAAGCAATTCATGATAAACTTAAAACTAATGCCTTTCGGCCTATGAACTATTTACATTATGTATGTACCTATTTGATTTTATTTATTTATTTTTTATTGTTAGAAAACTATGATAAAAAAAACTAACACCATAGTCATGTGCACTTACGCACTACACCACTTCAGATCACTGATGCTACGTGTCTAGATGTCGTACTTGTTCATCAAATGCATTTGGAGTCACAGCATTTTTATAAGCGCCTTAAAGTATGCTATCTTGTTCCGCCTCCATTTTTTTCTCCATGCCTTACTTCGATAGACTACATATCGCAGTACGTATCAAAGGGGGAGAGTTTCGGAAGAATCGGCCACTGGCCTGGCCAGTCACAATTTATTCTTATTTATATTTTTTTATTTTTAAGTGTACACTTGTACATAGAATGTCAGTTTATTAGACTTGACTATTCTTTATTCCGTCAATTTCATTGAATTTTTGTGAACAACAACAACAACTTAAAGGCACTACAAGTGTTCTTCAAAATAGCAGTGCTAAAACTGCAACGGTTTTGATGCCGGCCCTTCAACACTAATATTAATCGTAAAATCATTCTTCAAAATCGTAAGTTAACATTCTTAAGTACTTCTCCAAAAATGAAATGTTAGGGTAATATTTCTTATTTTAAAGGACATTTTACAGCTTTTAAACTCATCAACGAAAGGGAAATTGATTGTGTTACTTATAAGGATTTTTTGTATTAAAAAAAAAACTTTTACTTAGCCGTTGCTGCTTCTTCATTTGATTTGTTTAAAATTAATTATTTTATATGTGATGATAGGTAATTAATAATACATACATATCTACATAATGGTTATTTACTTCATTAAAATAAAAAAATTTGAAATAGAAATGTTTTACTTTTCCTTTTTTTACATAGGTATATATACAAATGTATGTGTACGTACTTTGAGTTTTATTATAAGGAGACAAGCATGTAAGTATTAGATGTTATGAAATTGGATTAATCTAACACTAAAACTAGTTACCATTTAAATATTTTATTATATGACTTTTTTTGTAATAACAATAATTTTTATGTATTTTTAAAACAGTGGGAACGACTTTAAATCAATAAATGTTGGTATTTAATATAAATTTGTTTTGCACTAAAAATAAACTATTATTGTTCAAATCAAATGCGGATCGTATTAAAAACAATAATGATCTTGTGTTTCTCATTGATTTAATACCGAAATCTATTTGCCTTAAGCGCAACGTGTTTTTGAAATAAAATGATGTGTTTTTGAATCAAATGCGAACAGTAGGTATATAGGAACGAACATTTGATTGAAGAACAATTTGATTCAAATATTTTCGGCATTAGAGCCAAATAACGTACATAATACATATATTAAATGATAAGTATCCTTACAGTTCAGCCAGAGTTTATAAAAAGTTGACATATTCATTAACTTTATATTCTGCACTACAACTACAGCCGACTTAATCTTAGTATTATTTTACAGGATATCCGAATTGGTTCGACTTTAAGGTATGTTTAAGGCATATTAAAGTTATTAATCTCATGCATACATATATGCATACATATATATGAAAAGGAAAGGGGCCACCCAAGGCACTTTTGAACAAAAAAAACTGTTGACATTGGCGCCTGCCTGGCGACTTAACATACCCTAAGCGGAGGGACGAAGTCGAGTGATCGGGTGCGTCCCCGAAAAAGGGAGTTAAAATCTTGAGGCCCCCGAAGCGGGAGTTGTTGTTGTATTACATGTTAAAAAATAACCTAGAACCGGATAAGACAACCTGTATTGGTATCATCTTTTACATTATGAAACTTATTTCGTTTTTGACTAATAAAATTGTTAACAGTTTCCTATATTCTACTTGCTTCTTCTTTTAAAAAGTGGGAATTAATAAGTGGATTTAGTTCTCACTAAGTGGGAACTAAATCCATGTGGATTTATTTCCCCGCACCGCAATTCCCCTGCTTGGCTGTAAGCAAAAGTAACAACTCCCGTAACAACTCACCTGGCAGCAAATCTAGGGAGTGCCCTCCTTTAACCAATGTATCTTATTAAACGAAAAAATAATTTTTTAAGCTCACCTCCACGTAAGATATAAGATGATTTTTTAGCTGGTTTCTAACCAACAAATAAAATAAATCAAGAAAAGCAGGCGAAGCTGGCAGCAACTCTTGACTCTCCACTTTAACGAGCCAGTATATTTATATATCCAAATTATTAATTAGTTAAAGTCGGGAATCATGCTATTTCGCGGCCGATCAAATCTTTTAATGCTAACATTAACTAGTTAACTTTAGCATTAACGCCTTCCAGACTTTTACGGTAACATGTATGTATGTAAAAATTCGTATATAAAATTGAAACGAACATTTGTTTAAACAAATATCACATCTAAAGCACTGAAAAAGCTTTGTAGACTTTGTTTTGGAGCCCTGAACGATCTGGCTTAAAAATTGTGGCAAATAAGGTTTCGCTTGCATTTTAAAAAAGTTCATTAAAATATTAGTTCGAGTATTGCTGTTAAAGTTTAAGTTTAACTCGCAAGTTGCAGGTAGAAAGCAAAATTATTTATAGAAAAAAAATTCTAAATAATCATACATATGGACTTAAAACAAAGTGAACTAAAGTTAAAATTTGCAATTGTTAAAAAAAATATGCATAAGTTTTTAATTAAATAAAATAAAATTCCCTGATAGTAAAAGAAACGTAAATATATTAGAAAAATATTTTCTCAAACAATACAAAAAAAAAAAATTGTATTCTTTCATCTCATATGTAAGGACAAGTGTATCAACAAATTTCAAAGCAAAACAAAACTGCTATGAATACGGAAAGGAACAAATATTTGTATTAATTCAATGGTGTCACTTCTATTTGTATTTATTAATGGTGTCTTTTCTTCATAAATTTATTCAACAAAATCTTAAAAAAAAGCAGATATTAGGTAAGAAAAAAAAATCAAATAAATAAATAATCAAATGAATAAATAATAAATAAACAAATAAATAAATACGCAATAACATAAATTATTATTATTATTATTATTATTTATTAACATGTAATTAAAATTACAGGGTAATATAAAGAAATATAGAGCCTAGCTGCGGAGACTATTGGCTCTAACATAAATTAATATATTCATAAACAGACAAAAAGAATAAATAATTTAACAAATGAACACCAAACCAAAAATAACTATATATTGGCCGTAGATTTTTTTAGCTTGGATTTTCTTCATTTTATCTGCTTAAATATTTTTCTAAAAGTTTTTGATTCATTTGATTTAATAAAAAATGTTATGCTATAAAAAATTCCTTAAGTTAAATTCCAAATTAGGATTGGTTTTTCGGTTGTTCCAGAATATTGGAAATTTTGGTTTAAGCCGTGTGTGGGTCAAACATGATCAATCATAAAAAATCTTGAACGAATGTGTTATTTTATTAATATTTTGTATCCATATTAAGAAATTATTTTAGGAAATGATACCTCACCTTTGAGACCTTTTCATGCCCCAAAATCACTTCACAAAGTATTGCCTTTAAATTTGGAAAAATCTTGTATGCTAACTTGAAAATAAACACTGCATTAAATAAATTAAATAATTAAATTTCCTTATTTATTATGCTAGCATTACATGTATACATTACAATTGTGATTGCGCAATTTACATAGGGCAAATTCTTAAACGCAAAACTTGCGCAAATTATGCTAAGCAAACAATTCCAAAATGCAAACGTAAACATCCCTGCTAAGCAGATTGTCCCTAAATGTAGTATACTTTATTTTCATGCGCAAATGCAAATGTATTTCGCCAAATGTCAAAAATATCTTGCGCACTTCACTTGCTTTGCCTTTTCAACTGCATTCTTCATTTGCTTTGCAAATGTTGCGTTTAAGAATTTGCCCATACAGAGATGATACTTACATACATCTTACTTCTGAAAAATTATATAACAATAATAAAAAACAATATGAAGGGTGAAGTAATATTTAAACGGAAAACACTGCTAAAAAAAACCTTTCATATAAGAAAAAAAAAGATATTTTATAAAAAAGATGGTATATATAATATTACAGACAATTTAAAACCTAACGTTTTATTACAATAATACTGAATTATAAAAATATGTTATCAATAGTTACATGAAAGATAAATAAATAAACAAATGTATTTATACATTATACATAACTAACCAAGAATATAGTATTGTATGAACAAAAAATAAATAATTAAGTCAACAAGAAGGAAAAAAAATATATAATTATGAATATAATTGGAAGGATAAATAAAAATAAAAATAAAAATAAAAATAAAAAAAAAATAATACAATAAATTAATAAATAAATAATTGAATAAATAAATCATTAATTAGATAAATTAACAAAAAAAAAAAACAGATATTAGGTAAGAAAAAAAAATCAAATAAATAAATAATCAAATGAAAAATAATAAATAAACAAATAAATAAATATGCAATAACATAAATTAACATGTTCATAAACAAAAAGAATAAATAATTTAACAAATGAACACTCAAACAAGGCTATTTATAAGAATATTATCTGAGGTTTGACAATGTAAAGTATATTTTTCACAAAGTTTAGTTAACCTTTTTAAAACAAATTCGATGTTTGTCCTGTCATGTAACTCAATTGTTGAGAAATGCCTGGGAAGCTTCAGCATGAGCTTGAGGAGCTTGTTTTTGTGCATTTACCCCAAACTGGACAACCATAAAACATAAAGGAATGAAAAATCGATTTAAAAATCGATTTAAAAATGAATAATTTATTTTGTTCGCTAAGGAGAGACTTTCGATTTATTATTGAATACATAATTTTGATTGTTTTATTTATCTTATCTAAAGAATTAGTGATATGTTTGTTATAGGTAAGTTTAATGTCTAAAGTTATTCCTAAGTATTTCACATCCGCTGTCCATTCTATTTCTGCTCCATTATAGATTAGATGGATGTCAAAAAACAAGATTTTCTTTTCCGAGTGAAAAAGATTATACTTTTATCTTCCATTTATGAAAAAATGAAGCAATACTATTAAGAGCCGATGGTAGATTGGTCTCAATTATAAGACCAAACCCATCGGTACAAAATATTTCAGTATCGTCTGCAAACATTGCATATTCACAGTTTGGAAGTGAAGGAACATCTGAAGTGTAGAAATTATAAGGGTTAGGCCCGAGAACTGATCCCTGGGGAACTACCGCAACAGCAACATGAAATGACGAGAAAGAGTTGTTAACGTATACTGTAAATTGTCGATCAGAAGGAAAACTCTTCACAATTTTAATAAGATACAATGGAAACTCATCATTTAGCATCTTATAAATGAGACCGGAGTGCCAAACAGAGTCGAATGCTTTTTCAACATCAAGAAGAATTAGACCGGTTGATTTCTTGTCAACAAAACTTTTTTTAACATGTTGTGCAATCCTGTCAACTTGTTGAACAGAACTATAATGACTTCTAAAACCAAATTGAAATTCTGGCAAAATATTGTCTTTCTACGGTTTTTTTTTTGTATTCTGGATTTTATTATTATTTCAAAAAGTTTACCCACGCAACTTAGTACTCTGATAGGTCTGTAGCTTTTAGAATTATAAGCTGGTTTACCAGGCTTTAAAATAGGAATTATTTTAGCAATTTTCCAAGCAGCTGGAAAGTGTTGAAGTTTTATACATAAATTGAAAATAAATAACGATAACTCAACCCCACTCTTTGGAAGCTCTTTAATAAATGAGTTTCTTATATTGTCTAGACCATGTGTCTTACGAATTTTAAGATTCTCGATTTAATTTTTTAGTCACTGTGAGTAACAATTGAACAATTATTTATATTTTTTTAGATTTTAGATTTTATTTCCATTTGAATTTACAATTAGTGTCAACAATAGTTTCCTATTTTCCATAACAATATATAAATTTAATATACATTTTTCATTATAAAATTCATTAATAACGTTATTACGTTGTTTACAAGAAAACAAATGTTTGACCTTGAATTATAAAAATGAAATGACTTCATACACTTTGTGATAAGGATATAAGTTTGAAGTGCATTTTACTATTTATTTAAATTTTAAATTTTATGAGAATCATGTCGAAAATTGCTGTGAAAGTGAGAAGAAAACAAAAGGAAAAATAAGTTTGTTCCCGAATAAGATTGAACGAGGAATTCGAGAGTATGAATTTAAAGTGAGATGTGAGTTTAAAATTATGATGATTTTTAGTTCAAGAAAGCAAGTTGATATATATTTTACGGCAAAAGAGAACTGATTAGTTTCGTTTAGTTTAGTTTAGTTTATTCATTTATTGCATACACAGTAAGAAATAAATCTTATAAATTAGTGTTCTGCTAATTAAGTACAATATAAAAAAATGGAGAAAAAGCTACATACATAGAAAAGTTTATATTTTAATACTACATATTATTTTGAATCAAATTTAATTTTTACATACATCTCACTTATTAAAATGATATATGATTATGATTGTGAACCACTACACGCATTAAGTCTTCCACGTCTGATTTTGAAAAAAGCCAGTTTCTAAGATTTTTGCACTCTTTTGCACTGGTCATTGCCGTTGCATATATCCTCAGGAAGTTTATTACATGTATATATATGGAGCTATTACAATAATAAAGCGTCTTAGATGTTCAGTTTTTGTGCTAGGAACAGTCACATTATTAGCTCTTCTCAGTGAGCGATTTGTTGTAGTTCTCCTTATTGTATTATGACCACTTCGCAAATAGAACAATCTCAATACTTCATATACATACAGATGTCTAAGCTGTAACTATGGGCTATAGATTACTAATGTCGTTTTCAATTGGCAATCCGGAATTGGTTTTAGATTCGGAATCCCAATTGAACAGTTTTTTTCGATTCTGAAAAATTTGATGTTTGGTGTAAGAGTATTAGTATTTCAAGCAATCACTTCACAGTTGTAAATTTAAAAAAATATGACAATTATCAAGCGTGACATTAAATCTTTGAATGTGTGAGTGATTCTGTTTTTGCTTCTGATTTCAAATCCAGAAGAGAAATTCTCTTTTTTTTAGAATCAGAACTGTCACTTTTGCCCAATTGAACGCATTCAGAATGCTTTTTTCTACTTCCAGATTGCCAATTGAAAACGACATAAGATATGCACTTCCCTAGCAGGAGATACCATATTCTAGGCGAGATGCTAATGCTAATGCATAGTAAATGGATGTTAGTAGATTCGCTGGTACTAATTTACGCAGGAAAAATATTTTGTTCAACGCTATGTAAATATTTTTTTTTACTACCATAATGTGTGCTTTCCAATTCAGCTTTGAATCTAGATTTATACCCAAGTATCTAAATTCCTTTACGCATTCAAGCAGCATGCAAGAATCTGTGCAGCTGAAATGATCACAATTTGCATCGTGAAGCCCAACACCTTCCATTGAAAACTCCTTTGACAAGGAAAAGCACATGAGTTTAGATTTACTACTATATCAGTTGGTGTGATTTCAAGTCTGACAACAGCACTATTTACCGTGATTTCGAAATCGGGATCAGTTATTCCATTAGTTATATTATGATTTTTCTCAAAGGATGAAGCAAGTATATTAGCTTTTTCTGTGTTAGTAAGGCATAAGTGTAGGAATAATAGTATATTTCTTTTTAATTATTTTCGTAATGTTCCATAAATGCTTACAATTCTTTTCTAAGCCTTTAAGTTTAGAATTCCAAGTCTTGTTACGGCGTTTAAGGATTTCATCTTTGATGCAACCGTTTAAGTAAGTAACTTGTTGAAAAAATTGAATCTGACGAGATTTTTGCCAATTTCTTCTAAAAAGATTTCATAACTTTATCATATTTTTTCGGTACTGAAAGACTTATTGCGAAAAAACAGTTCATGTCCTTCCATTTTCAAAGAAAAGTTTCAAGCCAAGATTTTCGATGAGATGAGTATTTAACCCAAGTTCGACACAACGTTTACCTAATGTTTTTTTTTACTATAATTGCAACCCTCCCATACTTATTTGCCCAACTCTATCAGAACGATAGCAATTGTACAAACTATTTGAAAGCCTATCATTAACAGTAGCCATGTGTCACATACAAGGCAATCATCGATATTGTTTGTACTTAAAAAAGAAAAAAATTAAAAAGATTTATTGCGAATACTTCTAGCATTCCAACATACCAATTTAAGGTTTGAAAGCATTATTTTAATATTATTATTATAATAAAGATATTTTAATATTTGCGCAATCACATTGAATTGGTGAGATTTGATAATTTGCTGGTCATCTCAATAGTAAGTTTCTGTACCTCGTCAAGCGAAAAAAGCTCTCCTCCAGTAGAGGAAGTAGGTTGGGAAGCTGCCTTAGCCTCGGTATAAGTGATTGGTTGCTGAGTAAATCGGAGTTTGCTTCCGGTCTCGTAGAATATAGAGGTTTGTTATTGTCTTTAACTGATCTTACCCTCGGCTTCAGTGTTCCATAGAATAGAGAAAAGAATTTGAAGCTTTACCTCCGTTTGGTGGTGGAGAGGTTTTTTGAGAAAGCATTTCTTTCATCTCTAAGAATTTTTGTCTGCTTGTGCATGAACTGTCAGTCGATTTATGTTTTTTGTTACAATTAGCACATTGTGGATTATCAGCAGTGGTGCAATCAGCTGTTTTGTGATTACCCGCGCAATTTGAGCGAATGTTTTTATGTTGCAATTTTTCTTTTTATATAACAATAATAAAAAAACAATATAAAGGGCGAAGTAATATTTAAAAGAAAAACGCTTCTGAAAAAATCTTTTCATATAAGAAAAAAAAGACATTTTATAAAAAAAAAAATGGTATATATAATAGCCGTGTTTTGGTGTAAATTGTTAGCCACTCAGTAAAGAAAATTGAAAAAAACGATTATATTCACTCTTTTTTTAAATCTCAGAGTTGGCAATCGTGATAAATTTTGTGACATTTGATTTCAATCAGTGTGTATTAAAAAGATAAAATTTAAAATGGAGTATATGGGCGCGTTCGACGGTTCGTTTCTGTACGAAGTTTTCACGGGACATAGTTGATGTCCAGCCGGTCAATAAATATGATGAGACGGTCAATAAAAACGTTCCATTCGGTGAATCTCTGACTTGTAGCACACCGTCAATGCGTTGACTCTTGACTATCGCTTTGACACGAATTTTAGGGTGATTTTAGTGAGCAAAAATAAAATCGATTTTTTGGTAGAAAAATTCAGATTTTTTAGATGTTTCTTAATCCATCGAGATCGCAGCCATCCTCCAATGGAATTTGACAGTTTATGTCTTGACAGATAGGTAATTAACTATATTTTGACCTATTTTGAATATTTCTTTCTCCACGCTTCCCAAATCCCATTAAATTAAAATTTTAGTGAGCAAAAATAAAATCGATTTTTCGCCAAAAAAAATTCAGATTTTTAGATGTTTCTTAATCCATCGAGATCGCAGCCATCATTCAAGGGAATTTAACCGTTTGTAGATTGAAGGGTAGGATATAAACAATGGGGCATATTCATAGTCGTCTGATATTTTACCGCCCTTCTCCCAAGAAATAAATATAAAATGAAAAATTTCGAATTTCCAGTAGAAACAGTAAAATTTTTGGGAAGCTTTTCAAGCCATCGAGATTTAAGATTTTCTATAGGTACGTCTTTTACTTTTAATACCTTTTATTACAAATAAAAGAAAACAACTTAAATAGACATAAAGCATTATTTCTAGATATCTAGACATAATAATGAAAAAGATGCATTCCAGAACACACCCCAGTACCAACATTTCCGAAACAAATATTTGTTTCCACTTTAATCAAGCGCCATCTACATCTCAATATATCAACAATTTATATTCATTTTTATGTTCACTCTGATTACTGACCTAATTATATTCACTCTTGATGTTTTTATTGTTTTGCATGTAAAATTTTGCTAACTTGGTTATTCACTTTTTCAAAAAACACGACTAATATCACATACGAATTAAAAAGGTAGTACCTAACATTTTATTACAATAATATTGGATTATAAAAATATGTTACGTGACAGATAAATAAATAAACAAATGTATTTTTACATATACATAACTATTCAAGAATATAGTATTGTATGAACAAAAAATAAATAATTAAATCAACAACAAGGAAAAAAAACACATAATTATGAAAATAAAATAATAAAATAACAAAAAAAAAAAACAACAAACATGTAGGGAAGAAAACAAAAAATAAATAATCAAGTAAATAAATAAACAAATGAATGAATAATAAATAAACAAAGAAATAAATAAATTAATAAATAAACAAATAAATAAATGTGCAATAATATAAATTAACATATTCATAGACAAAAAGAATAAATAATTTAACAAATGAACACTTAAACAATACAAGGATATTATCTGAGGTTTGACAATGTAAAGTATATTTTTCACAGTTTAGTTATCCTTGTTAAAACAAAATCGATGTTTGTCCTGTCATGTAACTCAATTGTTGAGAAATGCCAGGGAAGCTTCAGCATGAGCTTGAGGAGCTTGTTTTTGTGCATTTACCCCAAACTGGACAACCATAAAACATAAAGGATTGAAAAATCGATTTAAAAATGAATAATTTATTTTGTTCGCTAAGGAGAGACTTCCTCCTCGCTGGGTTCACCTTGTTGTGGTGAGGAGGCTTACGTTCAGGTCTGCAGCTGACCAGCTGTAGACCAAATTTCCCCTGGTCTGCAGCTGGTCAGCTGTAGACCTGTACAAACTAAGAAACCCAAAACCTATGACAACCATGACTGATACAACGAACACGAATAAAAAGCTAGCGGGGATATACGCTAAAAAGTCGGCAGTAGTCGCGACTGCCGGCGATGGCTTGGTTCCGAAAGGAAACAAGTCGCCAGCGACGGTACAAACAGAAAACACAGACAATAAGGACAAAACAAGGACTTTGACAGACGAAGAAGAGGACCTACTCCTGAACCCTTTTGCCAATCTCGGGGTTGAAGATGGAACTAGCATCGGGACAGCCGACAGTGACGACATCATTGACTGCTGTTCCGTTGCCAGCTCCAATCTTTCCGGACTTTCAACTTCCTCCAGAAGGAGCAAAATCTCCAACTGCAGAAGAACAGTCCAACGACTTGGCAAAAGGGTCTGGGATGAACTTACGGACGCGGAACGGAACAGACTGCTGAGTGCGCATGCTTTCCTACAGAGGGAGCTTCCTAAGAACAGTGGGCCACCTACCCATTTTTCGGAAGAGGTTGCCTCTGTGGAAAACACCAGCGCAAGGGAATTGATGGGACCACCCACTTCACGTGTTGTGAAAACCCTCACAAAAAAGGGGGCAATCTCATCCAATACCCCAGCAAATGACAAACAACGACAACCAGCTACCGGTATATCCGAAACACCTGCCAGATGTTGCACTGAGAGTCCATCTCCTGCGAGTCTGACAGTTGACAAGATATTATCGGTAGAGGTAAGTGCAGAGGTGGAACACAAGAAGAACATTCAGGGCCATAGCCCCAAATGCAATCCAAATGCCTCAACCTCTGCAATACCAGGTCAACAGGACTCAACCACCGACAGTGACAGGACAGACAGGATGGAAATGACAGTCGTGGAGAATCCAACCAAACGTCGCAGAGCAAAACCTGCAATGCAACGCAAGGGGAAGAGACTCCTCGATGACAGACAAGTATTACGACGACAAAGACGAAACGACGAGAGGACTATCCGGTTCTTAGCCAAGAAGAATCCTGAAACCCTTACGGCAAAGGAAAGGCTAGCTCTGGACAGATCCAAACGTAGACTCAATACGCCACAAACGACTGACAAAACTGACAAGACTGACAAGACAGTAATACCGGCTCCTAGGACTGCCACAGAAGGGGTTTCAACGGAGAGGCCAATGCCTCCCATTGACACACCAGCTGCGGGTACGTCAAAGCGAGCGAGGAAGGACTTAGACTCACCTACTAATAGCTCGCCTATTAGTAAGAAAAGAAAAGCCAGACTCTCCAAGGTGCCTGTAGGTCGACAAGTTGCCATAGTAGACTATGGTAACCCCAGCAGGAAACTGACGGAAGACCAATGGCAACTACTCGAACTTCGAATCCTTGAGGAGGTCAACGAGGCTATCGTCAAGAGCCGGCCACCGCCGCTCTTCGGGACCCTCAGTACCTTTCAAGGGTTCAAAATGCTGTCATGCGAGGACGACAAAACCCTTGCATGGCTGCAGGAATTTGTGGGTAAGGCTGATGCCCCCTGGCCTAACGCTGATCTTCGCCTCTTGGGGAAGGAAGAAATCGGCAAGCTGTCCAGACCTAGAGCCAAACTCACAATGAGAGGACCGCTCATACCGAGAGATCGAGTCGAACGATATCTCAGGTCACTCAACACCGACCAGCTTAGTCAAGACTGGGAGGTGGCCGAGATGGGCGAAAAAACTAAAGATGGCACAGAAGTGGTAGTGATTCTGAATCACAAGTCAATACCACTTCTACGGAAAATTGACTTCAAGGTACGCGTCGGTACAAACCGATGTAAACTCCGGCTGGTAGCTTCCAAGAAAAAGGTAATTGAGGGGGAGAAAACTTTCTAATAAATTATGAAAATAATACAAATAAATCTCCATCACAGTAAAGCCGCCAGTGCCAATCTAGTCTCATAGAGTTTATAATACCCGACACCCCAGACCCTAGTAAACCCTTTAGAAATATAAGAAAAACCAACTGGGATATTTTTAATAGGATATTAGAGACCGAAATAGCAAAGTTGAACACTAATGCGATGTTAGAACCTGAGTTCATAGACGAGGCTAATGATAGCCTCACTGGAATTCTCGGCAGCGCATTAGAAAAAGGGTGCCCACTGAAACCCTGTGGGAAAAGCAAAAGGAAACCACCTTGGTGGACTAGTGAACTAAGCAATATTAGGAAGGAAACTAGGAGACTTTTCAATGTTGCCAAGCGCACTAGAACAAACAGTGATTGGGAAACTTATAAATCCAGTCAAAGAAACTTCAAAAATGAAACACAGAGAGCTAAACGCAGCTCCTGGAGAAATTTCTGCAGTCAAGTTGAATGCACAACTGAATCAGCAAGACTCAGAAAAATACTTGCAAAGGCACCAACTGTTCTAGGCACCCTTAAGGAACCGAATGGACGTTGGACCGAATCGTGCAGTGAAACACTAGAACTTCTAGTAAAAGCTCACTTTCCGGGTTGTACCTCAAATGGTTACGAAAACACACAAGTAACGCTTGCAACAGAAAACACAATACCTACTGATCTGATTACGGAAGAGAAAATCAAATGGGCTATAAACTCATTTTCACCGTACAAATCACCAGGGGTAGACGGTGTTTTCCCTCTGATGTTACAAAAATGTGCAGATCATATAATCCCACACCTAATTAACATATTCCTCAGCAGCCTAAAATGGGGATATGTTCCTAAGGCGTGGAGGGAAGTCAAAGTAGTCTTTATTCCAAAAGCTGGAAAGCCAAGTCATACAGGTGTTAAAGACTTCCGACCTATCAGTCTCACGTCTTTTCTCCTGAAAACTCTGGAAAGACTAATAGACATATTTATACGCAACACACTGAGCCCGGAAGTTCTATCTCCAGCCCAGCATGCATATACAAAAGGAAAAAGTGTGGAGACAGCACTACACAGTGTGGTCAGCACTATTGAGAAAACACTCAAAGATAAAGAATACACCCTGGCCGCTTTTCTGGACATTGAAGGTGCCTTCAATAATGTTCAAAACGAAGCGGTGGAAGAAGCTCTTATTAATCTTAATGTGGACAACGTCATTATCAGATGGATAATGCACATGTTAAAGAATAGACATATCAATTCAGAGTTAAAAGGAGTTCAGATCAAAGTATCTACTTCAAGGGGTACCCCACAAGGGGGGGTCCTTTCCCCGCTTCTCTGGATACTTGTCATGAATACAGTCCTAATGAGACTAAAGAATAGCGGTGTTAAAGCCATTGCTTATGCAGACGACCTAGCACTACTAGCGACAGGAAAATTCCCCTCTACTATAAGCGAGCAGATTGAAAATGCCCTATCAGTAGTGAGAAACTGGACCAGTAAATGCGGTTTAGCAGTAAACCCGCAAAAGACAGAATTGGTCCTTTTTACAAACAAAAGAAAATTACCACCTTTCAAGATTCCCTGTATTGAAGGGATCCAGCTCAAACTCTCCGATCATGCGAAATATCTTGGTGTGATCTTGGACAAGAAATTGAACTGGGGTCTTAATATAAAGGAAAGGACTAACAAGGCCATGTTTGCATTCTACTCCTGCAACAGGATCTTTGGTAAAACCTGGGGCCTTAACCCAAAAATTATAAATTGGATGTACACATCCATAGTCAGACCTGTACTAACATATGGTAACGTAGTTTGGTGGAATGCCTTAGACAAAACCACCAACCTTAAAATGATGACCAAGGTACAAAGAATGGCATGTACTGGAATCACAGGGGCTATGAGGACCACACCCACAGCGGGTCTGGAAGCTATTCTCAATCTAAAACCCCTTGATCTCTTTGTACAAGAATCAGCGGCCAAAAGCGCACTTCGTCTAAGCCAAACTTCGAGTTGGAAATCAAGTGCCATAGGCCACGCACAGATTCTACAGAAATACACGGGCAAAAATGTAGACACTGACTACATAATACCCCGACTAGACTTTGACAGACCATTCACAACCTCCTTTCCTAGTAGGGATGAATGGCTAACCAACGAACCACTAACACACCAACCGACGGTTGCAGTTTATACTGACGGCTCCAAGATGGATACTGGTGTTGGTGCAGGTTTCGTTTCAGAAGCCCTTGGACTAACCAGCTCATTCAGACTACCAAATTACAGCAGTGTCTTCCAAGCTGAGGTCCTGGCAGTGACAAGAGCTGCTGATCAAATATCAATGATGGCAATACCACGAGCTGATATTACCTTTTTCATTGACATATGGCCGCTTGGCCATAAAAGCAATTTCTGCCACTATGGTTAAATCGAAGCTTGTAGCTTGCTGTCGCGAAGAACTTAGGGTTCTTAGTACGCAGCATAACATAAGGCTCTGTTGGGTTCCTGGTCACACAGGTGTCCCAGGAAATGAAAGCGCTGATGAATTGGCAAGAATAGGATCAACGCGTGATCTTAGTCAAGCGGACCCAACTGTGCAGATCCCACCCTGCAACCTAATACAGGCAATCGAGAGTAAAAGTCTACTTTTGACAAACAAAAGATGGAACTCACTTGATACCTGTGTCACAACAAGAAAACTCTGGCCTAACTTCAGTAAACAAAAGACTGATAGTATTAACCGTCTTAGCAAAAAATCTCTCTCCCTTCTCGTGAGCATTATCACAGGGCATAACCAACTGGGTTACCACAGGAAGAAGATGAAGCTTAATATGGATGACTTATGCAGAGGATGCGGTGATGAGGATACACATGAGGATACTACTCATTTCCTATGCCACTGCCCTGCGCTTTGCCATCTGAGAAACAGGTTCCTCGGGAAACACTTCTTCGATGACTTGGAAGAACTCTCCGCTCTTCCAAGTAAAACCCTGCTAGAATTCACTAAAGCCACAAAATGGCTTGAAAACTAAACAACTACAATCCTATGTACATACACCAACCATCGGTCTATCTAATCCATCCACCAGACGTTGCATGGGGCCATCGCCCCTACGGGCCTGGAGGGGGATAGATCTCCGATGTGTGGATAAACGAGGAAGACACGCCCAAGAAACTAATCTTGGCATGTTAACCTCTCCTTATCTAGGTGTGACATAGTTAAAATGATAGACAAAACGATGCAGACACGCCAACCACCGGTGTATCAGGCCCATCCACCAGACGTTGAATGAGGCCACTGCCTCTACGGGTCTGGGGAGGGGGACTTTTGGTACACACTGTGGTATCGACAAGACAATACAGTACACCAATACCACTGGTCTACCTCTACCGTCCACCAGACGCTGCATGAGGCCACTGCCTCTACGGGCCTGGGGAAGGTGGTGATATACCATGTGGGGAAAGGACAGAAGAAGCCCACGATCAACATCCTGACGCTTCTGACTCTCCTCAACCAGGTGAGCCTGTAAGTCTCTGACCAAACCATACACCAACCACCGGTTTTATCCAACCCCTCCACCAGACGATGAATGAGGCCACTGCCTCTACGGGCCTGGGGTAGGGACGATCTAACCTGGAAAGGGTAAGGAAGAGGAACAAGCCAAAGTATAACATTGACGTGTAAAACTCTCCTAACCATGGTGATCTTACGACGACAGAAACCTAGATTTAACTGACTTTTCGATCTTCCGAGCTATAGCTCGCTGGAGCCAATGAATGTATTCTTTCATATTACTTTGCCGTAGGTTATTCAACTAGGGGTATCACAATGGATCTATATTGATCTAAGTGTGACGGAGATAAGACCGTCCGTCAGCCCACCTACCTAACCTAACCTAAGGAGACTTTCGATTTATTATTGAATACATAATTTTGATTGTTTTATTTATCTTATCTAAAGAATTAGTGATATGTTTGTTATAGGTATGTTTAATGTCTAAAGTTATTCCTAAGTATTTCACATCCGCTGTCCATTCTATTTCTGCTCCATTATAGATTAGATGGATGTCAAAAAACAAGATTTTCTTTTCCGAGTGAAAAAGATTATACTTTTATCTTCCATTTATGAAAAAATGAAGCAATACCATTAAGAGCCGATGGTAGATTGGTCTCAATTATAAGACCATACCCATCGGTACAAAATGTTTCAGTATCGTCTGCAAACATTGCATATTCACAGTTTGGAAGTGAAGGAACATCTGAAGTGTAGAAATTATAAGGGTTAGGCCCGAGAACTGATCCCTGGGGAACTACCGCAACAGCAACATGAAATGACGAGAAAGAGTTGTAAACGTATACTGTAAATTGTCGATCAGAAGGAAAACTCTTCACAATTTTAATAAGATACAATGGAAACCCATCATTTAGCATCTTATAAATGAGACCGGAGTGCCAAACAGAGTCGAATGCTTTTTCAACATCAAGAAGAATTAGACCGGTTGATTTCTTGTCAACAAAACTTTTTTTAACATGTTGTGCAATCCTGTCAACTTGTTGAACAGAACTATAATGACTTCTAAAACCAAATTGAAATTCTGGCAAAATATTGTCTTTCTACGGTTTTTTTTGTATTCTGGATTTTATTATTATTTCAAAAAGTTTACCCACGCAACTTAGTAAACTGATAGGTCTGTAGCTTTTAGAATTATAAGCTGGTTTACCAGGCTTTAAAATAGGAATTATTTTAGCAATTTTCCAAGCAGCTGGAAAGTGTTGAAGTTTTATACATAAATTGAAAATAAATAACGATAACTCAACCCCACTCTTTGGAAGCTCTTTAATAAATGAGTTTCTTATATTGTCTAGACCAGGTGTCTTACGAATTTTAAGATTCTCGATTTAATTTTTTAGTCACTGTGAGTAACAATTGAACAATTATTTATATTTTTTTAGATTTTAGATTTTATTTCCATTTGAATTTACAATTAGTGTCAACAATAGTTTCCTATTTTCCATAACAATATATAAATTTAATATACATTTTTCATTATAAAATTCATTAATTACGTTATTACGTTGTTTACAAGAAAACAAATGTTTGACCTTGAATTATAAAAATGAAATGACTTCATACACTTTGTGATAAGGATATAAGTTTGAAGTGCATTTTACTATTTATTTAAATTTTAAGTTTTATGAGAATCATGTCGAAAATTGCTGTGAAAGTGAGAAGAAAACAAAAGGAAAAATAAGTTTGTTCCCGAATAAGATTGAACGAGGAATTCGAGAGTATGAATTTAAAGTGAGATGTGAGTTTAAAATTATGATGATTTTTAGTTCAAGAAAGCAAGTTGATATTGTCATACAATTATGATACGCCACATAGTTTCCCACACTCTTAATTCTACTTCCAAAGAATTGTCATCAACAATTCTTTGAAAACAATCAGTCAAATATAATTTCTAAAGAATTGTCTCCAATTCTTTTAAAGTCAAATCATTTAGAAAAACAAACTTCTCAAATTTAATTTTAATTTCCGAAGAATTGTCTTCAACAATTCTTCGACAAACAAAACGATCAAATTTCGTTCTAGAGAATTGTCTAAGCCAATTCTCTATCATACACCTAGTGCACTATGCATGTGCATCTGCAAGAAAGAATCCGCATACTATTTAAGCTCTAGACAAATCCATAATCAGCGCAGATTGTATTAATATCTCCAACGAACCGAACGCTGAAGTTCGGTAAATAAAAAAACATAAACCTAAACGTGTTTTATTATTGGCGCAGTCGGTACTCGTTCCCGTTAGTAAAGGCAATGAGTTAAAAAAAAAAAAAAAAAAAAAAAATTTTTTAAGAAAATTCAGAAAAAAAAAAATTTTGAAGGAAATTCGAAAAAAAATCGAAATAAATAATTTCCGTTTCCTTGTTAAGTGATAAGTGACTACTTACTGTGGCCTTTGAAAAAAATAATTTTAACAACCTTATACCAAATTATAAAAAAAAATTTTTATAAAAAAAAAATTTTATTAAAAAACCCAAATAAATAAGTATCGCGTCTTACGAATAAAGATCGCAGACGTGGACAAGTCGGAATCGAAAAAAAAATTATACGTAAATGACAACACTTAAATAATAATTACACCGGTAAACCAATATAAGTGTAAAGAAAATAAGTGTTACGTCCTTCTTAATTAATGTGGCAAGAGTTATATCGAAAGAACCTTATCAACACATTGGACAACGACGACACAGTGGACTTCTTTACAACATCCGAAGAGAATCATCATCGGAAAAAGATCCAAATCCAAAAATACTATGAACATTGTTCTGATGGAAGATAAGTTTTTTAATTATTATTAATCTTTTATTTTATTTATAAAAATTACATTTTATACTATTAAATTTATACGAAACTTTTTGTGTTCTAAAAAAAAAATTTTTAAAAAGATAATAAGAAATCAAAAAACTTTCACATATTGTAACAAGCACTTCTGAAAAAAAATTTTTAATATCGCAATATTGCTTTTAAAACCTAAAATCAATCAAAATTCGCGTGTTCATCGTTTTGTAAAGTTCTGTTTACATAAAATTTTTTTTAATAAATCTGTTTTATTTTAACAAAATGGAGCAGCTAGAAATAAATGCAAGATTCAAATTAGTTACTAATACCCTAAGTCGAATGACACCATTTGACGGCGATAGGGATGCTTTAGCAAATTTCATCAGTCAGGTAGAAATATTTTTACCAATTTTCAATACCTTCGATAATATCTACAAGCAATTAATAATGTCAACCATCAAAGACAAAATAATTGGTAACGCGAGAAAAACCCTATTGATACATAGTCATCTCACAACGTGGGAAGATATTAAACTTGTTCTGATCAAAACTCATGGGGAAAAAGAATCGGTTGATGAAATTATAGATAAAATAAGGGCTTGTCGGTGCGACACGACTATAAATAATTTTTATAAAAAATTAAATGATTTGCTTTGTAGACTAAACTGTGCTCATTTGATAGGACCAAACGTAAGTAACGAAGTTGCAAGCAACATAAGAATTGCTCTTCATACCTTTAAATACGGATTACCAGAACCTGTACGTAGTGTAATTGTTAGTCGAAACCCTTCAAATTTGCACGACGCATATGAAATCATTAGAACAAACGGTTATTTGAATTACACTCATAAAAATATAACCAAAAACAATTTTTCAACAACTAACTACTATAAACCTGGGCCCCAAAATCAAAATACGAATTCATTTTCAAAAAATGAATACAGGCAGAACAGGAATTTTGTGAACCAACAACATTCAAGCCGACCATATAACCAGAATTCTTATAACTATGAAAATTCTAGACAGACAAATCTAAACTCAAATAATTCAAGGAATAATTTTAGAAATAAACAATTTAACCAAAGTAATACTAACTCAGGAACTTCACGAAATACACAAAGAGGGGGTTATAACTCAACCAACTCCCAAAACGTTAGTAATTCTTATCCTGAACCTATGGATATATCAGTAAATGCAGAAGAAAATCAACCAAATTTTCATATATCAGGCCCAAACAACTACCCTATATAGTAATTGACACTCCAGTAAGAAAACTTAGGTTTATTATAGATTCAGGAGCTGAATTTAGTATAATAAACCCTAATATTTGCAATCCAAAATGGAAAACAAATAACGATACGCGTACGCTAAGAGTTTTAAATCGAAATGTTCAAACAAATATCCAATATAGATTTCCTTTATTTAAAGAATTCAAAAAACCAAACTTTTTAATTAATTTCTTAGAATTCAATTTCCATGAATATTTCGATGGCATTATAGGAAACAACATTTTAGTAGCCTTAGAAGCCGTTATAGATTACAAAAATAGATCGCTAATCACAAAAGAATCTAATATTTCAATATTTTTAAATAAAGATGAAGAATCTTATCTAGAAAACCTTTTGACACATTATTCTGTAGAATTACTAATCAATGAAGAACACAAGCATTTTAATGACACTTTTGCTTCTCATCTTAATTCTGAGGACACCTTCAAACTGAAAAATTTAATCAATTCATTCAAAGATTTATTTTATGAGGAGGGTGATATTTTGACATGTACAAATCTAACCAAACATAGGATTGTACTGAAAAACGAATCACCAGTATATAGCAAATTGTATAGGTATCCCGAGGCATTTCGCGAAGAAGTAGACAAACAAGTTGAAGAAATGCTTCATCAAGGAATAATAAAACCTAGCAATAGTCCGTTCAACTCTCCACTTTGGGTGGTGCCGAAAAAAAGTGGTGATGGTAATAAAAAATGGCGGCTAGTCATTGATTATCGTAAATTAAATGAACAAACGATTGATGACAAGTTCCCTCTTCCTAACATGGAAGAACTTTTTGACAAACTGGGTAAATGTAACTATTTTACCACATTAGATCTTGTAAAAGGATTCCACCAAATACAAGTGGATCCAAGAGACCAGGCGAAAACTGCGTTCTCGACTAGACATGGGCATTTTGAATTTACAAGAATGCCATTTGGGCTTAAAAATGCCCCAGCCACCTTCCAGCGGCTAGTTAACGAAGTCCTTAAGGAATTAATAAATAAAATATGCGTAGTTTATTTGGACGACATATTAATATTTTCGACTAGCTTCGAAGAACATCTACTTTCCATTAAGAAAGTTTTGAGCAAATTAAGGGAGTCCAATTTAAAAATTCAAACTGAAAAATGTAGCTTTGCCGATCTGTCCACAAGATTTTTAGGGCACATTATAACAAATAATGGGACAAAGCCAGATGGTGACAAAATAAAAGCTATAAGTGAAATGAAAATCCCCACTAATACCAAAGAGATAAAACAATTTTTAGGTATCAGTGGTTATTATAGAAAATTCGTAAGGGACTACGCAAAAGTAGTCTATCCTATGGTTAAATATTTGAAAAAAAATACAAAGATCAATTTAAAAGATAAGGAATATATCGAAGCTTTTGAAAAACTTAAGCACTTGCTAATAAGTGATCCCATTTTAAAATCGCCTGATTTTACGAAACCATTCGTACTTACAACCGACGCATCAAAATTTGCAATCGGAGCAGTTTTAAGCCAAAATGGTCACCCAGTGTGTTATGCGTCTCGCACACTCAACGACCATGAACAGAAATACGCTACTATTGAACAAGAACTCCTGGCGATAGTTTGGTCTGTTAAGTACTTCCGTACATATCTTTACGGTAGGAAGTTTCTAATACGCACTGACCATAAACCACTCGTATGGCTACACAACCTGAAGGAGCCAAATATGAAGCTTCAGAGATGGAAGATAGTGTTAAACGAATATGATTTCGAAATTAATTATTTAAAAGGCAAGGAAAACATCGTAGCGGATGGACTTAGTAGGTACATTAATACCGAAAGGCAAAAAGATAATAAAAGTTTTAATGAAATCTTTTATAACGATGGCGATAATACTAGCATGGACGTCGAAGTCATGTCTACTGATGATACAATTCATAGCGGAGTTGAAGACTCTATTAATTACATAGGTATAACCGAAAAATGTATTAATCTTTATAAAAATCAAATATACTTAAAGTATGGCGGAAAAGAGAAAGTAGTGACAAAAATTATAAATAAAAAATGTCAAAACCATATAACACTTACTAAAGATTCAAACTTACTTGAAATAATGAAGCGGGTCATAATAGATAAAGGAATAATGTGTATTTACTGTGAAGAAGATGAAATTTTTCTTAAATTTCAAGATAATTACGTCAAATATTTTCCAAATACTACTTTAACACTTATTAAATCTAATACTAGATTAATTGATATTTCAGATAAAAATGAAATACTAAATATAATTAAGAGTGAACATCTTAATAAGAACCATCGTGGTATAAACGAAGTGTTTCTTGAACTAAAGCAGCAATACTTCTATCCAAATCTCTTTAAACTTGTTACAAAGTTAATAAATAATTGCGAAACATGTCAACTTGCTAAATATGACAGGCATCCAGTTAAAATTCCTTTCGATATAAGTGAGACTGCTTCTAAATTTAACGAAATTGTCCACATGGATATTTGGTTTCCATGCAGAAATATAATGTATCTTACAACAATAGATAAGTTCTCAAAATATGCAACTATACACAAGCTAAATGATAGAACATGGATATCTATTTTAGATTCTATTAAAGAGAGAATTAGATTCTTAGGGAAAATGAGTAAAATAATATTTGACAATGAAAGATGTATGCTGCATAGTGCGGTAGAACTTTTCTTAAAAGAAAATAAAATTATTATTCATAGGACAACAGCTCATAATAAAACCGGGAATGCAGATATTGAAAGACTACACGGTACTTTGAATGAACACCTGCGAATAATGGAAATAGATAAAATTAACAAAACTCAGAGTTTAGACGATAAAATACATAACGTCATAACAATTTACAATAACACTATACATACAACAACAAAATTAAGACCTAGTGATTTTATAACAAAAAATTATGACCGTAGGGATATTGAAACTTTATTCGAAAAATATAAGCAAGACAAAATCAATCGAATTAATAAAATTAATCAATCAAAGGATAGAAATTATGAGTTGACCAATAACATAGTTAGAAATAGGGAAATCGCCAAAATTAAACCTAAATATAAAAAGTTAAATCAGTTTAGAGTAGAAGATAATTACGTTATAGATACTAGTAATAAAAGAAATACAAAATACTCACGAAATCAAATGAAAAGAAAAAATGCTTATCAAAATAATTAATTTACATTCCAGAATGTTGATTATGTGGGTAATTTTTCTGGCCTTTTTGATTCAGAAAACACAAACACAGGAAATAACCATCACACCAATCAACACGGAGTATGGGTTCACCATTTTAAAACAACAAAGAGTAAATATTGTTAAGGACTACACTAAAATTCTTCATGTTTGTAATTTAACGGAATATAAGAATATTTTGATAAAATTAGAAAATAATTTGAATGTTTTAAATAAGGTTAAAAGTAGTGATTATGACTTTTTATATCAGGAAATAATATTAGCTAAACACAAGTTAAGTCTTATTATTCCTTCCATTTACAAAGACAAAAGACTTAAGCGGGGTCTAATAAATATCGGAGGCAAAGCCTTAAAATTTTTATTTGGGAATATGGACAGCGATGACGCCGAAGAAATTTATAATCATTTAAGGAACCTTGAATCAAATAACAAACTTTTAATAAAAGAATCCAATGCTCAAGTTCAAATAAATAATGATTTGATAAAAAACTTGAAAATGGTCGTGGATCACGTTAACAACCAACAATCGAATTTGAAAAACTATCTCGACCAAATAACAAACAAAATTAACAAAGTAGTTTCTTTTCCGGAAAAATTTCAATTGACATTTCAACTATACGCTGATATAAATCTAATAAATAGGCAATTAGAAAAACTAATCGATGTTTTACTAGCAAGCAGACTTAACGTCTTACCTCATGATATCCTAACTGAACAAGAGAAAGATGCCTACAACATAACATTAGAGCATTTATCGTACATGAAAACAAGCGTTTTGTTCTCTTCAGAAACTCTAATTTTAGTAATTTTTGTTCCTAATTTCTCTTCCCTTATTTTTGAAAAGGCTTTAGTAATTCCATTCCCTAATGAACAATTTCAAGAATTAGATCATCCAATAGAAGAAGTAATATTACAGGGGAATAAAATATACGAAGCTAATAATCAATTTCAAGTGAAAAAAATACGTGAACACAAAAATGAATGCATTAGAAACGCTTTTAAAGAAAGTAATATTTGTAATCTAAGAACTAATAAAATGATTGCTATAGAAGAAATTACAGAAGGGCTTGTGGTTACCAAAAATATAGAATTTACAGAAATAATTCAAAATTGTCATTCAGAAAAAATGTTTATAAAAAATAACAACATAATTAAATTCGCAAATTGTAACTCGAAAATAAAAAACTTAAATTTTGAAAACAGAGAGCGAAATTTTACAAATAATGTTATTGCTCCAATTGTTCATGTAAATTTTACTAAGAACTTTATTAATGAAATATCTTTAAAAAATATTCAAATGGAAAACATAAAAAATAGAAATAAAATCGAGTACATACAATTTCAAAATAATGTCACTACAAGTTTTTTCAGTTTATCTGTAATAATAATAATTGTTGGAACCTTATTTATACTTTGTTGTAAACTCAAAGAAAAGAAAAATGTTGTAACAACAAAAATTCAATTAACAAATTTAAAAGATCCTTTTTCTATTCCAAAAAATGAAGTAAATTCCACAACTGTGTAAAATAGAATAAGAAAATATGTGTAAATAATGAAAAATTTAAAAGTTATATTGTAATAACCTAAATAATGAAAAATAACAGTATGTAAAACTTTAATGTCATATTGTAACAATGGAACTGTCTTGAGTTTAAGTAAGTGAATTGCAGGGACTGCACACTTTGAAAGGGGGGAGGTGTCATACAATTATGATACGCCACATAGTTTCCCACACTCTTAATTCTACTTCCAAAGAATTGTCATCAACAATTCTTTGAAAACAATCAGTCAAATATAATTTCTAAAGAATTGTCTCCAATTCTTTTAAAGTCAAATCATTTAGAAAAACAAACTTCTCAAATTTAATTTTAATTTCCGAAGAATTGTCTTCAACAATTCTTCGACAAACAAAACGATCAAATTTCGTTCTAGAGAATTGTCTAAGCCAATTCTCTATCATACACCTAGTGCACTATGCATGTGCATCTGCAAGAAAGAATCCGCATACTATTTAAGCTCTAGACAAATCCATAATCAGCGCAGATTGTATTAATATCTCCAACGAACCGAACGCTGAAGTTCGGTAAATAAAAAAACATAAACCTAAACGTGTTTTATTATTATATATATTTTACGGCAAAAGAGAACTGATTAGTTTCGTTTAGTTTAGTTTAGTTTATTCATTTATTGCATACACAGTAAGAAATAAATCTTATAAATTAGTGTTCTGCTAATTAAGTACAATATAAAAAAATGGAGAAAACACAGAAAAGTTTATATTTTAATACTACATATTATTTTGAATCAAATCTAATTTTTACATACATCTCACTTATTAAAATGATATATGATTATGATTATGAACCACTACCACATTAAGTCTTCCACGTCTGATTTTGAAAAAAGCCAGTTTCTAAGATTTTTGCACTCTTTTGCACTGGTCATTGCCGTTGCATATATCCTCAGGAAGTTTATTACATGTATATATATGGAGCTATTACAATAATAAAGCGTCTTAGATGTTCAGTTTTTGTGCTAGGAACAGTCACATTATTAGCTGTTCTTAGTGAGCGATTTGTTGTAGTTCTTCTTATTGTATTATGACCACTTCGCAAATAGAACAATCTCAATACTTTATATACATACAGATGTCTAAGCGGTAAAATATTAAGCGATTTAAACAAAGGAAAAGAGGGTTCCCATCTGGGTTTGTGAAGCATTACTCTAATAGTTTTTTTATTTTGTACTGTAACTATGGGCTATAGATTACTAAGATATGCACATCTCTAGCAGGAGATAACATATTCTAGGCGAGAGTTTGCTAATGCATAGTAAATGGATGTTAGTAGATTCGCTGGTACTAATTTACGCAGGAAAAATATTTTGTTCAACGCTATGTAAATATTTTTTTTTACTACCATAATGTGTGCTTTCCAATTCAGCTTTGAATCTAGATTTATACCCAAGTATCTTAATTCCTTTACGCATCCAAGCAGCATGCAAGAATCTGTGCAGCTGAAATGATCACAATTTGCATCGTGAAGCCCAACACCTTCCATTGAAAACTCCTTTGACAAGGAAAAGCACATGAGTTTAGATTTACTACTATATCAGTTGGTGTGATTTCAAGTCTGACAACAGCACTATTTACCGTGATTTCGAAATCGGGATCAGTTATTCCATTAGTTATATTATGATTTTTCTCAAAGGATGAAGCAAGTATATTAGCTTTTTCTGTGTTAGTAAGGCATAAGTGTAGGAATAATAGTATATTTCTTTTTAATTATTTTCGTAATGTTCCATAAATGCTTACAATTCTTTTCTAAGCCTTTAAGTTTAGAATTCCAAGTCTTGTTACGGCGTTTAAGGATTTCATCTTTGATGCAACCGTTTAAGTAAGTAACTTGTTGAAAAAATTGAATCTGACGAGATTTTTGCCAGTTTCTTCTAAAAAGATTTCATAACTTTATCATATTTTTTCGGTACTGAAAGACTTATTGCGAAAAAACAGTTCATGTCCTTCCATTTTCAAAGAAAAGTTTCAAGCCAAGATTTTCGATGAGATGAGTATTTAACCCAAGTTCGACACAACGTTTACCTAATGTTTTTTTTTACTATAATTGCAACCCTCCCATACTTATTTGCCCAACTCTATCAGAACGATAGCAATTGTACAAACTATTTGAAAGCCTATCATTAACAGTAGCCATGTGTCACATACAAGGCAATCATCGATATTGTTTGTACTAAAAAAAGAAAAAAATTAAAAAGATTTATTGCGAATACTTCTAGCATTCCAACATACCAATTTAAGGTTTGAAAGCATTATTTTAATATTATTATTATAATAAAGATATTTTAATATTTGCGCAATCACATTGAATTGGTGAGATTTGATAATTTGCTGGTCATCTCAATAGTAAGTTTCTGTACCTCGTCAAGCGAAAAAAGCTCTCCTCCAGTAGAGGAGGTAGGTTGGGAAGCTGCCTTAGCCTCGGTATAAGTGATTGGTTGCTGAGTAAACCGGAGTTCGCTTCCGGTCTCGTAGAATATAGAGGTTTGTTATTGTCTTTAACTGATCTTACCCTCGGCTTCAGTGTTCCATAGAATAGAGAAAAGAATTTGAAGCTTTACCTCCGTTTGGTGGTGGAGAGGTTTTTTGAGAAAGCATTTCTTTCATCTCTAAGAATTTTTGTCTGCTTATGCATGAACTGGCAGTCGATATATGTTTTTTGTTACAATTAGCACATTGTGGATTATCAGCTGTTTTGTGATTACCCGCGCAATTTGAGCGAATGTTTTTATGTTGCAATTTTTCTTTTTATATAACAATAATAAAAAAACAATATAAAGGGCGAAGTAATATTTAAAAGAAAAACGCTACTGAAAAAATCTTTTCATATAAGAAAAAAAAGACATTTTATAAAAAAAAATGGTATATATAATATCACATACGAATTAAAAAGGTAGTACCTAACATTTTATTACAATAATATTGGATTATAAAAATATGTTACGTGACAGATAAATAAATAAACAAATGTATTTTTACATATACATAACTATTCAAGAATATAGTATTGTATGAACAAAAAATAAATAATTAAATCAACAACAAGGAAAAAAAAACACATAATTATGAAAATAAAATGTCCAAGTCCTTCAGACTACCAGACTTTGCAAGTGTATTTCAAGCTGAACTACTAGCAATCAGAAAAGCATGCAAACTGCTCAAATTCAACCAAAATCAAGCCAGAAATACAGCAATCTGCTCTGACAGCCAGGCGGCCATTAAGGCCATCAAATCATCCGCATCTACCTCATTACTTGTCCAGCAATGTCGGGACGAACTATCGAGTCTGAACACTAACCTCCGAGTCACTCTCATTTGGGTTCCAGGTCATAGTGACATAGAGGGAAATGAACGGGCTGACGAGTTGGCTCGACAAGGCTCGGCCCTTCATAGCTCATTAGCGGTTAATGTTAACATCCCTCTTGGTGCTGTGAAGAGACAAATCTTCTTGATTTTTCTCAACGAATCCAACCGTAGGTGGAACAGTCTCACAAACTGTGTCCTATCAAGAAAGATATGGCCAACCTACAACAACACACGTTCTAACGATCTTTTATGCAGACCCAGGCATGATATAGCCAGGATCATAGCAATCTGCACGGGGCACTGGCCCATAGGAGAGCATGCAAGAAAGCTGGGAATCCCCTACAACTCTCATTGTCGTAGTTGTGGAGACCCACAAGAAAAAGAAACTGTGGTTCACTTTCTCTAATAAAATAACAAAAAAAAAAAAAACAACAAACATGTAGGGAAGAAAACAAAAAATAAATAAACAAATGAATGAATAATAAATAAACAAAGAAATAAATAAATTAATAAATAAACAAATAAATAAATATGCAATAATATAAATTAACATATACATAAACAAAAAGAATAAATAATTTAACAAATGAACACTTAAACAATACAAGGATATTATCTGAGGTTTGACAATGTAAAGTATATTTTTCACAGTTTAGTTATCCTTGTTAAAACAAAATCGATGTTTGTCCTGTCATGTAACTCAATTGTTGAGAAATGCCAGGGAAGCTTCAGCATGAGCTTGAGGAGCTTGTTTTTGTGCATTTACCCCAAACTGGACAACCATAAAACATAAAGGATTGAAAAATCGATTTAAAAATGAATAATTTATTTTGTTCGCTAAGGAGAGACTTTCGATTTATTATTGAACACATAATTTTGATTGTTTTATTTATCTTATCTAAAGAATTAGTGATATGTTTGTTATATGTAAGTTTAATGTCTAAAGTTATTCCTAAGTATTTCACATCCGCTGTCCATTCTATTTCTGCTCCATTATAGATTAGATGGATGTCAAAAAACAAGATTTTCTTTTCCGAGTGAAAAAGATTATACTTTTATCTTCCATTTATGAAAAAATGAAGCAATACTATTAAGAGCCGATGGTAGATTGGTCTCAATTATAAGACCAAACCCATCGGTACAAAATATTTCAGTATCGTCTGCAAACATTGCATATTCACAGTTTGGAAGTGAAGGAACATCTGAAGTGTAGAAATTATAAGGGTTAGGCCCGAGAACTGATCCCTGGGGAACTACCGCAACAGCAACATGAAATGACGAGAAAGAGTTGTTAACGTATACTGTAAATTGTCGATCAGAAGGAAAACTCTTCACAATTTTAATAAGATACAATGGAAACCCATCATTTAGCATCTTATAAATGAGACCGGAGTGCCAAACAGAGTCGAATGCTTTTTCAACATCAAGAAGAATTAGACCGGTTGATTTCTTGTCAACAAAACTTTTTTTAACATGTTGTGCAATCCTGTCAACTTGTTGAACAGAACTATAGTGACTTCTAAAAACAAATTGAAATTCTGGCAAAATATTGTCTTTCTACGGTTTTTTGTATTTAGATTTTATTATTATTTCAAAAAGTTTACCCACGCAACTTAGTAAACTGATAGGTCTGTAGCTTTTAGAATTATAAGCTGGTTTACCAGGCTTTAAAATAGGAATTATTTTAGCAATTTTCCAAGCAGCTGGAAAGTGTTGAAGTTTTATACATAAATTGAAAATAAATAACGATAACTCAACCCCACTCTTTGGAAGCTCTTTAATAAATGAGTTTCTTATATTGTCTAGACCAGGTGCCTTACTAATTTTAAGATTCTCGATTTAATTTTTTAGTCACTGTGAGTAACAATTGAACAATTATTTATATTTTTTTAGATTTTAGATTTTATTTCCATTTGAATTTACAATTAGTGTCAACAATAGTTTCCTATTTTCCATAGCAATATATAAATTTAATATACATTTTTCATTATAAAATTCATTAATTACGTTATATTTACAAGAAAACAAATGTTTGACCTTGAATTATAAAAATGAAATGACTTCATACACTTTGTGATAAGGATATAAGTTTGAAGTGCATTTTACTATTTATTTAAATTTTAAGTTTTATGAGAATCATGTCGAAAATTGCTGTGAAAGTGAGAAGAAAACAAAAGGAAAAATAAGTTTGTTCCCGAATAAGATTGAACGAGGAATTCGAGAGTATGAATTTAAAGTGAGATGTGAGTTTAAAATTATGATGATTTTTAGTTCAAGAAAGCAAGTTGATATATATTTTACGGCAAAAGAGAACTGATTAGTTTCGTTTAGTTTAGTTTAGTTTATTCATTTATTGTATACACAGTAAGAAATAAATCTTATAAATTAGTTTTCTGCTAATTAAGTACAATATAAAAAAATGGAGAAAAAGCTACATACATAGAAAAGTTTATATTTTAATACTACATATTATTTTGAATCAAATCTAATTTTTACATACATCTCACTTATTAAAATGACATATGATTATGATTATGAACCACTACCACATTAAGTCTTCCACGTCTGATTTTGAAAAAAGCCAGTTTCGCATTCAAGCAGCATGCAAGAATCTGTGCAGCTGAAATGATCACAATTTGCATCGTGAAGCCCAACACCTTTCATTGAAAACTCCTTTGACAAGGAAAAGCACATGAGTTTAGATTTACTACTATATCAGTTGGTGTGATTTCAAGTCTGACAACAGCACTATTTACCGTGATTTCGAAATCGGGATCAGTTATTCCATTAGTTATATTATGATTTTTCTCAAAGGATGAAGCAAGTATATTAGCTTTTTCTGTGTTAGTAAGGCATAAGTGTAGGAATAATAGTATAATTCTTTTTAATTATTTTCGTAATGTTCCAGAAATGCTTACAATTCTTTTCTGAGCCTTTAAGTTTAGAATTCCAAGTCTTGTTACGGCGTTTAAGGATTTCATCTTTGATGCAACCGTTTAAGTAAGTAACTTGTTGAAAAAATTGAATCTGACGAGATTTTTGCCAATTTCTTCTAAAAAGATTTCATAACTTTATCATATTTTTTCGGTACTGAAAGACTTATTGCGAAAAAACAGTTCATGTCCTTCCATTTTCAAAGAAAAGTTTCAAGCCAAGATTTTCGATGAGATGAGTATTTAACCCAGGTTCGACACAACGTTTACCTAATGTTTTTTTTTTACTATAATTGCAACCCTCCCGCACTTATTTGCCCAACTCTATCAGAACGATAGCAATTGTACAAACTATTTGAAAGCCTATCATCAACAGTAGCCATGTGTCACATACAAGACAAACATCGATATTGTTTGTACTTAAAAAAGAAAAAAATTAAAAAGATTTATTGCGAATACTTCTAGCATTCCAACATACCAATTTAAGGTTTGAAAGCATTATTTTAATATTATTATTATAATAAAGATATTTTAATATTTGCGCAATCACATTGAATTGGTGAGATTTGATAATTTGCTGGTCATCTCAATAGTAAGTTTCTGTACCTCGTCAAGCGAAAAAAGCTCTACTCCAGTAGAGGAGGTAGGTGGGGAAGCTGCCTTAGCCTCGGTATAAGTGATTGGTTGCTGAGTAAATCGGAGTTTGCTTCCGGTCTCGTAGAATATAGAGGTTTGTTATTGTCTTTAACTGATCTTACCCTCGGCTTCAGTGTTTCATAGAATAGAGAAAAGAATTTGAAGCTTTACCTCCGTTTGGTGGTGGAGAGGTTTTTTGAGAAAGCATTTTTTTCATCTCTAAGAATTTTTGTCTGCTTATGCATGAACTGTCAGTCGATTTATGTTTTTTGTTACAATTAGCACATTGTGGATTATCAGCTGTTTTGTGATTACCCGCGCAATTTGAGCGAATGTTTTTATGTTGCAATTTTTCTTTTTATATAACAATAATAAAAAAACAATATAAAGGGTGAAGTAATATTTAAAAGAAAAAAGCTACTGAAAAAATCTTTTCATATAAGAAAAAAAAAGACACTTTATAAAAAAAATGGTATATATAATATCACATACGAATTAAAAAGGTAGTACCTAACATTTTATTACAATAATATTGGATTATAAAAATATGTTACGTGACAGATAAATAAATAAACAAATGTATTTTTACATATACATAACTATTCAAGAATATAGTATTGTATGAACAAAAAATAAATAATTAAATCAACAACAAGGAAAAAAAAACACATAATTATGAAAATAAAATAATAAAATAACAAAATAAGAAAACAAAAATATATAAATAAATAATCAATTAAATAAATAAACAAATGAATGAATAATAAATAAACAAAGAAATAAATAAATTAATAAATAAACAAATAAATAAATATGCAATAATATAAATTAACATATTCATAAACAAAAAGAATAAATAATTTAACAAATGAACACTTAAACAATATAAGGATATTATCTGAGGTTTGACAATGTAAAGTATATTTTTCGCAAAGTTTAGTTAGGTATCCTTGTTAAAACAAAATCGATGTTTGTCCTGTCATGTAACTCAATTGTTTAGAAATGCCAGGGAAACTTCAGCATGAGCTTGAGGGTTTGTTTTTGTGATATTTGAAGTCGTTTTTTATGAGTTTCTGCGAATTTAAGACAGACAGAAGGGGGAGAGTACGATAACTTGGGCGCCAAGATTTTATAACGGTTTCTTATAGAGGGGTCCAAAATAAGTATTTTTTACTATGGGAGGGGGGGGTCTATCTTGCCCCGTTTAGGCGGGAGGGGCAATTTAAAAAATACGTACATCAAATGGAAAAAAAATAATTAAAAAATAACGGTAAAACTTACAATTAAATTTAACACTTTTTTTTACAGCCAGTATTCTGTACTATAAGCCATTTTTTAAATCAAGCAAAATGTATGCACAGTTTTCGAAAAAGTGAGTTTCAAACTCAAAATTCGAGAAAAAAAACACAAAAAAAAAAGTTTAAAGTGTAATTTCTCAAAACCATTAAATTTATTATAATATTTTTTTTTTAGAATTTGATGCTCTTATTAATTTCTAATTAAAAACTGAAAACTAGATTATGTCTTCTAGTTCTTGAGAAAATTAAATTTTAATTAAATTATTTTTTCCTTGCTTGAGTATTTACGTAGTCTTATTTTGATAGTAATAATCGAATATGGATTAAGATATACCTGGGATGAATTAGTTTTTATTAAATTCAGCTTATTTAAATGCCAAAGAAACTTTGCGTGCACCCCACCTTGCACCCCGCCCACCTTGCACGCCCCCAAATCCTATAGCGAGCCCAAGAAGGGGGGTTTCACCACCCACACACACCTCGGTGTGGCATACACCCAAACTCGCACCTACCCCAAATCCTACAGTGGGCCCAAGCAGGGGGGTTGCATACGCACCTCATTGTTGCATACAACCAAACTCGCACACACCCCACTGTTGCATATACCCAAACTCGCATCTACCATTTTTACCATCAAAATAAGACCACTCAAACAAAAAAAAACATAAAAAATTGAAATATTAGTTGTGGTTATTTTCAATTTTCTCAAAAACTAGAAGTCATAAAATAATCTAGTTTTCAGGTTTTGATTAGGAATTAATAAGAGTATTGAATTCTATAAAAAAAATTATATTAAATTTTATGGTTGTGAGAAATTACACTTCAAAGTTTTTTTTTGTGTTTTTTTTTCGAGTTTTGAGTTCAAAACTCAGTTTTTCGAAAACTGTGCATACATTTTGCCTGATTTAAAAAGTGGCTTATAGTACAGAATACTGGCTGTAAAAAAAAGTATCAAATTTAATTGTAAATATTACCGTTATTTTTTAATGATTTTTTTCCGATTTTTGTTCTTTTTTATAAAATTGCCCCTCCCGCCCAAACGGGGCAAGATAGACCCCCCCCTCCCATAGTAAAAAATACTTGTTTTGGACCCTTCTACCAAAAACCGTTATCAATTCTTGGCGCCCAAGTTATCGTACTCGTGCCGACAGAAGACATTTAAGTAGCAAGGCCCTATTTCATAGAAGTAAGGACATCTATACAGCGACGTCGAAGATGGCGAACATAAGTGCAAAAAGACCTCTACCAACTTGCTGTGCGTAACTAATGGCTGGAAAGGCTGGTTGAGGTCATAGCCCATCCTGGGTTGTTAGCGTCTTCTAAAGTAGGCTCATAGCCTTAAGAAAGAGGAATTAAAACCCTCCGCCATTGACCCCAATGTCAACCGCAGCCGTTATATCCTTTTGTTTTCAGAAGATAGAAGACTTACAGTAATTAGTTGCATGGATAACGAAGGGAGAATGGGCATTTTGGTCTACTTATCGTCCACGAATGAGTTTAATATCGTTCAAAAACTTAGCCCTAGTAGATCATACCTTTGTATGGACGGAAAGCTGTAAGCCATGGGGTTTAGGTAGAATATTGCAACAAGGATTGCAATTACAGCAAATATTAATTGCAATAGTGTTCAATTGAATTGACAGTAGGTATTGGTCACTTTCGATGAACTGAATAGATCTCAAAATAAATGAACTTTTATACCAATGGCCAATAGTAGCGATTATTGTCATGGTTGGCGAATAATGCGCTAAACAATATGAAAATACTACTTTTTTATTCCATTTAACTAATTAAATGAATTGGGATAGTTGTGCGTCAAGATTATAGTAAATTTGAAAGCTTGGTTCAAAAGCATTTTGAGTATGGAAACAGAACTGTAAACCATGATGGGGTTCACGACGTGAAAACTTGAATATTAACGTTGTGCATTTTTGATATTTTGGAATGGTTAGGAAATAATTTTGCACGAATTGCTTTAATTATCAGTACAAAAGTACTATCATTTATGTGGTAGAATACAATATTTATTTATTGCACTCTCGTACACAAACATGACAATTTATATTACATTAAAAAGTTTATCTCTCAGAAAAATCAACTTTCATCCATAATTTCGACGACTTTTTCACCATCATTATTACCATCATCGCCAATCTCTAAAACTGATACCGTAGGTTTATGATAGCTGAAGTAAGAAACGAACAAATTTGTTTCGAACCTTTTTAAATTTCTATTAAAACCGCATCAATAGTAGTTTTGTATTTCGTTGTGCTAAGATTGCGATCATTATATAGTTAAACCAAATTCATTATTTAAATATTCAATTAATAGTTTATTTTTATCGTCTGCAAGGTTTATGTTGAAATCTCCACTCATAATCATTGTCAATTTATTAAAGCTTTTTCCAATTTTTGTTTGAAACAATGCAGATGCGTCATGAGAATGAATGAATAAATTTTTGTACAAGAAGTCTTGTATAGCACGCAACGACTTATCTGGAGAGTTTTAAACGGCAACCATAATAATGAGCTGATTATCACCAGAGTCGCAACGACTCACGAAATATCACCGATATCAGAAACAGTAACATTAAACATGCTATTGTATTTCACATGCACATCCATATAATTTGTGCAATAACGAACTGTGGTCATATTTTGATAAATAGCTACTCCTCCCTCTGGACGATTATTTCTTCTGCAACTCGCAAGAAAGTGGAAATACGGAATGTCAATTATTTCATCGTTACCCATATGAGTTTCTCATAAAATTATCTTTTTAGCGAGAGCGTCAGTTGCTAGATCATCTACATGCGCACGTAAACTTTGACAATTGAATGAAAAAATAGACAATATATTATTCTTAGAAATAAAATCTAAAAGTATTTTGGTGATGGTTTGCAAACGATTTTCGCGTAATCGTTTCAATTCAATTAATAAATCTTGTCGATGAGTTGTTGATCTCTTTTGATGTTTTGTTGCGTTTGAATCTTCCACCTGTGTGTTTCCTATTCTGCCATGATAATTTTCCAGCTCGCCCTTGCGTTTTCTTCAGTGACTAACAACAAACCTTCTTTACTAGTTACTCTTGATAACGCAACGTACACCAATTCTCTTGAATTAGGACGATTGATGTTTACATACACGAATGTTACGTATACACAGCATTGTGGGCACTCCACAGACGATCGAGCCATCAGCTGTCACCATCCATGGATGCGAGTGGCACGGACATAAACACACACGAATACTCGCGCGAACGCGCTGCGCACGCCGCCGCCTGAACGAAACAGAGAGAGGGTGATACTTCCACGCCACGCCGCTGGCTGCATACTCTTCATCCGACTAACGATTTTTCGATCAGAGTCACGTGATCTGACGCGAGTTTAACATTTTTTACCCTTTACAAAAAAAAAAATTGTACAACGCCGCTAAAGAAGTTTTCACTTCAAAAATCTTAGTTTTTCCTTTTTACAATATAAAATCTACTTTGTCTATTTAATGAAGCGAATTTTTTTTTTTTGGTAGTTTATTTCAACCATCTCATTGTGCATTAAATAAAAAAATCTGTCCATCGATCATACACTCTTTATAGAAGACATTCTTTCAAGCACTACTACTGCACTTGTTTAACAGTACGTCGTACGGTCGAAACGTGTGCACATGCCATCTATTTTGTGGTATTTATGTTGGGTCCGACATCAAAACATGTTCATACCCCCAGCTGACAACATGAACAATGTAATTCTTTATGAAAGAATTTACAAAGCGTTTTTTTTTTTATTTTTTGATGGCTTATTTAAGCCATCTCCTATTGTTTAGGACAAACAAAATACTCGTACGTTGGTACACTCCATAGTACCTAATCATTTTCATTGGTATCGACTCCAGGTAGACAAGGTCCCATAAATTTTTGACAAATTCTCCTTTTTTAGTTTCTTATTTTTTAATTATGTTTTAATTTACTCAACTTCGCTTACAATAATCATTATTAACCCTTCAAATAATGGGTGTTTGTTTGAAAATATCGTTCTTAATACAGACAAAAATCAGTCTACGAATAATTGCAGAAAAGTAAAAGTTATTATAAATACTAAAATGTTAATTACAAAAAATATTTTTTCAGGAAATTTTCTTGTAATACCAATTGCATATTGTAAAACATTTCTGCTCGAGTGATTCACATAATATATCGTTCGAAAAACAGATAGTTTCTCCAGTTTTGTTTCATTTTATCAATAATATTCCCATTACCTTAATGTCTCTAAAGTTTAACTCTATATTAAATAAGTTTTTAATTTTTTTTTTAATTTAATAAATTCAGTGTCCTATTTGTCCAGAAATATAAAATCTATAAGCTTAAATTAACAACATTGATCAAGCATCAAAATGTGTCATACATTCATTTCTACATTTGTGCATTTCTGTTTAACAAATTTTTAATTCTATAGTAGCGAATACTTGCACATACTACAAGCTTATACAAATCATAGCACACATTCTTTTTTTGGCAGCAATGTTTGAATTCAAGCTTTGAAAATAATATACGAGTACAAGTTATAGCAAGGAAATGAATAGAGCATAATAGGTTCCTATGTATAACTTTTCTAGTAAAATATTTAATAAAAGTTGATGAAAATAAAAATAAATACTAACCTTGATACTGTCGTAGCAAGCGGTCACTTTTCCATTCTGTACTTCAACATTAGCTGGTGGGTGGGCAAATTTACATTCCGTATCCTGTCTGGAGCATTTATTCCTCTGGAATTCTCTGCACACTTCCAATTGCAGCCACCGCGAATCTTTGCCACTTAAAAGACTGTTCATGTTAACCATGGCGGCCATTTTGTCAACTTTTGTTTGTTGAAATTTTTTTGGGTGTGCTTTTCTTTAGGATGTAAAAATAAGTAGAGTTGTTATGTTGAGATGCGCGGCGAATCACTTAATCACTTTTGCTTTGAAATTTTATACAATACCTACAAAAACATAAATTTCACTCAGAAATACAATAAAATGCAATGTTTTTTTTTCGCTCAAATAGATTTTGTTTACTTTTCTTGTTTTATTTAAATATATCACAAAATTTGTTATCGATGTAAAAAGACGATGTACTATATAATTCCTTAGTTAATGTTTATTTAGTTAAACTCCTTCGTTTCGGATTTTAACACAATCCCTTTAATAACGCAATTTCCTTTAGGCAAAAATATTCGTTTTTATTGATCAGTTAACTGCTTTTTTTGGTGTAAAGTATGATTTTAAATGTTTTATTTTTTACACAAAAACAAATATCTAGATGTGATTTTAGTGAAAAACTTATAACTGTATGGCAAAATAAAAGGACTAGAAACGTTTCCCGTAGTTAACAAAATAAATAAAATATTTGTGTGTAAATATTTATTGATAACAATTCGTTGATTTAATTTATTTAAATATTTATTTGTGTTGTTTAATCAGATACTCCAGTTTTGTTTTTGATAAGATTCATCTGTTTTTCGATAATCAGATGTCTGTTTTCATATTACATAATCTATATAGGTATAAAAGGAGATGCGCAGAAACACAACTATAATGCAAAAAGCAAAAGCGGAACTTAGCGATTTCAAGGACACCCGGCGACTTTAATTATTGTTCGCTGTTTTTAGCGATATTTTCTTTAGTTCACTTTAAATATATATTTATTCTTAGAAAGTTCTACTGGTGTAGGCGACAGGAATTTGGCTGATACAGTGAACAAATATGTTTTTATATATTTTTTTCTTATGAATATGGCTAATAATGGCAAAGCTGGGATATAAGTTTAAGCTCTTTTTAATAATTTGTTTTAAGATTAAATTTTGTATACTATTTTTAAAGGGAGGGATGAAAGACAAAGCGTTGAGAATTTACACAATTAATCTGAAATGAAACAAAAAAATTACACATTTTTTTAGCTGCTATATTGAATCTTTTTTGTTTATAAAAAGAATTACCAAGCTGTTATTTGATTAAATAAAAACAAAAACTTGGAATCAAGTACATTTATGGTTTAACAAAAAAAAAAGACAATATACACATGAAACACATAAAGCTTACAGGAAGAAATGTAAAATAAGAGCTTTGAAAGAATATGTAAGTGTAACCTCCATTGAGTGTGCATAAATAATATTTTAGTTTTCGTCGTGTTTTAGGTGTTTACTAGGTATGTCGAATTATTAATTTTTAGCATTTCGCTCATGATTTGGAGACTAATTAAACAAAATTTTTTGGGTTTATATACAGGATAATTTGTAAGAGGTATCATTTTGTCATGAGACCATGGTAGGTGAACAGACAAGAAAAAATAGTCCGATAGGATTTGAAAAAAAACGGCAGCATTTTTATTGTCAAGCTTTAACTTTTTTTAAAGCAAAAAATTTAGTCTTAACCCTGCTTTCAAATAATGTTATTTAAGTGGTTTTAGAAACTTTATTTTCAAACTCAAAATTTTGTTCAAAAATGTAGTTTTTTAAGTATATTGTTTTTAATTTCAATGTGCAATACTCTTCTCGGTTTGAAATCAAACACTGAAAACCTGAAGATGGTCTTACGAGCTATACTTTGAAAGATATCATTTCAGATACCAGTAACGTGGAGTCAAATTATTTTGTGTTTTTAAAAATAAAAAAAATTGTGTTTGATATCACTAGTTTACAAAATTTTAGGTCACCGATGCTACCTAAAAAAACTTTTTTTTTTACTAATTTGGGATCGCTGAAAACGAAAATGACATTAATTTTTTTTTCAAAGAACCCTTTTCGAGATATACACAAAAAAGATTTGTTTGGTCTATTTTTCAAACACTGGCTTATCTCTTGAGTGATCTTTTTAATTTACATATAGTAAATATTTTCGATCGATTTCTCGATTTTTCGAGCTTTTTTGAAAATTTATCATTTTCAATTCAACCGTGTGGATAGAAAAAAAATATTAAAAAATATTTTTTTTTTGCTCAAATAAAATATATTTTTAATACAAAATTTTGAAGATCAAATTCGTTAAAATTGAACGATAAATGTAGAAGCTATGAAATAATTAAGAAAAACAAGTCAGTCATTTTTTCATACGAAATCGTTTTCATATTACTACTTTATTTAATGAAAAAAAAACAAATTTACATAGAAAATACTAGATTGTCTGTTTAAGACAATAACTTTATTATTTTATAGCTTCTACATTTCTCGTTCAATTTTAACGAATTTGGTCTGTAAATTTTTGTTATAAAAATATATTTTATTTTTTTTCTATCTACACGGTTCAATTGAAAATGATAAGTTTTCAAAAAACTTCGAAAAATCGATCTTTGCTTGCTTGTGTCTTAATGAATTCGCCACCGATTATAACAAACCGTATACCGGTAGAAAGCAGAAAGTGTTATCTTTTCAAAAATATTTAGGTACTATAATGTAAATTGAAAAGATCACTTAAGAGATATAAGCCAGTGTTCGAAAAATAGACCAAAAAAAAACTTTTTTTGAGTATATCTCGAAAACGGTTCTTTGAAAAAAAATTAATGTCATTTTCGTTTTCAGCGACCGCAAATTAGTAAAAAAAGTTTTTAGTTAGTATAAGAAACAACTTACGATTCGATTTTCATTAAGAAGGTTTAGTTTTGGTACATATGTGCTTTCCAGTTTTATTAAAAAGCTTTTTCTCTATACAGGGTGAGTCATGAGCAGTCCGCCAAAATGCTATGGCGTGAAGCAGTTGAGTTGAGGCAAGAAAAAATTCGTATAGAAAGGGGGGTTTAACCCCCCCCCTCGAGGGCAATTCTCGAAAAAATTTACTTAAAATGAAAAAAAAATTGTTTGAAATCAACGGCTTCATCCACAATGCTGTACGATACCATTTAGAAAAGCCAAAAACTTCTACTTTCACCTCAAAAACACACTCGACGCCGAACAAACCGGATCATTGATTTTCCTGTGTGGACCGCATTAACAAGGTGAGGATCAACATCGAACAATGAGTTGGAAGAGTTTGAGAGAGCTGAAATCGCGAGCATAATCAGGTGCGGGGACCAAAGTAAGTAAGTAAGTAAGTAAGTAAGTAAGTAAGTAAGTAAGTAAGTAAGTAAGTAATCCCATGGATATTTACGGCAATGTATAATGCTGACTATGACAACCCTCCTTTGAAGATTTTCATGGAAGTAAGAGTGCGAGGCAAATATCATATCTTTCCAGTACCGAAAATAAAATTTGAATAGAGTATAGTCAAACAAACCAAAATTTGACAGAAAGACTTCAAACAGTAGTTTTCTCTGGTGACTTAAGTAAAACATCTGATAGAAATACTTCTTTATAAACTTAAACGTTATGAATATCCAGCTGTGCTGTTGACTTCAATAGAATCCTACTATATATTTTTATATTTTATCATTCAATGATATTCGTACGACTATTTGTGTAGGAAATATGAGTATGATGTGCAGGTAGCAAATAATTAATTCATGAAAATTTGTGATTATTATCGATGCAGAATTTCACCCTTAAAAATATATCCAAAGAACCCCAAATTGGGTTTTAGAACAGCTTCACTCTTAAGAGGCATGAGTCGGGGGGAGGTGTATTATGTTCATAAAACTGAATTGAATGTTTTGGTTAAATATAAGGATATGACATATTATTCTAGGAAACATTTTAATGCTCTAGCTAATGAGACGAAAAAGATAAAACTATCAAAGTAAAAGCTATGGTTTACTTTATGAAATGCTGATATTTTAATACACGAGGTAAAATATTGCCCATATCTAAAATGAGGGCATGTTAGTGAAAGTGTTAAATTTTTAATAAAAACCACAATAAAAAAATCCATAAAAATATCTGAGGTGAAAGGGTATTTCTCTGTATGAGGAAGGGGTTGTTTAGGTGTATTGACACAACCATTGGTAAAGTAAACAGTAAATTGATCCATTTATTGAATTTGCTAAAAATGTATAAAACTCAATAACAACGAATATTCAAATGACCCCGAAGTTAAGTTTCATAATTTCTACAAAAAAAAGACAAAGTTCTGAAAGTGGAGCATTTAATTCAAAGTTGCATTAATTAATTAATTAATCAAAAAGACTCGAATCAATAAATCTTGCAAATCTTGAAAAACAGAATTAAAAAAGCATAGAAATCTATGAAATTTAAATTTTTTTTTTCATCCCACCTTCAGAAATTATTTCTTAAAAATGATGTTTTAATGTTAAACATATAATCTTCGTATTTATCAAAAATATTTGACTTGTTAAATTTATTTTTAAAAATAACGGTTATCAGCAAATTGATATATATATAAAAATCATGAAAATTGCTAAAAATGTTTAAAACACTATGGCAACCAATATATAATAGGCTCCGTAAAAATATCTATGCTTCAAGGGTGCTTCAGAGGTTAAGTTTCATAATTTACAATATCAGTATTGAAAACATACAGTAAAATAAGGTAGTATCGGGTGCTTGGGTGGTTCAATCCTTTCAGTTTTGCAATCGCATCTGCGCTGACAAGTCTAAAGGTGAATAAGTCGCTTGGAGAATTGATTAATGAAAAGCTGACTAGCAGGATTGTCAATACTAACCTGGGCGGTTTCTCGGCAAGAAGATGTCAGCAGGGACATATGTATAGCAATAAGCTAACACTTTGGGCAGATCGGTGTGGAGTGGGTGTTAACCCACACATAACAGATCTTGTCCTCTTCACTTGGAAATAGAAAATTCCGCACATAGCTCCCCTTCTATAAATGGCATACAACTTAAGTATTCAGATCAAGCAAAGTACTTGGTTTTAATTTTGGATAAGAAATTAAGTTGGAAACCGAATATACAAGAACGAGTGAAGAAGACTTCTCTTTTCTCCTGAAAAAAAAAGCTATCGTAATAAATGGGACCTACAGCCCCGTATTGCTCACTATATATGCAATATACATCTCCGTAACAAGACAGATCCTAACTTACGGGGTATCTGTATGGTGGAATGCTTTAGACGCAGCGACAAATCGAGCCAAGCTTGCAAAAGTACAAAGATCAGCTTGTATTTGCACTAGTGGTGCACTTCGCTCGATCCCTTCCGCTGCACTGGACATTCTGCTGCATCTGATACCCCTAGACTTATATAGCAAACAAACGCCCGTGAGCACTGCACTCCGTCTTATGGTCTCCTCTCAGTGGTGCAACAATGAAATTGGCCACACCGTTAGTTTGAATTCACTCGGATCGTTCCCGAGTAACATGACCGTTCAATAAAAATTTCCAAATGACCATTCCTTCAAGATCCGAGTGGGAAAACGATACATTCTTCGATGATGATTCGATTCACTTTTACACCGTTAAATCAAAAACTGATGAAGGGGTTGGTGGGGATGTGTACTCTGACACACTGTAGCTCTGACATTGTAGCCTGTTCCATGCGGAACTTGTGGCGACTAAAGCGGTTTTATCTTGGCTGAAGGAAAATGTGTTATCAACAAATGATATCCGCATCTTTTCGGATGGCCAACCTGCTATCCAATCCCTGGACTCTGTCTCCTCAAACTCCAAAACAGTACTTAACTGTCGTTCATCTCTCTTGGAGATGGCGCAGCAGTTCAATATTCACATCTATTGGGTGCCGGGACACAGGGACATTCTTGGTAACTTTAGAGCTAACTCGCCAAAAGTAGAACTATAATACCTGTCTTAGCTCACAGAGCTGACATACATAGGTATACCCATCGCTACGTGCAAACTCATGCTAATGCAAAATGTTAAAGAGAGAACAAACCTCAGTTGGAATGACATCACCATGTGTGCTACAAAATTAATTTGGCCAAAACTTGATATGAAGAAAACCAGAAATTTGCTATCCTTAAACAGATTGCATATAAGCTCCATAATAGACGTCATAACTGGACACTGTCTTATAGGTAGAAATGCAACTTGTCTCGGCGTGCATCCATGTAAACGACTTTTGCAGAAGCTGCATGGATGAAGAGGAGGAGGAAACAATTCCTCACCTTCTTTGTACATGCCAGCTCTGTCCCATAGACGTAGACTCCATTTAGAAGAATTCTACCATAACGATCCTAGTGATCTAGCAAATACTAAGCATCACACGCTTTGTAAGAAGCTCAAAATGGTTTAACGAGTAAAAGTGGATATCTTACAGATCCATGTGATATCACAACGGACCAATTTTATTAGTCTAAGTGGGTTAGCCTGTCGCTGACCGCCACTGTAACCTAACCTATACTGATTTTAGATTAAGCATAAAAGATGTACCATTAAATCATGCACCACATTTCATGTATTTTGAAAATAAAAACAAATTTAAACTGCTAAGGTTCAAATAAAGAACAGGCGCATAGTTTAAAAAAATGATAAATTTTTGTATATACCTACTAATTTTTAAAAATGTGGTTTGAATTTCACACCCACGAAAATAAAGGTAATAGACCATTCAAAGTAGTACTATTAGACCTAGATCTCCACAACGCGGCCACATTAAAAAATGAGTTAATTACGCTTGGTATTAAATGCATTGATATAAAACCAATTACAATAAAAACGAACTCTAAAAACGTGCTCAAAACAATTGTAAGATGGGATTTTAAGAGACAACAACCAAAAAAAAATTACACAGTACCATAATTGTCAGATGCATGGTCATGGAGCCATGCACCGCCATCGCCAGGTAAAAACTTTTTGTTCTTCATGTTCCAAGAACCAGAAAACAACTGAGTGCACAGCACCACAAACAGCTCTAAAGCGATCTATACATACACGATACAATTATTCTTTGTATATATAAACTATAGTACTCTCATGGTGGAAGTCGAATGGGGCGACATCTAAAGTATGCCGGCAACCCTTACTCTTTTTTTTTGCGGAGAGCTTATGGAGGTTTTAAATAATATTTATTGATATTTTTTGGATGCAATTATCCAAAAAATAGTCTCCTCTTGCTCCTACCACCAATTTTCGACGCTTAAAGACTCCCCAAATCGGATTTTACACCTCAAGTTTTGCAGCGCCACCACAAGGGTCCGTGCAACCCTAAAAAAAACTCGCCATGATAGTACTATAGTTTTCATATACAAAGAAAAAAATTTTTCGAGAAGGCAAGTGAAATGTGCCAAAAAGATGAGAAAAAAAGCGACGACGAATTCGATATTCTTGGAAAAAGGTGCTGAAAATTTCCGAAGCATGGAGTTAAATCAACGTCTTATTGCTGAGAAAATAGTACTCATCAGTGGTAGGCTAAACCAGTTGACGATGAGTTCAACATTCATTCTTTACCCAGAGGTCAAAGAGATCGAAGAACTGCATCAGCAGTCTTTCGTTGTGAGTTGAAATTCCCCATGTTCAGAACTCAATTTGTTTATTTCAGCCAAAACAGGGAATAAAAAATAATAATAATCCGTGAATAAGTTTTTTCTCATAATTGTTTATTCTTTTTTCATGAAAAATAAAAATAATTAAAAGTTAACAATTATCTGCAAAACCACACATTTTATTTTGAAACGCCACTTCGCCTTCGTTGTTATAATAATTCTTTAGTTTGTTTCTAATCTCCTTTGCTGAATTAGATGCTCTTCCAGGTTTGTATGTTTGTAAAGGTAAGAACTCATCTTCTTGACGCCAAGTTCCAGGAGCTATAGTTCCACTTTGTACATATATCTGCTTGATCAACGCATTTTTGGGTGATATATTCTGATGAATTTGTCCTTAAGAAGTTGTGGAGAGCACAGCAAGCTAGAATGGATGCATCTGTCTATTCCAGATTGATTTTAATTGGTTTTTGGAAAATTTTAAATTTAAACACATTTTCAACGATTCGACGAGCGCGGCTCAGTCGATAGTTGAAGATTCGTTCTTCTTTTGAAATTGTAGTTTGCGGAAAGGGTTTCGATATATTCTCCGATAAAGAAAATGCTTCATCTCTAATGAAGCCGTATGGAAAAATTTATGAAGAATGTTGCAGTTCTTCAGGTGGACGAATATGGAGTTCATTATTTTATAAATTTCTCAAAGAAGTAGGTTCTTCGGAAATCCTACCGTTGGTACCTTCATGAACATAGATAAATTCATAATTTGCGTTAACTATAGCAAACAAAACGAGCTAAAAGTTCCTTTATAATTGTAATAATATGAACCACTGTTTGGTAGTTTTGTGATTAGGACATGCTTCCCGTCCATAGCGCCAAGGCAATTTTAAAAATCCCACTGCGTTTTGAATCCATTGGCAATGGCTTTCCAGTCACTTTCAAAAGAAGGAAACAGGAATAAAATTATTGGCTCATTTCATCTACATAGGTATATAAATTATGCGTTCAAAATAAATTTACCTTTAAATATTTCTTCTTTAATGTTTTATATATTGCCAGGCAAGTTTTTGGAATAATTTTTCCAGCAGCTTGAGGAGATATTCGTGAACTGAATTGGAAATCACTATAATCATTTCCCGTAGCTAAAAATCGTAGTGTTAAAATTAATCGCGGTGCAGCTGATATAGCTGATCTAATTACAGTGTCCTGTTTTCTTATATAAGGCTCCACTAAACTTAGTATCTGGCGAAATTGCACTTCATTCATACGTAAATAACACTAGTAATCTTCGGGCTCAGTAAATTTTAATTTTTTTTGAAAATATCGGAATGAATTGTTTTTTCTAGGAGCCACTCCTTGGCCCACTTTCTTTTTATTCTTTTTTTCTATTTTCTCGCTTAATAATACACTGGCACATATTAATTATAATTATAATTTTTTTACAATCCAAAAATAATAACTTTATGAAAGAATAGGAGATGAAAATGAGGAACATTTTTGATAGTTGATGAAATCGTGAGTTAGTCGTATGGTGAGTGTGCGCACTTTCGATATCGCAACCGATATTGGTACAACATAAGTCGGTACGACAGATTGTACCGTGTATAGAGCGCTTAAAGCGTACTGAAATCGCATTGTCGAATGCTCTCGAGTGAAAACGAGATATTGCATACGACGGCTGTGATGGAAATCGTACCGTGCGTTGTATGTGACGGACAATCCAAAAATAATGACTTTATGAAAGAATGGGAGATGAAAATGAGGAACTTTTTTGACAGTTGATGAAATCGTGAGTTAGTTGTATGGTGTGTGTGCTAACTTTTGTATATCGCAACCGATATCGGTACAACATCATCATGCGTAAGCAGTCAGTAATATAAGATAAGCAAAAAATTTCGTCTCGTTATCGCAATCACAATTCACCAACAAAACCGGTTTCGATGAATAGACCGAGAACCAACCACGTCAAATTTACCATAGAAGATTTTCCACCACTTCAACAAAAGAGAGTCAATGTTGCTCAGCAATTTGCATCAAATCAAATTATCGCTCCGATGACCATCTTATTTCTCATTGCAACTGTAGTGATGCATAGTAGTATGTGTGTGTATTCAAACTGAGCGCGAATTGATCTTTTCTCTTTAAAAGGTTCTCATCCATCTTCAGTTGTTTGTCCTCCGCCAAGGCGCCAAGCCGTGAACTTTAACTTGTATGATTTATTGAATTAATAAATAAGCACTATATTGAATTTCAAGCATGTGTTTCAATTATTACAGTGGCGACGAGGATTTCAAAAAAAAAAAAATAGTATGCCTTATAGTGCAAATCGGTATTGTTCAGTATTTTTTAATATTGCATTGCGGAGCTATAAAAAATAGTATACATAATGTCGAAGTCTATTATCGGCTCTGTCGAGAAATTTGATTTTCAACAAAACGATTGGAACGTGTTTAGAATCCAACTAGAGCAGTTTTTTGTGGTAAATGATGTCACAGTAGCGGCTAAGAAAAAAGCAATTTTAATTAATGCTTTGTCGGAATTGTCATATAAATTGCTTATTAACTTAGTGCATCAATATGATGTTAAGGTTAAGCAAGAGCCTGGTACTGAGGGAATTTATGCAATTGGGCATGCGAAACAAAAAAATCACAGTAATCAAACAACTAAGGGTAGGGTCCAGCAGCAGAGAGAGCAGCAACAACAAGGTAGTAGTAGCGTTGGTAGCAACAGTAAATGTAAGGTTTGCGGTTCATCGAACCACACAGAAAACACATGTCGTTATAAGAATAATAGATGTAAGATATGTAAGAAGCGTGGACATCTGCAAAAAATTTGTCCAAGTAAAACTAATTTTAATAATGATTTAAAATATATTAATAACTTTGATTTATCATTGTATAATATTTTTTCGAATTCTCTTAAATATGAACCAATTAAAATTAAAGTTTGGACGAATGGTATTCCTTTAGTCATGGAAATAGGTACGGGTGCATCAATATCCGCGATTTCTTTACAAACTTATCGTGATCTATTTTTGTGGCATAAGCTTGAAAAAACAGATTCAGTTTTTAATACTTACAACGGCACATTAATTAAACCGATTGGCTTTTGTGCTATGAATGTGTGCTACAGGAACAAATGTGAAACAGTGGATGTTGTTGTCGTGGATAATGGTGGTCCACCCTTGCTCGGTAGAAATTTTTTGAATGCATTTAATATCAGATTTGAAAATCTTAATTATGTTGAAACGAATAGCAAAACTGATATTACAGAAATTTTTCAAAAATTTAGCAGTCTGTTTGATGGACAATTAGGCAAATTAAATAAAACTAAAATATCGTTGAAATTAAAAGATAATCACGTCCCAAAGTTTTTCAAGCCACGCCCGATTCCGTTTGCGTTAAAAGAAAAAGTAAATGATGAAATAAATAAGCTTGTTAAATTAGGTATACTAGAACCGGTTGATTATAGTGAGTGGGGAACTCCCATTGTACCAATCTTAAAAAAATCTGGTGAGGTTAGAATTTGCGGCGACTACAAGGTCACCGTTAACCCGCAATTGATGGTGGCAAAGCATCCAATGCCTCGAACAGAGGAAATATTTTCCCAACTTCATGGTGGAGAAGAGTTTACGGTCTTAGATTTATCCACAGCATATCAACAGTTAGAGTTAGATGAGAAGTCTAAAGACATCACAACCATCTCTACTAGTCTAGGTCTCTTTCGTTATACTCGAGTAGTGTATGGGTTGGCTCCGGCGCCAGCAGAATTTCAAAAGGCTTTGGAGAAGTTGTTATTGGGAATAGATGGGGTTGCCATATTTTTAGATGACATTATAATGACGGCTAGTAATAGGAAGCTACATGTTAAAAAAGTTCATCAAGTACTTTCAGTGCTAAAGGATGCTGGTTTGAAGTTGAATAAGGATAAGTGTCGATTTTTTGCAAAATCAGTAACGTACTTAGGACACGTTATTGACAAGGACGGGTTGCGCCCTTGTTCAAATAAATTAAAAGTGATTCAGGAAATTCAAAATCCAAATAATCTTAAAGAATTACAGTCGTTTCTTGGAGTCGTTAATTTTTATAGGAAGTTCTTACCTAACATTACTACTCTCTGTGCTCCACTGTATAATCTTCTTAAGAAAAATGCTGGATTTAAGTGAACTAGTGTGCATTCTAAAGCAGTTGAAGACATTAAAAATGGATTAATGTCAGATAGAGCATTAGCTCATTTTGATCCATCTTTGACCGTGAAGTTATCAGTGCCGTTCTTTCACAGGTTTACGAAAATGGTCTGGAAAGACCTGTGGAATTTGCATCTAAAAAGTTAACCTTGACTGAAACTAAATACTCTCAACTGGATAGAGAGGCGGTTGCCATACTTTTCGGGGTGAAAAAATTTCATCAATACCTATACGGTAGACAGTTCACGTTGGGTACTGACAATAGACCTCTTATGCACATATTAGGTTCTAAAAAAGGTATTCCCGTAATGGCTGCAAACCGTCTCCAACGAATAGCTTTAGTTTTGGATGGGTATACATTTAATATTGAATGTGTAAAGTCGGAAGCAAATGTAGCTGATTATCTTTCGCGGTTTCCTTGTGCACAAGATCAAGATCATGAAAATGAGCAAATGGTTTCTGAAAATCTTTACATTAATTATGTTAAAGAAATAGGTAGAATGCCCGTTACGATAGAAGAGGTCGAGCGGGTCACGGAAAAAGATAGTTTGTTAGTCAGCATTCAAAACTTTTTACAAAATGGTTGGGTTCATGACAAAATTGATGAGCGAATGCGTCCTTTCTATTTAAGACGAAATGAATTGAGCGTAGAGGCCGGGTGTTTGTTTTGGGGCTACCGGATTGTGATTCCATTTGCGTTACAAAGATACATTTTAAATGAGTTACACAAAACTCATATGGGAATTGCTAAAATTAAGGCAATGGCAAGAGAATATTGCTGGTGGCCAAAACTAGACGCCGACCTAGAGCAAATTGTTAAATCTTGTGAACCTTGTCTAGCTACAAGAAGTAATCCTCCAAAGGGAACGTTGTTGAATTGGGAATGGCCTGAAGAACCTTGGGCGCGGATTCATATTGATTTCTTAGGTCCGATTTTTAAGAAGTGGTTCATGGTTGTAGTTGATAGCCATAGTAAGTGGGCAGAGTGTTTGGATATGGGTACCAACACTACAAGTCGAGCAACAATTGAAAAGTTAAGACCCATATTTGCAAGGTTTGGTGTACCAAAAGTTTTGGTATCCCACAACGGAACAGCTTTTGTTTCACAAGAGTTCGAGAATTTTTTAAAAATGAATGGAGTTAAACACAAAACGACGCCAGTTGGTAATCCGGCAACGAACGGTCAAGCCGAAAATTTCGTTAAGACGATTAAGAACGCTATGAAACGGGCTTTAGATAATAAAAATAATTCAAGCAGTAATATCGAAATAGCTTTAAATGCATTTTTACTTGACTACAGGAATACAATTCATTCAAACACAGGTGTGTCTCCGGCAGAATTAATGATGGGTCGAAAATTAAGAACTCGTTTAGATTTATTGAACCCTAATCGAAATATTATTGTTAACGTAAATAATGTTAAATCCCATATTGTAAAACAACAAAATAATCAAAAACGTAATTATAAATCTAGCAATAGTAGAAGATCTTTTGATGTAAACGATATGGTTATGGTAAAAAATTATTCTTCACCAAATAAAATATGTTGGTCAAAAGCTAAAATTATTAAACGTTTAGGAATACAGACATATTTAGTTCAAGTTAATGAGTCGAATAAAATTTGGAAAAGACATCTTAATCAAATTATAAAATGTGATGAAAAAACTAATGCTTCTTGTTCTTATGTCCCAGAAACTTTAATGGATAATAGTGTGCATATAACTAAAAATAAATGTAACGAAATTAATGTAGAAGGTGTCACATTAGAGAGGGAGAAGGGTGATGTGCTAAAAAATCGGAAATCATTAGCACAGAACTCGGATCAAAACGCTATCACAGATGTGCTAAAAAATCGGAAATCATTAGCACAGAACTCGGATCAAAACGCTATCACAGAAAATAATTGTAACAAAGAAGAGCTGAATAAAAAACTTGAAAAGAATATCGTAAATGACCCTAGACCACCTGTTTTTGTTAAGACACATAATTTAAGAAAAAGAAAAAATGATTAAACTAATTGTAATTGGTTAAGGACGAACAATTAAAGGGGAAAGTTGTAGTGATGCATAGTAGTATGTGTGTGTATTCAAACTGAGCGCGAATTGATCTTTTCTCTTTAAAAGGTTCTCATCCATCTTCAGTTGTTTGTCCTCCGCCAAGCCGTAAACTTTAACTTGTATGATTTATTGAATTAATAAATAAGCACTATATTGAATTTCAAGCGTGTGTTTCAATCATTACAGCAACAAAACAACACCATCAACTAGTGCGAAAAATAGTAGCAACAAAGTTGTTGCTCTCTTTTCTTTTGATGAAATATCTTCACTCGTCAATGATGTATTATCTAAATTAAGTTCTTGTCGTTCTAAATCTGAACAATTTAATGTAATTATTACTCTCGCAGTAAATATCTTTATTCAATATGATGGATATACATAGATAAGCCCAAAAATCATCACTTGGAATGCAATTAGCATTCAAAATAAAAAAAATTAATTTTATGAAAAATAACAACATTGACATAGCTTTAACTGAAACCTGGCTTAACAACGAAAACAATTTCGCAAACCCTTATTATGCATGCTATAGACTTGATAGGCGATCTTCGAAAGGGTGTAGGGTTGCTATTTTAATAAATAAGTCTATTAAACATTTCGCCATTCCCGCTGTTAAGTTTAAAATAACTGAAGCTATAGGTATTGAAATAGTTTTAGAGATTCAACTAGATTTAGTATCTTCTCTGTGTATTTCCCAGGTGGAAATGGTACCAATGAGAAGAAAGCTAAATTTAAGAGAGATATTTTAAAATTGTTTAGAAGAACTGATAATTTTTTAATGGGAGGAGTCTTAAACTGTAGGCATCAATCTTGGGGATGTCTGAGAGCAAACTGTTGGGGTAATATTCTACATAATATTATTGCATTTAACAGATCTCTTACAGTGTTAATCAAAAATATTTGTTATATTCATCTTAATTCTATTCATTTTAGCATAAAGTATATTGAAGTTGTAAAAAATTTAATTTTCTATTTCTCTTAAAAGATACCAAATACAAATACATAAATGGAAGAATTATCTAACTACAATGAATAAATAAATAAATAAAAATAAATAAATAAAAAAAAAGAAATAGTATTCCATTTATTTATAAGAGCAGAAAATTGTTAAAATAAAAAGAGGTTTGAACAAAAACCAAATAAAAAAACTTTTAGAAGCTGTGTGAATTTGTTGAAAGTCAAAGAAGCTGAATTTATATTTTTTTTTGGTAGGAAGTACTTTGGAAAAAAATATTTTTTAATATCTCTTAAGTTCATGCTTCATTAATGGTTTTAAGCGTTTCGGAAAAATGTATGTTTTGCTACATTATGTAGGTTGAGTTTAAATAAGTAGAACAATTAGCAAGAAATCGAATAAAAAGCGTAGAACAAAATGTGTAGCAAATATAAGCTACTTAAATTCTCTATGAAACAAAAATAATATTGAAAGATTTAGTCTGGAAAAACCGCAGCATTAAAGATGAATTCGGAAAATTTAACGAAAACAAAATTATTTCGTTTATCGTATTCTGCATACTTTAATTTTTCATTGATTTCTATCCATAGAATTTCATTCCGAAATAGTACTTTCAAATTGTTTGTAAAATGAGCGGTTCTCGAGAAATGGGTTAAATTGCAATTATAAAAACGTCCGACGCACAACACTTACATCAATTCCAATCATATAATTTGATATTGAACAATATAAAACCTACTTAGGAACCTACTTAGGAACCTACTTAGGAACCTACTTAGTACCTGTAAAATATGTCCTTTAAACTTTTTTTGATGGCATTAATTAGTGCTTTTAAGTGCTCAAAAAAATACTGGATAAGAGAAGTGCGATGATTTAATAACGGATAAACAGTTAAGATTTTAAAGGTTTTTTACAATGGATGGGGGTCTATTTCCCCCTATTTAGCCGTTAGGGGCAATTTAAAAAAAAAAAACTTTTAGATATTATACATTCTGTTAAAGCCAAAAGCCTATTGTATTCTACATTTGTATCTTAGCCTGTTTTTAAAACAATTGAAATCTCTTTTCATTTTAAAAAACTTCAAGTTTCAACGAACAAGTTACTTAAAATGATGCTAAATCTTTCTCTATGTCATTTCACATTAGACTTACATACAAGAGCAAATGTTGAAATGATCCCTAAAAGAATTGATAAACTCAAAACCTCTTTTTAACGAAATTGTGAAATTCTAGATAACCTATTAATTAATCAATTGATTTTTTAACCATATTTTTGATGTTATTTGTTACCTTCTTCAAAACAATTTGTTTTGAAGTTTTATTTTTCATTCTAGTCGAAATGTAACTGCCTTTTTTTCTCTTTTTATATTGATTTTCTTTCAAAAGTATTATCTAAATTTTTCTTTAACTTCATATAAATTAAAATTCTTATTCAGTAAAAAAATATTATTATTGTATCATATATGTATCTGTGTGTAAACTGTGGGGTAGCTTACCAAATGTATATCTAAATGCCGAAAATAAAATCTATCTATCTAACAAAACATAACTATCAAAATAAAACCACGATTCACGTGCAAAAAAAAAATTAAATTAAAATAGTAATTTTGGTAATTTTTCAGAACCTAGAACTGTATACTAGGCTCAAACCAGAAAAAAAGACCTAAATTAAATCAGCAGACCAGTTCATATGTCTCACTTTCAACAGTGAGACACTTTTTCCCTAACATCCTAGTAGAATTATCACTATTTAAAATCATTCAGGGCTCTAAGAAAAAAGTTCAAATTAGTTGATTAAGAAACCATAATATCAACGATAAAATGAACATAACTTAACACAAAGATCACAACAGTTACAGTTCGTAATATAAACTACGTTAGATGTCAGTAAAAATACTTTATACTTGTAGTTGTAATTATAAAAGCACAGGTTGTGACTTGATCTATTGAATTGAAATCTGCTACAAAGGTAAATCATTAGTAAAAGCTTTAATTTTAAGAATTATTGCCACATACCAACCATTTTCATCCATATAAATCATCAGTAAAATTTCTAACCAATGGAAATTGGTTGGCGTAAAAATTATATCTATGTGTATGTATATTTTCAGTTTCGCCAGTTTTTTTTGTTAGACGTGGTCTTTTTTATTAATGCATTAAAGCCTAAAATGGGTCTAAGAACTGTAATTAGAAACTTGGAAATTAATGTTAAATGAGCACTTAAAATAGTTTAGGTACCTATTTATTTAATGTTATTATTAAATTATAAGTTTAATAAAGACTGAAAAGCTATTAAAATCATTCTGCCAATCATTTGATTGACGGATTTATGATAAATGGAAAACTATATAATCACTGGCAAAATTATATAAATGTAGGTAGGTGGGTATGGTAGGTTTTTATTTGTTTGTAGTTTTTGTAATTAATTAAATCAGTTTTAATTTTATGTTTTTGGAACAAAAAGTAGATATACATGTACCACCTAATGTTTATAAAAAAAAAAAAAACATTTTTAAGGGCAAGATAACTTAAGGCCGGATTTCAAATGCCATCAAAATAGGTATGTAAATAAAGTAAAAATAATGAAATTCACGATTGGAACGAACGAACTTGCTAAGTTAAAGTAGATACTTAAAAATAAACAAACAATAAATTACAAAAACAGGAAACATGAGAAATATGTACATATGCATTGTATATCAATTTGCATAGTACTATCATCAGCACGTTCCACCACGTCGGCCCCAAGCGATCACAGCACATACTAATTTTCTGGTTGCTGTTTCTGTGTATATACAAGTGCGCCCTCAGACGACCACAGCGCACAACTCAAAAATCATCGTGATGATAGTACTATGCAAATTGATATACAATGTACATTATGTAAATAAATTTAATTATTTGAACTATAGAATAAAAATACCTCTTTTTTTCACAGCTGAATTTTTTTTTATATGGTGCTTCCAAATCTGTTTCTTACTAAGCAAACACCTTGGAGGGTTGTTTTGGCTGGCAGACGTCTTAAAAGTGCCAAAAAAATTGCTTCCCAATTAGGTTACAGTTTCACAGCTAATTAATTTTTTTTTGTTACAATTGGCAAGACACCCACAGTGGGGCGTTTTGCAGACAAAACAGTGCCGCTCACCCATTTACGTTATTGTATCAGAGCTAATTTTGTATGTACCTACATACCGATAAAGATTTTTTGGGCCATTAATTAATAATATTTCCCAAGTTGGCAGTCATCTATAATGGAGCCTTAGATCAGCCACACAACGAAAACCTGTACAACGGACAATGAAAACCAAAAACTTTTTTGAGATAAAGGTACCTACCTACCTACATAACAAAAAAAAAATACAAACAATAATTCATTTGAACTACCAGTTTATATTTATTGTATCAATATTACTAAAAAAATACTCCGTATACATGATAGGATTGGACGATCAATCGGATCTAGGCATACGAAATAGATTTAATTTTTTTAAACAAAACAAATTGAAATATGTACACTTAAAACTCGGTTCTTTAATTTATCAATCCAGGTCTACATACATATACATACATATATGTATGTAAACTATTCAAAATAAAATAGGGCCCACCCATGATTTATTTAGTATTTTGCCTAAAAAATACTTAATTAATGAAATTTACCAAAAAAAAGCATTTCATTCTAGGGTTGGCATGTGTAGGCTTCTTTATCGATGACGTGAACAAAAATTTTACCGTTGCATGCAAGAAAGTAGACTGAAAAACTCAGTAGCCTCAAAAAAAAAATAATCAATGAAAAAATTATTGCACTTGTTTTCAATCCGATTCTACCGTTGTTGCTACTTTCTTTCTTTAATTATTTTTTTTTTCTCTTTGTAATTATACGTGATTAATGTCCCTCAAGTTAGCAGACCAAGGTCAGCAGAACATACTTTTTTTGATGGCATTAATTAGTGCTTAATTAATGCTTTTAAGTGCTCCAAAAAAAAAAATTTGTGCTCCAGTAGTTTTGGAAAAAATTAATGTTCTGCTAACTTGACTTCAAGTTAGCAGAACAATTTTCGAAAAACCATTAAAACCAACGGAAAAAAAATTATTTATCTAGTATTTAAGTGCTATTTAAATGCTCTACGAATAAAAAAAAAAATTTCAAAATTTCAAAAAAAAAAAAAAATTTGCCATATAAAAATAATTTTCCATGTTCTGCTAACTTTAATTCCATTTTTCTCAAAAACCATTAGAGTTTTCGACCCAAATCTTTTTGATTTGTTAATAGATCACCTAGCACGAATTAAATGCTCCATTTTCAGAACCATTTTCATAGATTTGATGAAAAACCAAAAAAAAATTTATTTTCATAGAAATCCATGTTCTGCTAACTTTAATTCCATTTTTCTCTAAAACCATTAGAGTTTTCGACCCAAATCTTTTTGATTTGTTAATAGATCACCTAGCACGAATTAAATGCTCCATTTTCAAAACAATTTTCCAAGATTTGACGAAAAACAAAAAAAAATTTAATTTTCATAGATATCCATGTTCTGCTAACTTTAATTCCATTTTTCTCAAAAACCATTAGAGTTTTCGACCCAAATCTTTTTGATTTGTTAATAGATCACCTAGCACGAATTAAATGCTCCATTTTCAGAACACTTTTCCAAGATTTGATGAAAAACAAAAAAAAAAAATAATTTTCATAGATATCCATGTTCTGCTAACTTTAATTCGATTTTTCTCAAAAATCGTAAGACTTTTCGACTCAAATCTTTTTGATTAGTTAATAGATCACCTAGCACGAAAAAAAAAATTTTTTTGCGCCACCCTAATAATTTTTTTTTGAAAACGACAAAAAAAATTTTTCACCACCCTAATACAAAATATTTTTTTGAAAACGACAAAAAAAAATTTTTTGCACCACCCTAATAGAAAATAATTTTGTGAAAACGACTTTTTTTATTTCTACTTGTACTTTAAGAAGCACCCTGATGTTATTGTTATTTTTTCATCTCCCATCTGAGTTATGATGGTTCATTGGGACCAATTACACAAATACCCGGGTACCCGACACCTGACGGGTACCCGACACGTGCGGGTACCCGGGTACCCGGCGTCCCGGGTAATACCCGGAATGTCCGGATACCCGGGTACCCGGTCAATGTACCGGGTACCCGGGTATCAAGAGCTCTAATTTAAATAGCACTTAAATACTAGATAAATAATTTTTTTTTTTCCGTTGGTTTTAATGGTTTTTCGAAAATTGTTCTGCTAACTTGAAGTCAAGTTAGCAGAACATTAATTTTTTCCAAAACTACTGGAGCACAAATTTTTTTTTTTGGAGCACTTAAAAGCATTAATTAAGCACTAATTAATGCCATCAAAAAAGTATGTTCTGCTGACCTTGGTCTGCTAACTTGAGGGACATACGTGATTACCATGTCCGGTTCTAGACGTCATTTGGATGCTGAAAATGCAATAAGAGCCGTAAATATGCTGGAGCAAGGAGATTTTCAAAAGGCTGTTGCTAATCACATCGGTGTGTCGAGGCGAGCTATCCGAAACGTGTGGGAACGCTTCCAGGAGACCGGGAGTATGGCAAGAAGGCCTGGATCAGGAAGAATCATAGCCACAACTCAGCAAGAAGACCGGTACATTCGAATAACTGCAAGTCAAGAGTGTAACGTAACTGCCCGTGCTTTACAAAACCAATTGCTGCAGTCAACTGGCACTCAAGTCAGTGATCAAACCATTCGAAATCGACTCCACGAATATGGTTAACGCTCCAGAGTGAGTGCTATTCGGCCAAAACTTACAGCAGCCCATCGGGCAGCACGGTTAAGGTACGCTGGTGAGCGTACAAATTGGAACATATACAACTGGAGGTCTGTACTCTTAACAGACGAATGCAAGATTAAGTTTTTAAGTGATAATAAACGAGTACGCATGTAAGGAAGACAAAGTGAACGTTGGCGTTGTATCGATCCATGCATTCACGGAAGTGACCGATTTGGGGGACCTAGTGTAATGTTTTGGGCAGGAATAAGTTTGTTTGGCAGAACAGAGCTGTTAATCTTGGATGAGGCCACCGTTATCCCTGCCAGTTATATTGTAAAGGCAATACGACCTGTTGTGATCCAATTCCCACAAAGAGTTGGCAATGGTTCTGTTCTAATGCCAGACAATGCACGCCCCCATACGGCCCGTACTACCCAAGCAGCTCTCTCTAACGCCAATATTTAACTTTTGCGATGGCCACCAATAGTCCAGATCTAAATCCCATCGAGAATTTATGGGACCAATTAAAAAGAAGCCTCCAAAAAAACCACAGCCATGTCAACAGTAAGCAGGAGCTGATAAACGCATTAAAAGTCTGTTGGGAGCGTACACCGGAACAAAATGAAACGCATCTGATCGAAAGCGTACCAGATAGGCTAATAGAGTGCATAAGGAGTAGAGGTGGACCTACTCGCTACTAACGAAAACAACTGCACAACAAATCTTCAAAAAAAGCAGTGATATGCATAGTTAATTTTTTTTTTAATTTTCTGAAATTTTCCCATAAAATATTTTTTTTTTGTGTAATTTCAATAAAAAAAATGTTTCCATATTGATTATGTGTACTCACTTTCTGAATACAAAGCTTAATCATAATAACCAAAAAAAAAATATAATCACTTATGTTTTTCAAATGAAGGCCAAAAAACTAAGTGTGCCCTATTTTGTTTTGAGTAGTGTATTTCCATTCGGGTTAGCTCACACAAATGGATCGAGGAATCTTATTTAAATCCGATCACATTCTACACGAAATTGATTCCGAATTCAAGTTGGATTCAGATCTCCATATAAACGGAGTAAAAAATATTCAACTCGATTACAGAATCCGATAAATTTTATTCCCGCGAACTTGACTCGATCCACACTCAACTCACTTACGCGATAAATAACAATCATAAAATCCGACGGAAAATCTACATTACCTTTTTTTAAAACTTCCTTATCATTTTCAAACTTTCTTATCGATGCTGACAGTTTTTGATAAGAGGAGACTATGGGCAAATTCTTAAACGCAACATTTGCAAAGCAAACCACATGCAAAGCAAATGAAGAATGCAGTTGAAAAGGCAAAGCAAGTGAAGTGCGCAAGATATTTTTGACATTTGCCGAAATACATTTGCATTTGCGCATGAAAATAAAATCTACTACAATTAGGGACAATCTGCTTAGCATAATTTGCGCAAGTTTTGCGTTTAAGAATTTGCCCTATTATTTGGATTATTGCATCCAAAAAATATCAATAAATATCGATTAAAACCTCCATAAGCTCTCCGCAAAACAAAAGAGTAAGGGTTGCGCGGACACTTTAGATGTCGCCCTATTCGACTTCCACCATGATAGTACTATAGTTTTCATATACAAAGGAGTTCTATAGTTCATATATACAAAGTTTGACATTCACCTCGATTACAGAATCCGAAAAATTTTATTCCCGCAAACTTGACTCGATCCACACTCAACTCACTTACGCGATAAATAACAATCATAAAATCCGCCGGAAGATCTACATAACCGTTTCTTAAAACTTCCTTATCATTTTCAAACTTTCTTATCGATGCTGACAGTTTTTGACCTTAAAATGGTATGAGAACGCTAAATTTCCTGGTTGTTTGGGTGCATGCCTGTACTAAAATCGCTATACTATAAGGGAGATAGAAACACAAGAATGCTTGGTATGGATATTTGTACTGAACACCAATAAAATTAATTAATTAATTATTTAATGACAATTTTACCATTTTCTCGAATTGGAATCTATTTGTTGTTCTTTTTCTGCAAAAAAATCAAAACTATAATCTAAAACTCAAATGTTAAACTTACTTTTTCAAGCTTTCCATTTTTGTATTTTGTTGCATACGCAACAACTTTGGTGCGGATTTGAAATGCCAACATTTATATGGAGTTCGGATGGACTGAGTATTTCATAATCGAATAAAATTTCAACTACGTTACCGATTTATGAAGGTTCTTGCGACCGATTCTCTAAAAGTAAAAACCGAAAAAAAAAATGTCGGAAGCCATCCGCCGACCATTTATCGGATTCTGTAATCGAGGTGATTATTAACCTGTTTCTTTAAAAATTTGATTCCAATCCGTCCAACATGTGGAGTTCGATTTTATTTACGAATCCAAAACTGGTCCTATCGCCGTACCTATGGACCTATAGTCGCATGTAAAAACATGGTAATTAAACCCTTCGCCTAGTGACTGAAACACATCAGGGGTCTATGGTATAAATACATAGGTTAGTTCCATTTTTGCATTTTTTCAGTGAGGCATTTAAATATTTACATTTGTATGTAAAAATATAGAAAAGTGCTCTTAATAAAAGGATCCCAAAAATAATGCGAAAACGATGCCTGGCCACGCAGCCTGAAATAATTGAAATGTCCAGTTGACATTATACCATTCTAGGAGTGAAATTAGACCATTTAGGCTAGTTGAAAAATAAGTAGCTGTGGGAATTACCTTCCAAAACGCAATAAAAAAAAAAACCAAAAAGCGAAGCGAATCTTTGCTTATACCTAAATACCTTGGTAGATTATGAAAAACTAATGTATGCTATTTCGCACTGCTTGTTTTTTAATAAATAGGTATGTACCTACCTACATAAATATGTAATTCGTCAATTTAATTTTTCTCAACATTTTTTTTTTTTTGTTTTAACAGTTTTCGTTTTATGAAGGACAAAGTCCTACAGCAAGGAGTTAAGCTTTTCTGTTCTTAATTACCTAATTATTAAATTAGGTAATTCCTACCCAGTGTAGAAATTAGGAATAAAAAATACGAAATGATGTTCATCTGCTTTAAAAACAGAAGAAAGATCACCTTGTTCAAGAAACTGATAAAATTTTTGTAGGTTTGTATTGGTAACACTTAGTTGCCGTAGACCTTGGCAACATTTTTAAATACCCAATGACCATTGTAGGTCATTTTTTGGCCTACCAAAAAAAAAGATCCATACAATGCTGACTCATGATACCACTAACTTTCGCAACATGACTGTGTACCTAACCATCTATAATTGATCAACGGTACCTATCTGCTCTCGTATCTTGAGAGGCTACCCCTACATTAAATGTCTTTTGCACCAAGTAAATGCCTTTTTTCACACTATGTAAGTACATAATGTACCTTCCTAGTCTAACAAATTCTTGATTTTATTTTTAAAACACGCAAACTAAAAAAAATAAGAGGAAAAGATGATCTCATTCATATAAAAAGTTTCCATGTTATAAAACAACAATAACATCCAGAAATATAACGTTGTTTTTATATCCTAATGTAGGTGTTTCTGCCCACCTACTACAAAATGTCAATTATTGTTGATAAAGGCATATTTTCTAGCATAATAAAAACTATAATTACATAAAAAATATAGGAACTTATTTTACTAGTTAAAACCTATGTAGATAAAAAGTGAACAAAAAAAATTAATACATATAGGTATGTACCTACCTACAAAGAAACTTACCAATTCTTTCTGTTCCAGATGTTTGTTAGAATTTAAGTTATGTTCAATGACGAAATTTTTGTTGAGATATATCCAATATTATTCAGTTTATTGTAGGTATTTTTGAAAGAAATAATTTTTCTTTCTTAATTTAAAAATTAAAATTTTTAAAGTAAGTTTTATTTTCATATAGGTATGTATGTAGGTACTTTCACTCAAAGAACATCTTTTTTTTATTATTTTACATCAGAATGAAGAACACTAAAGGCACTGTAAGACAAAAATAAAATTTGGATCTTCACAATTTTTAAATATTAATACCCATACTTTCATGAGAAAATAAAGGCTACGTCATAAATAAAAACTGAAACACTACTAAATAATTTTTATTTCAAAACACAAAAATATCTAAAAATACACAAAACTTCTGTATCGTTATTTAAGAAAAATGAAATAGAAAAACTGATTGCACACATATAACAAAAGTTTTTATACAGCATGGTATCTCGAAGGCGCGTTGTACATATTATTTATAGAAATGAATTTTTTTTTATGTTTTAGGTAAGAATTTCAAGATTGTTCCAACGCTACACAAAAAAAATCAACTTCAAATAAAATTTGGAAAGAGCTTGTTAAGAAATCCACAAAAATACAACAAAAAATTTTAAAATAAACACCACCACCACGGGTTGTTGGTCGTCTTGAAAACCAAATTCCAACTTCAATTTTCATCCAGTTTTATTTTTCTTTTTTGTTGTTATTTATTTATAAAAGATAAGAAAGTACCGACATTAATATTTTACACCACATCGCACATACATGGTCGAACTATAACACTTTTCTTCATAAATATTTTGTAGCCAGCAAAAAAATCACTTTCAATAAAAATAATCTCCTGTGTGGGTGTGTGTGAATGGACAAAACAAATAATCGGAAACAATTTTTTCGTTTTTCGATAAATGTACATACATACATCCATAGATGCATATAGGTATACCTAAAAATATAAAATTTTATGAAAAAAATATCAATAACCGAGTGATATTGGACAAAAAAAAATAAAAACACCATGTGGAACAGTGGAGCCAACTAACACTACCACCACCAAACTCTATAAGGCACTAACAATAGAAGACCGCGCACCAGGTATATTCACCAAAACCAGATTAGTAATCATGTTTTTTTTTCATGGAAAGATAGAAACAGAAACAACGCACAGAAAACTGTTTTTATATTACTTATTTCAAAACTTCTTGCGATGTTTTGGCTAAGAATTAGCACCTTTCAAATCCCGAGAATGAGATGTTATGTATTTGACGGTTTAACTTATAAACATAATGACACTTTTTAAACCTTCAGGTGTTGCAACAATGCACACACGGAAAACGAAAAATAAATCGCACTCAAAGGTATTAGGTATTGGCCAAAGAAATGACCAAATAATATATTTCTAATTTTTATACGGGTTGTGGATAAATTTCATAGGTATTTGTTTGTCCCAATACATCTTCTTTGCTTCACATTCACAAATCACATCATGCAAAAGATACACACACATGGCTCGTATGTACGTTCGGTAATGGAATGGTGTATTTCATAAAAATATTTTTATTTATAATAGATGTATGCATATAATATACTCGTAATATGGAATAGAACAAATGAAAAAAAATGAGTAATCTATATTAAGTTTACATAAATGGATTATTTCGGCGAAGCGGCGAAGAAATCAACACAATAGCGGAAAGTTGAGGCAAAACGAATAAATTTTCTAAGACATTAATTAAAAACGTATAATAGAAACGCTGTGCGCAGTGCTCGGCGCCTGGTCACAGACTAAAGTAAAAGCTAAGCTACCATATGTCGATGTCGTGTCTTGTCTTCTGGTGCTGTGTAGTTGGTTGGTATTTTGCAAGATATACGGTAGTAGTATTGGTATTTCGTTTCTGAATACGAATTTTCCTCCCCTTTTCACTCATTTATTCAATTCAACTCAAACTGTTCCAAATTCTGGTAAGTTTGTGTGTGAGAAAAAAGAGAGGTTTAGGTTTTTAAAGGTTCTACTCACTCATTAATTTTTATCTAAGGGAGAATTTGATATTTCAAGAGTGCAATTGATGTTTTTGGAAATACATTACATTAAATTATGTAGGTACATTAAAAGTTACAACGTACAATACAAACAGGAAAATTACAATATGGCTTGGATACCGCAAAATGAAAACTTAAAAACAAATGCTAAGTAGGTACCTGCATAATTCTTATTATACAGAGTTATTAAGTATAATGTAGGAACATTCAGATACTTACCTACTAAACTTTATAATTATTCCTTGCTTCAGTAGTTGAATGCAAGTTCGTTGAATAGTAGGATCAAAAAAATAAATAACTAAAAAGTAAATGGTCGGTTGTACCTATTATGTATATAGTATTTAGGTTCGGTAGCTGGTTCTGTTGCTTTATGGTGGTAAACTGCAGATGGTGAGAGTCTAGATGAAGCAGATTCTGACTCAGTTCTGACGAGTATTTCTCAATTCTCGAGCACGCATGCCCTAAAGCCAAACCAACCATTACCATTTACCAACAACTATCGTCCTACCGACGATTCCTAGCATAGTTACCAGCCTTATGGGTGTCGTGCACTTTTCGACCCTACATTGTCGCTCAGAAATAAATTTAAAAAAACTGAATAAAATGGGGCAACAGCCAAATGCTAAAAATTACATATCGTGGGTCATATACCTACTCATTATATTCTACTATACCTTAAGATAGATAGCCTTGCTATATGTACCAATAAGCAATAAAATATTTTAGTGGCGACTTTAATACCTATTTCTGTGAAGTTTACAATAAATGGATGCTAAACAAAATCCTTCGCGTCGCGTCGTCATCGTGGGTACATGGTCGTATGTGCTATGACCTATATGCTATGTTTATGTGGACTCGTGATAGATTTGTTAGAACAAATCGAAACTACCTATGAAGTTGCTAGCAAAAGTAATCTTTAAGCACGTACATTGTATATAAAACTTATAGTACTATCATCACGATGATATTTGAGTTGTGTTGTGTGGTCGTCTGGGGGCGCACTTGTATATACACAGAAACAGCAACCAGAAAATTAGTATGCGCTGTGATCGCTTGGGGCCGACGTGGTGGAACGTGCTGATGATAGTACTATGCAAATTTATATACAATGCAATTAACTGCAGTACCCAAAAGACTGCAGGCATTACAACTCTGCTGGCCACCAACTTTTACGGACAATTATCTCAGATACCTCATCGACCTATCTCTTGAACGCGACCATTGTTTTGGGCGAGAAAATGTCGAAAAAAAGCTTTTCACTTTGGTTGGCTCAAATTTCGATAAAAAAGTTTTAACTTCAAACATTTGAGCAGTAATCACTCCCTTAAAAATGCATTTTTTTTTCGTTGAGACTTAAAACAATGAAATAATGTAAATAAATAGTTCCGATTTTTATAGAATTAATGCTCTATTACAAATACCTACTGTAGCAGGAATTATTTTATTTCTATTTTTTTATAAGTATTGGGGCATTTTGCTGTTGTTAGAAAAACATGTGTAGGTATCTTATTTATATTGGTTAAAATATACCTACTAAGGTTAATATAAACTTAGGTTTTAAAACATCTATTAATAACGGCCCACTGTTTTTAACAGTTCTTGATCCACTATTCCTACTTGAAGTTCTCTTAAATCAGCTTCAAGTAGATTTTTTGAAAGCAAATCCTGTTTTACAGCCCTGATGTCTTCCGCATACCTATAAACCTAGAGTGAGATACACAAATTAAGGGGTGGAAATTTGTTTCTGTAAATGAATTATATTTTATTATTTTTATTATTATTAAATTAGACAAAAAATGTGAAACCCTATCAATGATTCGCTTAACTCTAGATATTAAGTGGGACTTTAATGAATCATCATAACTTCAAACTCATAAAGTCGAATGTCGATTCTATTTGTCTGCATTTCTGGAATGATGTCATGCAAAGAGCGAAGTTTAGTTTGGTAATGCTAATGATAGCTAATGTAATACATATAATTTGCAGTTGCTATAATATGTTTAGGTTGGTTTAAGTTGGAAATGGAAATACCTACCTTACCTACAGTTTTACCAACAAGAACCATACACTAATTATTCCAATTCGAAATAAAAATTCCAACAAGTAAACGAGTCAGCGTTGATTCTGAGTGAGTCTTCGCTTGCTAGCCTATATGTATAAGTTTAAGTACCTACACAAAATGACAAAACATGCATTTTAATTTTCAATTTTCAATACAAACAAAGAATCTGTGTTGAGCGTACGTTACCATTGAGCAAGTAGAAGCAGAAGTAAGTACCTATACCTGGGAAACGTATAGAAAAACATAAAATAATTTAGTGTGATAAGGTAAAAAAACGTGATGAACAGGGTTACTAAAAGAAGGATAATGATTTTTTTTTTCGAAACGAACAAAGCAATGAATAGATAAGCCTAAGATAGGAAATCTTGATTGAAGTAGCAAAACTTCAAAAGTAAAGATGGATTAGTCAAGGCAATCTATAGAAACCAAAAAAAGAGACAAAAAAAAAAACTAACTAAGGAAGTTAGATAGAAGCATAGATATGTATATTGTATATATCTTAACTAGTCAGTTAAGACTAGTTAAGATATATACATATCTATGCATGTATATCCTACCTTTGTACATAACATGAATACCTAAGTTATTGAGAAAAGCCACGCACGTTGTTTTCAAATATACCTACATATCTACCTATTTATTTATTCTATGTATATCTACCTACCCACCTAGTCACATATTTTTCTTGGATTGGTAAATGATGAGGGTAATCAATACCTTCCCTTGAAGAAAAAAGTTTTACGTTCGTCTATCTCGCAATCATTCTCATTTTTAGAATTATTATGCATTAATAGGTAGGTACTTTTCGTAAATACTCGTATACCTACAACAACTCGAGTTGATGTACTCTTATTTTGTTCTTTTGCTAGCATACATATGCACAAGCACACGTTTAAGTACAATATACATATTGGTACGAATTTTGCACTATTGGTCGTTTATAAGACATAAGAAATCGGAATTAGGTAGGTAGTTTATACCTTTGATAGAAGTAAAAGTATGGAAAGGTGAGAGATGATGGACTTCAAGGCCTTACTTAATAATTCAGTGGTAAACTTCATTGACAGTTTTGTATAGATGTTTGTAAATATAGGTAGCTATATAAAACTTGTTTTGGATATCGTTCGTGGATAACTGGTTTGGTTATCAAAAAAGTTTAAAAAGAGGTAAGAATGGGCGAATGCAATCTGGTAAGTTTTTTTTTGTTTTGTGGTAGATACTTAGTAGGTTAGGTATCTCTATATATGTATTTAAATATATTTATATGTGGTACCTACATATGTAATGTATGTACATATTTAACTTTTTATAGTATGGAAGGCAGCGTTGTATTTTTGTGAGTTCTTTATAAAAATTTAATAACTAGGTAATGATTCTTACTTTTATTCGTGGATTAGAGTAGGCGCGTGATGCATGGATGGATGACTAGGCAACCCCAACCGTACAGCCGAGAGGGGGGAAGGGTGTAAACCCTTCATGCTGTGGAAAATTATGTGCATTTCTAATACCTATTTGATTCTACCAATCTAGGTACTTTTTTTGTAATAATTTTGGCAAATACGAGTACTCGTAAGTACACATGGTTTGTTTTAATTTTTTCTGTCGGATTCCATGTTTTGCACCACCTATGATTAAACCATTACTGAAAAAATCTGCATGCTAGTGCAGTAATCGGCAACTGCGTTGTAAGGAACAGACAGAAATTGACTGAAAGGTTAACAATTTTTTTCTGTGGGCAAAATTGATATACATTGTAGGTACATACAATTTCGTTTCCGATTCTTTATAACATCAAAAAAATATAATTTGGTCTCAAAAATTAATTAAACGCAAGATTTTTATTTAATAGGTACCTATATTATTTATTAAATAAGCTTACGATCCCTTACTACTTCTTGTGGGCGGAAATCTTCAGCTGAACGTAGAACTAAGACTAAGCTTACAAGTTATAATTGTCAATACAACTTTTTTTATAATTATTATTTATGCGACATCAGCAAATGTATCTTCCACTGAAGATCGTTTGCTTTCCTTTGTCTTATTTAACTTAACTTATAAGATGCTAAGGGCGAAATGTGCAGATATGAACTTTTGTTTATTTACTTTTGTTTATTTCTTCTGATCGCATTCCATTTGATTTGTTATTGAAAGATACTTTGTATCTTTCATTATAATGATAGAGGGTGTTTCAAAATTATTTTATTGTTATGTGAGGGTGTTCTAGTAACGTAACCATACGTTTAAGACAATTATTATAATTGACAAGATAATGAATGTATGTACATTGAATGTACATGAAAATATAGTACATATATACCTATAGCTTATTAGATCTTCGAAAGTTAAAAAATGCGGGGAGAGTACGATAACTCAGGCGACAAAGTCTAATGACGGATTTGTATAGAAAACGGCAATACAAGCATTCTTTACTATGGGAGGGGGGTCTATCTCCCCCCGTTTAGGCGGTAGGAGCAATTTAAAAATATGTAGGTTAAATAGAAAAAAAAAAAATTAAAAAATAACGGTAATACCTACAATTAAGTATTATACGTTTTTTTAAAGCCAACATTCTATTCTATTAGCCAGTTTTTAAATCAAGTCAAAACTATGCAAAGTTTTTGAAAAAATTGTTTTAAACTCAAAATTTGGACAAAAAAAGTTAAAAAAATGTTTAAAATGTAATTTTTCAAAACTTTAAGACTATCTACTACTGTTTTTTTTAAGAATTCATTGCTCTTATTTGTTTTTGATCAAAAACTGAAAACTAGATGATTTTATGTCTTCTTGTTCTTGAGAAAATTCAAAATTACCAAAAAAATACTTTAATTAAATTATTTTTTTATGTACATATAAAATACATAGGTATAGTATATTATTATGTTTATTTTCGATGACTTGTAAAATGAGAACAAATGAATCTTACATATTTAATTCAGTTCTTTATTCATGTTAAATTATAAAATACTTTTAAAGTTAAAATCAAAGGTCAAAGTTTTACGTCGTGCTCATCGATCAGAAAGTGTGCAATCCAGTGAAGTAAGCACTATGTGACTTTGACAGATAGACAGGTCTGTTCATATTGATGAGATCACAACATATATGTACATACATTTATTTTTTTTTTGTCATTCCTTAAGAAAAATTAAATGCCAAAGCTCCATTACTTCCTTTTAAAAAAACCAAAACATGGCTTTAAAAAAAAAGCATTTATTCAAAAAAGAAAGAAGAAACATAAATATTAAACTTAATTTTAGTAGTTTCTTTCGACGCTGCACTCGCGCAAGTGCACACAAAAAAGCTCACTAAAATGTACATTTATATTGTATATTGTATATTGCACATTAAGTAAATAAGATTTTTGTTTGTAAATTTGAGTAGTTTGTACCTACGTATAACTTAGAAAGAGGCTTAAATGATGAGAAAAAGCAAAAAAAGGAATAACGGAAGAAAAGGAAAAAAAGGCAAGAAAAGACGAAAAAACAAAGCAAAATAAAATACATATATTTGTCATTAGAAGGACGTGAAACATGAAACAAAATCCGATCCCTGATTTATACCTAAGTGTGCATACATACATAATTCCGTATTCGAAAATTCTGCAAATAAGAAACAAGATATTTGAGAAACAGAAACAGCCTATAGGAATCAGAAGTATCTATTTTGAATTACTACGTAACTATCGACTTGGGCATTGCCTTCCGATTTTTTTTTTAACATGCACAAGTCCACTTAAAGTGATTTCCCTTGAAGTATAGTCTAACAGTTAACAAATGTCTATATAGACATAGTTGTTGTTGTGTTTAATATGTAAATTACTTTGCTTTCTTGTTGTTTTTTGCATAATTTTATTTGGAGTTGAGAAGAACACACCTGATATCATCATTAGTTTAATTTTGAATTGAAATGCATACCTATAATGTGTCCCTCCCGAAAAAAAAATCCTGGCTACGGCACTGCCTTACACATTAACGTCGGTTAGAGAATCCGTAAAACGACTTCCCACCTACTCATTTATCGTGAGAAAAAAGTGAAGAATGTACTTTGAATCACTGCGCATCGAGTTTTGCGTATTTTTTAATCGATGTGCTAATTTTAATGTATTTTCTCTTATATGTTTATTATGATGTAAACATTACGATAGTAAAATATAAAATAAATAGCAAGATAAATAATAAACTTTAAATGTCATTTCTGTATTTACAGGTAAATTAATATTCAAAATAGAACTACATACATAAATAACATTAATCAATAAATGAATACTCTATTGACAGCAACAAAATTAAGTTTACATCTATTATTATTTTTTCTCATTACCTAATATTACTTTTTTTAACTGAACAATATTATCTGTTTATACAAATTAACAATTCATAGCATTGGCTTATGCCATCAGCCAGAAAAAGTTTTTTTTGGGAGCGTTTCGGAATCCCGGTTTGCAAAAATCCCGAAAAAAAATTTAAATCCCGTCTTTTAAAATCCCGATTTTTTGAAATCCCGTCTTCTAAAATCCCGCTTATTCAAAATCCCGATCTATTTATAATCTCGCTTTTAAAATCCCGTCAAATCCCGCCAAACATGTTATTTGCAATGCATATCCATATAACTTAACTTATTGTTGCTTATATTCTTTTATTATTATGTAAAGATAAAAAGAAAATACTACTACTACTAATGTACTACTTTTTTAAAAATTAGCAAAACAGCTTATTTGCGTTGTATCGCACACAATGTTTAGTTGAACTAATAAGAAATACTGCAAAATGTTATGTTATTTTTTGTTATTATTTTGTTAATCATCAGAAGCTTATCACCCCGATAACAGAATCCGATGAATGGTCTGCGAGTGGCTTCCGACAATTTTTTTTCAGTTTTTACTATTAGAGAATCTTTTGTATATGAAAACTATAGTACTATCATGGCGAGTTTTTTTTTAGGGTTGCACGGATTCTGGTGGTGGCACTGAATTTATATAAATAAATAATTAGGTACCTTAATAATTACGCAAAATTTTGAAAGAAATGCAAATAATTTTTTTGTGTACAAATTGCTGAAAATAAATACAGCAAATAATATCAATATAGTTTTCTTCTCTGTTTCGAATTTTATTCAGATTTTAATGTATATTTTTTTAACAATTTTTTCAGTGTATTCGTGTAGAAACGCATAATTTTTTTTTGCAAAGTTTATTTTTATCTTAATTAAATAAATTTAAATTCAAAACCTTAATCTTGATTATCCGTTAAGGATTTTGGAAATTATAAATTCATTTCTTAACCTCTAAAAAATATCTTTTTTTTTAAAGCTATTTTTTTTTCGTTCCAAATCAATATTACCAATTTTAGCGTCTCACCTGTTAGATTGATCAAAAAGCATTGTTGGGCAACATTTCAAAAGAGGGTTGGGGTAGTAAGTTGGTGACAAAAATCGGCTGACTCTTTGGTCGGCGATACACAAATCTGTTTTTTTTTCTATAAGTATATTGTATTGTTTTTGGTTGCTATATTTTAAAATTCTATTTGTGAAGCTTGTTTAGCATGTACAGTTATGTATGATATATGAAAATAATTATTGAATAATAATCTTGCGAACTAAAAAAAACAAAGTTATACAGTTAAAGGCATCAGACCATTCATGTGTTTTCTAAACTTGATGTAATATGCAAATATCTCGGGTTAGCGTACTTTGAAAAGTCAGAAACCCACCCAAAAATCAAACTTAACATTTTCTTTATGCCTTAAATATTGCGATTTTTAGACCAACCCGAATATGAAAAAGTGTCGAAAATTGACTAAAAAAAAGATAAGTAGGTATGTACTTGTATCAATAAAAAATTGCATTAAAATTTTCTGATGACTAATTTTTTTTTGTTACTTTTCAGAAGACATACATAGTTTTTCCTTTTTAAAACGGTTAATATCCTGATGTTTGGTGAATTACTTAAAAAACATTTGTTTTCCAATTTTTGAATCTTAAACATAGCATTTTAAATATTTTTTTGTTAAATTTTTACATATGTACATACATTTACTATACATAGTATGTACTTACATTAAAAACCTATCGAATAAAAAAATAAACCTCCTAGCCCTTTACGTTTAGAATATAGTTTTTCAACCCTTACGTAAATTTTCCCCATTTTGCCCAACTTACTATTCGAATTTCAAAAACTCAAAAAAATTCCAAACAAATAAAAAAATATAAATGAATTAATAAGAAAAAACAATTGGTGGTAGTGCCTTTAAGTTGTTGTTGTTCTTCACAAAAATTCAATGAAATTGAGCGAATAAAGAATGGTCAAGTCTAATAAACTGACATTCTATGTAACGGGTGATTTTTTAAGAGGTTTAGAACTTTTAAAAAAAAAAACACAAAAAATTCGAAAAAATGAATGAAATATTTATTTGAATCGATAGTTTGAACCTTGCAATTTAATGTTTAAAGATAATTTTATGCAAATGTTGACCGCGGCTGCGTCTCAGGTAGCCCATCCGCTGAATCCAATTTTGGCATACTCTTTCACACATATCGGCCGGTATCTCACGAATGAATGCATGGATGTTGGCTTCCAGTGCGTCAATCGAAGCGGGCTTGTCCCTATAGACATTAGCCTGGACATACCCCCACAAAAAATAGTCTAATGGTGTCAAATCGCACGATCTAGGCGGCCAATTGACCGGCCCGAAACGTGAAATTAACTGTTCACCAAACTCGCCTCGCAATTGCGCCACTGTTTCGCGTGAAACCACATATCATGCAAGTCAAGAACTTCCATTTCGGGCAAAAAAAAGTTTGTTATCATCGCTCGGTAGCGTTCACCATTGACAGTAACGCTGCGATTCGCATTATCTTTGAAGAAATATGGCCCAATAATGCCGCCGGCCCATAAACCGCACCAAACAGTGGCTTTTTCGGGATGCATTGGTAGCTGTTGCAATGCTTCTGGCTGATCTTCACTCCAAATGCGGCAATTTTGCTTATTTAAGTACCCATTCAACCAAAAATGAGCCTCATCGCTGAACACAATTTTTCGATAAAGGGTGATTTTTTAGCTGGTTTAGTTTTGGCAACACTGGTTTTGACAGCTGACGTGTGTTTAGTCACTGTCAAACAGCTTCAGTTGGTTTGCAATTTAACCATGGATCGTCTTACAAATGAACAACGCTTGCAAATTATTGAATTTTACTATCAAAATTCGTGCTCGGTTCGAAATGTTCATCGCGCGCTGCTTCCATTTTATGGTCGGCATTCTCGACCTTCTGAGCAGTCTATTCGGAAGATTGTGACCAAATTTCACACCAAATTTACTTTGTTGGACATTAAACCACCAACACGTTTACGTACTGTGCGTAGTGAAGAAAATATTGCGGCCGTATCAGCTAGTGTGACAGAAGACCGCGAAATGTCGATTCGGCGCCGTTCCCAGCAGTTAGGCCTTTGTTACAGCACTACGTGGAAAATTTTGCGGAAGGATTTGGGCGTAAAGCCTTTTAAGATACAGTTGGTGCAAGAACTAAAGCCAGCCGACCTACCACAACGCCGAATTTTTGGTGAATGGGCTCTTGGAAAGCTGGCCGAGGATCCGCTTTTTTAACTATAAACACATACACATACTTTTCTTTCTCGCACAAACCGAAGAAAAAAATGTATTCGTATGTAGGCAAAAAAAACAGAGCAAGCTAAAAATTCTGTCGATGAAGAAACTAGCAAAAAATGGCTTTTCTCTCATACTTCTTCTTCTGCTGAAAACATGCAATTCTCCACTCCAGCCAACAGCGCCACCAAACAACAACGTGTCCATTGTATATAAAAGTTATAGTACTATCATCACGATGGTTTTTGTGTTGTGGGGTGTGGTCGTCTGAGGACGCACTTGTATATACACAGAAACAGAAACCAGAAAATTAGTTAGGGGTGTGATCGCTAGGTGGCCGACGTGTGGAAATCTTTCAATCTTCGCTTTAAAAATTTCAAAAAATTGATTTGTAGGTACCTACCCACATATGTACCTGCATATACTTATCTACAATGAAAGTCTTATAATTTTATCCCACTTACAGATTAAAAAAAAATTAAATAATATTCCTATAGCTTTTTATATATGGGCTTTGTGCTATGTGCATATAAAATCAGAGAAATATTATTTAATTATTCAAATTAATTTTCTGAGCTTCATTCATAGGTATTTTTAGATTTTTTTGCTTGATTTGAGGGTGGATATAAATGTCCTTAAGTGGCTTCTTATAAAAATAGCCGACGGCAAAACATATTAATTTTTTATTCACTTCAACACAGGAATTTTTTGAATCTAATTCTTAGTTAATATCTTTATTGTTATTTTTATTGTTCCAACAGGAAAAATTCACTTCAAAACTAGAGGTCTGCATGAATACATTTATTTGCCTTCTCTGACCAAGCACAGTACTTCAGTGTATTCTGTTCGTTGCATTCATAGAAAGTAATGTACACTAAAAATGAATACACTATTCTTGAAAACAAATACTGCACACGATTCGATCTATTTATAACAGAACGAATACAGTATTTGGTTTCTATCCTGGGCTTGAATGCTTGAATCAAATAGAACAGAACAAGCCTAACATATTATAAACACATCGAATACACCGAATGTACCGAGTATAAAATCAAATACACTAGTTTTTTTTCTCTTCTAAGCTTTACTTCTTAAATGGTAGTTCGTCGCAGCGACGAACCGGGAAAAAATTTCTAATTCAATTCTAGTGTATTTATAATTTAAACTTATTTTATGATTGTGAAGGTGGCCATAAACGACGAACATGCTCGCCGAACATGCTCGTGCTCGCTAGATATTCGTCGTGTAGGGGCTAGTTCGCGAACGGCTCGTTGTTGGCGAAACATTTCGATTTTCTCGTGTTCGTTGGTTTCAATGTTCGCCGTGTAGGGCCATGTTCGCGAGCAAACCTCATTTTTGCTGTGAACTTTGTTGTTGCTTTTCTTTGTCGCACATGATGTTTATTCTTTGAGAATCGGAACGAAATGAATGTTCGCAAACTGTGTTCGCCGTGTAGGGGGAAATGCAAACGAGCATGTTCGGCGAGCTTGTTCGTCGTTTATGACCACCTTGAGGCTTGTATGGCACGTAGAATTACAAATGAGATATCAAAAAATCTTTGTATATAAAAACTATAGTACTATCATGGTGGAAGTCGAATGGGGCGACATCTAGTTTACCTATGCAACCCTTACTCTTTTTTTTTTGCGGAGAGCTTATGGAGGTTTTAAATGATATTTATTGATATTTTTTGGATGCAATTATCCAAAAAATAGTCTACTCTTGCCCCTATCACCAATTTTTGACGCTTAAAGACTCCCCAAATCGAATTTTACACCTCACATTTTGCAGCGCCACCACCAGGACCTCTGCAACCCTAAAAAAAACTCGCCATGATAGTACTATAGTTTTCATATACAAAGAAAAAATATAATTTTTTACACAGATGCGATATATGAAAAATTTAACACACTACATTCAAGCAATAAAGAGTTGTGTGGTTTTTAATTGATTCTATGCAAATAACAGTACTTGGTGATTTTTTATAATTTTAATTATTTTTTTATTATTTTTTATAGAATAAAGATTTTTATGTCAACACGTTTAGAAAATATTTAAAAAAAATTTGAAAAACAGTTTAAAAACATTAGAAAATTCAAAACGTTTAGCTTAATATCTTCGCTTAACGGTAACATAGAGTTTTGAATTTTTTACCAAAAAATTAGCTGTTAGAATTTCAAATTTTTCGTATAGCTAAGAAAATAAAAAAAATAAAACAACAACGAAAAAATCAATGAAAACATTTACAAATACAATAAATTCAAATTAAATTAATTTGTTGTATTTGATTCGGTGTATTCGATGTGTTCGATATAAACTCGCTGTATTCGATGCATTTGAGAAAAAAATCAAATGGTGTATTCGTTTCAAGTAAATACACGATTCTATTGTTTTGGTTTGAGTTGATAATTCATTTGATTTGTTTTGAAAGATGTGAATGCAGTGAATAGTGTATTTGAAAAAAATATAGAACGGGTTGGAAGTGGTTTCAAGCCATTCGTTGCAGATGTTTATTCAAAACAATATAAAAGTAATTTTACAAGAAAAAAAATTATTAATTTATTTGTTTATTTGCAAATATCAATTCAACACAACACAACGCAACACAATTATTGCAGCATATGAACTTCTTGAAATAAATGAAGACACTCGCAAAAGTAAAACCATTGTTATAACAGAATATTAATGACAATTAAAAATATCACACCAAAATTGAAAACAACCCCCAAATGCAACCAAAAAATCAACAGTCAATAAGACAATAAGTGAAATAATAACAAAACCTAAAGTTATAGAATTATGTATGCACATATATTCTACCTTGCACACTAAAAATAAAGCACAGAAAAAAAAATAATAAATGATAAAAATCAGAGTGAAGTATATATGAAGGTCAGACATATATTTTTTGCTCGCCAGCATGAAAAGAAAAAACAGATGGCATTTTTTCTTACTTTCTTATTCTTTTTGACACTTCCTTTTAATTTTGCATTCCTACAACCAAAGAAAATAGTATTGTCTTCTCGCCCCTACTCCCAATCGCCGTCTTTCGAAAAATTCCCCTACAAAAAGTCTACACCTAAAAAAAGAGCTGACAGCAGCGCCACCACCAGGACCTCTGCAACCCTAAAAAAAACTCGCCATGATAGTACTATAGTTTTCATATACAAAGGATAGTACTATAGTTTTCATATACAAAGAAACAACCTGCTATGAGCTTTGAATGAGCTTTGAATGAGCTTTTTCGAACATTGGTAAATGTCGAAGCCCGAAGGCTCTTTGTATATTTCATATACAAAGTGTGCCAGTGATTAATAAAAGTGATTTCAATTGAAGTAAAGTGTGTTTTATTTTAAATGTAATAAGAAGAAGTTAAAAAATAAAGTAAATAAGTTTTTATTGCGAACCCTTAGCAGAATATTATATTGGTGTTAGAAGTGGAATTAAAAACTTATGTTGTCTGTGTATTCAGATAATTTGTGGTGATAAAAAAAAAAAAAAAAAAAAAATATACGTGTGTGTGTGTTTTGATAAAACAAAAAAAAAAAAAAAAGTGAAAAGTGCTTAAAGAAGGAAAATAAAAGCAAAATGGGTAAGACAGTGATTGAATTGAATTGTGTTGAACTTAAGGCAGAGCTGAATAAACGAGGCCTTCCTACTGCTGGAAGAAAAGCTGATCTCATAATTCGTCTGCAAGAGGATTTAAGTCAACGCGGAGAAGACCCAGACACATTCCTATTCGAAATAGAAATGCCTGAAGAACAAGTAAGTACTGGTGTCGACTTGTCGGCAATGATGGCACTTCTCATTGGCAAGCTCGAAGAACAACGTACAGAACAAAAGAATCTTCTCGAAGAACAACGTACAGAACAAAAGAACCAACTGGAACAAATGGAAAAACAACAAAAGAATCTTCTCGAAGAACAACAAAAGAATCTTTTCGAACAAATGGAAAAACAACAAAAGTGTGAACAAAAGAACCTTCTCGAACAAATAGAAAAACAACAAAAGTGTGAACAGGAGAACCTTCTCGAACGAATGGAAAAACAACAAAAGAACCTTCTAGAAGAACAGAAGACTCTCATCGAAGGTAAGCTTGATGCTTTTGAGAGCAAGTTCGTTACTATTGATGGACGCTTTGATTGCTTCGAAAAACAATTTTCAAAACTCGAGAGCGTTCAAGAAAAATTCGAAGGTAAAATACAGAGTATTGCCGACGAATTAGACAAAGTTCGAAAAATTAAGGTTAGAGAAAGTGTTGGCGATTACCCAAGAAAGAAGGAAATACATCCACCGACTTTTGACGGGCAAACTTCTTGGTCGATCTACAAGAAACAGTTTGAGGCAGCCGCAGCGACGAACGACTGGGACGAAGAAGACAAATTTATAGCTCTAACGGTTGCCCTCAGAGGATCTGCTGCTGAACTGCTGCAAACCATTCCAGCAGATAAGAATGGTAACTTCAGTGCTCTTGTTCAGGCCATAGACAAACGCTTTGGAGATGGTCATATGCAAGAAGTCTTCCGCGTCCAACTGAATACTAGAGTCCAGAAAAGAGGAGAAACTCTGCAGCAACTTCAAGCTGATATTGAACGGTTGGCGCATTTCGCATATCCAGCTGCAGGGGATGAAATCGTCAACCAACTTGCAACAGAAGCCTTCATCCGTGCTGTATCTGACATCAACTTACAGCGAGCAATTAGAACTGCTGGAAAACGTACGCTTCCTGAAGCTTTAGCGTTTGCTCTGACCATGGAAGCAGCAGAACAAGCTTCCCAAGGAGTTCATCGAGTCAGAGAAGTCGAAGTTGAAGAATGCTCTTGTCAGAAAATCGCATTCCAAAGAAGCCAGCGTGAAGGACTTGCTCGATGCTGGAATTGTAACAAAACCGGACATCTTCAGCGGCAGTGCAGATTACCACCGAGAAGAGCTGCATGCCAACATTGTGGAAGCAGAACCAACGCTAGAGAACAACCAAGCAATAGTACCAACACTCCTGCTTAACTTGTTTCCCAGACGGGAAACGAGTAAGAACCAACTTCGAGGGGCAGAAGCTGGTTTCTGGTATCAATGGCCCCAGAAACACTATCCAAGTCTCACAAACTAAACGAGACAACAAAAGTCTGACAGTGGAGGCAATAATAAACAATAAGAAACACGTGGCTACAATCGACACTGGTGCCACCGCCTCCATTGTACGAAGAGACTTGGTCAAGATGTCTTGGCTACACAACACCAATAGCTACCGTCTGAAGACCACCACAGGAGAGGCAGCAAAAGTGTATGGTGAGGTTCGTCTTATGATCCGTTTGGCAGAACTAGAGTTTTCACACCTATTCCTGGTAGCGGATATATGTGACGAGTGCATCGTTGGAATCGACTTCATGATGGAGCATGGAATAATTTTGGATATCGGTAAGCAAGTTCTTAAGTACCAAAATGTGGAGATTCCAATGGTCTATGGCAACGAAAACTCAACAATTATCAGGACCGTCATCGAAAAAGACATTTGTTTGCCTGCTTCTTCGGATGTATTCCTGTGGATGAAACTAAAGGGCGACTTTGGAAGCCATCGATACCTCATGGTGGAACCAGATGCGGAACAACGTTCCCAAAACATCATGGTAGGGAAGACTCTGGTGGCACCAAAGAACAACATGGTGCCTGTACGGATACTGAACATCAAACCGTACGAAATTAACCTCAAGAAGGGAGAAATAGTTGGGCAATGTGAACCTGTATCCGCGATTACTAAGATCACCGAAGCGGAACCAAAGAGGCCCCTGAGCTTTGATAGACTAACAGCCCTATTCTCCCCAACATCACTGATACTTCACAAGTCACAACTAGTGGTGAAATTGATTTTGTGACTTTTTCGTATTCTCCCCCACGGCCACAACTTGTGAGAGTCACAAAAACTATCGAAATTGTGATCTCCTTCTAGGCAGGTCACAACTCACAAATTACTTGAGTTTTGATATTTCGGTGTACAAAAGTTTCTGATTTTGCATTTGTGAGATAATAAGGAAGTGGATTTTATTTTATTACATCTTATTCAAGATGTTTTATCCGAAAACGAAAATTAACAGAAGAATTTTTAACAAATCTATTATATTTGTAGATTGCAGCGAAGAAGGCTCTTAAGAATGTAAAGTAAATAGAATCAATATTTTTACATGGGATGGCGTTGATAAAGTTCGGTGGATCAGTTGGGTCATTTTTTCTGGCCAAAAGCTGCAGGTAATCCCCCCAAAAAACAACGAAATACTCCAACTACTCCACCGTAGTCTTTTTGTAGTCTTCTTCTAAAAATAAATTAAGGTATTTTTACTCACTTTATTGTTAAAAATATGTAATTAATGTTAATGCTTGCATTATTGAAAATTTTTTTGTTTAATTTTTCAATTTGGAAATATGTTCTTGTTTTTAATTATCAGCTGTTCCAAAAGTCACAAAAAAATTCACCTTTGCTGTGGTGAGTTTCGTTGTGAGTTTTGTTGTGACGATTGGGGGGAGAATACCAAAATGTTATCGAATCACAACAATCCTCACAAGAAATAGTCACAAGAGCTTGTGACTTATGACTCCTCACAAGGGGGAGAATCGGGCTGTAAAAGACCAAATTCTGAAGTCATCAAGTCTGAGTCAACATCAGCTTTATGTTGCTGGAGATCTTCTTCATGAGTATGCTGATATATTCTCTTCACCCAACGGACAATATGGTCGAACACAACTTGTACGACATCGCATTGATACAGGAGATGCAAGAGCAATTCGTCAACCAGCAAGACGTCTCCCTCTAGCAAAACAAACTGAAGTTGAAGAAATGATATCAGCAATGAAGAAAGATGGGGTAATTGAAAATTCCAAAAGCCCTTGGGCATCACCAGTCGTTCTTGTCAAAAAGAAGGATGGAAGCACTCGATTTTGTGTAGACTACCGAAGACTGAACGACTTGACAAAGAAAGATAGCTACCCTCTACCCAGAATCAGCGACACCTTAGACGCGATGGAAGGAGCCCAATGGTTTTCAACTTTGGATTTGAAGAGCGGTTATTGGCAAGTGGAAATTCACCCAGAAGATCGGGAAAAGACGGCGTTCTCCACAGGAAACGGTCTGTGGCAGTTTAATGTGATGCCATTCGGACTATGCAACGCTCCAGCAACTTTTGAGCGTTTGATGGAGTGCGTTCTTCATGGACTAACCTGGAAATCTTGCCTGGTCTACCTGGACGATGTCATCGTGTACGGAAAAACATTTGACGAACATTGTAAAAACCTTAAAGCTGTATTCCAGAGGCTTCGAGAGGCACATCTAAAGTTAAATCCTAAGAAATGTTCGTTTTTCAAGACCGAAGTTAAATATTTGGGACATATCATCTCATCCAAGGAGTAAAAACTGATCCTGAGAAAGTTGACACTGTAAAGAATTGGCCAACGCCTCACGACAAACATCAACTCCAGAGCTTTCTTGGTCTGGCCACATATTATCGGCGTTTCGTAAAGGATTTTGCTAAGATCGCCAAAAGCTTGCATCATCTTACTGAAAAGGGGAAGCCGTTCAAATGGTCAGGTGAGTGCGAGAAAAGCTTTCAAGAACTGAAACTGCGTTTATGTAATGCACCTGTACTGGCCTATCCAACTCCAGGAAAACCTTTCATCATCGACGCTGATGCAAGTAACGTTGGAATTGGAGCTGTACTATCGCAAGTACATGACGGAGAGGAAAAAGTTGTCACCTATTACAGCAAGGTACTCTCGAAGCCAGAAAGGAATTATTGCGTTACAAGGAGGGAACTTCTCGCTCTGATATTGGCAACAAAGCACTACCATAAGTACATCTATGGACAAAAGTTCCTTCTTCGAACAGATCATGGTGCGCTCAATTGGCTTTTAAACTTCAAAAATCCAGAAGGTCAAGTAGCAAGATGGATCGAGAGGTATGACTATGAGATTCAACATCGAAGACGAAAGCTGCATTCAAACGCAGACGCGCTATCCCGGCGACCGTGTAAACCAGACTGTAAGCATTGTACACGCCAAGAAGAAAAGAAAATGATCATCGTTCATCGAACAGGAGCTGATCCCATTAACGGTTGGAACAACGAAGAACTCAGAACTGCCCAACAAGAAGATCCGGATATCGAACCCATTCTTGCCTGGAAAGAACACCAAGAGAAAACAGAATGGTGTGATATCTCCTACCGAAGTCCGGCTCTCAAAGCATATTGGGCACAATGGGACCCGCTTCATGTGCAAGAAGGGGTATTAAGACGTAAGTGGGAATCCGCAGACGGTAAATCTTATGTGATGCAGCTAGTCGTACCTCGGTCAAAGGTTAACGACGTACTTCAAGAGATGCTTGATGGAACTTCTGGAGGTCATTTGGGAGCGAATAAGACACTGGAAAAGGTACGACAACGATTCTACTGGCTACACGCAAGAGATGACGTCGAAAGATGGTGCCGAAAATGTGATACTTGTGCTGCTAGCAAGGGACCAGGTAGAAAAATTCAAAGTAAATGCAGCAGTATAATGTGGGCACACCTTTTGAGAGAATTGCAATAGATGTCGCGGGTCCTTTTCCTCAAACTAACAACGGAAACCGATACATCCTTGTAGTCATGGACTATTTCAGCAAGTGGCCTGAAGCATTTGCCATCCCAAACCAAGAAACCAAAACAGTTGTGGATCAAATTGTCTTCAATTGGGTGAGCAGGTTCGGTGTTCCCATGGAGATTCACTCTGACCAAGGAAGGAACTTCGAATCTAAAGTCTTTCAGGAAGTTTGCTCGCTCCTTGGCATTAAAAAGAAAAGAACAACACCGCTCCATCCACAATCTGATGGGATGGTTGAACGATTCAACAGAACCCTCAAAGAACATCTGTCGAAGGTTGTCGGCGACTACCAACGAGACTGGGACCGACATATCCCATTGTTCCTTATGGCATATCGAAGTGCAACCCATAGCTCAACAGGAAAAACACCATCGGAAATCCTGTTCGGATCAACTATACGGCTGCCAAGTGAAGTGAAATTTGGTTATGTGGTATTGTACATTTAAAATAAAACACACTTTACTTCAATTGAAATCACTTTTATTAATCACTGGCACAACACTTTACACGAACTTTATTCTTTCACTTTCAAAAATAAACTGTCTCCAATCGGTAGCGCCTTCAACCTTATATAAGGAAATATCTGGTTCTGGTCTAATCTCGAAAGCAATAGAAATCTTTAGAACCTGTATCTCGATCTTTCTATTCTGACAATAGATGGAATAATTCCCCTTCGGACTTCGACATTTACCAATGTTCGAAAAAGTTCATTCAAAGCTCATTCAAAGCTCATAGCAGGTTGTTTTAAATCGGAAAGGCACTAGATGGCGCTGTCGTCGCATTCGAGAATCGATATAGTTCGAATGTAAAAGTCGTTATATTATGATTCAAAAGTAGTTAACTAATCTTCGTTACATTGCCCCCCTCTTAGAATTGATCGTCCCGAACAATTTCATCACCTCTTTCACCGTTATATCGATGTAACCGGTCAGCGTGAACTACTTTTAGTTTGGCTCTTACGCCTCTTTGTATACGGTAAACCACATCATTGATTCTTTTCACCACAGTATATGGGCCTCCCAGTTTTGTTGGAGTTTTGGTGATAGTCCCTTTTGTCTATGAGGATTATAAAACCACACAAGGTTTCCTTCTTGAAATCCCATTGCTGTCGCTCTTGCGTCGTATCTTGTTTTCATCCGATCACTAGACAATTTTATATTTGTCCTTGTTTGTTGATGAATGTCAATAAGCCTTTTCTTGAGGTCATCCACATATTCCTCTGTTCCCTGTGACTCATTTGGATGACAACCAAATTTCACTTCACTTGGCAGCCGTATAGTTGATCCGAACAGAATTTCCGATCTTGTTTTTCCTGTCGAGCTATGGGTTGCACTTCGATATGCCATAAGGAACAATGGGATATGTCGGTCCCAGTCTCGTTGGTAGTCGCCGACAACCTTCGACAGATGTTCTTTAAGGGTTCTGTTGAATCGCTCAACCATCCCATCAGATTGTGGATGGAGCGGTGTTGTTCTTGTCTTTTTAATGCCAAGGAGCGAGCAAACTTCCTGAAAGGCTTTTGATTCGAAGTTCCTTCCTTGGTCAGAATGAAGCTCCATGGGAACACCGAACCTGCTCACCAATTGAAGACAATTTGATCCACAACTGTTTTGGTTTCTTGGTTTGGGATGGCAAATGCTTCAGGCCACTTGCTGAAATAGTCCATGACTACAAGGATGTATCGGTTTCCGTTGTTAGTTTGAGGAAAAGGACCCGCGACATCTATTGCAATTCTCTCAAAAGGTGTGCCCACATTATACTGCTGCATTTTACTTTGAATTTTTCTACCTGGTCCCTTGCTAGCAGCACAAGTATCACATTTTCGGCACCATCTTTCGACGTCATCTCTTGCGTGTAGCCAGTAGAATCGTTGTCGTACCTTTTCCAGTGTCTTATTCGCTCCCAAATGACCTCCAGAAGTTCCATCAAGCATCTCTTGAAGTACGTCGTTAACCTTTGACCGAGGTACGACTAGCTGCATCACATAAGATTTACCGTCTGCGGATTCCCACTTACGTCTTAATACCCCTTCTTGCACATGAAGCGGGTCCCATTGTGCCCAATATGCTTTGAGAGCCGGACTTCGGTAGGAGATATCACACCATTCTGTTTTCTCTTGGTGTTCTTTCCAGGCAAGAATGGGTTCGATATCCGGATCTTCTTGTTGGGCAGTTCTGAGTTCTTCGTTGTTCCAACCGTTAATGGGATCAGCTCCTGTTCGATGAACGATGATCATTTTCTTTTCTTCTTGGCGTGTACAATGCTTACAGTCTGGTTTACACGGTCGCCGGGATAGCGCGTCTGCGTTTGAATGCAGCTTTCGTCTTCGATGTTGAATCTCATAGTCATACCTCTCGATCCATCTTGCTACTTGACCTTCTGGATTTTTGAAGTTTAAAAGCCAATTGAGCGCACCATGATCTGTTCGAAGAAGGAACTTTTGTCCATAGATGTACTTATGGTAGTGCTTTGTTGCCAATATCAGAGCGAGAAGTTCCCTCCTTGTAACGCAATAATTCCTTTCTGGCTTCGAGAGTACCTTGCTGTAATAGGTGACAACTTTTTCCTCTCCGTCATGTACTTGCGATAGTACAGCTCCAATTCCAACGTTACTTGCATCAGCGTCGATGATGAAAGGTTTTCCTGGAGTTGGATAGGCCAGTACAGGTGCATTACATAAACGCAGTTTCAGTTCTTGAAAGCTTTTCTCGCACTCACCTGACCATTTGAACGGCTTCCCCTTTTCAGTAAGATGATGCAAGCTTTTGGCGATCTTAGCAAAATCCTTTACGAAACGCCGATAATATGTGGCCAGACCAAGAAAGCTCTGGAGTTGATGTTTGTCGTGAGGCGTTGGCCAATTCTTTACAGTGTCAACTTTCTCAGGATCAGTTTTTACTCCTTGGGATGAGATGATATGTCCCAAATATTTAACTTCGGTCTTAAAAAACGAACATTTCTTAGGATTTAACTTTAGATGTGCCTCTCGAAGCCTCTGGAATACAGCTTTAAGGTTTTTACAATGTTCGTCAAATGTTTTTCCGTACACGATGACATCGTCCAGGTAGACCAGGCAAGATTTCCAGGTTAGTCCATGAAGAACGCACTCCATCAAACGCTCAAAAGTTGCTGGAGCGTTGCATAGTCCGAATGGCATCACATTAAACTGCCACAGACCGTTTCCTGTGGAGAACGCCGTCTTTTCCCGATCTTCTGGGTGAATTTCCACTTGCCAATAACCGCTCTTCAAATCCAAAGTTGAAAACCATTGGGCTCCTTCCATCGCGTCTAAGGTGTCGCTGATTCTGGGTAGAGGGTAGCTATCTTTCTTTGTCAAGTCGTTCAGTCTTCGGTAGTCTACACAAAATCGAGTGCTTCCATCCTTCTTTTTGACAAGAACGACTGGTGATGCCCAAGGGCTTTTGGAATTTTCAATTACCCCATCTTTCTTCATTGCTGATATCATTTCTTCAACTTCAGTTTGTTTTGCTAGAGGGAGACGTCTTGCTGGTTGACGAATTGCTCTTGCATCTCCTGTATCAATGCGATGTCGTACAAGTTGTGTTCGACCATATTGTCCGTTGGGTGAAGAGAATATATCAGCATACTCATGAAGAAGATCTCCAGCAACATTAAGCTGATGTTGACTCAGACTTGATGACTTCAGAATTTGGTCTTTTAATCTGTCAAAGCTCAGGGGCTTCTTTGTTTCCGCTTCGGTGATCTTAGTAATCGCGGATACAGGTTCACATTGCCCAACTATTTCTCCCTTCTTGAGGTTAATTTCGTACGGTTTGATGTTCAGTATCCGTACAGGCACCATGTTGTTCTTTGGTGCCACCAGTGTCTTCCCTACCATGATGTTTTGGGAACGTTGTTCCGCATCTGGTTCCACCATGAGGTATCGATGGCTTCCAAAGTCGCCCTTTAGTTTCGTCCACACGAATACTTCCGAAGAAGCAGGCAAACAAATGTCTTTTTCAATGACGGTCCTGATAATTGTTGAGTTTTCGTTGCCATAGACCATTGGAATATCCACATTTTGGTACTTAAGAACTTGCTTACCAATATCCAAAATTATTCCATGCTCCTTCATGAAATCGATTCCAACGATGCACTCGTCGCATATATCCGCTACCAGGAATAGGTGTGAAAACTCCTGTTCTGCCAAACGGATCATAAGACGAACCTCACCATACACTTTTGCTGCCTCTCCTGTGGTGGTCTTCAGACGGTAGCTATTGGTGTTGTGTAGCCAAGTCATCTTGACCAAGTCTCTTCGCACAATGGAGGCGGTGGCACCGGTGTCGATTATAGCCACGTGTTTCTTTTTGTTTATTATTGCCTCCACTGTCAGACTTTTGTTGTCTCGTTTAGTCTGTGAGACTTGGATAGTGTTTCTGGGGCCATCGATACCAGAAACCAGCTTCTGCCCCTCGAAGTTGGTTCTTACTCGTTTCCCGTCTGGGAAACAAGTTAAGCAGGAGTGTTGGTACTATTGCTTGGTTGTTCTCTAGCGTTGGTTCTGCTTCCACAATGTTGGCATGCAGCTCTTCTCGGTGGTAATCTGCACTGCCGCTGAAGATGTCCGGTTTTGTTACAATTCCAGCATCGAGCAAGTCCTTCACGCTGGCTTCTTTGGAATGCGATTTTCTGACAAGAGCATTCTTCAACTTCGACTTCTCTGACTCGATGAACTCCTTGGGAAGCTTGTTCTGCTGCTTCCATGGTCAGAGCAAACGCTAAAGCTTCAGGAAGCGTACGTTTTCCAGCAGTTCTAATTGCTCGCTGTAAGTTGATGTCAGATACAGCACGGATGAAGGCTTCTGTTGCAAGTTGGTTGACGATTTCATCCCCTGCAGCTGGATATGTGAGATGCGCCAACCGTTCAATATCCGCTTGAAGTTGCTGCAGAGTTTCTCCTCTTTTCTGGACTCTAGTATTCAGTTGGACGCGGAAGACTTCTTGCATATGTCCATCTCCAAAGCGTTTGTCTATGGCCTGAACAAGAGCACTGCTGGAATGGTTTGCAGCAGTTCAGCAGCAGATCCTCTGAGGGCAACCGTCAGAGCTATAAATTTGTCTTCTTCATCCCAGCCATTTGTCGCTGCGGCTGCCTCAAACTGTTTTTTATAGATCGACCAAGAAGTTTGCCCGTCAAAAGTCGGTGGATGTATTTCCTTCTTCCTTGGGTAATCGCCAACACTTTCCCTAATCTTAATTTTTCGAACTTTATCTAATTCGTCGGTTATGCTTTGTATTTTTGCCTTCGAATTTTTCTTGAACACTCTCGAGCTTTGCGTCTACTTTTGAAAATTGCTTTTCGACGCAATCAAAACGTCCATCAATAGTAGCGAACTTGTTCTCAAAGGCATCAAGCTTACCTTCGATGAGAGTCTTCTGTTCTTCGAGAAGATTCTTTTGTTCTACACGTTGTTCTTTGAGAAGATGCTTTTGTTTTTCCATTTTTTCGAGAAGGTTCTGTTGTTCACACTTTTGTTCTGTCCGTTGTTCTTCGAGAAGATTCTTTTGTTGTTTTTCCATTTGTTCCAGTTGGTTCTTTTGTTCTGTACGTTGTTCTTCGAACTTGACACTGAGAAGTGCCATCATTGCCGACAAGTCGACACCAGTACTTACTTGTTCTTCAGGCATTTCTATTTCGAATAGGAATGTGTCTGGGTCTTCTCCACGTTGACTTAAATCCTCTTGCAGACGAATTATGAGGTCAGCTTTTCTTCCAGCAGTAGGAAGGCCTCGTTTATTCAGCTCTGCTTTAAGTTCAACATAATTCAATTCAATCACTGTCTTACCCATTTTGCTTTTATTTTCCTTCTTTAAGCACAGTCACTTTTTTTTTTTCTTTGTTTTATCAAAACACACACACGTATATATTTTTTTTTTTATCACCACAAATTATCTGAATGCACAGACAACATAAGTTTTATTCCACTTCTAACACCAATGTAATATTCTGCTAAGGGTTCGCAATAAAAACTTATTTACTTTATTTCTTAACTTCCACTTATTACATTTAAAATAAAACACACTTTACTTCAATTGAAATCACTTTTATTAATCACTGGCACAACACTTTACACGAACTTTATTCTTTCACTTTCAAAAATAAGCTGTCCCAATCGGTAGCGCCATCAACCTTATATAGGGAAATATCTGGTTCTGGTCTAATCTCGAAAGCAATAGAAATCTTTAGAACCTGTATCTCGATCTTTCTATTCTGAAAGATAGATGGAATAATTTCCCTTCGGGCTTCGACATTTACCAATGTTCGAAAAAGCTCATTCAAAGCTCATAGCAGGTTGTTTTAAATCGCAAAGGCACTAGATGGCGCTGTCATCGCATTCGAGAATCGATATAGTTCGAATGTAAAAGTCGTTATATTAATTTTCAAAAGTAGTTTACTAATCTTCGTTACATTGCCCCCCTCTTCGAATTGATCGTCCCGAACAATTTCATCACCTCTTTCACCGTTATATCGATGTAACCGGTCAGCGTGAACTACTTTTAGTTTGGCTCTTACGCCTCTTTGTATACGGTAAACCACATCATTGATTCTTTTCACCACAGTATATGGGCCTCCCAGTTTTGTTGGAGTTTTGGTGATAGTCCCTTTTGTCTATGAGGATTATAAAACCACACAAGGTTTCCTTCTTGAAATCCCATTGCTGTCGCTCTTGCGTCGTATCTTGTTTTCATCCGATCACTAGACAATTTTATATTTGTCCTTGTTTGTTGATGAATGTCAATAAGCCTTTTCTTGAGGTCATCCACATATTCCTCTGTTCCCTGTGACTCATTTGGATGACAACCAAATTTCACTTCACTTGGCAGCCGTATAGTTGATCCGAACAGAATTTCCGATCTTGTTTTTCCTGTCGAGCTATGGGTTGCACTTCGATATGCCATAAGGAACAATGGGATATGTCGGTCCCAGTCTCGTTGGTAGTCGCCGACAACCTTCGACAGATGTTCTTTAAGGGTTCTGTTGAATCGCTCAACCATCCCATCAGATTGTGGATGGAGCGGTGTTGTTCTTGTCTTTTTAATGCCAAGGAGCGAGCAAACTTCCTGAAAGACTTTTGATTCGAAGTTCCTTCCTTGGTCAGAATGAAGCTCCATGGGAACACCGAACCTGCTCACCAATTGAAGACAATTTGATCCACAACTGTTTTGGTTTCTTGGTTTGGGATGGCAAATGCTTCAGGCCACTTGCTGAAATAGTATATGACTACAAGGATGTATCGGTTTCCGTTGTTAGTTTGAGGAAAAGGACCCGCGACATCTATTGCAATTCTCTCAAAAGGTGTGCCCACATTATACTGCTGCATTTTACTTTGAATTTTTCTACCTGGTCCCTTGCTAGCAGCACAAGTATCACATTTTCGGCACCATCTTTCGACGTCATCTCTTGCGTGTAGCCAGTAGAATCGTTGTCGTACCTTTTCCAGTGTCTTATTCGCTCCCAAATGACCTCCAGAAGTTCCATCAAGCATCTCTTGAAGTACGTCGTTAACCTTTGACCGAGGTACGACTAGCTGCATCACATAAGATTTACCGTCTGCGGATTCCCACTTACGTCTTAATACCCCTTCTTGCACATGAAGCGGGTCCCATTGTGCCCAATATGCTTTGAGAGCCGGACTTCGGTAGGAGATATCACACCATTCTGTTTTCTCTTGGTGTTCTTTCCAGGCAAGAATGGGTTCGATATCCGGATCTTCTTGTTGGGCAGTTCTGAGTTCTTCGTTGTTCCAACCGTTAATGGGATCAGCTCCTGTTCGATGAACGATGATCATTTTCTTTTCTTCTTGGCGTGTACAATGCTTACAGTCTGGTTTACACGGTCGCCGGGATAGCGCGTCTGCGTTTGAATGCAGCTTTCGTCTTCGATGTTGAATCTCATAGTCATACCTCTCGATCCATCTTGCTACTTGACCTTCTGGATTTTTGAAGTTTAAAAGCCAATTGAGCGCACCATGATCTGTTCGAAGAAGGAACTTTTGTCCATAGATGTACTTATGGTAGTGCTTTGTTGCCAATATCAGAGCGAGAAGTTCCCTCCTTGTAACGCAATAATTCCTTTCTGGCTTCGAGAGTACCTTGCTGTAATAGGTGACAACTTTTTCCTCTCCGTCATGTACTTGCGATAGTACAGCTCCAATTCCAACGTTACTTGCATCAGCGTCGATGATGAAAGGTTTTCCTGGAGTTGGATAGGCCAGTACAGGTGCATTACATAAACGCAGTTTCAGTTCTTGAAAGCTTTTCTCGCACTCACCTGACCATTTGAACGGCTTCCCCTTTTCAGTAAGATGATGCAAGCTTTTGGCGATCTTAGCAAAATCCTTTACGAAACGCCGATAATATGTGGCCAGACCAAGAAAGCTCTGGAGTTGATGTTTGTCGTGAGGCGTTGGCCAATTCTTTACAGTGTCAACTTTCTCAGGATCAGTTTTTACTCCTTGGGATGAGATGATATGTCCCAAATATTTAACTTCGGTCTTAAAAAACGAACATTTCTTAGGATTTAACTTTAGATGTGCCTCTCGAAGCCTCTGGAATACAGCTTTAAGGTTTTTACAATGTTCGTCAAATGTTTTTCCGTACACGATGACATCGTCCAGGTAGACCAGGCAAGATTTCCAGGTTAGTCCATGAAGAACGCACTCCATCAAACGCTCAAAAGTTGCTGGAGCGTTGCATAGTCCGAATGGCATCACATTAAACTGCCACAGACCGTTTCCTGTGGAGAACGCCGTCTTTTCCCGATCTTCTGGGTGAATTTCCACTTGCCAATAACCGCTCTTCAAATCCAAAGTTGAAAACCATTGGGCTCCTTCCATCGCGTCTAAGGTGTCGCTGATTCTGGGTAGAGGGTAGCTATCTTTCTTTGTCAAGTCGTTCAGTCTTCGGTAGTCTACACAAAATCGAGTGCTTCCATCCTTCTTTTTGACAAGAACGACTGGTGATGCCCAAGGGCTTTTGGAATTTTCAATTACCCCATCTTTCTTCATTGCTGATATCATTTCTTCAACTTCAGTTTGTTTTGCTAGAGGGAGACGTCTTGCTGGTTGACGAATTGCTCTTGCATCTCCTGTATCAATGCGATGTCGTACAAGTTGTGTTCGACCATATTGTCCGTTGGGTGAAGAGAATATATCAGCATACTCATGAAGAAGATCTCCAGCAACATTAAGCTGATGTTGACTCAGACTTGATGACTTCAGAATTTGGTCTTTTAATCTGTCAAAGCTCAGGGGCTTCTTTGTTTCCGCTTCGGTGATCTTAGTAATCGCGGATACAGGTTCACATTGCCCAACTATTTCTCCCTTCTTGAGGTTAATTTCGTACGGTTTGATGTTCAGTATCCGTACAGGCACCATGTTGTTCTTTGGTGCCACCAGAGTCTTCCCTACCATGATGTTTTGGGAACGTTGTTCCGCATCTGGTTCCACCATGAGGTATCGATGGCTTCCAAAGTCGCCCTTTAGTTTCGTCCACACGAATACTTCCGAAGAAGCAGGCAAACAAATGTCTTTTTCAATGACGGTCCTGATAATTGTTGAGTTTTCGTTGCCATAGACCATTGGAATATCCACATTTTGGTACTTAAGAACTTGCTTACCAATATCCAAAATTATTCCATGCTCCTTCATGAAATCGATTCCAACGATGCACTCGTCGCATATATCCGCTACCAGGAATAGGTGTGAAAACTCCTGTTCTGCCAAACGGATCATAAGACGAACCTCACCATACACTTTTGCTGCCTCTCCTGTGGTGGTCTTCAGACGGTAGCTATTGGTGTTGTGTAGCCAAGTCATCTTGACCAAGTCTCTTCGCACAATGGAGGCGGTGGCACCGGTGTCGATTATAGCCACGTGTTTCTTTTTGTTTATTATTGCCTCCACTGTCAGACTTTTGTTGTCTCGTTTAGTCTGTGAGACTTGGATAGTGTTTCTGGGGCCATCGATATCAGAAACCAGCTTCTGCCCCTCGAAGTTGGTTCTTACTCGTTTCCCGTCTGGGAAACAAGTTAAGCAGGAGTGTTGGTACTATTGCTTGGTTGTTCTCTAGCGTTGGTTCTGCTTCCACAATGTTGGCATGCAGCTCTTCTCGGTGGTAATCTGCACTGCCGCTGAAGATGTCCGGTTTTGTTACAATTCCAGCATCGAGCAAGTCCTTCACGCTGGCTTCTTTGGAATGCGATTTTCTGACAAGAGCATTCTTCAACTTCGACTTCTCTGACTCGATGAACTCCTTGGGAAGCTTGTTCTGCTGCTTCCATGGTCAGAGCAAACGCTAAAGCTTCAGGAAGCGTACGTTTTCCAGCAGTTCTAATTGCTCGCTGTAAGTTGATGTCAGATACAGCACGGATGAAGGCTTCTGTTGCAAGTTGGTTGACGATTTCATCCCCTGCAGCTGGATATGTGAGATGCGCCAACCGTTCAATATCCGCTTGAAGTTGCTGCAGAGTTTCTCCTCTTTTCTGGACTCTAGTATTCAGTTGGACGCGGAAGACTTCTTGCATATGTCCATCTCCAAAGCGTTTGTCTATGGCCTGAACAAGAGCACTGCTGGAATGGTTTGCAGCAGTTCAGCAGCAGATCCTCTGAGGGCAACCGTCAGAGCTATAAATTTGTCTTCTTCATCCCAGCCATTTGTCGCTGCGGCTGCCTCAAACTGTTTTTTATAGATCGACCAAGAAGTTTGCCCGTCAAAAGTCGGTGGATGTATTTCCTTCTTCCTTGGGTAATCGCCAACACTTTCCCTAATCTTAATTTTTCGAACTTTATCTAATTCGTCGGTTATGCTTTGTATTTTTGCCTTCGAATTTTTCTTGAACACTCTCGAGCTTTGCGTCTACTTTTGAAAATTGCTTTTCGACGCAATCAAAACGTCCATCAATAGTAGCGAACTTGTTCTCAAAGGCATCAAGCTTACCTTCGATGAGAGTCTTCTGTTCTTCGAGAAGATTCTTTTGTTCTACACGTTGTTCTTTGAGAAGATGCTTTTGTTTTTGCATTTTTTCGAGAAGGTTCTGTTGTTCACACTTTTGTTCTGTACGTTGTTCTTCGAGAAGATTCTTTTGTTGTTTTTCCATTTATTCCAGTTGGTTCTTTTGTTCTGTACGTTGTTCTTCGAACTTGACACTGAGAAGTGCCATCATTGCCGACAAGTCGACACCAGTACTTACTTGTTCTTCAGGCATTTCTATTTCGAATAGGAATGTGTCTGGGTCTTCTCCACGTTGACTTAAATCCTCTTGCAGACGAATTATGAGGTCAGCTTTTCTTCCAGCAGTAGGAAGGCCTCGTTTATTCAGCTCTGCTTTAAGTTCAACATAATTCAATTCAATCACTGTCTTACCCATTTTGCTTTTATTTTCCTTCTTTAAGCACAGTCACTTTTTTTTTTTTCTTTGTTTTATCAAAACACACACACGTATATATTTTTTTTTTTTATCACCACAAATTATCTGAATGCACAGACAACATAAGTTTTATTCCACTTCTAACACCAATGTAATATTCTGCTAAGGGTTCGCAATAAAAACTTATTTACTTTATTTCTTAACTTCCACTTATTACATTTAAAATAAAACACACTTTACTTCAATTGAAATCACTTTTTATTAATCACTGGCACAACACTTTACACGAACTTTATTCTTTCACTTTCAAAAATAAACTGTCCCAATCGGTAGCGCCATCAACCTTATATAGGGAAATATCTGGTTCTGGTCTAATCTCGAAAGCAATAGAAATCTTTAGAACCTGTATCTCGATCTTTCTATTCTGACAGATAGATGGAATAATTTCCCTTCGGGCTTCGACATTTACCAATGTTCGAAAAAGCTCATTCAAAGCTCATAGCAGGTTGTTTTAAATCGCAAAGGCACTAGATGGCGCTGTCATCGCATTCGAGAATCGATATAGTTCGAATGTAAAAGTCGTTATATTATGATTCAAAAGTAGTTAACTAATCTTCGTTACATTGCCCCCCTCTTAGAATTGATCGTCCCGAACAATTTCATCACCTCTTTCACCGTAATATCGATGTAACCGGTCAGCGTGAACTACTTTTAGTTTGCCTCTTACGCCTCTTTGTATACGGTAAACCACATCATTGATTCTTTTCACCACAGTATATGGGCCCTCCCAGTTTTGTTGGAGTTTTGGTGATAGCCTTTTTTGTCGATGAGGGCATTACATAAACGCAGTTTCAGTTCTTGAAAGCTTTTCTCGCACTCACCTGACCATTTGAACGGCTTCCCCTTTTCAGTATATTTTTTTTTTCTATCACCACAAATTATCTGAATGCACAGACAACATAAGTTTTTATCCCACTTCTGACACCAATGTAATATTCTGCTAAGGGTTCGCAATAAAAACTTATTTACTTTATTTCTTAAGTAAGTAAGATAGTACTATAGTTTTCATATACAAAGATCCTTTGTATATGAAATCATGGTGGAAGTCGAATGGGGCGACATCTAATTTACCTATGCAACCCTTACTCTTTTTTTTTTGCGGAGAGCTTATGGAGGTTTTAAATGATATTTATTGATATTTTTTGGATGCAATTATCCAAAAAATAGTCTCCTCTTGCCCCTAACACCAATTTCCGACGCTTAAAGACTCCCAAAATCGAATTTTACACCTCACATTTTGCAGCGCCACCACCAGGACCTCTGCAACCCTAAAAAAAATATGATAGTACTATAGTTTTCATATACAAAGACTAATCTTCGTTACAATATTATACAAGCTTCATATTTATGGGAACTGTTTATATGTCAAACAATCAAATAAATCAAGTATTCACGCTCTTGTCAATCTGACGTTGTCATTTTTATTGAAAAACTGGAAGTTGTTATTTAAGGTGGAAACATATTGGTGCGTATGTGTAAACACATTTTTATTTCAATCAAATGGCGTTTTTCTTTTTTAGTTCAGAGCTGAGCACTGCGCAGAGTCTGAGCGAACAGAGTAGAGTAGACTGTGGCGGACGGAATTCGTCACCTGAACACCCGAGCTATTAATAACCTGAACACCCGAAGCTATTAATAACCTGAACGCGTGTCAAATTAAATTTCCATAATCCAACATCATCTTTGATTAGCCATTCTGGTATTGGCAGTCGTGTCTGGCGGTGGTGTGCTGGCGTAATAAATTAAAATCTAAATTTTATAAATAAAATTCAACCAATAAATAATTGTAATTACAAATCAAAAAGTATTCTTTTATTGTGGCTACCAATAGCCCATAAGTGGTGACCCCGACGTGATTCGCCATTCTTAAAGCACACCGCCCAACATCTCAATAGACAGATACCAGCCAATCAGCAGCACAGTTCTGAACGGCAGCGCTCTAGTAATTGTTTTACTGGCATCGTCGTCTTGAAGGCGATCGTCATAATCCCAAATAGACACCACCAAAGACAAGCTCAACAAATTGGAAAGGCTATCAGACGATGCGCTTGGAACCAGATGAAGAACTTGTATAATACAGCAGCCTTGAACAGACATAAAAAAGGCCAACACCATCATCGTAGTCAAACCCACTAGAATCAGGAGGTGTGGCTGTTTTACCGCTGAATACTCCAACGGCACCAGACCAAACAAGAAGTCCAGCATATACGCGGTATTCAAACCGTATCCTGACGAAAGTACAGCAACAACACCTATGCACTGTTCTACATTCTCATAGCGGCAGCACGCAGCAACAATGGGAAAATACACAGTTCTTTACTCAAAACGCATTTCGTGCGAAGATTTAGAAGGAAGTCCCGTTTCTTGTATATATGTGCATGCATGTATACGAAGCAACAGTTGCCGTTTATTTGTTCTTTGTGGTGTCGTCCGTTGTGTTAAAGTGTAACTGTTGCATGTTTTTATTTTTTTTTATTTTTTGTAAAGCGCATCTCGCTGAAATTTCTAAAATTTATTTAATACATTTTTCTTGTTCTAGTAAAAGTCTTTCATTGTAATTTTCATGATTTAAAGTAATTATTAGTAAAAAAAATAATAATAATAATTTGAACAGGATACCTCTGTTTTCTTTTAATTAATTTTATTCTGTTTTTATTTTATTTTTGGCACAGAGGTAGCGAACACGCCATCGCCAGGATGACAGACACAGGTGTTAATGTAGAATTAAATGATGATGGCAATCCGCGGGATAGTGGCGTATTCACACCGGCATTAAACACTCCCACTCCAGGTGCTATGACCAGCGCCAGCGGCACAGAATCTACAGAGACTCAAGTAAGTGCACTGAGTTTTAAAAACTTGCCCTTTTGGCCGGACAATCCGGACGTTTGGTTTAAGGTTTTAGAAGGCCAGTTCGTAGTGGCACAAATGAGATCCGAAAACTCGAAGTATTTTACGGCGCTCGGGCTCCTAGATACGCGTACGGTAAATATTTGCAGGGATATAATTTTGAATCCACCCGCGAGTGGTCTTTATGAACATCTTAAATCCACAATACTTTCTCGTCTCACTGAATCCGAAGAAGTTCGATTGCAGAAGCTTTTGCACGGGTCAACATTAGGTGATAAAAAACCTAGCGAGCTCCTAAGGGAAATGCGTGCGCTATCGGGTAGTCAAAATTGCCGTTTGTTCATTCGTGATTTAACAAGTAAACTGAATTTTTTGATTGATTCCGGGGCAGACATCTCCGTCTTACCCGCGACTACGAAAATGAAGACTCAAAGGTCGAAATCAGACCAACTTTTTGCCGCAAATGGATCAAAAGTCTCAACCTATGGCCGTGCTCGACTTGTGTTAGACCTAGGTCTGACACGAAAACTTTCTTGGGTTTTTGTTTATGCCGACGTTAACAAACCTATCCTAGGCGCGGATTTTCTTCGAACATTTGGTCTTCTAGTCGATTTGAAAAATAGTCGCATTATTGATCCGCACTCTAAATCAAACTCATCCTGTGTACTAAGGCAAGGCTCTTCGCTTAAACTTTCTGTTTTAGCACAAGGCTCGGTCAATGAAGACATCCATCAATTAATAAAAGAATGCAATATTGTGTCCAAGGGGAATGTGTTCATACGTCCGGTGCAACACGACGTTAAACATGTTATTCTCACTGGGTCTACACGACCAATAAAAAGCAAGCCACGTCGCCTTCCTCCGGACAAACTGAAAGCCGCTAAAGAAGAATTTGATTTCCTTTTACAACAAGGCGTGTGCCGACCAAGCAGCAGTCCATGGGCCACACCTTTACATTTAGTTATGAAAAAGAACGTTGAATACAGACCCTGCGGGGACTACCGTCTGCTTAACGCAGCTACGCAACCTGATAGCTACCCTGTATCGCATATTCAGGATTTTTCACACCAGTTGCACGGTACATCAGTTTTCTCTACAATCGACTTGTTTCGGGCGTATCACCAGATACCTATCGAGGAAGTCGATATTCCGAAAACAGCCATGACTACTCCTTTCGTCTTTTTGAGTTCACCAGGATGACTTTCGGTTTAAAAAACGCTTCTCAAACTTTTCAGCGCTTTATGCACTCTATATTCAGAGATCTTTCGTTCTGTTTTGTGTATATTGATGACATCCTGGTGGCCTCAAAAGACTCAACCGAACATCTGCAACATCTCAAAATTCTATTTGAGCGTTTGGAAAAATTCGGCCTAGTAATTAATACCGAAATATGCAATTTCGCCAAAAGTTGTGTCACTTTTCTTGGGCACCTTATATCGGCAGATGGTATTAAACCACCACCAAACAAAGTGAAAGCGATCGCAGATTTCAAGACTCCTAAGAATATTTCAGAGTTAAGACGATTTTTAGGAATGTTAAACTTCTACAGGCGATTTATACCTAAAGCAGCCGAGATTCAATTTCCTTTAACAGAGCTCCTTAAGGCAAGAAAAAAAAGAGTGATAAAACTGCTATCCAATTATCCTCAGAAGCAATTACAGCGTTTGAACGCTGTAAAACCGAGTTATGTCAAGCCACCTTGTTATCATATCCAATTCCTGAAGCCACATATTCCTTGTGTGTCGATGCTTCAGATTTTGCAATAGGGGGCGTTTTGCAACAATTGTACGGTGACACTAAGCAACCTATCTCGTTTTATTCAACCAAACTCAACCGGGCTCAACGCAAATACAGTACTTATGATAGAGAATTGTTGGCAATTTACCTCTCCATAAAACATTTTCGATATTTCCTTGAGGCACAGTCTTTCACAATTTTCACGGATCATAAACCACTAACTTTCGCGTTTCGGCAAAAACCATCTAAAGCTTCACCTCGACAACTAAGACATCTCGATTTCATTGGACAGTTTTCCACTGACATTCAATATATCCCTGGAAGCGAAAATGTAGTGGCAGACGCGCTATCTAGGTTAGAGGAAATCTCTTTGCCAACTCAGATTGACTTCGATAGTATCGCCGAGGCACAGTGTCTCGATGAGGAGTTGCAAAAATCGCAACTCTCGGCTTCGGAAACATATTTGCGTTTTGAAAATTTCAACATTCCGGGATCAACCAAGTCAATCGTGTGCGATACTTCAACCAACATTCCACGTCTGTACATACCTAAGGACTATCGAAAATTGATTTTTGATTCAGTTCACAATCTAGCCCATCAAGGGGTGCGAACTTCGGTTAAAGCAGTTACAAAAAATTTATTTGGCCAGGTATAAACAAAGATTGTCGAAATTGGGCTAGAGCTTGTATAGCCTGTTAAAAATCAAAAATATCGAAACATGTAAGAAGCCCACTTGGAAACTTTCTTCCGGTATCAAAGCGTTTTGATGAAATTCACATAGACCTAGTAGGGCCACTTTCACCTTCAGAAGGTTTTCGATATTTACTAACTGTGATCGACAGGTACACTCGATGGCCTGAAGCAATTCCGATTCCGGATATTAAAGCAGAAACAGTGGCGAGCGCTCTATTTACCAATTGGGTTTCTCGTTATGGAATATTATCAATCATAGTATCAGATCGAGGATCACAGTTTGAATCCGGGCTGTGCAATGAACTTTGCATACGGCTAGGGGTTAAGCATCACCGTACTACGGCTTACAACCCTAAGGCAAATGGATTTCTCGAACGCTGGCATCGTACCCTCAAGGCAGCTCTGAAATGTCACAATGACATCCAATGGTCTAGAAAACTACCGCATGTTTTAATGGGACTTAGAGCTACATTTCGCGAAGAATTTGGAGCTAGTGCCTCGGAATTAGTTTTTGGTCAAAACATTCGGTTACCGTCGGATTTTCTAATTGCCAATAACGCAACAACACCTCCGTCAGATTTTGTTAAAGAGTTGTATAGTCACTTCGAAAGTGTTCGCCCTACCGCGCCAAAACGTCATTGCAATCATAAACCATTCGTCTTTAAAGAACTTAAACATTGTTCTCACGTTTTTGTTAGAATTGATTCGATACGTAAACCATTGCAACAACCGTATGAAGGGCCATTTAAGGTACTCCATCGTGACGCGAAAATTTTCAAAATTCTTATTAATGGAAAAGAAAGTACTATCGGAATCGATCGGTTAAAACCTTGCTTTTTAGAAACACAAGAAAGTTTAGTCGAACAAGTTAATACCAAACCCGTTCTTAAGAAAAAAGTAACATTTACCGAAAACGAAACGACCGTAATATCCGAACCAAAAACACGAGCAGTGCGAGAAATTCGTCACCCAAGCAGGTATCGTTGAATACAGATCGTACATTCAACTGGAGGGGGAGTGATGTGGCGGACGGAATTCGTCACCTGAACACCCGAGCTATTAATAACCTGAACACCCGAAGCTATTAATAACCTGAACGCGTGTCAAATTAAATTTCCATAATCCAACATCATCTTTGATTAGCCATTCTGGTATTGGCAGTCGTGTCTGGCGGTGGTGTGCTGGCGTAATAAATTAAAATCTAAATTTTATAAATAAAATTCAACCAATAAATAATTGTAATTACAAATCAAAAAGTATTCTTTTATTGTGGCTACCAATAGCCCATAAGTGGTGACCCCGACGTGATTCGCCATTCCTAAAGCACACCGCCCAACATCTCAATAGACAGATACCAGCCAAGCAGCAGCAGAGTTCTGAACGGCAGCGCTCTAGTAATTGTTTTACTGGCATCGTCGTCTTGAAGGCGATCGTCATCATCCCAAATAGACACCACCAAAGACAAGCTCAACAAATTGGAAAGGCTATCAGACGATGCGCTTGGAACCAGATGAAGAACTTGTATAATACAGCAGCCTTGAACAGACATAAAAAAGGCCAACACCATCATCGTAGTCAAACCCATTGGAATCAGGAGGTGTGGCTGTTTTACCGCTGAATACTCCAACGGCACCAGACCAAACAAGAAATCCACCATATACGCGGTATTCAAACCGTATCCTGACGAAAGTACAGCAACAACACCTATGCACTGTTCTACATTCTCATAGCGGCAGCACGCAGCAACAATGGGAAAATACACAGTTCTTTACTCAAAACGCATTTCGTGCGAAGATTTAGAAGGAAGTCCCGTTTCTTGTATATATGTGCATGCATGTATACGAAGCAACAGTTGCCGTTTATTTGTTCTTTGTGGTGTCGTCCGTTGTGTTAAAGTGTAACTGTTGCATGTTTTTAATTTTTTTTATTTTTTGTAAAGCGCATCTCGCTGACATTTCTAAAATTTATTTAATACATTTTTCTTGTTCTAGTAAAAGTCTTTCATTGTAATTTTCATGATTTAAAGTAATTATTAGTAAAAAAAATAATAATAATAATTTGAACAGGATACCTCTGTTTTCTTTTAATTAATTTTATTCTGTTTTTATTTTATTTTTGGCACAGAGGTAGCGAACACGCCATCGCCAGGATGACAGACACAGGTGTTAATGTAGAATTAAATGATGATGGCAATCCACGGGATAGTGGTGTATTCACACCGGCATTAAACACTCCCACTCCAGGTGGTATGACCAGCGCCAGCGGCACAGAATCTACAGAGACTCAAGTAAGTGCACTGAGTTTTAAAAACTTGCCCTTTTGGCCGGACAATCCGGACGTTTGGTTTAAGGTTTTAGAAGGCCAGTTCGCAGTGGCACAAATAAGATCCGAAAACTCGAAGTATTTTACGGCGCTCGGGCTCCTAGATACGCGTACGGTAAATATTTGCAGGGATATAATTTTGAATCCACCCGCGAGTGGTCTTTATGAACATCTTAAATCCACAATACTTTCTCGTCTCACTGAATCCGAAGAAGTTCGATTGCAGAAGCTTTTGCACGGGTCAACATTAGGTGATAAAAAACCTAGCGAGCTCCTAAGGGAAATGCGTGCGCTATCGGGTAGTCAATTTTCCGAGTCGGTTTTAAAAAGTTTATGGTTGAAACGTTTGCCGCAGACAGCTCAAGCTATATTAACATGCTCTACAGATAGTTTGGATACTCTAGCAAAAACAGCAGACAGAATAGTTAGTTTAGTTCCGAATACTCAAGAAGTTTTTATGGTAACCAACAACAATCGTGAGGCAAACAAACCTGTGGATATCCCACAGGCTGCAGCACCACCTTACGAAGAACTCCAATCTGAAATTGCAGCTTTGCGACGGCAGCTTGGCCGACAATCTAGTCGAAACAGATCAGTTACTCCACGATCATCTTTTAATTCTGGCGAGCGTTCAGCTCGACAGTTTTGTTGGTTTCATCGACGGTTCGGCAATCTTGCCCGTAAATGCGATCCTCCTTGTAGCTATCGCAACCGAAACAAAACATCTTCGGAAAACTCAAGGCCCAGTCGTTAGCGGCTTGCGACTCGGGCACACCTATTTCAAATTACCGTTTGTTCATTCGTGATTTAACAAGTAAACTGAATTTTTTGATTGATTCCGGGGCAGACATCTCCGTCTTACCCGCGACTACGAAAATTAAGACTCAAAGGTCGAAATCAGACCAACTTTTTGCCGCAAATGGATCAAAGGTCTCAACCTATGGCCGTGCTCGACTTGTGTTAGACCTAGGTCTGACACGAAAACTTTCTTGGGTTTTTGTTTATGCCGACGTTAACAAACCTATCCTAGGCGCGGATTTTCTTCGAACATTTGGTCTTCTAGTCGATTTGAAAAATAGTCGCATTATTGATCCGCACTCTAAATCAAACTCATCCTGTGTACTAAGGCAAGGCTCTTCGCTTAAACTTTCTGTTTTTAGCACAAGGCTCGGTCAATGAAGACATCCATCAATGAATAAAAGAAAGAAAAGATACGTCCGGTGCAACACGACGTTAAACATGTTATTCTCACTGGGTCTACACGACCAATCAAAAGCAAGCCACGTCGCCTTCCTCCGGACAAACTGAAAGCCGCTAAAGAAGAATTTGATTTCCTTTTACAACAAGGCGTGTGCCGACCAAGCAGCAGTCCATGGGCCACACCTTTACATTTAGTTATGAAAAAGAATGTTGAATACAGACCCTGCGGGGACTGCCGTCTGCTTAACGCAGCTACGCAACCTGATAGCTACCCTGTATCGCATATTCAGGATTTTTCACACCAGTTGCACGGTACATCAGTTTTCTCTACAATCGACTTGTTTCGGGCGTATCACCAGATACCTATCGAGGAAGTCGATATTCCGAAAACAGCCATCACTACTCCTTTCGGTCTTTTTGAGTTCACCAGGATGACTTTCGGTTTAAAAAACGCTTCTCAAACTTTTCAGCGCTTTATGCACTCTATATTCAGAGATCTTTCGTTCTGTTTTGTGTATATTGATGACATCCTGGTGGCCTCAAAAGACTCATCCGAACATCTGCAACATCTCAAAATTCTATTTGAGCGTTTGGAAAAATTCGGCCTAGTAATTAATACCGAAATATGCAATTTCGCCAAAAGTTGTGTCACTTTTCTTGGGCACCTTATATCGGCAGATGGTATTAAACTACCACCAAACAAAGTGAAAGCGATCGCAGATTTCAAGACTCCTAAGAATATTTCAGAGTTAAGACGATTTTTAGGAATGTTAAACTTCTACAGGCGATTTATACCTAAAGCAGCCGAGATTCAATTTCCTTTAACAGAGCTCCTTAAAGGCAAGAAAAAAAAAGAGTGATAAAACTGCTATCCAATTATCCTCAGAAGCAATTACAGCGTTTGAACGCTGTAAAACCGAGTTATGTCAAGCCACCTTGTTATCATATCCAATTCCTGAAGCCACATATTCCTTGTGTGTCGATGCTTCAGATTTTGCAATAGGGGGCGTTTTGCAACAATTGTACGGTGACACTAAGCAACCTATCTCGTTTTATTCAACCAAACTCAACCGGGCTCAACGCAAATACAGTACTTATGATAGAGAATTGTTGGCAATTTACCTCTCCATAAAACATTTTCGATATTTCCTTGAGGCACAGTCTTTCACAATTTTCACGGATCATAAACCACTAACTTTCGCGTTTCGGCAAAAACCATCTAAAGCTTCACCTCGACAACTAAGACATCTCGATTTCATTGGACAGTTTTCCACTGACATTCAATATATCCCTGGAAGCGAAAATGTAGTGGCAGACGCGCTATCTAGGTTAGAGGAAATCTCTTTGCCAACTCAGATTGACTTCGATAGTATCGCCGAGGCACAGTGTCTCGATGTTGCAAAAATCGCAACTCTCGGCTTCGGAAACATATTTGCGTTTTGAAAATTTCAACATTCCGGGATCAACCAAGTCAATCGTGTGCGATACTTCAACCAACATTCCACGTCTGTACATACCTAAGGACTATCGAAAATTGATTTTTGATTCAGTTCACAATCTAGCCCATCAAGGGGTGCGAACTTCGGTTAAAGCAGTTACAAAAAATTTATTTGGCCAGGTATAAACAAAGATTGTCGAAATTGGGCTAGAGCTTGTATAGCCTGCCAAAAATCAAAAATATCGAAACATGTACGAAGCCCACTTGGAAACTTTCTTCCGGTATCAAAGCGTTTTGATGAAATTCACATAGACCTAGTAGGGCCACTTTCACCTTCAGAAGGTTTTCGATATTTACTAACTGTGATCGACAGGTACACTCGATGGCCTGAAGCAATTCCGATTCCGGATATTAAAGCAGAAACAGTGGCGAGCGCTCTATTTACCAATTGGGTTTCTCGTTATGGAATATTATCAATCATAGTATCAGATCGAGGATCACAGTTTGAATCCGGGCTGTGCAATGAACTTTGCATACGGCTAGGGGTTAAGCATCACCGTACTACGGCTTACAACCCTAAGGCAAATGGATTTCTCGAACGCTGGCATCGTACCCTCAAGGCAGCTCTGAAATGTCACAATGACATCCAATGGTCTAGAAAACTACCGCATGTTTTAATGGGACTTAGAGCTACATTTCGCGAAGAATTTGGAGCTAGTGCCTCGGAATTAGTTTTTGGTCAAAACATTCGGTTACCGTCGGATTTTCTAATTGCCAATAACGCAACAACATCTCAGTCAGATTTTGTTAAAGAGCTGTATAGTCACTTCGAAAGTGTTCGCCCTACCGCGCCAAAACGTCATTGCAATCATAAACCATTCGTCTTTAAAGATCTTAAACATTGTTCTCACGTTTTTGTTAGAATTGATTCGATACGTAAACCATTGCAACAACCGTATGAAGGGCCATTTAAGGTACTCCATCGTGACGCGAAAATTTTCAAAATTCTTATTAATGGAAAAGAAAGTACTATCGGAATCGATCGGTTAAAACCTTGCTTTTTAGAAACACAAGAAAGTTTAGTCGAACAAGTTAATACCAAACCCGTTCTTAAGAAAAAAGTAACATTTGCCGAAAACGAAACGACCGTAATATCCGAACCAAAAACACGAGCAGTGCGAGAAATTCGTCGCCCAAGCAGGTATCGTTGAATACAGATCGTACATTCAACTGGAGGGGGAGTGATGTGGCGGACGGAATTCGTCACCTGAACACCCGAGCTATTAATAACCTGAACACCCGAAGCTATTAATAACCTGAACGCGTGTCAAATTAAATTTCCATAATCCAACATCATCTTTGATTAGCCATTCTGGTATTGGCAGTCGTGTCTGGCGGTGGTGTGCTGGCGTAATAAATTAAAATCTAAATTTTATAAATAAAATTCAACCAATAAATAATTGTAATTACAAATCAAAAAGTATTCTTTTATTGTGGCTACCAATAGCCCATAAGTGGTGACCCCGACGTGATTCGCCATTCCTAAAGCACACCGCCCAACATCTCAATAGACAGATACCAGCCAAGCAGCAGCAGAGTTCTGAACGGCAGCGCTCTAGTAATTGTTTTACTGGCATCGTCGTCTTGAAGGCGATCGTCATCATCCCAAATAGACACCACCAAAGACAAGCTCAACAAATTGAGAAGGCTATCAGACGATGCGCTTGGAACCAGATGAAGAACTTGTATAATACAGCAGCCTTGAACAGACATAAAAAAGGCCAACACCATCATCGTAGTCAAACCCATTGGAATCAGGAGGTGTGGCTGTTTTACCGCTGAATACTCCAACGGCACCAGACCAAACAAGAAGTCCAGCATATACGCGGTATTCAAACCGTATCCTGACGAAAGTACAGCAACAACACCTATGCACTGTTCTACATTCTCATAGCGGCAGCACGCAGCAACAATGGGAAAATACACAGTTCTTTACTCAAAACGCATTTCGTGCGAAGATTTAGAAGGAAGTCCCGTTTCTTGTATATATGTGCATGCATGTATACGAAGCAACAGTTGCCGTTTATTTGTTCTTTGTGGTGTCGTCCGTTGTGTTAAAGTGTAACTGTTGCATGTTTTTAATTTTTTTTATTTTTTGTAAAGCGCATCTCGCTGACATTTCTAAAATTTATTTAATACATTTTTCTTGTTCTAGTAAAAGTCTTTCATTGTAATTTTCATGATTTAAAGTAATTATTAGTAAAAAAAATAATAATAATAATTTGAACAGGATACCTCTGTTTTCTTTTAATTAATTTTATTCTGTTTTTATTTTATTTTTGGCACAGAGGTAGCGAACACGCCATCGCCAGGATGACAGACACAGGTGTTAATGTAGAATTAAATGATGATGGCAATCCACGGGATAGTGGCGTATTCACACCGGCATTAAACACTCCCACTCCAGGTGCTATGACCAGCGCCAGCGGCACAGAATCTACAGAGACTCAAGTAAGTGCACTGAGTTTTAAAAACTTGCCCTTTTGGCCGGACAATCCGGACGTTTGGTTTAAGGTTTTAGAAGGCCAGTTCGCAGTGGCACAAATAAGATCCGAAAACTCGAAGTATTTTACGGCGCTCGGGCTCCTAGATACGCGTACGGTAAATATTTGCAGGGATATAATTTTGAATCCACCCGCGAGTGGTCTTTATGAACATCTTAAATCCACAATACTTTCTCGTCTCACTGAATCCGAAGAAGTTCGATTGCAGAAGCTTTTGCACGGGTCAACATTAGGTGATAAAAAACCTAGCGAGCTCCTAAGGGAAATGCGTGCGCTATCGGGTAGTCAATTTTCCGAGTCGGTTTTAAAAAGTTTATGGTTGAAACGTTTGCCGCAGACAGCTCAAGCTATATTAACATGCTCTACAGATAGTTTGGATACTCTAGCAAAAACAGCAGACAGAATAGTTAGTTTAGTTCCGAATACTCAAGAAGTTTTTATGGTAACCAACAACAATCGTGAGGCAAACAAACCTGTGGATATCCCACAGGCTGCAGCACCACCTTACGAAGAACTCCAATCTGAAATTGCAGCTTTGCGACGGCAGCTTGGCCGACAATCTAGTCGAAACAGATCAGTTACTCCACGATCATCTTTTAATTCTGACGAGCGTTCAGCTCGACAGTTTTGTTGGTTTCATCGACGGTTCGGCAATCTTGCCCGTAAATGCGATCCTCCTTGTAGCTATCGCAACCGAAACAAAACATCTTCGGAAAACTCAAGGCCCAGTCGTTAGCGGCTTGCGACTCGGGCACACCTATTTCAAATTACCGTTTGTTCATTCGTGATTTAACAAGTAAACTGAATTTTTTGATTGATTCCGGGGCAGACATCTCCGTCTTACCCGCGACTACGAAAATTAAGACTCAAAGGTCGAAATCAGACCAACTTTTTGCCGCAAATGGATCAAAGGTCTCAACCTATGGCCGTGCTCGACTTGTGTTAGACCTAGGTCTGACACGAAAACTTTCTTGGGTTTTTGTTTATGCCGACGTTAACAAACCTATCCTAGGCGCGGATTTTCTTCGAACATTTGGTCTTCTAGTCGATTTGAAAAATAGTCGCATTATTGATCCGCACTCTAAATCAAACTCATCCTGTGTACTAAGGCAAGGCTCTTCGCTTAAACTTTCTGTTTTTAGCACAAGGCTCGGTCAATGAAGACATCCATCAATGAATAAAAGAAAGAAAAGATACGTCCGGTGCAACACGACGTTAAACATGTTATTCTCACTGGGTCTACACGACCAATCAAAAGCAAGCCACGTCGCCTTCCTCCGGACAAACTGAAAGCCGCTAAAGAAGAATTTGATTTCCTTTTACAACAAGGCGTGTGCCGACCAAGCAGCAGTCCATGGGCCACACCTTTACATTTAGTTATGAAAAAGAATGTTGAATACAGACCCTGCGGGGACTACCGTCTGCTTAACGCAGCTACGCAACCTGATAGCTACCCTGTATCGCATATTCAGGATTTTTCACACCAGTTGCACGGTACATCAGTTTTCTCTACAATCGACTTGTTTCGGGCGTATCACCAGATACCTATCGAGGAAGTCGATATTCCGAAAACAGCCATCACTACTCCTTTCGGTCTTTTTGAGTTCACCAGGATGACTTTCGGTTTAAAAAACGCTTCTCAAACTTTTCAGCGCTTTATGCACTCTATATTCAGAGATCTTTCGTTCTGTTTTGTGTATATTGATGACATCCTGGTGGCCTCAAAAGACTCAACCGAACATCTGCAACATCTCAAAATTCTATTTGAGCGTTTGGAAAAATTCGGCCTAGTAATTAATACCGAAATATGCAATTTCGCCAAAAGTTGTGTCACTTTTCTTGGGCACCTTATATCGGCAGATGGTATTAAACCACCACCAAACAAAGTGAAAGCGATCGCAGATTTCAAGACTCCTAAGAATATTTCAGAGTTAAGACGATTTTTAGGAATGTTAAACTTCTACAGGCGATTTATACCTAAAGCAGCCGAGATTCAATTTCCTTTAACAGAGCTCCTTAAAGGCAAGAAAAAAAAGAGTGATAAAACTGCTATCCAATTATCCTCAGAAGCAATTACAGCGTTTGAACGCTGTAAAACCGAGTTATGTCAAGCCACCTTGTTATCATATCCAATTCCTGAAGCCACATATTCCTTGTGTGTCGATGCTTCAGATTTTGCAATAGGGGGCGTTTTGCAACAATTGTACTGTGACACTAAGCAACCTATCTCGTTTTATTCAACCAAACTCAACCGGGCTCAACGCAAATACAGTACTTATGATAGAGAATTGTTGGCAATTTACCTCTCCATAAAACATTTTCCATATTTCCTTGAGGCACAGTCTTTCACAATTTTCACGGATCATAAACCACTAACTTTCGCGTTTCGGCAAAAACCATCTAAAGCTTCACCTCGACAAG